>CM072999.1:99667500-100867500 GCA_037038555.1 Rhynchonycteris naso | reverse complement strand
AACCTTAAATGTAAATGGATTAAATGATCCAATCAAAAGAAATAGGGTAGCTGCGTGAATAAAGAAACAGGACCCATACATATGCTGTCTACAAGAGACACACCTTAAAACAATAGATGCACATAGACTGAAGGTAAAAGGATGAAAAAAAATATTTCATGAAAATGGAAATGAAAAAAAAAACAGGGTACCAATTCTTATATATGACAAAATGGACTTTAAAACAAAGGCTGTAGTAAGAGATAAAGAAGGACACTACATAATGATAAAAGAAACAATTCAACAGAGAGATATAACTATTATAAATATCTACGCACCAAATATAGGAGCCCTGACATACATAAAGTAGACTTTGATATAAAGGGCGAGATTAACAGCAATACTATCATAGTAGGGGATTTCAATACCCCACTAACATTACTGGATAGATCCTCAAGAAAGAAAATTAATAAAGAAAGAGCAGACTTAAAGGATACACTAGATCAACTCGATTTATTAGATATCTTCAGAACTTTTCACCCTAAAGCAGTAGAATATACATTCTTCTCAAGCGCTCATGGTACATCTTCTAGGATAGACCACATGTTAGGACACAAAAATGGTCTCAATAAATTTAAGAAGATTGAAATCATATCAAGCATTTTCTGTGATCACAATGACATGAAACTAGAAATTAACCACACAAGAAAAACTGAAAAATACTCAAACACTTGGAAACTAAATAGCATGTTATTAAATAATAAATGGATTAACAATGAGATCAAAGAAGAAATAAAAAAGTTTCTAGAAATCAATGATAATGAGCATACATCAACTCAAAATGTATGGGACACAGCAAAGGCAGTACTGAGAGGGAAGTTCATTGCAATACAGGCATATCAAAAGAAGGTAGATAAAGCTCAAATAAGCAACCTGACCCTGCATCTAAAACAACTAGAAAAACAACAGCAAATAAAGCCCAGGACCAGTAGAAGGAAGGAAATAATAAAGATCAGAGCAAAAATAAATGACATAGAGGCTAAGGAAACAATACAGAGGATCAATGAAACCAGGAGCTGGTTCTTTGAAAAGGTAACCAAGATTGATGAACCTTTAACTAGACTCACCAAGAAAAAAAGAGAGAGGACTCAAATAAATAAAATTAGAAATGAGAGTGGGGAAATAACAACTGACACAACAGAAATACAAAGCATTGTAAGAAAATACTATGAAGAACTCTATGCCAATAAATTAGACAACCTAGGTGAAATGGACAAATTTCTTGACATATAATCTTCCAAAAATCAATCTGAAAGAATTAGAACACCTAAACAGAACAATTACAACAAATAAGATCGAAACAGTTATCAAAAAACTCCCAAAAAAGAAAAGTCCTGGGCCTGATGGCTTCCCAAGTGAATTCTACCAAAAATTCAAAGAAGAACTAACTCCTATCCTCCTCAAGATATTTCAAAAAGTTCAACAGGAAAGAAGACTTTCAAACTTCTTTTATGAGGTGAGCATAATTCTGATCCCCAAACCGGGCAAAGACAACAAAAAGAAAGAAAATTATAGGCCAATATCCCTAATGAATTTAGACGCTAAAATTCTCAACGAAATATTAGCCAACCAGATCCAGCAATAAATGAAAGAAATCATACACCATGATCAAGTGGGATTTCAACATAGTTCTAGAAGTCCTAATCTACAGCAATCAGACAAGAAGAAGAAATAAAAGGCATCCAAATTGGAAAAGAAGAAGTCAAAGTGTCACTATTTGCAGATGATATGATATTGTATATAGAAAACGCTAAAGTCTCAGTCAAAAAACTTCTGGAAATGATAAATGAATTCAGCAAGGTGGCAGGATATAAAATTAATACTCAGAAATCAGAGGCATTTTTATATACCAACAATAAACTGTCAGCAAAAGAAATTAAGGAAAGAATCACCTTCACTCATGCAACCAAAAAAATAAAGTACCTGGGAGTAAATTCAACCAAGGAGGTTAAGTACTTGTACTCGGAAAATTATAAAACATTGATAAAAGAAATCAAGGAAGATACAAACAAGTGGAAGCATATACCGTGCTCATGGTTAGGAAGAATAAACATCATTAAAATGTCTATATTACCCAAAGCATTTATAAATTCAATGCAATACCAATTAAAATTCCAATGACATACTTCAAAGATATAGAAAACATATTCCAAAAATTTATATGGAACCAAAAAAGAACACGAAAAGTCTCAGTAATCTTAAAAAGAAAAAATAAAGCAGAAGGTATCACTCCTCCAGATATCAAGGTTTACTACAAGGCCATTGTACTCAAGACAGTGTGGTACTGGCATAAGAACAGGCACATAGATCAATGGAACAAAGCAGTGAACCCAGAAATAAACCCACACCTTTATGGACAACTGGTATTTGACAAAGGAGGAAAGAACATACAATGGAGTAAAGACAGCCTCTTTAACAAATGCTGTTGGGAAAATTGGACATCTACCTGCAAAAAAATGAAACTAGACCATCAACTTACACCATTCACAAAAACAAACTCAAAATGGATAAAAGACTTAAACGTAAGCCGTAAAACCATAAGCATCTTAGAAGAAAACATAGGCAGCAAGCTCTCCGACATCTGTTGCAGTAATATATTTTTGCCGATTTATCTCCACAGGCAAATGAAAGAAAAGGCAAGATAAACAAATGGGACTATATCAAACTAAAACATTTTTGCACAGCTAAAGACAATGAGAACAGAATAAAAAGGCAAACCACACAATGGGAAAACATATTCGACAACACATCTGATAAGGGGTTAATAACCAAAATTTATAAAGAACTTATAAAACTCAACACCAGGAAGACAAACAATCCAATCACAAAATGGGCAAAAGAAATTAATAGAAATTTCCACAAAGAGGACATACACATGGCCAATAGGCATATGAAAAAATGCTCAACATCACTAATCATTAGAGAAATGCAAATTAAAACCACAATGAGATATCACCTCACACCAGTCAGAATGGCATTCATCAGCAAAACAACACAAAATAAGTGCTGGCGAAGATATGGAGAAAAGGGAACCCTTCTGCACTGCTAGTGGGGATGCAGACTGGTGCAGCTACTGTGAAAACAGTTTGGAGATTCCTCAAAAAATTAAAAGTCGAACTGCCTTTTGACCCTGCTATCCCACTTATAGGAATATACCCTAAGAACACCATAGCACTGTTCGAAAAGATGAAATGCGCCCCCATGTTCGTGGCAGCATTGTTCACAATAGCGAAGATTTGGAAACAGCCCAAGTGTCTGTCAGAAGACGAGTGGATTAAAAAGCTTTTGTACATATATACTATGGAATACTACTCAGCCATAAGAAATGATGACATCGGATCATTTACAGCAAAATTGATGGACCTTGATAACATTATACGGAGTGAAATAAGTAAATCAGAAAAAAAAAATCTGAGAACAGCATAATTTTATACATAGGTGGCACATAAAATTGAGACTATGAGACATGGACAAGAGAGTGGTGGTTACGGGGTGGGGGGAGGGAGAGAGGGTAGGATAGGGAGGAGGGGAGGGGCACAGGGAAAACCAGATAGAAGGTGACAGAGGACAATTTGACTTTTGGTGATGGGTATGCAACACAATTGAATGATAAGATAATCTGGAGATGTTTTCATTGTATATATGTACCCCGATTTTTTGGTGTCACCCCATTAAAATTAATAATAATAATAAATAAAAATTTTTAATAAATGGGTAAAAGAAATGAATAGAAATTTCTCCAGAGAGGACATACACATGGCCAATAGGCATATGGAAAAATGCTCAACATCACTATTTGTTAGAGAAATGCAAATTAAAACCACAATGAGATATCACCTCACACCAGTCAGAATGGCGCTCATCAGCAAAACTACACAGAATAAGTGCTGGCGAGGATGTGGAGAAAAGGGAACCCTCCTGCACTGCTAGTGGGGATGCAGACTGGTGCAGCCACTGTGGAAAACAGTATGAAGATTCCTCAAAAAATTAAAAATCGAACTGCCTTTTGATCCAGGTATCCCACTTTTAGGAATATGCCCTATGAACACCATAGCACTGTTCAAAAAGAAGAAATGCACCCCCATGTTCTTGGCAGCATTGTTCACAATAGCGAAGATCTGGAAACAGCCCAAGTGTCCGTCAGAGGACAAGTGGATTAAAAAGCTTTTGTACATATATACTATGGAATACTACTCAGCCATAAGAAATGATGACATCGCATCATTTACAACAAAATGGATGGACCTTGATAACATTATACGGAGTAAAATAAGTAAATCAGAAAAAAAACTGAGAACCGCATGATTTCATACATATGTGGGACATAAAAGTAAGACTATGAGACGTGGACAAGAGTGTGGTGGTTACGGGGTGGGGGGAGGGAGGAGCGGGTGGGAGAGGGGGGTGGGGAGGGGCACAAAGAAAACCAGATAGAAGGTGACAGAGGACAATTTGACTTTGGGTGATGGGTATGCAACATAATTGAATGATAAGATAACCTGGAGATGTTTTCTTTGAACATATGTACCCTGATTTATTAATGTCACCCCATTAAAATTAATAAAAGAAGAAAAAACAGAATACCATCCTTTAGAGTGTCTTATGAATTAATAGATCTAGAAAATAATCATCAGGTTGCTAACATCCCCAAAAAGGTGAATACCATACCAGACATTTGTGTATCTCCTTGTGGTGTACTCAAAACAGCAATCTATGAAGTATTTAATCTGATCAACCACTAAATTTAACTGGTAATTTATAAGAAAAACTGGGTGCAGAGATGCATATTCATCAATACCATGAAGAGGCAATCAGCAAAATACAGACTGTGGACAAGATTACTTCAATAACAAGAAGTAGATTGCAAGAGGAGAGAAAGAAAGATGGAAGTTAAATCAGAGATTAAAAGATCTTTAAGAAATGCAGTCTCAATGATTAAACCTCATTTAGATCTTAACAAAGTGCTATATATATAACCAGTCAAGGAAATTCATGAAATTTCAATATTAGATAATATTTAATACTATTGTTAGTTTTATTATTTAATGATTGCAATATTAATTTGTGGCTAGGATAATGATTTTGTGGTTATGTTTATTAAAAAAGAAAGCTTATTTTTGGTATGGAAATCTTTGTACATGAAAAGAATATCTAAGATTTGCTTTAAAAACTGTTGGGAGAGAGGCAAGGAAAGAGGTAGGATCTACATGAAACAGATTGTTCATGAGTTCATAATTTTTGACGCTAGGCAATAGGTAAGTAAGGCTTTATTAAACTTATATTTTTACATATATTTGAAATATGTAGGTAAAATTCATAAATTTAACCAAACATTAAAAAATTTACGCCACCTAAACTTAAAGCGTTGACTGCTTCAAAACAGTAAAGGCTTCACCTTATCCCTCATAAGAAAGAAGCGCAATATGGAATTATTTTGAAACTTAAAGGAAGCAGAACATATTCTATTAGGACAAAGTGCAATTACTAGTCAGAGGAATGAACCTGACTTCTGATATAATGAGGGAAATTTTACATCAAGAAGATACAAGCCCTGGCCAGTTGGCTCAGTGGTAGAGCATCGGCCCTCTGTGTGGATGTCCCAGGTTTGATTTTCAGTCAGGGCACACAGCAGAAGCAACCATCTGCTTCTCCACCCCTACCCCTTTCGATCCTCTCTTTCTATCTCTTCCTCTCCAGCAGTCATGGCTCGGTTGAAGCAAGTTAGACCCTGGGCACTGAGGATGGCTCCATGGCCTTGTCTCAGGTATTAAAATTGCTCAGTTGCCAAGCAATGGAGCGATGGCCCCAGGGGGCAGAGCATCGCCCAGTAGGGGGCTTGCCAGGTAGATTCCAGTCAAGGCACATGTGGGATTCTATCTGCTTCCCCACTTCTCACATAAGAAAAATTAAAAAAAAAAAAAAAAGATATAAGAACATTTCTTATCCATAGGTATTTCATGAGGAAGTAGTATCAATCATTGGAAAATAAATGTTTTTAATTTTTTTTCTTTTTTAAAAAGCTTTACTGAGATGTAATTCACATACCACATAATTCACCCATTTAAAATGTATATATAATTCAATGGTTTTTAGTATATTCAGATATGTACAACTAACACCATAGTCCCTTTTAGGACATTTTAATCACCCCAAAAATAACCCCTATACCCATTGGCCTATTACCCTTCCTTGTGCTGCCCCCTACCACCAGCCCAGCCCTAGGCAACCACTGATCTGTTTTATGTATTCTCGATTTATCTATTTAATATAAATGAAATCACATACAATATGCGCTTTTTTGTGTCTGATTTCTTTCACTTAGCATAATGTTTTTGCCATAAGAAGGTATCACTACTTCATACCTTTTTATGGCAAAACAGTATTCCATTTATAAATATGCTTTATTTCATTTATCTATTTATCAGTTGATAGGCATTGGAGATGTTTCTATCTTTGGGTATAAATAGTGCTATGAACTATTTATGCTGTGAACATATGTTTTCACTTTTCATGGGTACATGCCTAGGTATGGAATTATTGGATCATATGCTGCTAACTCTATATTTAAACTTCTGAGGAACTACAAGACTGTTTTTTCAAATTGACTACCCTATTTTACATTCTTACCAGCAGTGTGTAAATTTACAATTTCTCAAAAGCTTCATCAACACTTGTTATTATCTGTCTTTTTTATTCTAGCTATCCCAGGGGGTATGAAGTAATATTTCATTATGATTTTGATTTAAATTTCTAAAGATGACTTTTTAGTGTGCAAAGAAATCATTTTTCTTGAACTTTTATTGGTCAAAATGAGGAGAGAGGGTCCTTTTGAAATGAGGAAAAATTGTTTCACACTTCAGAAAATAATAAGATAAATGCTTTTATTGTGAGGGATAGTAAATTCAGTTTTCAGGAATAAAAAGCATAGTTAAGGATAATTCTATTAAGAAATAAATGGTAAAGAGCATGAAAATGGGACAGTTATATTTTTGGTCATGTTTTTGACTGATAATTTGACAACTAAGAATTAATATTTGACAAAGAAGGCAAGAATATACAATACAGACAGTATTCTTAATAAATGGCGTTGGGAAAACAGGACAGGTGCATGCAAAATAAATGAAACTAGACTGCCAACTTACATCATTTACAAAAATAACTCAAAATGGATAAAAGACTTAAATGTAAGTCACGAAACCATAAAAATCCTAGAAGAAAACATAGGCAGTAGACTCCCAGATATCTCTCAGAGCAATATTTTTGTTGATATAGCTCCTAGGCAAGTGAAATAAAGGACAAAATAAACAAATGGTACTACATCAAAATAAAAAGCTTTTATACAGCAAAAGACACCATTAACAATAAAAAAAAAACACACACTCAGCGGGAGAATATATTTGCCAATACATCTGATAAGGGGTTAATAACCAAAATTTATAAAGAACTTCTAGAACTCAACAATCAAATTAAAATGGGCAAAGAACCTAAATAGACACTTCTCCAAAGAGGACATACAGGTGCCCAATAGGCATATGAAAAAAATGTTCAACGTCACTAATCATTAGAGAAATACAAATTAAAACCACAATGAGCTATCATCTCACACCTGCCAGACTGGCTTTTATTAACAAATCAACAAACAAGTGCTGGTGAGGATGTGGAGAAAAGGGAACCTTCCTACACTGCTGGTAGGAATGCAGACTGGTGCAGCCACTGTGGAAAACAGATGGCTTTTTCTAAAAAAATTAAAAATGGAACTGCCTTTTGACCCAGCTATTCCCCCTACTAAGAATATATCCTAAGAATCCCAAAGCACTAATTGAAAAGAAGATATGCATCCCTATGTTCACTGTAGCATTATTTACAATAGCCAAGATCTGGAAACAGTCCAAGTGTCCATCAGTGGATGAGTGGATAAAAAAGCTGTTGTACATTTACACAGTGGAATACTATGTGCTGTAAAAAAAAAAAAAAAAAAAAAAAGGAGCCTGACCAGGTGGTGGCGCAGTAGGCAATAGATAGAGCATTGGACTGGGATACGGTGGACCCAGGTTCAAGACCTCAAGGTCACCAACTTGAGTGCGGGCTTATCTGGTTTGAGCAAAAAGCTCACCAGCTTGAACCCTAGGTCGCTTGCTCAATCAAGGAGTTACTCGGTCTGCAGAAGGTCCGCAGTCAAGGCACATGTGAGAAAGCAATCAATAAACAACTAAGGCGCCGCAACGAAAAACTGATGATTGATGCTTCTCATCTCTTTCTGTTCCTGTCACTCTGTTCCTATTTATCCCTCTCTCTAACTCTCTTTCTGTCCCTGTAAAAAAAAAAGAGGAAGGAAATCTTACCTTTTGCGACAGCATAGATGGACCTGGAGAATATTATACTAAGCAGAGAAAGACAATACCATATGATCCCACTTATATGGGGAAATCTAATGAACACAATAAACAAAGGAACAAAATAGAAACAGAGGCAGGGTCACAGGCAGTGGTGGGATTCAGCCGGTTCGCACCAGTTCAGCAGAATCAATACCTAAATTTTTGTTGAGTTCGAGGCATCGGTTGTTAAAATGGCACTTGTAATCAAGGTTCTCTCTATGGTGGGCACCTGGGCAGCCACCCAATGCAGAAATCACAAATTTACATTTCTTACTTTTTTTTTTAATTCAGTGAGCGGAGGGGAAGCAAAGACAGACTCCCACATGTGCTCTGACCAGTATCCAACCAGCAAGCCCACCCGCAGTGATGCTCCGCTCATCTGGGGTCCTGTTTCATTGCTCAGCAACAGAGCTCTCCTTAGCACCTGAGGCAGAGGCCATGGAGCCATCCTCAGCGGCCAGGGCCAACTCACTCCAATTCAGCCATGGCTGCAGGAGGGGAAGAGAGAGAGAAAGAGAGAGAGAGAAGCGAGAGGGGGAGGGGTGGAGAAGCAGATGGGCGCTTCTCCTGTGTGCCCTGACCACACGCCAGGCAGACACTCTACCGCTGAGCCAACCAGCCAGGGTCTCACATTTCTCACTCATTTTTAACATTCATCTGCACAACAGCATATTCTAAGTGCCCATAGTAATGTTCATTCCATCCATAGGTGAAAAAAATTGCAAGTGAGGACACCAATCAAGAAGCAATATGGAAATATCTTAAATAAGTTTTATTGTTTTCTTCAGGTATTAATATTTTTTCATTAATATTTTAAAATTCTTTCATATAATCTAGTTTTGTATACCTCTTTCATTGTTCTTATTTAACTATTAAATGCATGAAATAATAAATTACCTTTTGGTATATCTTTTTTTATACTTAAAATGGTCAATAGGGCAGAGAAACAGTTGTTAAATTACTTGAATCCCACCACTGGTCCAGAACCATTTGAATGCTTAGCCAAGGCAGGTCAAGTATGCAAAACTCATCACTGGTAAAGTCTAGGACCCATATGGAAGCAAAGTCCCCTGAGGATTATGACTCCAGAGACTCCCCTGAACTCTCAGAGTCTGCAGAGGTAGCCCACCTCTCCTTGTTAGGAACTAGCACACCCCCTAGGTAAGAGGACACTATAGAGGCCTCTGTGCCAAAAATAGCACATGCTCCTTCAGGAACAACCCCACCTTGTTCCCTGGATGGCAAAGTAATAACTACAGCATAATGTGTGGTGACATGCTAGGACTGATAAGACAGGAAAGATATTACACCGCAAAGGAGCTGCAAGAATTAGCATGTCCCAACAGTGCATGGGAGGACCTCAGTGGATTCATTTAGAGGGATTTCACACCCTGGCAGGTTCGCAAGGCCAGGAACAAACTTTTAGGGTGGCAGCTAGGAGCCTGGAGAAAACTATAGCCCATGTTAAGAAAAGGGAAAATGCTTGAGTTGCTACAAGAGATAGAAGAAGAGTTAAAGAGGCTAAGGGAAGCTGGTATACCGGAGGGAAGCAGCACCACTCCTGCAGGCAGCATTGTGCTGCCTGTGGCAGAGAAGCTTCTGTAGTGCTTCCTGTGTGGGGGATATACAGAAGTGGTGGCCACCTTTGCATCACATTTGGCCCACCAGAGAAATATATTTCATAGAAGTGCCAAGAGTTCACTTCTTTTCCCAAGGCCATCATGAATTTGCTAATGTGAGGGGAACCAGCATCACTAAGAAAACTTTAGTGGTGGTTCTCTTCTGTAGGCCAGAGACTATGTATGATAGGAGAGGTAATCACAAATTTTGCCTTGTTGATACTAATAGGGTTGATGGGGCCCCAAAGTAATAGAGGCCAGATGGCAGCACAGGAATCAGGAGAAAATATTACTACAATGACTGGCAAGGTTAGATGGGCAGCTGGTTAGTCAAGAAACCTAAAAGGAAAAGATATCAGAAGATAAGAGACAAAAAGATCCATGTAATGGATATATAGTTGTGAGCATGAAGTGTGAACATTTTTGTATTTCATTTTAACGCCCATCAGAAAGCATCCACCAGGGAATAAACACTGAGCAATTAACTAGGCAAAATGACTCTGTCAGTTGGCATGAGTCAGCCTGTGTCATCAACCACCCTGAACTAACAAGATGGGCACATTCCCACACTGGCAGAGATGAAGGCTATAACTGGACACAACAGCATAATTCCCATGTATCCAGTAATTTAACTACTGTCATCTCTGAATTTCTATCCTCAGAGTTCAATGCTGAAAATCCCCTATGGCACTATTTCTTGAGGAAACCTAATAGCCACTTGTTGGCAAGTTGACACTATAACCCTTCAAGGGGCAAGGGTTCATTCTCATAGAAATAGACACTTATTCTGAGTGCAGGTATGCCTTTACTTCTGCAGAGCCTCAAGCAGCACCACCATCCAGGATCCTACAAAGCATGGCATGTGTCCATGGAACCCACTTCACAATGAAGGACATTGGTCATATCACATGCTGCATCAGACACAGGCCTGATAAAGCACTGGAATGTCCTGGTGAAGGTATAGGTGAAACACCGGCTAAGAAGCAATTCTCTACAAGGATGGGGTGCCATCCTCCAGGATAAAGTATAGGTGCCAAATTAATATGTTCCTGTGTTCTAATAGGAAAAATTCATGCATCTGGGAACCAAGAGGTGGAAGGTGTGGCCCCGTTTACCATCATTCTCAATGATCACACAGCAGGGAGTTTGTATTAGTTTGGTCTCTTTATAGTTAGAGGTCCTGTTCACAAAGGACAGAGCTTTCTTTGATATCATATGTAACCTGCTAAATGCAGAGCCCATCATTATATTCCATTTAGGATCTTAAAAAACTTATTTGCTCAACAGTAAGTAAGACACTTGATTTTTTGATGCACAGTAGTAATTAAAGAGTTAAGTCTTACTAGTTCACATAACCAAAAGGAAAAAGAAACAAAGAGCTTAAATATATTTTCTTCTTCTAAAACAAATACAGTAGCCTCCTCCTCCTCAGAAGATATGTTTCAAGACACTGTAACCAAAGATAGTACTTATTGGGCAAATAAGTTTGTAAAATGTGTTCTTTTTGGTTTGCTCGCTTATATTTTGCATTGGCCTGGGCAGCGCTCTGTGTCTGTAGTCTGTGAAAGGCTGTGGTGTTTGTCCTCAGGGTAACAGACTGCAAACTGCAGATACTTTCCTGCTTGTGAGGAGCCATTGTATTGCTAATGTTTGCTAGAGAAGGAATTTTTTCCCCAGCCTGCGTTTTGCAGAAGAAAGGAAGGAGAAAGAGAGAAAGAAGTATGAATGTGGAACCAGATCTGAGGGGTTTTGTGAGCTCTGCTGAGGGTGGTGGGGACCTTTGATTCCAGGAGGAACCGGAGAAGATTCTTCTGGTTGTGGAACCAGAGACTACATCAGGGCTTTGGGAGCTCTGAATGAGAGGGAAGTGGTCTTCCATGTCTGTTTGCTCATCCTCCGGTACAAGACTTTAATAAAGAAATGGCCCACCATTTTTTGTCTCCACTGTTTCTTTACCATCTACCCAAATTCAATGAGAACCTGCATGGCCATTACAGCAAGTGGCCACTGGCTCTACAGTACTAAACCTTATATATATTATATTTTTTCCTATACATATCTGCCTATGATAAAGTATATTTTATAAATTGGACACAGTAAGAGATTAACAACAATAACATAATAAAATAGAACAATTATAACAATATACTATAATAAAAGTCATGTGACTATGACTTTTTTCTCTTTATCTCTCTGAGAACCTATCTGTAGGGCCAGTAGCCACGGCCACCATCACAGCCGCATGGCCCATGCAGGTTCGCATTTGATTTGGACAGACAGTAATGAAACAATGAAGCCAAGAACTGGTGGGCCATTAGCTTTAATCCTAGCTTGCACCTGGTGGGCAAGAAATACACACAGTGGGAAAACACTTCCCTTTCAACTCAGGGCTCCTAAAGCCACTGACTTATCCGAGTTTTCTAGACTCAAAGATTTCTATCTCACCAGCCTTATTCACCTCCGTTCCCCATCTCCTTCTCTCTGCACAAACTCTGCACAAACTGGCTTCTCCTTCAGCACTCTGCCATCTTGGCTGCTTCTCCTCTCCTCCATGTGGCCTTTCTCTGCTCTCCTCTCTAATGCTAATCTCAGGAACTGAGAGAGAGCAAGCTCCCAGTCTGCCCATTTTATAGTGTAGAAATCAAAACCTTTAACTCCAATAAACAAATAAGGAAGTCTCTGATACAAAGCCATTTATCTGTGGCATAAATGAGATCCCTCATAAGAGTGCACCACCCCCTATCATGCAACAGTCAAGGGTGGGAAAGGTTTAGTTTTTAAAACTAAGTCTTAGGCTATAACAATCCTGCCTGCTTACAGCCTTTCTCCCACACCCAATGCAAACCATAAGCGAGTAAACATATATATCATATTTACAAACTTATTTGACCAATATTCCACCCCTTTTGCTTGCTTCACAAACTAAAGCACAGGTATTTCTGCACAAGGAAATTAGGCACTTTACACAAATTATAACAACATGACAAATCATACAATTTCAACAATTGCCAAGGCACATTTCACCAGTCTCTGAGCACTTTGCCAAAAGCACAAAATGTCCTCAGACTTCTTTCTAGCCATGGGAAAAGTTTCCCAGGACAGGAAAAGGGCCTCTAGCAAAGCCGCCTCCAACCCCATCAGAGTATTTCACATTGTCCAAAATCCATAAGTCCACCCAACAAAGAAGCCAGTGCCCACTTCGGTCATAGTCCAGGAATCAGTCCAAGCACATGAGGCCTCAGCCACCCCCCTCATCCCTGCTATCCTGGCAGGTCTTACACTGTCCCAAAGAGGAGCACATGGCAATGGCAGTTAGCATTTCCATCTCTGCTCCAGAGAGCATGATGGCATCCACCCCTATGCCCCAAAATCGCAGACCTACCAGGGTGAAGTAGATACTCCTTGCTGCTGGGCTCTCACCTTGTAGAGACTGCGGATCGCAACTCCAGACCAGTTCTCCTCATCTTCCAAAGAGGAACTGAAAACATCAGCTCCTGCTGCTGCTGGGCTTGAGCTCCCGGCCTCCTGCCGCAGCTGGCTCTCCACAACATCCAAGACAATCTGCAACTCATGAACCTCTGAGATTCCTTTTCCAGCAGCTGCTTTATTTCCAAGCGAATCACACAAACCTGGTTGGTCTCCTCCAGTGCTTGTTCCAGCTCCAGGGTCGGCATCTCTTTCTCCCACATTTGCTCCAGCTCCTTCCACTGCTTGGTTTGCAGGTCCCAGGCAGCCTCTTCCACAGAGCTCTCAGTTTCCTCATGCATGGCTGTAAAAGTCAGCCAGCCTATGGCTCCCAAAAGGACAGCCATGGAGAACTATAACAGCAGCCAGTCATCTACCCCACTGCTCAAAGGTGGTAGTGGTTCCATACCGATCTGTATCGAGTCCTGCCACTGACTATGCCAATTGTAAAACCAGTAGCCACGGCCACCATCACAGCCACGTGGCCCATGCAGGTTCGCATTTGATTCGGAGAGATGGTAATAAAACAACGAAGCCAAGAACTGGTGGGCCATTAGCTTTAATCCTAGCTCACACCAGGCAGGCAAGAAATACACACAGTGGGAAAACATTTCCCTTTCCATTCAGGGCTCTCAAAGCCACCAACTCACCTGAGTTTCCTAGAATCAACGTTTCTACCTCACCAGCCTTATTCACCTCTGTTTCCCATCTCCTTCTCTCTGCACAAACTCTGTACAAACTGGCTTCTCCTTCAGCACTTCACCATCTTGGCTGCTTCTCCTCTCCTCCACGTGGCCTTTCTCTGCTCTCCTCCAGCATGGGCTCCTCTGCCCCATTTTATAGTGTAGAAATCAAAATCTTTAATTCAATATACAAACAAGGAAGTCTCTGATACAAAGTCACTCATCTGAGGCATAATGGGATTCCACAGAAGAGTGTACCACCCCACATCATGCAACAGTCAAGGATGTGGGGAAAAGTTTAGTTTTGAAAATATCTTAGTATTAAAAGGGTGGGAAAGTTTTAGTTTTAAAACTAAGCCTTAGGCTATAAGGACCCTGACTGCTTACAGCCTGTGCCCCACACCCAACACAAACTATAAGCAAGCAAACATATACATCATATTTGCAAACTTATTTGACCCACAGGGGACTACTTGAGTGCAGTCAGGCATTTAAGGCACCTTCCCTTAAAGCAGTGGTTCTTAACCTGGGTTCTATCGAACCCTAGGGGTTCGATGAGTCGGTCTCAGGGGTTCGGAGAAGCCTCTGTCGCAGAGGCCAGAATAAAGTAATACCGTAATTTGTTGTGAGTTCATGCACTTCGTTGGTTTTGTTCTTTGAGCAAGGTGATGTTCATGCACGGCTCATTTTGTGCACCAGTAAAAAATATATACCTATGTCTTGAATTTGGAAAAAAAAATCGTATTTTATTTATCACTAAAGAAGGGTTCGGTGAATGTGCATAGAAACTGATGGGTTTGGTACCTCAAAAAAGGTTAAGAACCACTGCCTTAAAGTGAAATTTGCAGTGTCCAGAGTATGTGTATTCTACAAAATTATTCCTTCTAAAAAATTTATAATTAACAAAGTCACCAAGACAGCTATTAGGATTAAAAACAGTGGCAGTCCAATAAGCATCTCCTTTTCAAATAGACTTTATACACAAATATAATTTCAGTTGTACAGGCTTGGGATCTGGAAGAGAGGGGTTGGGATTCTAAAGACAAATGGGTTTTTAAAAGCTGGGGAGTCTAGACAGTATCCCGAATTGCTGAATGCACTTGATGTCAGATATATTCAATTTTTCAGTCAAAAGCATTCTATGATATGAAGGAGACATTTGCTTTTAAGGTCCTTCAGTGGAGCTTGAATTTCCTGAAATACCGAGTGAGGAAAGTTTAACTTTAAGGCAACCCAGCCTATCTTTTCTGAGAGATAGCCAAACCTCAGTGATGATGTGATTTATGCAGCCAAGAAGCCTTACTTTTGATCTTTTTTAAAAGAAAGCTGAATCTCTGCCCAAGTCAACAGAAAAGGGAAGAAGCTGAGATGGGAAGAAAGCCTGTAAGATGACTCCTGCCCACACATTGGGTAAGCATGTCCAGTTCAAGGCTTCCTGCTTGCCTGCAAAAGCCTTGGGCAATTATTGGACTGCTGTTTACTGAGGCTTGTGTAGACTGTATATTTGCTTACTGTGTCTCTGTTATGCTGTTTTAAAACATGGTCAAGAGAGTTTTTTACCTGTGACATTTGACACTAAGCTAGAGAACAGGACCCTGTTGCCTCTCCAGAATGCTTCCTGGGGAGGTCTAAACCTAAACCTTGTTTTTCTGGATCTTAGACATACAGAAAGATAACCGGGTTGGGAGCCCAGTAATAGATAACTGAGTTCAACTGGCCTTCGGAACCTGCTTTCTCTGTAGCATATTACTGGAGAGGCAGTATGGTGTAATGGTTTCAAGCACAAGTCATAAAATCAGAGCTGGATCAGTTCCCAGTTGTATCACTTACTAGCTGTATAACTTCTGGCAACATTTTTTTTAATCTCTATAAGTTACTACTTCCTTATCTGAGAAAGAAAAACAACAAAGAAATATATCTACTCACAAAAAATAATGAAATAATGCATGCAGAGTGTTTGGCATATAGTTAGTGGTTGACATCTGTATTACTACTTACAACAAAACAATGAATTGAGGAAAAGAGAGACAGGGAAGTAATGAAGATCTGTGACTGTTTCCCAAGTCGTATAACAGGTACATGATTACTGTAACCATTTCCTTTAATAGATATTTGAAAGACAAATGAGATGACAGATGCTAAGCCCATCTGAGACACAAGATGATAGCACTAATAGAAGGCTATGACCTGAGCAAACCAGGACATGGCCTTGACTTTTGATTGCTCCCTTTTAAAGTATTATTTCTCAACTCTACCTTTCTGCTTTCTAGTTCTTCTAAGACATAAGAAAACTCACATTTTCAATTGCCATTGAGTTACATACTGAAATTTCAAGATGTAGGTAATACTGAAATTTCATAAACTCTTTCAGGCAAAGAAATTTTTTTTAACTACCAGTTGATGAAAAAATGAAGCTACCATATGTCCAGACTTTGCTGAATAACATGCAGATCATAACAAACTTCAATCCAGTTACCTTCAATGAAAGATAATTCTATCAGAAATAATACTTCTTTTCCCCACCTTGGAGAAAAAAAAAAAATCATTTTCTTATCAAAATTCTGATTCAAAAGCTAATGATCCTGCAATATTTTGTTTTTGTTGGAGGGGAAATAAAAAACTTTCTACAGTTTATTGCCTTTCCTTGAAAATAATATACACAAAGTTCTAAATATTTACCAGATGATACATTTCTGCCAGTGTTTTCAGCCAAGTTTCAAAAATTTTATGCAATCACTTCTTGGACATATTTCTAACAATTTAACTGGGGAGGATTTTTCCACCTTCTTCACATGGCCTTAAGGTCACAAGTCTCTGTGTGTGTCCATATGAAACTCATACCCTGCAATCTTGAATGTCCTTGTTCAGCTCAGAAACAGTTGTTACCAACAGATAAATATACAAAACTGTTTATTCTCTGGGAACATCTATTTTCAGTGAAGAGATCGTGTGTTCTGGCTTCAGTTACAAACTTATTTTCCCAGCCTGCACCTACTCAGATCTCAACTATCTGTCTTCTTAACAAAATGAATTCCCCCAAATCAATTTTAATTTAGTTTTTCTAAACTAGCAAGTTCCATGGACACAAGTGCCAAACTTGCCTCAGTCAGAATAGCTTCACTTTTATTTTTTCTTTAATCTTTCTAATTTTATTTAAATTAGTCTTTTAAATGTTTGGAGGGGGGATCACATTCTTTTGTAATTATAACACTAAATAAAGTTATTACTTCAGTTGCTAGAATCTTTTAACTAATTACAAAAATGTCATATCCTTCCTGACCAGGCAGTGGCGCAGTGGATAGCACGTCAGACTGGGATGCGGAAGACCCAGGTTCAAGACCCCAAGCTCTCCATCTTGAGCGCCGGCCCATTTGGCTTGAGCAAAAACTCCTCAGCTTGGACCCAAGGTCGCTGGCTCCAGCAAGGGGTGGCTCGGTCTGCTGAAGGCCCGCGGTCAAGGCACATGTGAGAAAGCAATCAATGAACAACTAACATTGCGACAGCAACGAAAAACTAATGATTGATGCTTCTCACCTCTCTCCGTTCCTGTCTGTCTATCCCTCTCTCTGACTCTCTCTCTGTCCCTGTAAAAAAAAAGTCATATTCTCATTTTAAAATCTTTCAGAAGTATTGTATGCTTCTGAGAAAATTTTAAGAAGAAACAGGGAGGTTGGACCTCCATATCCTGTCCCAGTTGCCCTAAGTGTCTGACTGCCAAAAATCTAAATCTTACCGAAGGGAGCTCCATATACATATCCAGCCAAGGAAGGCCATGTTCCATTCAGACTCCACAGGAAGAAAATGATCCAAAGGGGTGCAAAACCAGGCCAAGCATTTACTACTAACCAAAATTCATCTATAAAGCAGTGACCCAGTTAGTGAAGAATTATTATACTTATTCCACCACAATATTCTTTTTGTGTTTCTATGTGGGTCACAGCAAAGAAAAATCCACAGAGAATTTGCCAGGGAAAATATGGAAGTTACAGTTGAGGACTGTTGATCCCACTTTTTCACTCAAGTTAGTCATACGAAGGGAAAGGTGAGACCTCAGAAAATAGCAAACCACATCTGCCCAGACTTTGGAATTTCACAGGCAAGAAAATATTTTTAGAGAATTAGGGGACTGATTTACAGTTGCAAACATTTCCTTTTGCCCAGTAAATATATGCTTAAAGTGATAAGTCTCATCTATTACCATCATTTTGTAAAAGGGCATTTTAACAGCAAAAAATTGGGATTATAATCTCAGAAAAGGGCATTCCTTTCCTGATAGGTCAGTTGGCCCTCTTATACTGACATCACAACAAAGGCAATCACCCTGCCTCCTACTCTGGATTTAATGTTTTGTTTTGATTACACTTTAAACCAGTGAAAAGTACTTCAAGGCAATCCCAGTCAACATACTAGATTCAGGAGTGAGGCCAGGAGATGTGATGTAGGCTCCGAAAGCAGCCTGGGCCTGAGCTGGCTAGCCCTGAGCTCAGCAGACTAGTGGGTAAATCCCTGTGGGATTACTGTAGTTGTAATTTACAGTGATCCAACAGAAAACCAAGTATGCCATGACATTTTATGAGCTTTGTTGTACTCTGCCCAGCCCTGCGAGAGGGATGGAGGGGCCAGGAGTGTACACCCTCCTCCACTTCACCGGTCAGCTTTCCAAGCATGATGATCCTTTTCCAGCAGATGGCAGAACACACACATAGAAAACTACAAAGCCATCCAAGGTCTCTGCCTCTTTTTTGGTCCTTGGTGTTCTTTCTGTAAAAGTCAGCCATGTGTAGAAAAACAATTTTGCAAATAAAAAGCCCCACCTGCATTCCATCCTTGAATACTGTTTATACAGTACTTTGGCCTTCCTGGAGAGGCTGAAATTCTTTGCAAAGAGAAAGACTACAAAGTAAATAAATCATGACCAATAAACTGCAAAGACCAGAATCAACATCTTCTAGCTGTCAAAGAGCATAGCAAACAACTCATGCATTCTTTTTATTTCTAAACCCAATCAAGGCATTCATTAATTACACACGCACATATAAAGGTATAGCTATGAATTGTCCTTTTTAAAGAAGCCTGTGGATTTTACATTCCCTCTTTCCAAGGAGGGAAGTTGTTGGGCAAATGAGTTTGTAAAAATCTGTATTTTGGGGGTGTATGGCCAGTAGCCACAGCCATCACAACCAGGCACGTGAAGGTTCACATTAGATTCAGACAGACGGTAAAAAAACAGCAGAGCCAAAAACTGGTTAGCCATTTCGTTGTTCTATCCTTGCACCTGGCTGGCAGGCGAGTAAAATACACAGGGCACCAAAACCCACGTAGCAGCATTCACAAAGCTACTGACACATCCGGGTTTTCCTAGAATCAAAGGCCCCCACTAGCTTATTCAGCTCTAGTTCCCCATCTCCTTATCTCTGTACAAACTCTGCACAAACTGGCTTCTCCTTCAGCACCCTGCCATCTAGGCTGCCTTCTCTTGAAAAACGGCCTCCTCTTCCTCCTTCTTCACATACTTTTCTTGGCGTGAAAACCCCTCCTCTAGCACACATTAGCATAACAAAGCCCCTTCCCAAGGAGGAAGGCAATTAGCCATTTCACCCTCCAGTGGCCATTTTTAACAATAAAAGTGAGCAAAATCAAATAACACATATTTTACAAACTTATTTACCCAATATGGGGTTTGCTCACTTTGTTAAAAATGGCGCTGCCAATGAAATGCCTAATTAGCTTCCTGCTTGGGAAGGGCCATTGTATGTAATATGTGCTGGAGGAGGGGTTTTGCGCCAAAAAGTTTTAAGAAGAAAGAAGAAGGACGAAGTAGGAGACCATGTTTCTGCAGAGTGAGAGAAGGCAGCCAAGATGGCAGGGTGCTGAAGGAGAAGCCAGTTTGTGCAGAGAGAAGGAGATGAGGAACCGGGGGGACTGAGGATGGTTGGGGCCTTTGATTCTAAGAAAACCCAGATGTGTCAGTAGCTTTGTGAGTGCTAAATGAGTGGGATTTAGTGCTCTGTGTGTTTTTACTCACCTGCTGGGTATGAGGCTAGAATAAAGAAATAGCCAACCAGTTTTTGGCTCCGCTGTTTCTCTACCATCTATCCGAATCTAATGGGAACCTGCATGTGCCTGGCAGCCATGATGGCTGGACTGCTGGCCATACAGAAGTCATATTGTATCCAAAGTCAGAAGAACAACTGTAGGGCCAGTGGCCACCGCCATCATGGTCATGCAAGTTCACACTGAATTCTGGCAGATGGTAAAGAAACAGTGGAGCCAAAAATAGTGGGCCATTCCATTTATTAAAGTCTCGTACTGACAGACAAGCAAACAGGCAGGGAAGATTGCTTCACCCTCATTCAGGGCTCACAAAGCCCTGATGCATTCTCTGGTTCCTCCTGGAATCAAAGGCCCCAACCAGCCTCAGCAGGGTTCCCCAAATCCCCCTCAGCACTCTGCCTCCACATTCCTCCTGCTCTGCTGCAAAAACTAGCTGGGGCAACCAAAAACCCCTCACCAGCAAACATTAGCAAAACAACTGCCTTTCTCAAGCAGGAAGGTAATTCACAATTGGGAATCTGCCACAGACTTTCACAGACTACACACACAGTGGTACTGCCAATGCAAACTATAAGCAAACAAACTTAAACATTTGTTAAAACTTATTTGCCCAACAACAACCAAGAAAACCAATCAAGTGTCTCTCTACTGAAGTGTCTTTTCACAAAAGCAAAATCATGTTTCAAGCTGAAAAAAGTATTTTCTAAAATACACTCTAATTGAAAACTTCAGGCATAATATTAAGTAAGTAGGTCACTTGTTCTCTTGGATTCAAAGAATATCAGCCTATGGTGCTCCATTTCTATCTTCAACGGGAAAGTTGAAGGGAAAAGATCCACACAACAAAAAACAAATCCACACCATGAAGCCCTTTACAGCAGCAGCTACAGCTCAGGGGTCGGCTCTATGACCATGAATAGTACAGATGACTTTCAAAACTCATTTGACCTATGTAAAGCCAGTAGTCGAGGCCGCCATCACTACGGCCTGGCCAGTGCAGGTTCACAGTAGATTCGAAGAGACAGTGTTCGGCAGATAAAATATAATATGCTCACTTTGTTAAAGATGGTGCTGCCCACATGGAAGCCAGTCACCCAGGTGATATTATTTGCCCTTATGCTTGTGATGACTGTGGGGGAAAAGTTGCAAAGTAAGCAGGCCGGGTCGTTATAGCTTAAGGCTTTGTTTTAAGAGTAAGCTCTTCTCCACACCCTTGACTGATTGGATGATGTAGGGTGGTGATGTAGGGAGGAATCCCATTATGCCTCAGATGGGTGACTTTATATCAGAGACTTCCTTGTTTGTATAATTGGATTAAAGGTTTTGAGTCTATGCTTTAAAATGGGAGAGAGCAGTAGTTTGCTCTCTCTCTCTCTTGGTTTCTGAGGTATTAGAGAGGAGAGCAGATTAAGGCCACGTGGAGGAGAGAAGCAGCCAAGATGGCAGAGTGCTGATGAAGAAGCCAGTTTGTACAGAGTTTGTGCTGGAGGAGATGGGAAACAGAGGTGAATAAGTCTGGTGAGCTTGAAACCTTTGATTCTAGGAAACTCGGATAAGTCAGTAGCTTTGTGAGCACTGAATGTGTGGGTTTTGGAGCCCAGTGTGTGTTTTTGCTTGCCCGTCGGGTGCAAGCTAGAATTAAAGCTGATGGCTCACCAGTTCTTGGCTCCATTGTTTCATTACCGACTGTTTGAATCAAATGAGAACCTGCACGGGTCAGGCGGCTGTGATGGCGGCCTCGGCCACAGGCTTTACAGACAGTAATGAAACAACAGAGCCAAGAACTGGTGAGCCATCAGCTTTAATTCTAGCTTGCACCCGGCGGCCAAGCAAAAACACACTGGGCTCTAAAACCCACACATTCAGTGCTCACAAAGCTACTGACTTATCTGAGTTTCCTAAAATAAAAGGTTTCTAGCTCACCAAATGTAAAGCCAGTGGCCGCGGCCACCATCACAGCAGCCTGACCCACGCAGGTTCACATTAGATTCGAACAGTCGGTAATGAAACACTGGAGCCAAGAACTGGTGAGCCATCAGCTTTAATTCTAGCTTGCACCCGGCAGGCAAGCAAAAACACACACTGGGCTCCAAAACCCACACATTCAGTGCTCACAAAGCTACTGACTTATCCGAGTTTCCTAGCATCAAAGCTTTCCAGCTCACCAGACTTATTCACCTCTGTTTCCCATCTCCTCCTGCACAAACTCTTAACAAACTGGCTTCTTCCTCAGCACTCATGCATCTTGGCTACTTCTCCTCCACATGGCCTTAATCTGCTCTCCTCTCTAATACTAATCTCAGGAACCCAGGAACCGAGAGAGAGCAAGCTCCCGGATTGCCCCAGTTTATAGCATAGAAAATCCAAACCTTTAATCCAATTATACATTCAAGAAAGTCTCTGATACAAAGCCACCCATCTGAGGCATAATGGGATTCCTCCCTACATCACCACCCTACATTATCCAATCAGTCAAGGGTGTGGGGAAAAGCTTACTCTTAAAGCCAAGCCTTAGGCCATAACAACCTGGCCTGCTTACATTACAGCCTTTTCCCCACACCCATCCCAAGCATAAGGGCAAATAATATCACCTGGGTGACGGGCTTCCATGTGGGCAGCGCCATCTTTAACAAAGTGAGCATACCATATTTTATCTGCCCAACACCAAACTTATTCACTTCTGTTTCCCACCTCCTCCAGCTCGAACTCTGCACAAACTGGTTTTTCCCTCAGCAGTCTGTCATCTTGGCTGCTTCTCCTGGCCTCCATGTGGCCTTAATCTGCTCTCCTCTCTGATACTAATCTCAGAAACCCAGGAACTGAGAGAGCAAGCTCCTGGTCTGCCCCACTTTATAGCATAGATTAAAAACCTTTAATCCAATTATACAAACAAGAAAGTCTCTGATACAAAGCCACCCATCTGAGGCATAATGGGATTCCTCAAAAGAGTGCACCACCCTACATCATCCAATCAGTCAAGGGTGTGGAGAAGAGCTTACTCTTAAAACTAAGCCTTAAGGCCATAATGGCCTGGCCTGCTTACATTACAACCTTTCCCCCACACCCATCCCAAGCATAAGGGCAAATAATATCACCTGGGTTATGGGCTTCCATGTGGGCAGTGCCATCTTTAACAAAGTGAGCATATTATATTTTATCTGCAACAACCATATCCACATTATCACCCTCCTTTCTAGGCAATTTCTAGTCAGAAAGGGATCCAGAAATAAATACCCAGAAATATATATTTTTTAGAAACATTTGTCAAATCACATTCCTTCTTCATTGTTGGGCAGATAAAATATAATATGCTCACTTTGTTAAAGATGGCGCTGCCTACGTGGAAGTTTGTTGATATTAATGTGTGTTCTGGAACAGGCTGTGGGCAGGCCGGGTCGTTATAGCCTTAAGGCTTAGTTTAAGAGTAAGCTCTTCCCCACACCCTTGACTGATTGGATGATGTAGGGTGGTGCACTCTCCTGAGAAATCCCATTATACAGAGACTTCCTTGTTTGTATAATTGGATTAAAGGTTTTGAGTCTATGCTATAAAGTGGGAGAGAGCAGTAGCTTGATCTCTCTCTTGGTTCTTGGTTCCTGAGGTATTAGAGAGGAGAGCAGATTAAGGCCATGTGGAGGAGAAGTAGCCAAGATGGCAGCGTGCTGAGGAAGAAGCCAGTTTGTTAAGAGTTTGTGCAGGAGGAGATGGGAAACAGAGGTGAATAAGTCTGGTGAGCTAGAAACCTTTTGATTCTAAGAAACTCGGATAAGTCAGTAGCTTTGTGAGCACTGAATGTGTGGATTTTGGAGCCCAGTGTGTGTTTTTGCTTGCCCGCCGGGTGCAAGCTAGAATTAAAGCTGATGGCTCACCAGTTCGTGGCTCCTGTGTTTCATTACTGTTGGGTAGATAAAATATATTATGCTCACTTTGTTAAAGATGGTGCTGCCCACATGGAAGTTTGTTGATATTAATGTGTGTTCTGGAACAGGCTGTGGGCAGGCCGGGTCGTTGTAGCCTAAGGCTTAGTTTTAAGAGTAAGCTCTTCTCCACACCCTTAACTGATTGGATGATGTAGGGTGGTGATGTAGGGAGGAATCCCATTATGCCTCTGATGGGTGACTTTGTATCAGAGACTTCCTCGTTTGTATAATTGGATTAAGGGTTTGGATTTTCTAAGCTATAAACTGGGGCAGTCCGGGAGCTCGCTCTCTCTTGGTTCCTGAGTTCCTGAGGTTAGTATTAGAGAGCAGAGCAGATTAAGGCCATGTGGAGGAGAAGTAGCCAAAATGGCAGAGTGCTGAGGAAGAAGCCAGTTTGTTAAGAGTTTGTGCAGGAGGAGATGGGAAACAGAGGTGAATAAGTCTGGTGAGCTAGAAACCTTTGATTCTAGGAAACTCGGATAAGTCAGTAGCTTTGTGAGCACTGAATGTGAGGGTTTTGGAGCCCAGTGTGTGTTTTTGCTTGCCCGCCGGGTGCAAGCTAGAATTAAAGTTGATGGCTCACCAGTTTGTGGCTCCGGTGTTTCATTGCCATCTGTCCGAATCCAATGCGAACCTGCACGGGTCAGGCTGCAGTGATCCTGTCCCCGGCTACTGGCTTTACAATTACCGACTGTTCGAATCTAATGCGAACCTGCATGAGTCAGGCTGCTGTGATGGTGGCCTTGACTACTGGCTTTACATTCATGCTTCCCTCTTTTTGTCAGTGTCTAATCTGATCCAGACCCAACCCCCAAATAATTACCCAGAGTTCCCCAGGGTGCGCCGTGTTCTGTGCTTTCCTAGAGGCCATCTGCCAAACACAACAGAATGTGAAAGCTAGAGAGGACTTAACGAGGATTAATACAGCTTCTTTTACCGATGAGAAAACACTGCCCTTGTGTTCGGCAGATAAAATATAATATGCTCACTTTGTTAAAGATGGTGCTGCCCACATGGAAGCCCGCCACCCAGGTGATATTATTTGCCCTTATACTTGTGATGGCTGTGGGGGAATATTTGTAATGTAAGCAGGCCGGGTTGTTATAGCTTAAGGCTTTGTTTTAAGAGTAAGCTCTTCTCCACACCCTTGACTGATTGGATAATGTAGGGTGGTGCACTCTTCTGAAGAATCTCATTATACAGATATTTCCTTGTTTGTATAATTGGATTAAAGGTTTGGATTATCTATGCTATAAAATGGGAGAGAGCAGTAGCTTGATCTCTCTCTCTCTCTCTTGGTTCCTGAGTTCCTGAGGTTGGTATTAGAGAGGAGAGCAGATTAAGGCCAGGTGAAGGCCAAGAGAAGCAGCCGAGATGGCAGAGTGCTGAGGAAGAAGCCAGTTTGTTAAGAGTTTGTGCAGGAGGAGATGGGAAACAGTGGTGAATAAGACTGGTGAGCTAGAAACCTTTGATTTTAGGAAACTCGGATAAGTCAGTAGCTTTGTGAGCACTGAATGTGTGGGTTTTGGAGCCCAGTGTGTATTTTTGCTTGCCTGCCGGGTGCAAGCTAGAATTAAAGCTGATGGCTCACCAGTTCTTGGCTCCGGTGTTTCATTGCCATCTGTTCGAATCTAATGTGAACCTGCGTGGGTCAGGCGGCTGTGATCCCAGCCTTGGCTATTGGCTTTACATTTGGCGTAGTCTGTGGCAGGATTCGATACAGATCGGCATGGAACCACCACCGCCTTTGAGCGGTGGAGTAGAGGACTGGCTGCTGTTATGGTTCCCTATAGCTGTGTTTTGGGGGACTGTAGGATGGCTGACTTTTAAAGCCATGTGTGAGGAAACCGAGAGCTCTATGGAAGAGGTTGCCCAGGACCTGCAGACTGAGCAGCGGAAGGAGCTGGAGGAAACGTGGGAGAAACAGATGCTGACCCTGGAGCTGGAGGAAGCACTGGAGGAGGAGCCCGACCAGGTTTGCGAGATTCGCCTGGAAATGGAGCAGATGCTGGAGACGGAGTCACAGTTTCGTGAATTGGAGATTGCCCTGGATGTTGTGGAGAGCCAGCAGCGGCGGGAGGCCGAGGCCGAGGCTGAAGCCAAGGCTGGGACTGAGGCTGAGGCTGAGGCGGGGGCTTTGAGGCCCATGGAGCAGAAGGCAATGGTGGCCTGGGGCTCAAGCCCAGCAGCAGGAGCTGATGTTTCCAGTTCCTCTTTGGAGGATGAGGAAAGTTCAGCTGGAGTTGCGATCCGCAGCCTCCAGAAGGTGAGAGCCCAGCAGCAAAGAGTAGCTACGCTGCTGGTAGGTCTGCGATTTGGGGACATAGGGGTGGATGCCATCATGCTCCCCAGAGCAGAGATGGAAATTCTGACTGCCATGGCCACTTGCTCCTTTTTGGGACAGTGTACGAGCTGCCAGGATGGCAGAGATGAGGGGGGCGGCTAAAGCCCTATGTGTGTGGACTGATTTCCTGGACTACGACTGGAGTGAGCACTGGCTCTTTTGTTGAATGGACTTAGGGATTTTGGACAATGTGAAATACCCTGATGGGGGTGGGGGTGGCTTTGCTGGAGGCCCTCCTGCCCCGGGAAGCTTTTCCCATGGCTAGAGAAAAGGCCGAGGACATTTTGCGCTTTTGGCAAAGTGCTCAGAGACTGGTGAAATGTGTGTACCTTTGTAATTGTTGAAACTGTATGATTTGGGCTATTGTTGTAATTTGTGTAATGTGCTTAATTTCCTTGTACAGGAATGCCAGTGGTGTAAATTGTGGGTAGTAAAGTGAGCATAGGGGTGGATTGTTCGGCAGATAAAATATAATATGCTCACTTTGTTAAAGATGGTGCTGCCCACATGGAAGCCCGCCACCCAGGTGATATTATTTGCCCTTATACTTGTGATGGCTGTGGGGGAATATTTGTAATGTAAGCAGGCCGGGTTGTTATAGCTTAAGGCTTTGTTTTAAGAGTAAGCTCTTCTCCACACCCTTGACTGATTGGATAATGTAGGGTGGTGCACTCTTCTGAAGAATCTCATTATACAGATATTTCCTTGTTTGTATAATTGGATTAAAGGTTTGGATTATCTATGCTATAAAATGGGAGAGAGCAGTAGCTTGATCTCTCTCTCTCTCTCTTGGTTCCTGAGTTCCTGAGGTTGGTATTAGAGAGGAGAGCAGATTAAGGCCAGGTGAAGGCCAAGAGAAGCAGCCGAGATGGCAGAGTGCTGAGGAAGAAGCCAGTTTGTTAAGAGTTTGTGCAGGAGGAGATGGGAAACAGTGGTGAATAAGACTGGTGAGCTAGAAACCTTTGATTTTAGGAAACTCGGATAAGTCAGTAGCTTTGTGAGCACTGAATGTGTGGGTTTTGGAGCCCAGTGTGTATTTTTGCTTGCCTGCCGGGTGCAAGCTAGAATTAAAGCTGATGGCTCACCAGTTCTTGGCTCCGGTGTTTCATTGCCATCTGTTCGAATCTAATGTGAACCTGCATGGGTCGGACAGCTGTGGCGGCTGTTATCCTGACCCCTACCACTGGCTTTACACCTTGAAAAATAAGCTCTTCATGGTCACAACTTGACAGTGCTAGAGTTATAACACTACCCCTCAGAATCTCCATTCCTCTAGGTCTTTTCAAGTTATTCATTTTTACCAGATGGTAAGTATGGAGAGAAAGCATCGGCTTCATGACTACTTCTCTCAGAAAACAGATCTTTAATGAACAAGGAATTTAGGTTTTGAAATTTCAGGAAACACTGGTTGGAGCAGACACAATTTTGAGGAGAGAGTACTTTCTGAATCACAACCTGCCTAAAAATAAATCACTCTTTAAAAATGTAAATATGGAGCACTGAGCTATAGTGACCTGCCCCTTGGCAACTATAAAGAATGTAAGTTCACCCTGGCCGGGCAACTCAGTTGGTTGAAGCATTCTCCCAATACCCAGGGTTGTGAGTTTGATCCCTGGTCAAGGCATGTGCAGGAATTAACCAATGAGTGTGTTAATGGGTGAAACAACAGATCTCTCCCTTTCTATCTTCCTCTCTCTCTCTCTCTCTCTCTCATACTATCTCTCAAATCATTATTATTATTATTTTTACAGGGACAGAGAGTCAGAGAGAGGGATAGATAGGGACAGACAGACAGGAACAGAGAGAGATGAGAAGCATAAATCATCAGTTTCTCGTTGGGATACCTTAGTTGTTCATTGATTGCTTTCTCACATGTGCCTTGACCGCAGGCCTTCAGCAGACTGAGTAACCCCTTGCTCGAGCCAGCGACCTTGGGTCCAAGCTGGCGAGCTTTTGCTCAAGCCAGAAGGGCCCACGCTCAAGCTGGCGACCTCAGGGTCTTGAACCTGGGTCCTCTGCGTCCCAGTCCAACGCTCTATCCACTGTGCCACCGCCTGGTCAGGCTCAAATTATTAAATTAAAAAAAAAATTTAAAGAATATAAGCTCTATGAGGTCAGGGACTGGCTTTAGTTTACATCTGAACCCCCAGTTTTCTGAAGATGGCACTGAATAGCAGTTCAACAATAGATAATTGTTATATGAATAAAATAAAGTATTCCTCTTTCCTTCTCTCTGTAGTCCATTTCTACCCTTTTTCTGTTCCTGTTGTACTAAAGCCAAGTTCCTTTAATCAATACTCAATTTTCAGGTAACATGTATCAGTCATTTTTACTTTAGGAGCCTTTAAGCCACTCACTGCTTGCTTGGAGTGTCTGAAATTTCAGTTTTATCTCTTTAATAAAAGCTTTGCAGACCCGGTCTCAGTCAGCAGTGGAGGCTCTTTGTGGCCAGGCCCTACCTATCCTCCACTCCGAACATACGGCCAAGCTTTAAGTTCTTTGTAAGAACTGCAAATTGTTCATAGGAACAACCCCCTTCCCCAGTGACCTCCAGATTCTCTCCTGTGGCTCTCCTCAGCATTTACATCTTTGTAAAATAACGTGAAACCCTGTCTTCTTGCTATCTCTACTGTCCTTTCTCAGCTGCCAAGCCTAGAGGACATGCTGCTGTTGTGTATTTACATTTAGCTGCACTGCTCAATAAATGCCAAACTGCAGATTTTCCACATCTCTCTTGGTGAAGCCAGAACACCTCATCTTACTCAGCTAACCAGAAACCCATCCTCACTTTAGCACACACTAGGGGGTGCTGTTGCTGTATCCAGACCCAAGGAGTTTGGTGACATGAACACAAAGGAAGTGACAGAGCTTTCTGGGCCCTGGAAGACATTTCTAGCTGGGCCTCTCTGCACAATCCTTCAGCACAGCTTCTCAGAATCAAAGATCTCATCTAGCTGCATAATTCCAGGGTGAAGTTTATGCATGATGCAATAAATAGGGAGGGCTGGTGACCTCCAACCTAAAGGTTTTACCGTAAACTCTTTTAGATAATATGATGACTGCTGGATATGAGTTATTAATCTCCACTCACCACCAGAGAAGAAAAGTCTGTTTAGACAGCCAAGTGGCAAACACTGTCAGGCAGAATTAGATGTATCAAAGGCAACCGGAACAGCCAGGAAACACTTGAGTTTGTCCCTGCTTTTCACAATCCTCTTTCCTGGTATGCAATGTCTAAGACTTTGGGAATGAAAGCTTCATACACAAACAAATGAATATCAGCATCTCTCAGCTCCCAGCTTGGCTATTGGACAAAGCTTGCAGGCTGCCAGAGAAGCCTCCGAGACCTCGGTTAACTCTTCCCTTGATTGGCTAGTGAACCCACACTGCACGAAAAACCCTCTCATATAGCAGAAGACCTTTTCAAATTTCTGAACAAGTCATGACAAATAGTATTTTGTTGGGTTTGTGGGGGTTTTTAAAGATAAACAGAAGACTGTGTTTTGTTTTGTTTTTCAAGTTTTCCAAATGAGACTCTCGCCTAACAGCATGGACATTAAACATTCCCACACAGAGAAGAATGGATCTGCACCAAGGGAAATAACGCTGGTATTAATCCAAAGAGAAACAATACTCTGGCCCTTCCTCCCACCACAAGCTAGGGTTTCACACCCTTTGTTGGTGTGATTTGGGTACTCCACACAAATGCTAATGAGCAACAACTCACTAATGCTAATGGTTAGAATTCTCTTTGACTCCAAAAGCCACCCAGCCAAGCTAGAAATTTAAAGAGTCCCAAAGTGGTTCAGAAGGGACTCAGCCAGCCAGAGGTGCCATTTTGGGAAAATCTTTCACAGAATGGTTTCCTTTTTGCTCTGAACTCCCACCCATAAAAGGGACAGAACCTAATTATAAGTGCAACAAATTTGCAGATACAAAACAAGGAATTTCCAGTCCCAAGGGTGTTGCAACAACTAGCTTGATGTTTCTAAAAACAAAGATAAATACTATATACCATATTCATAGTGTTAGGTAAATTTTTTGAAAGTGGCTCTTAACCTAATTTCTGCCCTCATATACCCAAAAGATACAATCCCCTTAGTTACCAAGGGTGACTACAGCCGTATCACTTAATTGGGTCCCCAGAGGATCCAATCAAAATGAGAAGGTTGGGGGATGTGATGTGGGGTGTAATTTGAAAAGTTTTACTCTGAAAACGCAACTCTGAATAGCCCTTAAGGCACTCTGCTCAACCTCATTGGAAATCACTAAGGTTAACATGATCATATGCCAAAGACAACACACAGGTGCTTTAAAGTCCTGATAAATATTGGGTGAGCATTTCTAGTCTGTTGGGTAAATGAGTTTATAAAATTTGTACTTTTTTTTAGTTTGCACACTTTTAATTTTAAAAAATGGTGCTGGGCATGTATGCTTGCCCTCAGAGCAGGGCAGTTGGTTGCAAATTGTGAATTATCTTCTTGCTTGGGAGGGGCAATTGTTATGCTAATGTTTGCTGAAGAAGGGGTCTTTGTGGGACCCATAGTTTTGCAGGGAGAGCAGAGAGAATACAGAGTGCTGAAGAAGAAGCAAGTTTGTACAGAGACAGAGAAGGTGTGTGTTGGTCAAATAAGTTTGTAAATATAATATATATATATCTTTGCTCGATTATAGTTTGCATTGGGTGTGGTGGACAGGCTGTAAGCAGGCAGGGTCGTTATAGCCTAAGGCTTAGTTTTAAATCTTAGCCTTTCCCACCCTAAGTGACTTTGTATCAGAGACTTCCTTGTTTATACATTGGATTAAAGGTTTTGATTTCTACACTATAAAATGGGCAGAGGAGCCCGTGCTGGAGGAGAGTAGAGAGAGGAGAGCAGAGAAAGGCCATGTGGGGGAGAAGAGAAGCAGCCAAAATAGCAGTGCTGAAGGAGAAGTCAGTTTGTGCAGAGTTTGTACAGAGAGAAGGAGATGGAGAACAGAGGTGACTAAGACTGGTGAGGCCTGACCAGGCGGTGGCACAGTGGATAGAGTGTTGGACTGGGATGGGGGGGGGACCCAGGTTCGAGACCCCGAGGTCGCCAGCTTAAGCGTGGGCTCATCTGGTTTGAGCAAAAGCTCACCAGCTTGAGTCCAAGTATGCTGCCTCGAGCAAGGGGTTACTCGGTCTGCTGAAGTCCCACAATCAAGGCACATATGAGAAAGCAAACAATGAACAACTAAAGTGTCAAAATGAAAGATTGATGATTGATGCTTCTCATCTCTTTCCATTTCTGTCTGTCTGTCCCTATCTACCCCTCTCTTTGTCTCTGTAAAAATAAATAAATAAAAAATAAAGTCTTACAAAATAAATAAATAAATAAGGTTGGTGATACTAGAAACCTTTGATTCTAGGAAACTCAGTGTAAAGCCAGTAGTCGGGGGCACCATTACAGCCGCCTTGCCAGTGCAGGTTCGCATTAGATTCGAACATTCGGTAATGAAACACAGGAGCCAAAAACTGGTGAGCCATCAGCTTCAATTCTAGCTTGCACCCGGCGGGCAAGCAAAAACACACACTGGGCTCCAAAACCCACACATTCAGTGCTCACAAAGCTACTGACTTATCCAAGTTTCCTAGAATCAAAGGTTTCTAGCTCACCAGACTTATTCACCTCTGTTTCCCATCTCCTCCTGCACAAACTCTTAACAAACTGGCTTCTTCCTCAGCACACTGCCATCTTGGCTACTTCTCCTCCCCATGGCCTTAATCTGCTCTCCTCTCTAATACTAACTCTAGGAACCGAGAGAGCTCAAGCTACTGGTCTCTCCCACTTTATACCGTAGAATCAAAACCTTTAATCCAATTATACGAACAAGGAAGTCTCTGTATAATGGGATTCCTCAGGAGAGTGCACCACCCTACATCATCCAATCAGTCAAGGGTGTGGGGAAGAGCTTACTCTTAAACTAAGCCTTAGGCTATAACAACCCGGCCTGCCCAGAGCTTGTTCCAGAACACACATTAATATCAACAAACTTCCATGTGGGCAGTGCCATCTTTAACAAAGTGAGCATAATATATTTTATCTGCCCAACACCTCAGTTTCCTCACACATGGCTGTAAAAGTCAGCCATCCTACAGTCCCCAAAAAAACAGCTAAAGGGAACCATAACAGCAGCCAGTCCTCTACTCCACCGCTCAAAGGTGGTGGTGGCTCCAAGCCGATCTGTATCGAATCCTGCCATAGACTACGCCAAATGTAAAGCCAGTAGTCGCGGTCAGGATCACAGCCGCCCGGCCAGTGCAGGTTCACATTAGATTTGAACAGTCGGTAATGAAACAGCGGAGCCAAGAACTGGTGAGCCATCAGCTTTAATTCTAGCTTGCACCTGGCGGGCAAGCAAAAACACACACTGGGCTCCAAAATCCACACATTCAGTGCTCACAAAGCTACTGACTTATCCGAGTTTCCTAAAATAAAAGGTTTCTAGCTCACCAGACTTATTCACCTCTGTTTCCCATCTCCTTCTCTCTATACAAACTCTGTACAAACTGGCTTCTTCCTCAGCACTCTGCCATTTTGGGTGCCTCCTCTCCTCCATGTGGCCTTACTCTGCTCTTTTCTCTGATACTAATCTCAGGAACCCAGGAACCGAGAGACAGCAAGCTCCTGGTCTGCCCCACTTTATAGCATAGATTCAAAACCTTTAATCCTATTATACAAACAAGAAAGTCTCTGATACAAAGCCACCCATCTGAGGCATAATGGGATTCCTCAAGAGAGTGCACCACCCTACATCATCCAATCAGTCAAGGGTGTAGAAAAGAGTTTACTCTTAAAACTAAGCCTTAGGCCATAACGACCTGGCCTGCTTATATTACAGCCTTTCCCCCACACCCATTCTAAGCATAAGGTCAAATGATATCACCTTGGTGACGGGCTTCCATGTGGGCAGCTCCATCTTTAACAAAGTTAGCATAATATATTTTATCTGCCCAACAGCCTCAGAGGAGTGACTTTGTATCAGAGACTTTCTTGTTTGTATATTGGATTAAAGGTTTGGATTCTACAGTATAAAGTGGGGCAGGCCGGAACTTGCTCTCGCTTGGTTCCTGAGGTATTAGAGAGGAGAGCAGAGTAAGGTCACATGGAGGCCAAGAGAAGCAGCCAAGATGGTGGAGTGCTGAGGAAGAAGCCAGTTTGTGCAGAGTTTGTGAAGAGAGAAGGAGATACGAAACAGAGGTGAATAAATCTGGTGAGCTAGAAAGCTTTGATGCTAGAAAACTCGGATAAGTCAGTAGCTTTGTGAGCACTGAATGAGTGGGTTTTGGAGCCCAGTGTGTGTTTTTGCTTGCCCACCAGGTGCACGCTAGAATTAAAGCTGATGGCTCACCAGTTCTTGGCTCCATTGTTTCATTACCGACTGTTCGAATCTAACGTGAACCTGCACGGGTCAGGCGGCTGTGATGGTGGCTGCGACTACTGGCTTTACACCCTCCTGCCCCGGGAAGTGTTTCCCATGGCTAGAAAGAAGGCTGAGGACATTTTGCGCTTTTGGCAAAGTGCTCAGAGACTGGTGAAATGTACCTTTGTAATTGTTGAAACTGTATGATTTGTGTTATTGCTGTAATTTGTGTAATGTACTTAATTTCCTTAAACAGGGATGCCGGTGGTGTAGATTGTGCGTAGTAAAGTGAGCATGGGGGTGGATTGTTGGGCAGATAAAATATATTATGCTCACTGTGTTAAAGATGGCGCTGCCCACATGGAAGCCCATCACCCAGGTGATATTATTTGCCCTTATGCTTGGGATGGGTGTGGGGAAAAGGCTGTAATGTAAGCAGGCCCAGTCGTTATAGCCTAAGGCTTAGTTTTAAGAATAAGCTTTTCCCCACACCCTTGACTGATTGGATAATGTAGGGTGGTGCACTCTCATGAGGAATCCTATTTTGCCTCAGAGGAGTGACTTTGTATCAGAGACTTTCTTGTTTGTAGAGGGGATTAAAGGTCTTGAATCTATGCTATAAAGTGGGGGCAGACCAGGAGCTTGCTCTCTCTTGGTTCCTGAGGTATTAGAGAGGAGAGCAGATTAAGGCCACATGGAGGCCAGGAGAAGCAGCCAAGATGGCAGAGTGCTGAGGGAGAAACCAGTTTGTGCAGAGTTTGAGCTGGAGGAGATGGGGAACAGAAGTGAATAAGTCTGGTGAGCTAGAAACCTTTTATTTTAGGAAACTCAGATAAGTCAGTAGCTTTGTGAGCACTGAATGTGTGGGTTTTGGAGCCTAGTGTGTGTTTTTGCTTGCCCGCCAGGTGCAAGCTAGAATTAAAGCTGATGGCTCACCAGTTCTTGGCTCCGCTGTTTCATTACCGACTGTTTGAATCTAATGCGAACCTGCACGGGTCAGGCTGCTGTGATGGTGGCCTTGGCTACTGGCTTTACACTGCCCAAATCCAATGAGAATCTGCATGGCTACAACGGTGGCAGCCACTGGTCATACATAATTCTAGTACCCTGAGGAATCAGGTACATAAAGACAAAGCCTTGTACTTGTTGATATCCAAAAGCCTTCATATATGTGTTGGGCAGATAAAATATATTATGCTCACTGTTGAGAAGATAAAATATATTATGCTCACTTTGTTAAAGATGGTGCTGCCTGCGTGCAAGTTTTAAGAGTAAGCTTTCCCTCATACCCTTGACTGATTGGATGATGTGGGGTGGTGCACTCTCATGAGGAATCTTCCCATTATGCCTCAGATAAGTGACTCTGTAGCAGAGACTTCCTTTTTTGTAGATTGGATTAAAGGTTTGGATTTCTACGCTATAAAGTGGGGCAGTCTAGGAGCTTGCCTTCTCTCAGTTCCTGAGGTTAGCATTAGAGAGGAGAGCAGATAAAGGCCGCATGAAGGCCAGGAGAAGCAGCCAAGATGATGGAGTACTGAGAAAGAAGCCAGTTTGTGCAGGAGGAGATGGGGAACAGAGGTGAATAAGTCTGATGAGCTAGAAACCTTTGATTCTAGGAAACTCAGATAAGTCAGTAGCTTTGTGAGCACTGAATTAGTTGGTTTTGGAGCCCAGTGTGTGTTTTTACTTGCCCGCTGGGTGCAAGCTAGGATTAAAGATTATGGCCCACCAGCTTTTGGCTCTGTTGTTTCATTACCGACTGTTCAAATCAAATGCGAACCTGCACTGGCCAGGCAGCTGAGATTGTGACTCCGACTCCTGGCTTTACTGACCTCAACCATGTTTGCCAAGTAGATTCACCTGAAAATATTAAAACATCCTTGCCTTGACACTATCTCAATGAATTGCCATTTTTAAATGAATTGGGGTGGGACCTAGGCATCGTACGTGTTAAAACTCCTCAGGGGTAGCCAGGACTACCACCAGAGGCACATTTAATGGAGGGCACACCAGGCCGGCGCCCTGGGCCCCGACTTCTGAAAGGCCCCGCAAAACCCCAACTTTACACTTTTTTCTAATGAAACCAAATTTAGTCTCATATGTGCAATTTTAACATTAATAGTACATAATATTTTTTTATTTATTTAAAAATATGGTTAATATGTATTTTTATGTTCCTTGTCTCTCTCTTTTAAGGGACCCACCCAATATTTTCTTCTGTGCCCAGGGCCTCAACAGACCTTAATCCATCTCTGCCTACCACCTAAACATAATTAACTGTCTTCTTTGAACTTCCCCATGTCTGAATTTTATTCTGCATAATAGAATTGACCAAGAGTCCTCCCACCAGAACACAGTGAAAATAAGACTATACTCATAAAGAACTTTGAGGTAATGGGGAAAAGGGAGGGGAGGGTACTTTTATCTTGATATTTTAAACCACTTGTTGGTACTGCTAACAATGAAGCCACAAGATATTGATGAGATGGTGAGATGATATAGCAAATATGTAGCAAAATCTACAATTAAATAGATTTCTATAATTCTTGAGGTAGTAATATATTATAGCTCCTCACCAAAGAATCAATTTCATTGTAGAATTTAGCATTAAATTCAAATAAAGACTTAGTAGAAGGACAAGGCCAGTCAACCTAGTAGGCTCCTGACTGAAACCATTCAGATCCCTTCTGTCCTAAACAGTAGAGAGCAGTCAGCCCCTCACTATACAGAGGGCCTAAAACATCACTCAGCACCAAATCAGATCTTGAGAGTAAGAATCCATAAACTGAACCATAGAAATTAGAACTCTGAGTCCCAACTTTGCTTAAGAAGAAGAAGTCAAATGGCAGCCCTCTGATACATACTCTCTGAAGTGGCAAATTTCACTTTCTCAGAAAATGACCTAATCTGGTCAGGATTTCGGTGATACAGCTTAGCAACTAGCACAAAGTAACTTTCCTACCTCCTGCTGCATTGCACACACAACCTTTGTTTTGACTCTTCTCTCAACCCTTCCTAGTCAAGGCAAGTCCCAGATTTTCTGTTTCCTAAACAGGGCTTTGACTACTTCAGTGCTTCTTCATGTAATCACTTCAAACTCTTGCTTCGGGAAGACTAAAGTAAGCTTCCAACAGCCACCAGTTACTAAGCACAGACAGTGTTCTAGGCTCTAATGTCAAATTCATTTCCACAACAATTTATAATGCAGGTATATTATCCCTATCTTACAGAAAAGGGCATTGGAGCACAAAGCAGTGAAATAACTTCTATTTAAGGTCACATAATTAGTAAGCAGTAGGACAGGCTTTGAACTACAGTATTCCTAATCCTAAACTCATATTCTTTAAAATAATAATGGTGGGTTCTTACACAGCACCATGTGTCAGGCACTGATCTAAACACTTTTCAGGACTAATTTATTTCATCTTCACAACAACCCTAGAACAGAGGCATCATTTTTACCACTGCCATCATGCAGATAAGAAAATGGAGGAACAGAGAGATTCAACAACTTTTAAAGTAGCGAAGTTCATACAACTGGGGAACAATTTTTTTTTTCATTTTCTGTTGCATGAGGTTTTAGAACTTTGTCTATATATGTCTGATTCACTGATTCCAAATATGAAATCCATTTTTTGGTGCATGCTCTAGTTTTTATGCAATTTTAATTTCTTTTTGTTACAGTTAATGGCATGCATTGGTTTTTAAATTGGAGTTAAAGGGCAACAACTCTTGGATTGAACATAACCACAAGGCAATGAATGTTTTACAAACATCACTTTTACATAATTGTAGTTGTTTTTAAATGTAAAAATTTATTATCTGATAAAAACACCCTCTTATTTTGTTTTAAGATTGAATCATGGCTTCTTCGAGTAGGCATAAATGTAAGAATAGTCCTGACACCTTCTGTTATATATGTGGCTGTTACACACTTCAACGTCAAAGGCGCAATATTTCATCACTTGTAACATGTGTATATATTGCCTATTTTTAAGCTCCCCTTGGCGATCAAGACAAGAATTGGGCTTCTTATATTGTGTGTCATAATTGTGAGGAAATGCCTCATGACTGGACAAAAGGAAAATGCAAAAGAATTCCTTTTGGTATTCCCATTGTTTGGCGTGAACCTAAGGACCACAACAGCGACTGTTACTTCTGTCTGATCCATACAAAGGGCATCGGCAAGAAAAATCAGCTTATGATCACATATCCTAATATTCCTTCAGCAATACGACCTATCCCACACTCTGAGACACTCCTGGTTCCAGTTTTTAATGGTTTTGTTTCTTCTGAGGATGAAGAAAGTGAACATGGTAATCAAGTGTATTTTGATAAGATGCATGAGGAAATGGTTATAGAATCTGAAGGGTCTTTTTCTGATGCCAAGCAGTTATTAACCCCTCAACAGTTTAGCCAACCTGAATTAGTAAGAGATTTGGGCCTATCAAAGTAAGCAGCAGGCTTCAAGAAAATAATGTACTTCATCGGTCACCTAAAGTATCCCATTTCAGGAAGCGTGAACAAATTTTTGTGGACTTTTTTTCCGAAGATAAACACTTTGTTTACCATCATGATATCAGTAGTCTTCTCAGCCAGCTAGGTGTTACCACTTACAGTTCAACAGAATGGCAGCTATTTATTGACAGCTCTAAACAGAGTCTGAAATGTGTTCTCCTACACAATGGTAATGTTTATGCAGTGGTTCCAATTGGTCATTAAACTCATCTGCGAGAAGATTACAATGACATAAAAATTGTCCTCAACTTACTGAAGTATGAGGAGCATAACTGGATCATTTGTGTGGGTCTTAAAATGGTAAATTTCCTGCTAGGACAACAGAAAGGTTTCACGAAGTATCCTTGCTTTCTGTGTTTGTGGGACAGCCAAGCTTGGGAGAAACACTGGACACAGAAGGAGTGGCCAAAACGTGAAGCTCTGGAAGTAGGGATGCAAAATATTGTGGATGAACCTGTAGTTAATTGAGACACAATCATTTTCCCCCCACATTTTCCACATCAAACTTGGCTTAATGAAGCAGTCTGTTCAGGCTTTGAATAGATAAAGTGAATGCTTTCAACATATTGTTTCTGCTTTTCCTGCCTTGTCTTTTGAGAAGATAAAAGCAGGTGTAATCAATGGGCCTCAAATTTGAACCCTCATACGTGATGAAGAATTTGCCAGGAAGATGAATAAGGAGGAGAAAGCAGCATGGCAGTCTTTTGTGGTAGTTACAAAGAATGTTCTTGGCAACAAAAAAGCAGAATACTATGAACTTCTGGTTCAAAGGATGCTGTTGGCTTTCCGTGACATTGGATATAACTTGAGCATTAAGATTCACTTCCTGAATAATCACCTTGATAAGTTTCCCGAAAATCTTGGAGCTGTTAGTGATGAGCAGAGAGAATACTTTCATCAAGATCTGAAGAGGATGGAAGAGTGTTATCAGGGGTGATGGGACAGAAATATGATGGCAGACTACTGCTGAAGCATCAAACTAGATTGTCCTCAACAAGTACACAAACGCAAGAGCTACAAATGCAAATTTTTGCCTGAATAGAATTGAAATAAGTTTTGCACAAATTTTATGATTAAAATAAGTGTTTTAATATGTTCTATTTTGAAATTGTAGACAAATTCTGATGCAATGATAACTTTTAGTGTATTAGTGTATTTACTGAATTATATAAATTATTATATTTTCACAAAGATGATGCCCAAGAAGACATTCTACTTCATTATGTTAAACTAAATGTTGAAAATTTGATAATAAGATGAAAACCTAAAATCTTGAATTGCAAAAAGACTGTAGCTTACAGAGAAAAACTAATGTCATATTTGAGATCAGAACACTCTAATTAGGTAAGAACAAGTATTTTTGTGGATGCAACAAAAATTCTGTTTCCCAGTGTAATTGATAACACCAGGATTCAAATCCAGGTAGGCTAGTTCCTTAACCATGGCACATATGGCCCCTCGTTCTCTCTGTAACTTAGTTCTTTCTACATTTATTCATTCAAATATTGCTTAGACCCCCTGTATGCACCTAGCATCTTACCAGGTATTGCAGAAAGATAATCAGTATTTGATGGATTCCTGTCCTCAGAGAGTGGCAATCTAGATGAGCAAAGTTAGTAAAACAATATTAAGAAAGAAAGCACCTAGCAGCCTGTGAAGCCAAGTAATGCATGCGAGGTCAGCAGGAAGATTGCTGCTTTGGGACAGGCAGGAAAACCTCAGTGAGCACTTGAAAGTTAAGTGTGGAAAGGTGGAGAGAATGATCCAGGTAGGGGAGAATATGTGAGGAAAGGTAAAAGTTAAGAGAAAAACTGGGGATGGAACTCCCCATGCCAGACTCGCTTATATGTGTTATTTCATTTAATCCTCACACAGACCTCCAAGGCCTCCTCATTTAACGGAGAAAGAAAATTAGGTGCAGGAAGTTCAACAACTCATTGACAGTCACACAACCACGAAGGAACAGAGCTATGTTTGTCTTCCTCTGACACCTTTTCTCTAAACCAGTGATCTCTTCACACAGGTGAACACAAACCAAGGAAGCCAAGGAATTGCAAAGCACTGGCAGGGCCAGGCAGAATATAACCATTCCGATTTCTAGACCCCTTAGAGCAGGGGTGCTCAATACGTCGATCACGATCTACTGGTCAATTGCGAAGGAAGTGTGGGTAGATCACATGACATTAAAAAGACATTTGTCTTTTGATTGGCATACAGGTTAGCCAATCTGACGTCTGAACTTGACACCCTACACATGCACGTTAAACCGCGCTAACTTGCTGCGTTGTTAGCCTTCAATTTATTTAAACTAAATACAACAAAGGGTATAAAAATGAGTGCCGTAGCTGGTCCAAGTAAGAAGCCTAAAACCTACCACTTTCATACAGAATGGGAGGAAATTTTTTTCACTATGTCATATTCCAAGTGCATTTGCCTCATCTGTCTGTGTGCCATTGCTATTCCAAAGAAGGGAAATGTGGAGCGGCTTTTTCGGACTGTTCATAAAAACTATGACATTGACTTTCCTCCGAAAAGAGAGCTGAGAAGGAGAAAGGTGAAAGAAGAATACACAATACTAAATAGTAATAATAGTAACTTAAATAATGATAATATAGAAGAAATAAATTTATGGTTTGCATTTTTATTGTAGGTAGATCATTTTGACTTGGTCATCCTATAAGTAGTTTGCAAGCTGAAAAAGTGTGGGCACCCCTGCCTTAGAGCAACTGGGCCCCGGACCTCTTTGTCTTCCTCCCGTCCCCCAGAGGGTAGGAGCATTTTCAACTTAGAAGCTTCTTCCTGTGGAGTTCCCACTCCAAACAAGCTCCCTTTCTGCACACTGAAATATCATGATTTGCCTTGTTCAAATAAAAATATCACAAGGGCAGTCCTTTTGACAGGAAGGGCCTTGCTGAGGACACGTTTTCTATAGGTGAGGCTAGCTGGTGGGGGCACAGACTAGGCCTGGGAGAACCTCAAGGATCCCTTAATCCAAATCCCTGTTAAGAGGAAAATATTGATGCCCAGAGAGGGTAGGATATTGGGTCACTGAAGGCATTCCCTCACCACCACCACCACCACCACCCCCAAAAAACTTGAGCTCCATTAAAGTGCTTTGGCAGGCGGAGGTCTTAAATTACTGCAACAGCTTGGGGAGGAGGTAACTAAGGACCTGCCTTCCCACAGAGTCTGTCTTAGTTTTCAGTGTTGCTAAGACTAAAAAGAGCCAACTGCTTTTTTAGCAAGGTTCAAGCTTGACCCAATTTCTGCTGTTAGGAGCAGACTCAGGTGAAAGGGCATGTAATTGCAATGTGAATCATCAGCTTTTAATCAGCAACCTGGGGAGTGGGATGTTTGGGGAAAGTGTGCCTTCTTGGGACCTGGAATTCATACTCTTTCCTCTGCAGGGAAAGCTGTCCCTGAAGTCACAGCACTCACTTACAGGCTCTTATAGCATGCCTCTCACAGCACCCACTTCCTATAACAGAAATATAGGCGTTGTGATGATTCTGTCGTTGTACCCTCAGGTGGCCCTCTAAATAGACCTGAAGTAGTAGACTCAACCACAACAATGGAGAATCTGCTGTCCAAAAATAAAAGCAGCACCCATTACATCACTGTCAGAATGTTTAAAAGTATATCAAGATCATTACTCATCAAACTTCCCCTCTGGGAACAGATATAACCCACTGCTCTTTCTAAGGCCAAAAGACTGTGTACTTTCCATTAATATTTCCTGTCACTCTTCAGTTCTATTTACATCAATCATCTCATTAAACTATAGCCAAAAGACATAGCATTTTTTAAAAAAGTACTTACCTTAATGCATACAGAGCATTTATAGGTCAATTTCCCTGCTGGTTACTTTCAGTGTAGTTGTAAAATGTATAAAGAGGATTTTGCCTGATCTGCAGTGGCGCAGTGGGTAAAGCATCAACCTGGAACACTGAGGTTGCAGGTTCAAAATCCCAGGCTTGCCGGGTCAAGACACATTTGGGAGTTAATGCTTCCTGCTCCTCCCCCCCTTCTCTCTCTCTCTCTCTCTCTCCTCTCTCTAACATGAATAAATTATATATATATATATATATATATATATATATATATATATATATATATATATATATATATATATATATATATAAATAACGAGGACTTCTCATTTTCTTTAGCATTAGGTAAAATCCTCAGCAGGAGCAAAACCTATACATATTTCAATAAAAAAGACCAATGACCTTGGGCTATATCATTCACATAGTAGTACGTGGATATCCTTTTTTTCCTGATCTAGGATATAGTGACCAAAAGTAGCTTGAAATATTTGGGAACCCAAATTTTATGACTTAAATGTGCGGAAGTTGAACCATTCCCTCTTTTAAAAATTCTCTCTTCCCCTCTGCATACCTGTTTGCCTTCTTCCTCTCTGGCCACTCATGGTTAGGTTTCTTTACACCAGGGGTCCCCAAACTTTTTACACAGGGGGCCAGTTCACTGTCCCTCAGACTGTTGGAGGGCCAGACTATAAAAAAACTATGAACAAATCCCTATGCACACGCGTCATATGATGCGCTTCCGGAGCCGTGGCGCATGCGTCCCGTGTCACCAGAAGTAGTACTGTACATGAGCGATGCCATGCTTTGCGTCGCCACCATATACAGTACTCACTGACCACCAATGAAAGAGGTGCCCCTTCGGAAAGTGCGGTGGGGGCCGGATAAATGGCCTCAGGGGGCCACATGCAGCCCGCGGGCTGTAGTTTGGGGATCCCTGGTTTACACCTTTTTCTCCTCTCTACCAAGCCCTTAAATGTTAGTATTTCCCTGAACACTCATCTACTCCCATGTCTACATCATATCTGTACTTCAATTGATATCTCCCTTCAGAACGTCAGACCCATTCATCCAACTGGCAACTACAAGCTCTTCAAACTCAAGATATATAAAGCTGAACTCATCATCTCCCTCTGCCACTTCCCCCACCCATTTCTCTTTCCGTTCTTCATTTTGTTAATGGTACCACCTTTTATCATTGGCCAAATCTGATACCTGGGATTCCTCCTTCACTGTTGGCCACCCAAATTCCCTTACATCTAATCAGTATCAAGAACTGTTAATTACTTCTCTTGAATCTATTTCTTTTTCTCCACTCTCACTGCTAGTAGCCTAGTTCAGGTAAAAATCATCATGTCCCAACCATGAGCTATCTGTCAGCTGGTTCTCCTGTTCCTACTTGAGTTCTTCCAATCCATTCTTTATGTTGCACCTAATGATCTTTCTAATGCGTAGATCTAAGTATGTCATACCCCTTGCTAAAAATTCTTCGGTAGCATCTTGGCTTATAGGATTAAGTCCAAATGCCTTAAACCAACTGAAGAGACCCTGTATAACTTGGCTTCCACATCCTCTCCAGTCTCATCTCTGACCAGATTTCCTTCACATTTCATAGCCCAGCCACACTGAATCTCTTTCAGATTTTCAGCCTTGCCACCTTCTTTCTTACCTCCTGGCCTTCCTAAAATCATAGTATTACATAGAGAAAAGGGACTAAAAAATACCTAAATCAGAGCTTTCCACCAACTCCCTTCTTATCTTCAGAAAACTAAATCCAATTCATTGAATATTTACTGACTTTAGCAACTGACATTACACTTAATAAATAAGACACAGTTCATGTCTGTTGAACTTGCAATTTCATTACTTCTCCTAAACCTGTGTTTAAAAATTCAAGTTCTTAAAATTTTATTCCTTTCATGAAGCTTAAGTTCAAGCCATACTAAGAAACTAGCTGTCCCTGACACAACTGGCTTGGGCCTATATTCACTTTTACTAGAATATTTTACCTCCTTTTCTACCAATCCAGGACCCACATATATCTGCCCAATTCTACACTTCAGAGAAGCCCGAACTGGCTGTTTATTTCAAGATTAGAAAACTCTAAGTTTCTGTAGGCTCTCTCAGATGTTGCTTTAGTCACTCCAATTGGCATTGATCACCAAGAATTCCCAGGAACCAGAAGCCCTGAAGTTAGTACCTATGTGTAGTGTTGCATCAGTCCTTGCTGGATAGAATCTTTAAGTTTAAAATACAGGGACTCAGAAAAGGGGTAGAAGGAAGAGCCAACCTGAAGAAATTTAACAGCCAGCATTTCTGGGTTATCCCTGATCACATACACACAGCAAAATGATGGAGCTAGGCAAAGAACACCTATCTAAAATCAAGACTATATTGAATATCTTTGCTAAATTAGACACAATCTTCATGATAGTTTCCCTTTTTTTTGGTAGGTAGATGACTAGAAGTCTTAATATTACTAAAATTGCAAAAAGGCATCCCCTCTGCGCAGACAGATGACAAAATGTCACCCCTTTCTCCCTCCTGACTGGATGCAGGCTTTGTGCAGGGCATATAGTCCATGTCCATATGTGGTTGACCTTGTATAAAATCTCTTTGCCTTCCAAATTCATGCTTACTGCTACATAAATAGGAGATACTACGTCTGGGTTCTCTACTTTCTAAATAGAGAATGTTGCTATAGTTTGCATTCTTATTCTTTACTAGGAAATTCATGAGAAGTTTGCTAATGCCTTGAACTTTCATCATTTGTTCATAACGGCCAACACACACACATACACGAACACACCTGCTGCCCTCAGTGAGTCGAAAGTTTGGATTGTTTTCAAATACAACCCAAATAGAAGTTCTGGCAACCAGAGTTTTTCCCAGAGGTGGTAATGAAGCATAATGATGCCTGGCTAACCAGAAGCCAATGACTGTTAATAGAAAGAAGCAACATGAAAGTGTCAAATGGGGAAAAGCATACTACAGCTGAGTTGAAACACTATATAAACAGAAATAGGATGTAGAGAATCAGGTGGCCATTTTCCAGTCTCTTATTCCCTTAGGTATTTTTCTGGATTGATTCTTGTCTAGTTCAGGTGGAGCACATACCAGATTAGCTTGGTTTGGGAGCCAACTGAGGAATCTGGGTGCTTCTTTTAAGGCAGGCCCTGGGCCTTAGTCTAGATGAATATTCTTAGGTAAAAGATATCTTTCCTTCCATCTATGACATAGTATTTTTATGCATATGTTGACAGCAATAGCAATAAGCAGGAGAATCCAAAGACTAGATGTGGCATCAACCCCATATTTCACTTGCACCCCCAGGGGCCTGAATGTCTGCACCTGGGATAGCGAAACCTTCCCATATAACTACACACGGAGTGACTTTCTTATTTTCTACACCTGTGGCATGGTTTTATTACTCAAAGGACATTAACCCCAGCATTCCCTCTAAGAACCTTGCAGTGAGTCAATGATGAGGAAGTATCAAATAGGGAAATTACTGATTTAGAGACTAAAGATATTTGAGTTTGAAAACATGTATCAATTACCTTCTCTGTGGAAAATAATAGACTTAGCACAAGGGTGGGGTGGGATAGGGTACAGTGTGGGAGGGTTTGAAAGATAGAGACACAAGAAGCCTCCTCTCACAGGACCTTCCACACAGAGGAAGTTGACACAGACATGAAATACATAATACAAAAGGACAGAACCCAGGTGTCTGTGGTTGTGCTTGCTGAAAGAGAACCAAATCTGGAACTTGCCACATCATAAACACCTTTTAAATATTTTTCATTCCTCCAGAGTAAATCCTTATCATACCTGCCAAGGAGAGTAACTACAATAAACAGAAATATATTCCTTGGGGAAGATTTGTCTGTACTCTTTTGCTATTCCCAGGATAGAGGCCCTGAGGTCTCTTTTCAAGTTGAGTTGCTTTTGATGTGTATGAATGATTTGGTCAGTAAGATGGTAAAATATTCAAACCAATCAAAAGGATTAGAAAAACCCACTGAAGCAAGATTATGATCCATCCATCAGAAGGTATTTGGGCTCTGCATCAGGGCTGGGACATAGATAGCCTCCTGATTCAAGTAGATGAGACCATCACTGTGTCCTCAGGGTCTTTTACAGCCTGGGGAGTCAGTAAGTGCAGTTCTAAGGGGAAGGTCTGTGAAATGAACTGCAGAGCTCCACAGTACACTGCGTTAAAAGCCAGCAAAATTGGAGGCTCTGTTGGTAAGAGAAGTAGCGCATTAGTGAAAGTAACTCAGGATGCTGAAAACCCTCAGTGAGACCCACTCCAGCGGATGGTAATTCTTGACTCCAGGCCTATTTCTGAAAGACATCAAACACAAAGAGAAAAAAATGCCTCAGGAAAAAAAAACAAAGCTTATTTCATTTGGAGGATAGAGAAGGAGACATGTAACAAACAGATGGAATGGGGAAGGGCAAAGGGCTTAATAAGATTCACTACAGGATTAGACATTCATTTGGTTAAAAATCAGCATATGCAGGGCAGAGGCAGAACAAATCACACCACTCTGACTCAACGTGCTTCAGGGTGTGCAGCCACCAACATGCAGGTGAGATTAGGTAGAAGCCATGCACACAAGCCCGGCGAAGAAGGAGCATAATTTGTGAACTGGAATGTGAAGCTTCTGCCTTGCTCTTTGATGTCATGACAGTGTCGGCCACAGAAAAAACAATTCATCTGATACAGAAACAGAAGAGCTCAGCTTTGAATTGCTCGGTACCAGAAGAGCTCAGCACCAATCACAGTGCCAGATACATCGGTGCTTAATAACTGTGCTTTGAATAAGTGTAAGTCTAACCTCTTCCCTATGTCCTTGAGTTCTAGAAGGGGTATAGATACAGTCTGTGACCATATGTCCAGATTTGCCTGATAGTACCAGTTAATATCTGTTGTATCAGTTTAACTGGTAATGCTGCCCTTCACTTGAAAAAGGACAGCAAATTATATTTTACCTTAGGTATATAGCCTACCACCAAAATAAATGTTTTCCATTGAGTAGATGATCACAAATATACATGGAGTCATTTATTTTTTCCATCAAGTAACTCCTCATTCCTTGCAGAGCCTTGTCTTTGGTGAATTTTGTGAGGCCCTTTTCTCTCTGGTATCCCTTTTTATCTCTTCATCCATGTCTCTGTTATTTCTTCCATCCCTGTCTTTCCCTCAAGTGTCTTCAATCTACCTTTGGGGGAGGAGACTGTGAGTCAGCTTCTCTGTGTCCTGTGAGTCCTGATTATTTTCAGTCCTCCAGAGTCTAGGAGAAACACCACCTCTAGCACACCTTTTCCTTGCTAATATTGACCACCTTTCATAGCAAAACGTCAAAATATTTTTGTGTTGACAACGTCTTTTTTATTTTCTGTCTTATTAAAGATCCCTCCCAGGAATGAGCAACAACAAAAAGAGAGAAAGGAAACAAGAAAACTCTATCATGCCACAAATGAACAAAAATCTTGAGTGAGGTCCTACGTACAGACAAGGAAATGAACTCTTAGCACTGTGGATTTCTCTTGTCTACCAGAAAGGACTGAATTATGTGCTGCTTTCTTAGCAAGAAGTCTGATTCATTCCTTATATCTATTTCCATTTGTTTAGCTTAGTTTTAAACCACCAGGTTGCAAGAACAGATTCTATTTTGTGCAAGATAAATCATCATTCACTCCAGGAAGCCCCAAAACCATCAAAAATAAAAATAAAAAGAAGTAGAAGAAAAAAGGAATGTTAGTAAGAATTGGATCCATGAATGTGTTTAGGATTTTGTATTTTTAATGTAAAATGTTTCAACCTTTCTCTCAGACCATGTGTAGGAGTTTATTTGCTGTGTAAAATGATGAGTTTCTGGCATCATTGCTAATAAGGACATAAGAGCAAACCTATAGTGTTTGTCTTCATAAAAGAAAGCAAGAGACTCATTGGCCATATCAAATGCAGGACTGAATTAGGAACTTTAAAATAAGAAATTCAAGTCCACCTAGTGTGTTGTAAATAAAGATAGAGTTTGAAGACATTCCACCTGTTTCTTACTGTGTGACCTTGTACAAATCTCTTGCCTTAGTTTCTCATCTGCACAATGAGAGGTTCGTTTGTTTAAGCTCTACTAGTCACTCAAGCTCTGTGAATCAATGACTTGATCATTTGGTCAGTGAGAATTTCTTTCTCCCATCAGAACCATGTGAAAGCCATCAAATGCTCACTCCATCTCCTACTCCTCCGTCCCATTACTTATCCTCTAAAAGCCCTAACACAAACCTCTGGGATCTCTATGCTCCCTCACTGCCTTCATCTTTCCCTGAATCAGACACTCTGGACTACATAACTTCATCCAAGTGATTCTCATTAAATAAAAACTGTCTCTGCTCACAGTGCCTGGCTGTGTTTTAGCTATGAGTTCTCTAAGAACAGCAAAACATCTCTGACCAAAAGATCCCTCTGTGTTTAGCTGGAAAATAGAGTTGGAATAGCAAAATTTGCTACAAATTGACCAGCTAGGTCCACCACTGAGAAGTCAGTTGCTCAGCCTTCCATGTTTCTCCTGAACCAGTGTATGTTCAGTGAATTCAACAATACAATTTCACCCCTGCTCCTACTTGTCAAGGCATATGTTATTTCATTCCCCCTGCCTAGAAAAGTACCAATATTCCCTGACTTGCTATTGACACTTCATTCAAACCTGACTCCCAGACATGTTTGATTATTAAAAAGAGCCTAAGCACAAAGCATGTATTAGTCATCTCTCCTTCATTAGAGAAGGCTTTGCATGATCTTCTTATAGCAACCCTCCTCAATCTGGTTTAAAAATAGTGGTCCCAATTAACTAGTACCCTCTGTTCCTATGAGATGAAGCACCTTTACATAGTCAGGCCCAAGGGTCGTTAACCCCATTTGGAGAGTTCCTGAAAGTTTCCTCATTACTACCTCCAAGAATTGAGGGGACCATGAAATGAGATGATGCATGTGAAATACACCAAGCCTAACATTTTATAGGAACTGTTATTTTTTTCATAATAGAGCATTACAGGAGCTCTTTTTGTAAGTGGTAAAATGGTAGGGGTAAAAGAGAGGGAATAGACATAGAAGTAGATAGAGAAGTGAAGCAGATGTGGAACAAATCATTAGCATAATGTGGGAAAGTTCTCCCAGACTCTGGCTTCTCAGCATCCCAAATGATCACATTCATGAAAACGTGGTTTTCCGGTGGGTCTCAAGTTCCATCGTTGTTATAGAGTCTATAATCTACCTACAGACTTGCCCTCCCTGCGCTCTGCTCCCTAGTTCTTATGTGTAATGTCTACATCTATCTCTCCCATGGGACCAATGACATTAAAAACCTTACATTTGATTTCCCTGATTTGAATAGAAGCAGCTACCTGAGATGCTGTTTTAGAGATAATTTGATAATTCCATGACCTTTTAATTTTCTAGAAATATTATCTACCACTGCTCTGCTGTGTTCAAGGGTGTATGGTTGATATTTTCTTCATAGCAATCATGGAAGGTATATATAGACTTTCAAATGCTTTCAGTGCCTGACTGAAAATAGCTTCCCACATGAGGAAGAGATTTCCTGCTCCAAACATCAATGCCACATTCCTACTCCCTGCACTGATCAACTCTGTCTAGGCTAAAAAAATCCTTCCCAGAAGAGATAATCAAAAGCCTCCATAATTCTAACTCTCTGGTTTGCTAGGCTGACTCACCCACTCCTGCACCCTGGTTGTATGTAACACAGATTCTTCATTGCCTTTGAACCCCATTTCCTTGTCCCTACTAACTGATTCAGGTACAGTGGCTAGCACAAGCCATTCCCGAGAATAAGACTTCCAACCCAAATCTACCAGCCACAGCGGAAACCCTCACACTGAACTTGTTCCTAGTCTCTTTTCCTTGATTTTCTTTCTCTAGCTTCTTCTGTCCTTTTCATAATTAATGCTTTTCCTCCTATTACAAATGAGTCTCTCTTTCATTCTGTCATTTCCTAAACCTCCCTGAAGTAATTCTCTGGCAAGTTCTGGAGATTATGAAAAGTATCAAGGATGCTGAAACCCAGTTCAACAACAAGAAAAAAGGAAACATGCATTTGGCCTGGAAACCACATGCTTCTATGCTCCCTCAGGCACGAGTACAGAAGGGTCCCTTGAGAAGTCAGGCTATGATATTACTTTATATTGAGTATCCTGGCAGCACTGCAAGATGGCATTTACCACGACTTTCCTTTATACCAAGGGCTGGATTTCTGGCAACTCCTTCCCTGGGGCTGATTTCTAATAGCTTTATGGCCAGAAACGTGCACAGCTGAGAGATGTGGGCAGGGTTCAGATCCAGACCCAAGGTGTCAGTGGCACTATACACAAAAAGCTGGTCCCTATAAAAAATAAAGACCTGAAACTACTCTGGCTACTTGGCAACTTGAGGGCATCACTATTTGCAGAAAATGTTTGAGGTCTAACCCAGATAAAAGGGGAAGTTGGAACCTTATCTGCCAACTCTACACTGAAATAATGAAGGAAGCCCAATCTCCAGAGCTTTTTCCAGCAGGTAGTCAGGTGGCACAACAACCTGGCAGCAGGCTCTAACTCTCCATTCACCACACCCCAGTAGGAAAGCATCTCCAACATGGAGTTCAGCAACACTCTGTCTATAAGGGTGACTAAGAAGGGGTTTACAGACCACCTTAGCCAAGGTGATGAGAAACCTAGAAAGAGACTATATACATATCCTTGTTTGGCCACCACAGCCTAACCCACCTCTTTGTGTGTAGAAGGCCCTCACACAGCCCTGTGGGTGCACAGCTGGGGTGAAACACGGGCATGATTTCATTCCCCACTGCTTCCGATGCTCAGAAATAATGCACAACATAGCCAACAGAGCTTCCCCATTCCCATAATTCAGAGGCTAGAAGTAACTAGGCTCATGGCAGGGTGTCAGAAAAGACAGCAAGTGTCACATCTGGATCAGGCCAAACCAAAGACAGCATTTTCACACTCACTCCTCTTTGTGCTGGGGCATCAGTCTGTGCCAGGCTAGCTGAGGGCAGAAGTGTTAAGAGGAGCAAGGAAGAGGGGACATGGTGTCAGTATTGACCCTCAAGCCAGACATGTCCTAACCTCATCTTCACACAGACACTGAGACCCAACCCATTCCCGTCATCAGGCTCAGTCACCACCATCTGCCTCTGAGGAAAATTATTAAAAGCATTTCAGGCTCTCTTGTTCTGAGTGTATCTGGAATCCAACAGTGATGGAAGGTGTGGGAATTGAGCTGAGCAGTATGATCACCAATGAAGGGTTCCAAAAGATTAGGGGAAAACTTTCAAATCAGGGTGGATTTGTTCCTAATAAAAGAGAAATGGGACCACAGCCCTCACCACTTCTCCAAACATAAAGTAGCAGATAAAATGTAAAAAGATGTTTAAAGGTGGGCTCTAAAGCAAGATAATGATCTTCTTGAACCCAGCTGACTTCAATCTTGGGGATTTATGGTGACTAAGATGCTCCACACATGGCAGGTACCCTGAGCCAGGCTCACTGTGAGAAAGCAGGGCTGGGCCTGACCTGTGGTGGCGCAGTGGATAAAGCTTCAAGCTGAAATGCTGAAGTCACCAGTTCGAAACCCTGGGCTTGCCCTGTCTAGGCACATATGGGAAGCAACTACAAGTTGATGCTTCCTGCTTCCCCCCCCCCCTTTCTCTCTTTCCTTTCTCTAAAATGAATAAATAAAATCTTTAAAAAAAAAGATAAGGAGCCTGACCTGTGGTGGTGCAGTGGTAAGGCGTCAACCTGGGAACACTGAGGTCGCCAGTTCAAAACCCTGCACTGGTCTGGTTGAGGCACACATGGGAGTTGATGCTTCCAGCTCCCCCCTCCCCTCTCTCTGTGTGTCTCCTGTCTAAAATGAATAAAAACAAACAAACAAACAAACAAAAAAGATAAAGAGAGAAGCTAAATAAAGTTACTTTAAAAAAAAAGAAAGCAGGGCTGGGCCAGTATCACTCACCCACCTTACCCATGAGAAGACAACTACTGCAGCTGCTGCCAGAGGTTAAGCCCCCTGTGAAGCTGAAAAACCAGGGAGGAAACCAACACAGTCCTGAGATCAAGCTGACCTGAATGAGGACCTGAGCAGGGTGGCCCATGAATGAACGCCAGGACTAGGCCTGTGACCTGTTCAGTAGCACAAAGGGCAGGACTCTCCCACTACCCATGTCATACCTGGTTCTGAACAGGGTTGCAGGGTCTTTTTTTTTTTTTTTTTTTTTTACAGGAACAGAGATAGATTCAGAGAGAGAGAGAGATAGGGACAGACAGGATGGAGGGAGATGAAAAGCATCAATCATTAGTTTTCCGTTGCCGTGGCGACACCATAGTTGTCCATTGATTGCTTTCTCACATGTGCCTTGACCACGGGCCTTCAGCAGACCGAGCCACCCCTTGCTGGAGCCAGCGACCTTGGGTCCAAGCTGACAAGCTTTTGCTCAAGCCAGATGGGCCCGTGCTCAAGCTGGCGAGCTCGGGACTCGAACCTGGGTCTTCCGCATCCCAGTCTGATGCTTTATCCACTGCGTGGCCTGGTCAGGCGGTTGCAGAGGTCTTGAGGTAGAGACCACCAAGGAGGGATGAGTGAAGAAAGAAGGAAAGAGAAAGTGAGAATCTTTCAATACAAAAAGACAACCAAGAAAACTGAATCAACAATGAAATATGGTGTTGCAACTGCAACGAAAAAGTGAATTCGCAATTAAAAGAATAGAATATCCAAAAAGTATATGCACTCTTGGGATTCTCACAGATATAAAGGAAAGATTAACTTTAATTTAAAAACTGAAACAACTATAGGCATATCTAATCAATTCCTCAGGAGCAGAGTTAATGGAAGACAAGCAATATTCACAGGATTAGAGGCTAAATAGTAATATTCAAAGGATTAGTGGCTAAATAATTTTCAATACCTCAAGAAATTTAAGAGTCCACAGTTTGAAAATACACTCTGAGGCAAAGTGAATCAACAAAAATAAATCTACAGCCATAGTGTGTAGTCAAACTATGGAACACTGTAAAAGTTACTAGAGAAAGAAAGATATATTCCTATGGAGGAATGACAATTAGACTGACAATAGCTGTATCATCAGGAACAATCAATGCCAAAAGAAAATGGAGTAATACCTTCCACATACAGACAGAAAATAATTATCCATCTTGACTTCTAAACCCAGCTCTTCAGATATAATAGACTAAGGAAGCTTACCACCCAGGGATTCTCACTCAAAACAAACAAACAAAAACCTGAGAATGCACTGGATCAATAACAATTCCAGGACAATAAAAATACAAGCTGATAAAAATATAATAATGGTATATTTAATTCTTAACCATAATAATAACAATTATTTTTGTGGGGTTTTTTTTAGTTGAAATAAAATCCTGGGCAAAAATATAAAGAAAGATGTGTAGACCAGGCAGTGGCACAGTGAATAGAGCGTTGGACTGGGATGCAGAGGACTCAGGTTTGAGACCCTGAGGTTGCCAGCTTGAGCACGGGCTCATCTGGTTTGAGCAAGAGCTCACCAGCTTGGGCCCAAGGTTGCTGGCTCGAGCAAGGGATTACTTGGTCTGCTGAAGGCCCATAGACAAGGAACATATGAGAAAGCAATCAATGAACAACTAAGGTGTCGCAACAGAAAACTGATAATTAATGCTTCTCATCTCTCTCCATTCCTGTCTGTCCCTATCTATCCCTCTCTCTGACTCTCTCTCTCTGTCCCTGTAAAAAAGAAGAAGAAGAAGAAGAAGAAGAAGAAGAAGAAGAAGAAGAAGAAGAAGAAGAAATATGTGTGGAGTATCTGTAAAAGGGAGGGGAGGAATGAAGAGATTCTTTTCTCAACCAGAAGAAAAGAAATACTGAATAAACATAAGCTTTAGATAAATTTTAAAAATGATGAGTATATGTATGTGTGTGTGTGTGTGTGTGTGTGTGTGTACATATATAGATTTTTTTTCAGTCATGGGAGGCTGAAAAAATAAAAATAAAAAGCGGGTGGCTGTGGCAGAAGTGTCCAGCTATCTACCAAAGATTTTGTGCTCAAAGATCTTTGAACAATAGATGGTCATAACAAACAACTAAATAAAGAGATAGCAAGTATAAAAAAGGACATTGAAATAATAAAAAAAGAATCAGTCAGAAATGACAAATACAATATCAGAAATAAAGACCACAATGAAAGGAATTAAAAGCAGGATAAATGAAGCTGAGGATCGAATCAGTGAGTTAGAGGACAAGATAAACGAAGGCATGGAAGCAGAGCAGCAAAAAAAATAGATTCAAAAGTCTGAGGAAACTCTAAGACAGCTCTGTGACAACATGAAGAGAAATAACATCCGCATCATAGGGGTTCCTGAAGAAAAAGAGAAAGAACAAGGAATAGAGACTTTGTTCAATCAAATCATAGCTGAAAACTTCCCTAAATTGATGCAGAAAAAAGTCACACATGTTCAAGGAGCACAGAGAACTCAAATAAAGAAAAACCCAAAGAAATCTACAAGACACATCATAATTAAAATACCAAAGCTAACAGATAAAGAGAAAATATTAAAAGCTGCTAGAGAAAAAATGGCTATCACCTACAAAGGAGCCCCCATAGGATGACATCTGACTTCTCAACAGAAACACTTGAGGCCAGGAGGGAATGGCAAGAAATATTCAAAGTAATGCAGAACAAGAGCCTACAACCAAGACTTCTTTATCCAACAAGGCTTTTGTTTAAAATTGAAGGAGAAATAAAAAACTTCCCAGACAAAAAAAAAGACCAATTCAAGGAATTCATTACAACCAAACCAATGCTGCAAGAAATGTTAAGGGGCCTGTTGTAAACAGATCAAAGGGGGAAAAGAATATAGCAAAAGAGGAATACAGCATTAAAGAATAAAATGGCAATAAACAACTACATATCGATAATAACCTTAAATGTAACTGGATTAAATGATCCAATCAAAAGACATAGGGTAGCTGTGTGGATAAGAAAACAAGACCCATACATATGCTGTTTACAAAAGACACACCTTAAAACAAAAGATGCACATAGACTGAAGGTAAAAGGATGGAAAAATATATTTCATGCAAATGAAAATGAAATAAAGGCTGGTGTAGCAATACTTATATCAGACAAAATGGACTTTAAAACAAAGTCTATCATAAGAGATAAAGAAGGTTACTACATAATGATAAAGGGAGCAATTCAACAAGAAGATATAACCATTATAAATATCTATGCACCTAAATATATAAAGTAGACTTTGATTGATATAAAGGGTGAGATCAACAGCAAAACAATAATACTAGGGGATTTCAATACCTCACTAACATCATTAGATAGATCTTCAAGAAAGAAAATTAACAAAGAAACAGCAGACTTAAAGAACACACTAGATCAATGGATTTAATAGATGTCTTTAGAACCTTTCACCCTAAAGCAGCAGAATATTCATTCTTCTCAAGTGCTCATTGCACATTCTCTAGGATAGACAACATGTTAGGGCACAAAGATAGTCTCAACAAAATTAAGAAGATTGAAATCATATCAAGCATTTTCTCTGATCACAATGGTATGAAACTAGAAATCAACCACAACAGAAAAACTATAAATACTCAAACACTTGGAAATTAAACAGCATGTTATTAAATAACAAATGGTTTAACAATGAGATCAAAGAAGAAATAAAAAATTCCTAGAAACAAATGATAATGAGCATACAACAACTCAAAATTTATGGGACACAGCAAAAGCAGTACTGAGAGGGAAGTTCATAGCATTACAGGCATACCTTAAGAAGCTAGAAAAAGCTCAAATAAGCAACCTGACCCTGCATCTAAAAGAACTAGAAAAAGAACAGCAAGTAAAGCCCGGAGGTAGTAGAAGAAAAGAAATAATAAAGATCAGAGTGGAAATAAATGACATGGAGGCTAAGGAAACAATACAGAGGATCAATGAAACCAGGAGCTGGTTCTTTGCAAAGGTAAACAAGATTGATGAACCTTTAACTAGACTCACCAAGAAAAAAAGAGAAAGGACTCAAATAAAATTAGAAACGAGAGTGGAGAAATAACAACTGACACAACAGAAATACAAAGGGTTGTAAGAAAATACTATGAAGAACTGTATGCCAAAAAATTAGACAACCTAGATGAAATGGATAAATTCCTTGAAACATATAATATTTTAAAAATCAATCTGGAAGAATTATAAAACCTAAACAGACCAATTACAACAAATGAGATAGAAACAGGAATAAAAAAACTCTCAACAAACAAAATCCCTGGGCCAGATGGCTTCACAAGTGAATTCTACCAAATATTCAAAGAAGAACTAACTCCTTTCCTCTAAAGCTATTTCAAAAAGTTGAAGAGGAACAAAGACTTCCAAGCTCCTTTTATGAGGTGAGCATAATTCTGATTCTAACACCAAGCAAAGACAATACAAAGAAAGAAAATTATAGGCCAATATCTCGGATGAATTTAGATGCACAAATCCTCAACAAAATATTAGCAAATCAGATCCAGCAATACATGAATAAAATCATACATTATGATCAAGTGGGATTTATTTTCGGGAGGCAAGGCTGGTATAATATTCGCAAATCAACCAATGTGATTTATCACATAAACAAAAGGAAGGAGAAAAACCACATGATAATTTCAATAGATGCAGAAAAAGCATTTGATAAAATTTAGCACCCATTCATGATCAAAACTCTCAGCAAAGCCTGACCAGGTGGTGGTGCAGTGGATAGAATGTCTGACTGGGATGCGGAAGACCTAGGTTCGAAACCCCGAGGTTGCCAGCTTGAGCGCAGGCCCATCTGGCTTCAGCAAAAGCTTGCCAGCTTGGACACAAGGTCGCTGGCTCCAGCAAGGGGTGGCTTGGTCTGCTGAAGGCCCACAGTCAAGGCGTGTGTGAGAGAGCAATCAATGAACAACTATGGTGTCGTAACGGCAACGAAAAACTAATGATTGATGTTTCTCATATCTCTCCGTTCCTGTCTGTCTGTCCCTATCTATCCCTCTCTCTAACTCTCTCTCTGTCCCTGTAAAAAAAAAACAAAAAACAAAAAAAACTCTCAGCAAAGTAGGAATACAGGGAACATACCTAAACATGATAAAGGCCATCTATGACAAACCCACAGCCAACATCATACTCAATGGACAAAAATCAAAAGCAATCCCCTTAAGATCAGGAACAAGACAGGGTGCCCCCTTTCACCTCTCTTATTCAACATAGTTCTGGAACTCCTAGCTACAGCAATCAGACAAGAAGAAGAAATAAAAGGCATCCAAACTGGAAAAGAAATAAAACTATCATTATTTACAAATGATATGATATTGTATATAGAGAACCCTAAAGTCTCAGTCAAAAAACTACTGGACCTGACAAATTAATTCAGCAAGGTGGTAGGATATAAAATTAATACTCAGAAATCAGAGGCATTTTTATACACCAACAATGAACTGTCAGAAAGAGAAATTAAGGAAACAATCCCCTTCACTATTGCAACAACAACAACAAAATAAAGTACCGTCTGACCAGGCAGTAGCGCAGTGGATAGAGCATCGGACTGGGATGCAGAAGACCCAGGTTCAAGACCTGGAGGTTGCCAGCTTGAGTGCGGGCCCACCTGGCTTGAGCAAAAGCTCGTCAGCTTGGACCCAAGGTCGCTGGCTCCAGCAAGGGGTTGCTAGGTCTGCTTAAGGCCCGTGGTCAAGGCACATGTGAGAAAGCAATCAATGAATAACTAAGATGTCACAACAAAAAACTGATGATTGATGCTTCTCACCTCTCTCTGTTCCTGTCTGTCTGTCCCTATCTATCCCTCTCTCTGACTCTCTCACTGTCCCTTAAAAAATAAAACAGCTTTAAAAAAAAAAAAAAAAAAGGCCTGACCTGTGGTAGCGCAGTGGATAAAGCGTCGACCTGGGAACACTGAGGCCGACAGTTCAAAACCCTGTACTGGTCTGGTCAAGGCACATATGGGAGTTGATGCTTCCAGCTCCTTCCCCCTTTCTCTCTTTCTCTCTCTCTCACTCTGTGTCTCCTCTCTAAAATGAATAAAATAAAATAAAAATTTAAAAAAAAAAAAAAAGAAAGGACCTAGGAGTAAATTTAACCAAGAAGTTTAAAGACTTGTACTCAGAAAATTATAAAACATTGATATAAGAAATCAACGATGATATAAACAAGTGGAAACATATACCGTGCTCATGGTTAGGAAGAATAAACATCATTAAAATATCTATATTACCCAAAGCAATTTATAAATTCAATGCAATACCAATTAAAATACCAATGACATACTTCAAAGATATAGAACACATATTCCAAAAATTTATATGGAATCAAAAAAGAACATGAATAGGTTCAGCAATCTTGAAAAGGAAGAATAAAGTGGGAGGTATCACACTTCCTGATATCAAGTTATACTACAAGGCCATTGAATTCTAAAAAGCTTGGTACTGGCATAAGAACAGGCATACAAAAGAAAGAAAAATAAAAAAGAACAGGCATACAGATAGATGGATCAGAACAGAGAACCCAGAAATAAACCCACACCTTTATGGACAACTGATATTTGACAAAGGCGGTAAGAGCATACAATGGAGCAAAGACAGCCTCTTCAACAAATGGTGTTGAGAAAATTGGACAGCTACCTGCAAAAAAAATGAAACTAGACCACCAACTTACTCCATTCACAAAAATAAACTCAAAATGGAGAAAAGACTTAAATGTAAGTCGTGAAAGCATAAGCATCTTAGAAGAAAACATAGGCAGTAAGCTCTCCGACATCTCTCGCAGCAATATATTTGCTGATTTATCTCCACGGGCAAGTGAAATAAAAGGCAAGATGAACAAATGGGACTATATCAAACTAAAAAGCTTTTGCACAGCTAAAGACAATAAGAACAGAATAAAAAGACAAACTACATGCCTGACCAGGTGGTGGCGCAGTGGATAGCGTGTCCGACTGGGATGCGGAAGACCCAGGTTTGAGATCCCGAGGTCGCCAGCTTGAGTGCAGGCCCATCTTGCTTGAACAAAAGCTTGTCAGCTTGGACCCACGGTTGCTGGCTCCAGCCAGGGATTACTTGGTCTGCTGAAGGCCCATGGTCAAGGCACATGTGAGAAAACAATCAATGAACAACCAAGGTGTTACAAAGGCAACGAAAAACTAATGATTGCTATTCCTCTCTCTGACTCTCTCTCTCTCTGTCCCTGTTAAAAAAAAAAAAAAAGACAAACTACACAATGGGAGAACATATTTGACAATACATCTGATAAGGGGTTAATAATCAAAATTCATAAAGAACTTGTAAAACTCAACACCAGGAAGACAAACAATCCAATCAAAAAATGGGCAAAAGAAATGAATAGACACTTCTCCAAACATACAGATGGCCAATAGACATATGAAAAAATGCTCAACATCACTAATCATTAGAGAAATGCAAATTAAAACCACAATGAGTTATCACCTCACACCAGTCAGAATGGCGCTCATCAGCAAAACAACACAGAATAAGTGCTGGCGAGGATGTGGAGGAAAGGGAACCCTTCTGCACTACTGGTGGGAATGCAGACTGGTGCAGCCACTGTGGAAAACAGTATGGAGATTCCTCAAAAAATTAAAAATCGAACTGCCTTTTGACCCAGCTATCCCACTTTTAGGAATATACACCAAGAACACCATAGCACTGTTTCAAAAGGGGAAATGCACCCCCATGTTTATGGCAGTATTGTTCACAATAGTGAAGATCTGGAAACAGCTCAAGTGTCCGTCAGTGGACGAGTGGATTAAAAAGCAGTGGACATATACACAATGGAATACTATGGGGCCATGAAAAGGAAGGAAATCTTACCTTTTGCGACAACATGGATGGACCTGGAAACTATTATGATAAGTGAAATAAGCCAGGCAGAGAAAGAAAAATATCATATGACCTCACTCATTTGAGGAATCCAAGGAACAATGTGAACTGAGGAAAGGAATTGAGACAGAGGAGAGATGAAAGGGACCAGAGGAAAAGAGGACAGAGGGAAAGGGGATGATAGGATGGGATAAACCTGAAAGAGAACGGTGGGGGGGGGGGGGGGGGAAGGAGGGTGCTGTGGGGAAAGGGGTAAGGGAGATGTTGAGGGGAATACAGGGAAGGGGGATGATGCATTCGGGGCAACACTAGAATCTATGTAAACACAATAAATTAAAATCAATAATAAATAAATAAACAAATGAGAGTCAATGATGTGAAAAAAGGTGAGAGCAGGAATAGAAAAATGAAAAGACTTTTGGATAGTTAGGGTGTGAGTTGGTGAAGGTGGTGATTTTAGAGGGGTGGCCTTGAGATTGACACATAATGTAAATAAAGACTAGGGTGGAAGAGCCAACCAGACTTAGTGGATGACTAAATGAGAGAGAGAAAAAATGAGGGAGGAGGAAAGAACAAAGACTCTGCTGATTATATATGTCAAAATTAGGAATTATGACAGGGAAGAGAAACCTGTATCTTTTCTGAAAAGTTAGCATTAGGCTCACTGAATTCAAGATCAAAGGTAAATATTAGGCCAGCAATTGGAGAGCACAGTAATACTCAGAGTAGTCTACAGAGCTCTATATCAGATTCCTCAGGTTGCCTATCGAAATGCAGATTCCAGGGCTCCTCTCCAGTCCTACTAAATCACAAAATCACACTCCCAGGAATATGGATTAAACGAGTTCAGAGGAGGTAAATATCCTCCACTAAGGCAGAGGTAAGATATAGACCAAACCCCGAATGGCTGAGCTTACCCAAAGTTAGTGAGGAGGAAAGCAGGATCCAAGCACTAAGGCTTGGGGGTTTTCAATAGTTATGGGTCACAGACAAAGAGGAATCAATGAAGGACGAAGAAAAAAAGTAGTTTGTGAGCTTAGCCATGAACCAGAATTATACATCATCACAAGGATGAGGAAGTTTTTGGTGAAAACACTATTGGGTGCTTGGATGATTTTTTTTTCTTTCTTAAGTCCTGGATAATTACATTTGGACTCTTAGGGCTGTTGATAGATAGCATCCTAGACAAAACCAATAGGCTAATAGTAGGTACAAAGTAGATACAAGTAGTATAACTTGTAAGTGTTAACTTCCTCAAAGTGGTAACAGATTTTCTCCCTCTCATTTTCATCATTTATTTAATAACAGTGACCCAAATGTACATAGCTTTGGGATTAAAAAAAAAAAAAGATTAGGAATGTTTAAACAGGTGGGTGCCTAATATTTTAAGCCTTTGAGGGGGGAATAAGGTCATTGGCTTTAAGTGTGCTTTTCCTTCTATTTACATTATTTCTTTTCCAATATCCTTAAATCTCCTAGTTTCTAAGGTAACACCCAATGGATATTGGGTTGTATTCTCAGTTTAAGAGTTGTAGGCAGATGCTCTTCAGGATGTAGTGAAGGCCTGTGATGCAAATACCCAAATGCTTTTCTTGAATTAATGAGTACAAATATTCAAACACTGCAGACCTTAAGCTAAAAAAGCTTTTCATGGCAACAACAGCTATTTACACACTTGCAGAGCTTTGCAATGCACAAGGTACTTTCCCAAGCATTTCTCATAAATCCTTCTGTTAACCCTCAAAAGCAAATACAGCAGATATTATTATTATCCCTATTCCACAAGAGGGTGTGGCTTGTCCAAGAGGTGGAGCTGGGACTTGAATTCTGACCGTAAGACATATGGATCTATGCAGGATATCCAAAACACATAATTAACTAAAAAGTGGTATTTTTCCCCTTCAGAAATACATCTGAGAGGAAGATTTGTTTAATGAATGTTTTATTTGCAGTGATACATTATCAAATATTTCAATAAGGATAGCTTCAGTTTTTCTGATGGACTTGAAGCTTTAATTTCCTGGCAAAACAATAACTTTCAGCGCCTGACCTGTGGTGGCGCAGTGGATAAAGGTAGACCTGGAATGCTGGGGTCGCGGTTTAGAAACCCTGGGCTTGCCTGGTTAAGGCACATATGGGAGTTGATGGTCCCTGCTCCTCCCCCACCTCCTCTCTCTCTCTCTCTTTAAATTGAGTAAATTTTTAAAAAGTCAAAAAAAAAAAAAAAAGGCAAGGACAATAACCCTCAGCTGTGTGAATGAATAGAGTTGGAAGAGGCAGGTGAAATCACAGTGTGGATTGAGATATAAAATGTAAATGATTTATGCAGCTGGGGTCTTAGTATAAAAACCAAACTCCTACTTACTTTACATTCCAGAAATATACAGAGCCACCGCTAGAATCAGTGAGACTGGCCCAGAGAGTCAGTCTTATATGAAACTTATATTTTTTGTAAGCAAGCATTGAGTAGAAATGATACTACCTTATTTGGTAAGTAAACCTGTATAAGTTTAGAAAAATATACACAAATATAATCAAAATGTACACTTTTATTATATTTAACAGTGATAAATCAGAGAAGACAGAGCTGTTTTCATTAAACCAAATAATTAAACTAGTTTGCCAAAGATTTACCTAAATGAGTTGAACTTAAATTCTTAAAACGTTTCTTAAAATGAACTGGTTTTTTAAAAAATACTTTTTAAATCTAGCACACTTTATATCTAGAAGTTCTAAGTCCTCATTTTCTGAGAATTATAGAAATATTATATTTATACAAGCAGTTATATCTCATAAGCCAAACAGAGCAAGGTTCCTTTAATTTAGTATACTTTATAGTCTAATTTGTCAAACATGTAGGAAAACATTACACATTCATACAATGAGAGGTAAAGACTTTTCTGAATTACAGACATAAACAGAGTTTATAGCTTCAATTCTAAAATTTTAGTCATGAGTCAAGAGTAAACAGAGAAGCAGACAAAAATAATGTACTGGTTCAGATATCAGAGACCTGTTCCCCTTCTTGGTGGCACACAACATTCTTAATTGATTTGAATGCAAATAGATGAACAGGCAAACAAGCAAAACTAACTAGTTTCTCTGTTGCCTCTCACCCAAGAGAGACTAGATCTCTACAAATCACTAATCTATTCCCAGAGCTCATCAAATGGTCAGACCATAACACCAAATACCCAGTCACTGCCACCAACAGTGGTCAATGACTTATTGCTGTAGACAAAACAAAGACAAATCACAAAATTAATAAAGAATAATATTAAAATTAGGAAAGCAGACAGTCAGTAAAGTTCTCTTGTCATTTTGAGTCAAAAACAGTGTGTTCCATGGAGGAAGAAAGAAGGATGTTTACAAGCCTGAAGCAGATCTGTGAAGGCTGAGAGCTCACAGTAGAGCGAGACAGAGAAACAGAACAATTAAATCAGAACTTTCAGGGTGGATTTGGGCACAGGTATTTTAAAAAGCCCTTGTGGTGATTACAACCTGCAGCCCAGTTGCAAACTCTGTTCCTCAGCTGCAGTTCACCAATGGCGCTGGACCCAAGGTCGCTGGCTGTAGCAAGGGGTGGCTCGGTCTGCTAAAGGCCCACAGTCAAGGCCTCACAATGACAACGAAAAACTGATGATTGATGCTTCTCACCTCTCTCCACTCCTGTTTTGTCTGTCCCTATCTATCCCTCTCTCTGACTCTCTCGCTGTTCCTGTAAATAAAAATAAATAAATAAATAAAAAATTTTAAAAACCCCAGCTATCTCATATGACCTTCAAAAGAGTTAATACACTATCTCCTTCTAAGAAAGTAATCGGAGATTTACACGTTAAGCAGTGTTAAGAACAAGAATTGTTTTTGTCAAAATCCAAGTATTGACTCTTAAATATTGTTTAGTGTGGCAGAAGCCAATAGTGTTTTAATGTTGCAAATGTGTAATGTGAAGACATGAATATAATTACCAAGGGACAGAGCTGGGTAAATATGTTCAGTTAGTGAAGTATGCAGTGTAGATGAGGGGGGTGCGGGTTGGAGGAAAAGGAAACAGGAGGACAAGACTGTACGGGAACACATGAGTTTGAGGGGGAAAGACAACTGTGTAACAGTAAAGAGAGAACAAGAGTAAGGAAATCCAAGATGACACATTGTCCTACTGGATGAGGCTTTCAATAAATGTGTAGCCTGACAGACAATATTCAGAAAATATCCAGAAAAGAAACATCAGCTTACATTCATTCAGAGTTCAAACAGAGATGAGAGTAGGTGGAGTTGTTTTCTTATCTATTTGATTCTAGCCTAGCCACTGCGCGAGAGGTGGAGACCCAGCACTCAGGACGACAGGAAGTGGCTCCATAACTTCTTAGCAGTGAGGAGACAGCTGTTGGCTCACGTCACCAAACTATGGGATGGAACGAATGGTTCAAAGACTCAAACCTTCATTCCTTTCCTGGTCTTATTTCCTCAGTTTCCTCCCTGGAGCACGGAACCTGGACCCCCGTTGCCTTCGGATTACATCATGATAGATAGCTCAGGAGCCAAGGGTTAAACAGCAACCAACAAACCACCTGTTCTACCTGCACCCATCACGACTGTATTCTAAAATCATTAAGTGAAAGACTTGCGGGAAACTCTAAGGGAGGGGTGAGGCGGCGGACGTCGCCCCCGCCGGGGGTCCCAGACCTCGCCCGCGCCCCGGACCCCGCCCAGGAACCGCAGGTGCTTACAGAGTTAGCCAGGCTACCTCTGAGCCCTTAGCTCTAACTAGGAGTTTTCAAAGGACACGGAGGGTAGAGAAGTTAAACGGCATCATCAGGAAGGGGCCACAGGAAGGTATGGTGACGGTCCACAGGGCACATACCTAGTTTGCCCACTAAATCAATGGCGTGAAGAGAAATAGGAGAGCGATGGCATTAGAGAATAATAGAGGCCGAAGACAAGCAACCAAATAAAGTCTGGGAAACGGGACTTTGCTTGAATTCTTGACGAACCAACAATAAAAGTTGTCTTTGAAACGATCAAAGAAATGTGAACGTACGGTGAATATTAGGCATATTAAGGAATTACCTTAACTTTTCAAGTTGTGATAATTAATGGCTAACTGATTATTTTCTTGTTTTCTGGTTTGTTTGTTTTTTTAAGATACTCATCAGAGGAAAATGAAGTGGAAATGATTTTCGTAAAAGTATGGCGCTGTCCCGGCCCAGCCCCCTCGGGATCACGAATGCCTGAGAGCCCTAGTCGCTCCGGATCTCCAAACCCTCGAAAGTGCCACTCGCGAGGCCTCGGCTTGCTCCGCCGACCCAGCGCGAAAGACGGAGGACCCACAAACCAGCCTCGAGTCCAGTCACGGGCTCCTTACCCAAGGTGCCCGCATAATTATTTGCATGTCCCACCCGACAGGTAAGCCAGGCTGCTCAAGCGCAGCCTAGCGATCCTAACCAACGTGCCCACCTCATGAGGTGAGCTCCTTGCATCGAATCCCCCCCTAAACGTCCCGAGGTCGCGGGAAGACACCCAACTCACTCACGTTAAGTAGGAGAGGGTTATGCTTTGCCGTACCTTAAATAAACTGCGGGTGGGCTGTGTGATGTCTTTGCTCCGGTAGCAGATATGTGGAGTTGTAAATAACAGAGATAATGGAGAGGCAGTTTTGTATTTTGTGCATCTGTTTCAATGGAAGTCAGGCGTTCTCACGTGGGGCTTTGGAGAGGCAGCTAACAGTTATCCCCGGGGCGTGTGCTCAGGCTCTACTCGACTCAAGGAACCTATCTTCCTGCTTGAGGGGCGGCTGTACCTCCACCAACTTCCACCTTTTCCATAGCCTCTCAGTTACCTTCCTGCTACCAAGTAATGCCGTGGATCTGCATCCAATTGCTTGTATTTATCGGTTAAATTGGTTTGGGCAATGAACTTTTTTTTTTTTAATAATTTCTTTTTATTTTATTCATTTTAGATGAGGAGACACAGAGTGAGAGAGAGAAAGGGGGGAGAAGCTGGAAGCATCAACTCCCATATGTGCCCTGACTAGACCAGTGCAGGGTTTTGAATTGGAGACTTCAGTGTTCCCAGGTCGACGCTTTATCCACTGCGCCACCACAGGTCAGGCGGCAATGAACTTTTGACCGAATTTCTCATCATAAAATCCGTCCGTTTTAGATAAGCCGACATTTGAGTGCTTTTTAAAGGCCAGATAAAAACAGACGTTCAAAACCGGTCTCAGACTTGTGAATGCAGATCCAAATGGGGCTGGTGCTCCCAGCCAGTTTTCAGTAGCTCTAAGGGGCCACAGGCTCCAGCCAACGTTGATCTCACTCCTAACTCCTTGATAACAATTTCTGCCTCTGTGCAGCTCGCAGAGACAAGGCGAATGCAGTCAGGTCTAAAACAGCTGAGGAATGTTAACAAAGTAGACACAACAAATGAACACTAATTTTATTTCTTTTAGTAAAAATTCATTATCTTAGCAATAATTTAGTAATTCAATAGTTGAAATTATTAGGTAAGGATTCACTGAGCAATTTCTGTGCCAGGCAGTCTTGTAGTGAACAAGAGCCGACTCACCTGGGTCTGTACACTTGAGATTGAGACAAAACTATAAGTCGATTTCAGAACGTTTAAGGTTTGTAAAAGAAAAGTTAACACAATGGCATACATAACCCAGGAGCAGATCGGCTTCGTTTTCATTTCACAGACTGCCTTACACGAGTATTTTTATAGTGAAGAGTTGCGATTTTGCTATTGAGTGCTGCACACGGTGCTTCGCCTCAGTTTCCCCATTGAGCAGAAGCACAAAATATGGAACGCTTCACGAATTTGCGTGTCATCCTTGCGCAGGGGCCATGCTAATCTTCTCTGTATCGTTCCAATTTTAGTATATGTGCTGCCGAAGCGAGCACGGCATAGGTTCTGCACGCAATTTATTTAAGGCACGGCGAACAGTATCCTCTCTTACTCATAGTGAGTGAATTAGTTGTCTTCCCGCGACCTCGGGACGTTTAGGGGGGATCTGATGCAAGGAGCTCATCTCATGAGGTGAGTACGTTGATTGTTAGGATCGCTAGGCTGCGTTGAGCTGCCTGGTTTACCTGTCGGGTGGGATATGCAAATGAACGCGCGGGGCACCTTGGGTAAGGAGCCCGTGGCGGGACTCGAGGCCGGGATGTAGATCCTGTCTTTCGCGCAGGATCCGCGAAGCTTTCCGGCCGCCGAGCGCAGCTCTTTCGAGGTCCAGGCGACTGGGCAACCCTGGCTGGCGTGAGCTAGGCGGCCTCTCCGCTGATCGGCTGGCCAGCTGGGCCACTAGGGCTTTGGGTTGAGCACGGGTCCTCCCAGCAAAATACAGAAGGTATCACGGATATTTCACCCGCGACACGGGCCTTGTGCCATTTGCCAAAGGTATAGGTGAAACAAGATCAGCGTCTTAGTCCTCCAGGGAATTCCTTCCAACGCCCTCGCCCCTCAGCTGCGGACCGTCAGCCACACTCGACGTCCGCCGGACTCAGCAAACTTTCGCACTGAGTCCTTAGGCCTGAGTCGTTTCAGCCCGGGTACCGGTGTGTTGGGGGAAGGAACGCACCGGCCCGGAGGAGGCCACGCCTTCGGCAGGTGCGTTTTCTCCGGGCCCGGTGGAGCCAGGTCTTTGGCCAGCTGCCACGCTGAGCTCGCTGAAGCCCACGTTTTTGGCCTGGGAAGTGGAGCCGAAGAATTACACTGATAGGGTTGAAAGGGAGAATGATTTTCGTAGTTGCTTATACTTCCCCGCACCCTCACCTTGTTATGGTCCAAACACAAAGAAAAGACCGACTTGCAAGAAAATACCTGGATGTTAGTGTTCAAGATGCTGATTATAACTACCGCAAATACCGTTAAATAACAGCCTTGCGCCTTGTGAAATGAGGACTAAAGGAGAAGAAAGCCTCTGGTATAGAAGTGGTTGTACTACTCTATATATTGAAGGAAAGAGCATAGGTTTGCCTGCGGTTAAGATGGGTCCCTTAAATAAGGAATATGGTATATTTATAGAAAAAGTGCAGTTTTGCTTTTGTCTCCTTTATTTGATCGTCCTATCTCTCCAAAACAATTACACAGTATTTTGAAGTAAAAACCGAAAGATAAGTAATTTTGAGAAGTTTTAAAATTGGAACACAATTTTAAGATGTACATAAAGAAAATAGTATAGGACCATATAAGAGTTTCTGGTATTGTTGAGATGATAGAAAAGAGACAGGAAGCCTACCTGGACTATTGCTAAACCGCTCTGTGGTTATGGTTATAATTCTTTCAAGTTTGAAAAGTAATAAAAACTGTGTTCTCCTCTACCCCAAAGGAAATTAAGCTAAAATGACAAATCTATGGAATAAATTGTTGAGTTACAAATAAAGTCTGCTTTGAAATATTTTTTCTAGTGCCCTGTCTTTCCAATAGCCATTAAAAACTTAAAAGCTAGCCTGACCTGTGGTGGCGCAGTGGATAAAGCGTTGATCTGGAACACTGAGGTCGCCAGTTCAAAACCCTGCACTGGCCTGGTCAGGGCACATATGGGAGTTGATGCTTCCAGCTCCTCCCCCCTTTCTCTCTCTCTCTTGCTCGCTCTCGCTCTGTGTCTCCTCTCTAAAATGAATTTTTAAAAAAACCTTAAAAGCTATTAAGAAATAGTAGCCCTGGCTGGTTTGCTCAGTGGATAGAGTGTATCACTGGGTCCTGGGTTCAATTCAGGGTCAGGGCACACAAGAAAAACAGCCATCTGCTTCTTTTCCCTTCCCTCTCCCCCTTCTCTTCCTCTTCTCCTCTGGCAGCCAGTGGCTTGATTGGTTTGAGCATGGTGGGGGGCGCTGAGGATAGCTCAGTTGATCTGAGCCCCGCAGCCTCAGGTGCTGAGATTAGTTTAGTTGATTGAGCATTGGCTTCAGACAGGGTTGCTGAGTGGATCCCCATCGGGGGACATGCAGGAATCTATCTATCTCCCCTCCACTAACTTAAAAAAGAAAAATAGTAAATTGATGTTCAGTTTTATGATTTGAAGAAATATATAAAAAATCCTTCGTGTTTTCTTTAGAAACTTTACAACCAGTTTATTAAAAGATATATGATTAGCTTGACCGGTGGTGGCACAGTGGATAGTACTTTGACCTGGAATGCTGACGATCAAAACACCCAAGGTGGCCGTCTTGAGGGCAGGCTCACCAGCTTTGGGGGGGGGGTGTGCTGACTTCAACATAGAATCATTGACATGATCCCAAGGTCGCTGGTTTGAGCGAGGGGTCATTGGCTAGACTGGAGCCCCCCTAGTCAAGGCACGTATGAGAAGCAATCAATGAACAACTGAAATGATGCAACTACAAGTTGATGCTTCTCTCTCTCTTTCTCACTATATATATATATAAAAAAGATATACAGTTAATCTACATTTGGAGAATGGTCAGAGTTCCAGAATCATACACTTGATTTCTCTATTCTTTCAGGAAAGCCACACTCCTGAATGACCACATTTAAGCCCTTTATGCTCTGAAAAGAGGGAAAAGGTTTGACACACACACACAAAGTTGACAAGAGATCAAATTCTTGGGGAGGGAAATCTTTATGACTCTAAAATATCAGATGTGTACAGAAATAGCATAAGAGCATAATTTTAGAGTCATGGCACTGCTGAACAATGTGCTGTTAAAGAGCTAGAGCATAATTTCTCACAAGCACTTTATTAGTGACCCTTTTGTATTTTTATTTTTTTAATGTAATAACAGTTTCTTAGTTTCTTGCCTGACCAGGTGGCGGTGCAGTGAATAGATCATTGGGCTGGAACGCGGAGGACTCAGGTTCGAGATCCTGAGGTCTCCAGCTTGAGTGCTGGCTCATTGGGTTTGAGAAAGGTTCACCAGCTTGAGCTCAATGTTGCTGGCTGGAGCAAGGAGTCACTCGGTCTGCTGTAGCTCCCCCACCCCCATCAAGGGACATATAAGAAATCAATCAATGATCAACTAAGGAACTGCAACAAAGAATTGATGTTTCTCATCTCCCTCCCTTCCTGTCTGTCTGTCCCTATCTCTTGTCTCTGCCACAAAAAAAAAGAAAAAATGTAGTAACAGTTTCCTTTTTATTTTTTATTATTTATTGACTTAGAGGAAGAGAGAGAAACACATATTTGTTGTTCCGCTTATCTATGCATTCATTGGTTGATTCCTGTATGTGCCCTGACTGGGGATGAACCCACAACCTTAGTGGATCAGGACCATGCTCAAACAATCTGAGCTACTCAGCCAGGGCTTTTGACCCTGATCCCTTTTTTAAAGAAATGGCTTCTTTCTAGACTTGCATTATTCCTAAAATTACTTCTGTTATATTAAATGTCTATAAACATAAAACTGTACAAACATTCTTATGGCTGTTATAAACTTAAAATAAATTTAACTACATTGGTTTTGGTTATATTGATTTGTGTTATAAACTAACTACAAATCAGTGCTATTCAAATTAACATTTATTGCAATAGATGATGTGTTTGGCTAAAACTAAACTCCATTGTTGGGTTAATAGTTGAAAGATGTAGCTGTAAGTTCTACACTTAATCTGTTTCTGTGTTTTGACTAATGCAGAGAATACCAATTCACCTAAGTATGTTCTAAAAGAACTGAACCTTTGTTTACAACCAAACTGTTTAAACACTTGAATGTACATTTTTTCATATATAAACATCTTTGAAATCAAGACACAGCACACAATAAATGGGAGCTAAGAGTATGAAATAAGACCTCATATTTAACACTGCCAGTGAGCAATCTTTGAATGCCAATATATTACTCAATGACTCTGTAAAGCTTATTGTTTATTTCCACATGAAGTTAGAGTAACAGTATAATTGAAATAAGACCTCATACTTAACACTGCCAGTGAGCAATCTTTGAATGCCAACATATTACTCAATAACTCTGTAAAGCTTATTGTTTATTTCCATATGAAGTTAGAGTAACAGTATAATTGAAATCAACACTGCTGAAATTTGGAGCAAGAACAGATTATCTGAAATTAGTTTTAATTTCTTAGAAACATTTAAAGAAATTTTTTTAATTTTATACTGTTCAAGGAAGGTAAAGGACATACTGTTAAAGGAAGGTAAAGAAGGAACAGTGTTCTTATAGTGTTTTATTTATATATAGTAATATATTTTCTGGGTTATGTAAAATCTGTAATGTGTAATTTTACCTAAGCAACTTTCTTAGTTTTATGAATTCTCAGATATATACTGGGAGCTAACTCGAAGGCCTTTCCCACAGTCAGTGCATTTTTTTCTTTGAAATAGTTTAAAGTTTTATTTATTTTAGAGAGGAGAAAGAGAGAAGTGGGGAGGTACAGGAGCATCAACTCCCATATGTGCTTTGACCAGGCAAGCCCAGGGGCTTGAACCAGCAACTTCAGCATTAGGTCGATGCTTTATCCACTGAACCACTACAGGTCAGGCCATAGTGCATTAATGGTGACTCAAGTATGACTACCCTGGTCATATTCAAAGGGTCTTCCTAAACACGCACATACATACGAGTTTTTCTCCTTTGAGAATCTGCTGATGCTGCAGTGGTATTTTGTAGAGGAATTACCACAATCAGTACATTCATAAAGTTTCTCTCTAGTATATCTTCTCTGATGCGTATTGAAAGATTTATCCACGAAGGTCCTCACTTATTTAGTACAAATAGTTTTTCATTCCAGTGAGTTTTCTGATATATATGGAGATTTAACCTAGCACTTAAGTGTTTTCCCACTCAGTACATATATGTTTGGTTGTTTTCACTGTAAATTTTCTGATACACTTGGAGTTGTGACTTGGAAGTAAAGGAAATGTACAATCATCACATTCACAGAGTACCACCCTAGTGTGAACTTTAATGTGCAGTTGTACTAGTTATAAATTATCCCCAAACTCAGCATTGAAAACAACACTCATCACATTTCTGATGAATGGGAATCTGGGAAAGGCTTAGCTGGGTAGGTAGATCTGGTTCAAGTTCTCTGGTGATATTTCATTCAAGCTGTCATTTGGGGAAGAATAGCTTCCACACCCATTCATATATTATTGGTTTATCTTAGTTCCTCTACTTGTTAACAAAATGTCAGTTCCTCACAATGTGAGACTTTCCATCGGGTCACTCACAATATGACAATTTGTTTCCCTCAGAGTGAGAGATTATAGATATAGTGGATGCCCAAGAGTGAAAAACCAGTATTTTATAACCTAATCTTGGATCTAACATACCATCTTCTCTGCTGTTTGCTATTGGTCACACAAGACCAATTTTGGTAAAACTGAAGTAGATCACGTAAAAATGCGAATACCAGGAGCCAGTACCACTGGGGACCATTTTGGAGACTGGCTATCATTCAGTAAGCAAGTTTGACTTGTGGTTGATGGCCTTTCCACACTCACTCTCTCTCCAGTATGAAACTGGTATACACTGAGTTGTGATTTCTGAGTGAAGGCTTTTTCTTGGGCGCTGCATTCAAATGGCTTCTTGCCAGTGTGAATCTTCGGAATTTCCATCAGCATTGACTTTACAGGTGAAGACATTTTCAAATTCAATACATCTATAGGTCTCTCTCCAATTTGACAGTAGTGTACAAAGATAAGTCATCTTTTGGTGAATGCCTCTCATATTTAATGGATGTACAAGATTTCTCTCCTGAATGTTTGCAGATATTCAGAGGTGTGACTTAATTTTCCAGTTACTATTTTCTCCAGTGTGACTTCTCTATGTTCAAATGTCTTTCTGAATGAATGCCTGTTCACATTTACTACACATAGTTTATCTTGTATATGATTTCTTCAAAGGAACCTGAATACTAATTGGTGGGCAAAATCTTTCCTCCATATATTTTGAACTCGTTTCCACAGTAGCCAGTAGATGGTTTGAGGTATCTTAAATTCAATTAGAGCTGCTGGAAGAGGCAAAGAATGACCTCAAAGCCTCTACTTGCTTTTACCTGAGATGTGAAAAACTCCAAACTTTGTGGGTTTTAGAGGGAACTTAAAAGATGCTCCGACTTCTTCAGGAATTAAACTATTGAAACTTTCTATGACAACAGTAGTTATATTGCCCAAGAACCACTTCTGCTTTCCTTTGTTTTTATTTACTGAAAGCCTATTGGTGATGCATACATTCTTTAGTCTGAACCATTTTTATTCCACCAGGACCTTTTCACTGGCATCACTCTCAACCCCTTCAGTATTTTCAAGATGTCATTTCATCTTTGTCTCCTGTCTTGATCATTTTTTCTATTAAGGTGTGAACTTGAGTCTTATTGGTGCTCAGTTAAAGGTAAGCTTTTAATGTTATTTTGATTTTCTGCATTTTTGCCAGGGATACCTATGTAGTTTTTTTACATTTAGTTCTGACTGGAATTGACTGAGCTTTAATATGTGGGATGTCATCAATTTTGGAAAATTGTTGTCCATAATCTCTTCAAACATAGTTCCCTCCCCATTCTCTTTTCTGACTCCAAGTTACATGTTAAGACATTCTGAAAGTATGTTTGTTATTATCTGTTGATAAGCCTGTCTTCCAGTTCACTGATTGTTTCCTGGTGACTCATCCAGAGTTCTTTTTTTTTTTTTTTTACAGGGACAGAGAGAGAGGGATAGATAGGGACAGACAGACAGGAACTGAGAGAGGTGAGAAGCATCAATCATTAGTTTTTCGTTGCCATTGCGACACCATAGTTGTCTATTGATTGCTTTCTCACATGTGCCTTGACCGTGGGCCTTCAGCAGACCGAGCAACCCCTTGCTGGAGCCAGCGACCTTGGGTCCAAGCTGGCGAGCTTTTGCTTAAGCCAGATGGGCCTGCGCTCAAGCTGGCGACCTCGGGGTCTCGAACCTGGGTCTTCCACATCCCAGTCCAACGCTCTATCCACTGCGCCACCGCCTGATCAGGCTCATCCAGAGAGTTCTTGATGTGACTATTTTTTCCCCCAGTTCTAGGATATCCTTTTTTAAAACAAAAATTTTTTGATGAAAAATCTCATTCATTTTTCAACAGTCATTTTCCCCCACATTAAATGAGGATTATTTAAAAGTCATTGTCTAACTTCACAATCTAGATCTACTAATAGATCGATTTTCAACTGCTGTGCTGCATGAATTTTTAAAATATGCAATACCTGACTACTTAGTCAAGGGCACTGACCTGTTCCCTTAATAACTTTACCGCAGAATTTTAGTTTATCAGTGACACGAGATGAATAAGGTTGAAAATCACTGATCTAGACTACTCAATCAACTTTACTCCCCCTAACCCTTTATGTCATAATTGTCACTTCAAATATCGAATAACTTTTAAATTTTATCCTGGATATTGAGTATAAAAAGAACTGTATTACAGGCTCTGAGGTAATTCCTTCCTCTGAAGAGGGTCCCCCTTTTCTCTGTTAGGCAGTTAAAAATTTTGGTAGGATTGAGCCCAATTATCCCAGGTCCAGGGTATGGGCCTGGAAAATTTCCGGTTTAGAACCTGGACCTTTATTTATACGAGGTTTCGGTTTAGAACCTGAACCTCAGATACAAAAAAAAACTACAAGGGAGTTATTAGCTCTGCCTCTCAGAAATGTTTAGCTTTAATAAGCTTCAACATTTAGCAAATATCTTGTCAGAGAGTGCTTATTTTTTCAAGGCCATTCAAAATTTCAAATTTGTTACTCCAGCCCTAATCGATCATTAAAGCATAATTGGTTTCTGTTTCCTTTAATATGTCCCTTTGACTCAACCAAATCCAGACACCAAGACTAAGCCCAGCTTCTGCAAAGGAAATTGGAGGAAAATGTTTAGCTTCCACTAACCTCTGAATAGTTCTACCCTCTGTGACACTAAATCTGTTTTAGATCTCATTTCCATATCACATTGATGCCTTTAAAAATACAGGTTTTAAAAGTTACCATTTTTTTATGTTGTTATATGGTATGACCTATACCTCATGAAAACTGAACCTTTCTAATGTTTGTAAGGCATACATTAAAAAAAATAAAGATGGAAACTTTGCAAATTTCAGGATATAGTCATATTAGAATACAGTACTAAAGATACAGTGTATAGATGTGATAGAATTGTGCACCTGAAACCTGTAATTTTTTTAACCAGTGCCACTCCAATAAATTTAAAACTAAAAACATTCTGCAATGCAAATTACTCTCCTCCTCCAATTCCTTATCCTATTTCTTTTATTATCAGTTTCCCCTCGTTCTGTTTCTTTAGTAGACCCCTTTTAATCAATTCAGGGGGCATTGGCATTATAAAATAATTTTTCTAGAAAATAACATTAAAAGCTTCCTTACTAATGTGCCTAGTTCTCTGCCATTAAAAAACATAGTTTTGACTACAAGTTGATTATAAAATTGCTTAGTAACTATCAAGTCTATGTATTGCTATACTTAAGAGTTTAAAATTGCATTTTTGCACCTCAGAGATTTATATAGTTGGATGGCTTCTGGATAGCTTGATTCTTAAAAAGTTCCCACAAGTGATTCTAATGTTTGGAAACCATTGCTAAGAAGAGAAAAACACTCAAAAGCGTGCACATTCTTAAAACTTCTATGGTTATTTTTAGCAGGAGCTTGTTTAAACTTAAGTCTGATTCTTTTAAGATTTGCCTCATTTAGCACTTAAATATAGTATAAAAACAACCAAAAAGATTTTAAAAGCAGAGACCTACACTTTGAAGAGACTATCCATTAAATGATCACATTTTTCTAGATCCATTATGGGCATGATTTTTTACATTTTAGGATTAGTAGTTTAAAAACATTCATCACTTTATTAATGTCACAATTTATTTACTATATTGATCATGATTAACACGTAGTGTGTAGAGATGCAATTACGGCCATCCAAAATATTACTTTAAATCATCTAATATAACCAAGACTGTAAAAGTAATTCGATTCTAATGTATACAATTTTATCACCAGTCCTATCTACGAAATGTAATGTTTTAATATTTATCATGACCTTTAAAAACTATTAACTATTCTACATAGCTTTCTGCACTTACTCATTACCTTCAACTAAAAAAGATGATTCCTTCAGGAAAAAAAGATGGTTAAAATAGACAGCAACTATCATCCTTTGTAAAATTTTACTTTTACCTATCTTAATCTATCATAAATTATTCCACATGGATAAAACACGAAAGATTTAATTTTACTAAGAGTGTAAGCCAGGGATCAGCCAACTATTTTGTAATTAAACAACTGGATCAACCTTGCCAGTGAGCTCAGTAGACTATAGCATCATCTGGAGATATCAAGGTTCCAGGTTCAACCCCCCACTCTGGACACATAGAATGCCCAATGAAGAAACAACTAAGTGTGGAACAAATGAATGCTTCTCTCCCTTCCTCTCTCTAAAATCGATCAATTAATTTTTTTTAAGAATTGGATGTTTTTATTTGTATAGTACATGATCAGTAATTATCTTTCTCTATAAACCAAATGCAAAAAAAGATAAATTTGGAAAGAAAATTTCCAGGTAAATCTGAGAAGGTATCTGAAGACTATTCTTCCAGATAGCTTGACTCTTGTTTTTAATCTTTTCAGTGACACATTTAAAATAACTCAAGTCCTACAAAAATAGTAACAGTAAGGATAATGTGCATGGCTTCTAATTTTATAATTTTAGGGTGTTAAATATACATTGGCTTCACTGAACCAACATCTACAAAGACATCTGAATAAAATGAAAAACAAAGAATATAGAGAAAAGGGAAACTAAGAACTCCGAATCTAAAACTGTTAAGACATTTTAAAAACTAGCAAGTACCCCAAAGTATTAGATGATTAGGACAAAATATTCAGTTCAAGGTCCTAAGAAAATGATCTGGTGAGTACAGATACATAATTAAAACTAATTTGGCTGAATTAGTAAAGTGATATATAGGTTAATTGCTAAACCTACGTCACTTATATTGTAAAAAATGTAATGCAAAATAAAAATATATTTGAAAAACTAGTTTATAACACTAAGAAACTCAACTAAAATTTAGGCTATTAAACAGGAGAACCACTATTAATTTGTTCATAATAATTTTTACCACCTGAAGCAAATAAAATTGAAAATCTGCACTGTGGGAATATATAAATATTATTTTTAAACTACAAATTCCTTGACAACTACTCCATACATTGTAAGACTTAGCACTCCTTACTAAGGTAAAAATGACTAACCAAAATGGCCAGCAGTAACTCCAAGATCTATAATTTTATATATTAAACTTAGTAACGACCAAAAACTTGACTACTTTTAAACTTTACAAAATTGTTGCTACTGCCTGAAAAATTTATAAGACTATAATATTAAACATTTTAAGATTTGAACAATGTGAGAACTATGGATTCTACCACCCACATACCCACCCAGAGATAAAACTAACATTATGAGGGAAAAATGCAATCATGCTCACTGGATGATGATGAGTTTCAATTAAATAGTAAATATTTTAAAAGATCAAGGGGCCCTGGCTGGACGGCTCAGTGTAGAGCACCATCATGGTGAGCTGAGGTCAGGGCACATAGGAGAAGCAACCAATGAATTAACTAAGTGGAACGAGTTGATGCTTCTCTTGCACTCTCAAATCAATGGAAAAAAAAAATTTTAATCGTAATACTTGGATCACACAATAACCCAATATCACATTATGAGATATCACATTACTTACTATCTCATATCCAATATCATTATCCAATAACTGGATACTGGATATGAGCTAATAATGCTTGCACACTCTTCCCAATTACACACAGGTGTTACTTACCATAAGAAATCAAATTTGAAGAGTAGTTCCTTTCCTTACTAAATTTTAGAAAATTTTATTTTCAGACATTTGATAAACTGAAAAGGCTACTGAGAACTTCAAGAGTTCAAATACTGTAGAAAATTACACATGTCCCATAAGTATTGAAACACATCAGAAATTGTTCAGCCCAAATATTAAGGTACTTGGTTAAAATGATTAAACTCAAGACAAGTATATACAAAGATTCAAGTCAAACAGACCTCACTAGATCCACTGAATCTGACATATTCCATGAAGTGTGGCTTAATATTCATAAATCATGAAGAGTAAAAAATATGTTCTTCCATGTAAGCAGCTCTGCTATAAACTAGAACAGGCCCCAACATATTTCTAGTAGCTCAAAATAATGTCTAGACCAGTGGTTCTTAACCTTTTTTTGAGGTACCGAACCCACCAGTTTCATATGCGCATTCACTGAACCCTTCTTTAGTGATAAATAAAATATGATTTTTTTTTTCCAAATTTAAGACATAGGTATATGTTTTCTTACTGGTGCACAAAATGAGCCGTGCACTAACATCACCTTGCTCAAAGAACAAAACCAACAAAGTGCATGAACTCACAACAAATTACGGTATTACTTTATTCTGGCCTCCGCGACAGAGGCTTTTCTGAACCAGAGACCGATTCATCGAACCCATAGGGTTCGATAGAACCCAGGTTAAGAACCACTGGTCTAGACACAGCTTAAAAATGAGATCCAGGTATCATTTAAGTCTTACAAATCTGAGCAATCTTGTTTTCTAGAATATTTTTAAAATAAATTTCATCTGTATGTATACATCCAGAATGAATTTTGAATCTCTTCTCATGGTACAGTAAAAACTCAGTAATATACCTCCCTAATAAAACTTTTATCATATTGACATCAATTTAAATAATTTTTATTTTCTTTTATGCACAAAAAACTAGTTGATTATTACCAATGAAATGGTAAAATCAGAGGCAACTAAAACTTAAAATTATACAGCTTCTTAATGTTTTATTCATAGCATTCTTTATACAGAAGAAGCTTCACTGATATTTAATTTACTGAAGCATCCTGTGGGCGAAACACAAAATATTAATTATCAACAAAAAACAGAGAACTTTTGACTTTTAAAAATTATATATATTTAAATCCAGTTGACAAATAGCATCACATTACTGTATAAAAAACTAAAAATTACCATGTAAAGCTAAGGCCTAAGTTCTTATTCCAATTGTTCCCTTTCATTTATAACTAAGAGATAATTAGAATTTAAATTCCAGTACCTCAAAAAAAAATCTACATTATTTACAAACAGTATGGAAAATAAAAGCTGCTATTCAGCCAAGTTAGATTGCTATTACCTATACTATTTACACTGTAAATGATGGGGGGGGGGGAGCACTACTAACAAATACCATTTCAAATAGAAATATATTGTGCCTGAAATATTTTATATATCCTAATTGTTTGTTGAACAGAATTTGACTTCCAATAAATCTACTGAAAATTTGAAACAAGTACCACTATATTTCTTCATATCGCTAATCTAGATTAGTACAATATAGTAATAACTACAAGCTTAAATGAAACAATGGCAACATGTGTATAGATGGAATTTTATTTAAAATTGTAAAATATAGTGCCTTAATGTTTACCCATAATTTTGAGACTATCTAATATTCTTTTTATCATTTAGGAAGTCTCATATATTTCCCTAAGTGATGAAACCTTCCAGTAATTTATCAGAAAAAAAGTTTAATTATATTATTCTGTTCTTAGAATTATTTTTCTAATATTTAAAAACATATCTAAACCCTTGGCAAACAATAAATTCAGTGTAACAGACTGAGCTTTAAACTGCATTTTAATTTTCAATTAACTGTAACCTACTGGTTAGTTGAACCAAATGTAGATTTTTTTAATGACTCACTACAAAGATTTTCAAATCAATTAGAGAATGCATAGAAAAGTGGAGATAAGTATTAGGGAAGGTATAAGGTAGTTAATGTAGAAAATTATAAATGCTAATTTTAATAACAAAACCGATACCAAATGCACAGGGAAGTTAAATTAACATAGTATAAAAGAGAATACCTTAAATAAACTGGGATTCACATATTATAATAGTAAAGTTATGAGTGAGTGAACTGAAGACATGAACAATTCTGAAAATTCTCTTTTCAGCCTACTTCCAGAGAACTAGTCAGACTTTTATCCTGTACATAGTTTTGACCTTTGTCTATACCATATATAGTAGAAAAATAAATTCTTTAGCAACCTAGAAACAGTTTATAAAACTCTTAAAGTTTAATTTTCTTTGCCAAACATGCCAATGTTAAACTGACAGCTATAAATTAAAGCTATATAGACAACAGGTATAAGTAATATAGAACAAGTTAAGAAGACTACATTTATCAGATTTTTCTTTTTAAAAATTACTGTGTGCTTTGCAATAGAATAGGGACTTTGTTTTCTTAGAAAAAATAATAACATGTAAGAGTATAACACAAATAAGATAATTTATAATATACATGTACTTCAATAACAGTCTGGTTCATGTTGACATTTTAATTCTGAAGTTAAAATCTGAAGTACAATACCTAGGACATAACAGTTGTGAAGGACAACATTTATTTATGAAAAAATGGAGCAAATCAAACTCTTATGAGTGTGGAATCTCAAAATCATCTATTTACTATAGTATACATAAGACAACCTTAAAATTGCAGTATGAATGATGATTACATAATGGACCAAAGAATTTTCTCTTCATTACACAAAATATAACCTAGCAATAAAAAACAAACCACTTTGTCTTCTTTGCAGAAAAAAAATGGTACGGTGTGATAATGAACAAATTTTGAATAAAGTCTAACAAAATTTACCTATGCCACCATTTCTGAAAATTTTAAACATTATTTAGTGTTCTGGTGTATCTGTATCTTCACTAACAATATGTTTAATGCTAGAAGCAGCAGTCACTTACAGCAAGTCTGGTACTAACATCAAAGGAAAACTCTGGTTTAAAAAATGGTGCAAAAGCCACTTTAGATTTTAGTACAAGATATCACAGAAAAAAAATATGAATACAAGTTTGCAATTATTTATATATACACTCCAAAGAGGCTGTCAGTACCCAAGGTATTTTTATTGCTATATTAGCAATGGATTTTGGATATGTTTTTAAGGGCCACATAAAAATAGATTCAAGGAACAGATTAAATTGAAGTCTTAGATGAAAATGTTTGGTTTAAAGAATTTTCTACAACAAATTCTATGTTTATGTATGAAAGTTATATAACCTTATATGAAAATGTCATGAAGTATTCTACACTATACTAAATGTATTTATTTCCCAAGAGGGAAAAAATTAACATATCTAAAATATATTAGATTAAAATTACAAGACCATCATAGATCTTTTGAACATGCATCTGTTTATAGAATTAACAGTATACAAGATGTTTATTTTATTATGGACCATAAAGAAATTAGTTGGTGACAACTATCTTTGCACAACATTATCAATTCACTTTAGCCACAAGTGTGTCCTTGGTATGTATGTATGTTCATTTACCCCTCATCAAATCATCCACAGGTTCACTCAGCAGTAAAGATGAAGGTGCAGAAATACATTAAGTGTATTTTGCTTTCTTTCAAACATCCCAAGCATGGCATAAGTAGCCTGAAATAATAAAATATTTAACTGGACTTTTAATTATCTACTCAGACTGCTAAAATTTAAATTAGGTTTCCCAAGTTAGCACATCAAAATTCAAAACCAGCCATAAAGCAGGCTGAAAAGCATTAAATGTTTCATCTATGTGGTTGTAAATCATTTAATTTCTATAGAAAAATTTTATTCACAATATAATGTGACAGAAAATGCCACAGGAATGATATACTGATTGCAATAAGGTTGCATGCAACAGCAGTTTTGTATTTTATAGCTATTTTTGTTTATAAAAATTAAACCTCTTCAGTCATGCTTATCACATAGGTCTTTGATTTATAATGTAAATGAAAAAGGAATACCATACAGTTCAAAGAGAAAGTGTCTCATCATTTTGAATGTGAATACTGAACCCTGAAACATGCATACCTAGATTTGCTTTTTGTCCATTTTCAGGCTGTCTGCAATCACTTCCTACTCATATAATTCCCAGAGGATCTGTCTGTAACTGTGGCTGGATTAGCTGAGGCTGCAATGGTGGTGGTAACTGAAGAGGTACCATTGGGTCCACCAACTGTCCTGGGTTTGAAGGTGGGGGAGGAGCCACAGTGTTCGTAATCTCTACAATTTCTCCATTGTAAAAGAAAAACTGACACTGTTGAATGAATGTTTCAACAACAGATTGATGAATCTTAGTGGTAGACAGAAATTCTCGTTTTTCAAAATCAGGTCTCATCAAGGTTGGCCAAAAACAGATGGATAAGTTGTCTGCTGTCATTAGGTTGATTTTATTTTGCTGACTAACCCTAAAATTATAATAGAAAAAAACAATTAGAAAACCAATCAAAACTCATTACAATTAAAAAATCCTAGAGCTGGAATTGATCTGAGATGATTTAGTTTTACCCTTTAATTTCAAATTTAAAACTCTTCCTGTTCAATTATATTCCAACAACAGGAGACATAAGTAAAATCCATTCCTTACTAAGAATAAATGTAGCCTTTGAAAATGTTGTAGCTTGGGTTTTATAAATTACTTATAGAAGCCACTTTAATTATATGAAAAAACATTTTTCCTCAGGGTAAGGACACGTGACAAATTTTGATGGGTTTCTGCCAACAGAAACAAGAAAATTCTAATTACATATACAGATTCCTTGATTATTATGAGAGATGAAAAGACAAATCATACTATGCCATTTCTCTGAATCTTGAAAAAAAAGAACTTTGAAAAAATTACTTAATCCTATCCTCCAACCCGAAGACTTTCAACTTTCTAAAATATTAGTTTCTAGTATTCCAAAAAACAAGCTTTTCAATCATTAAATATCTTGTACATTGTTACAAATTTAATTTGGAAAAAGCTAATACACAGTTCATAGAAACACATTCCACCTTAAAATTCATTAAGTAATTCAACAATAAATATAAACATATTTAAATATAAAAGAAAGTATAAATAAACATTAACTGACTTGCACTTAGTCCTTTAAATATTATGTGAACAAGCCCTTCTACCATGACCTATAACAAGCAAGAAATGTAAGAGGCAAATCTTGAATTATAACTCAAAATTATTAAGTTGAGAATGAATCTTAGGTATTTAATTCAAACTTCTCATTTTACACATAAACAATCCAGTATGCAAGGTAGTAGTAAAATATTATATTTAAATTTGCACATCAAAAAACATTTTCTTTTTTGTAACAGAAACAGGGAGAGAGAGAGACAAAGAGAGGGACAGATAGGGACAGAAAGGAAGTGAGAGAGATGAGAAGCATCAAGTTTTCGCTGCGACACCTTAGTTATTCACTGACTGCTTTCTCATATGTGCCTTGGCTGAAGGGCTACAGCAGTGTCCCCTTGTTCAAGCAAGTGACCTTGGGCTTCAAGCCAGTGACCATGAGGTCATGTCTATGATCCCACATTCAAGCCAGCGACCCTGTGCTCAAACCAGCGACCTCAGGGTTTTGAACCTGAGTCCTCTGTGTACTAGTCTGACACTCTATCCCCTGCACCACAGCCTGGTCAGGCGCACATCAAAAAATCTGAAACCAAAGAACTCCCCACTAGCATAGGAGTTGAGTTGCTCATCTAAGATAAAACATGTACCCTAAAAACATGTGTTCTGTGGTATAAGTTGTTGCTATTTAAGATAATTACAATATTTAGAGTAAAATCAACCTTTTGTTAAATTATAGTGCACCTAGTCAGATGTTTATATACAGCAGGCAAGTGTAGATTCTAAAATAGCTGTAAAGTTAAAAGACAAGAGTACAAGCATCAGGTCTAATCACTGAATCAAAAAGTACAAAGAAAAGGTACCAAATCAGAGGAGTGGGTGGCCAGGAAAAGGCTTCCTTTAAAAGTAATGTTTGAGTTGAGTCCAGGGTGATGAGCCTTGGTAAAAAATGGGAGGAAGGAAGGGCAATTCAGTCTGTGTGTATCAGTCACTTCCCAGAGGGCTTGTTGAAACAGAAATTGAAGGCTGTGTATGAGGTGGGGTCTGAAATTTTGTATTCCTAAGAAGTTCCCAGGTGATGCTATTATTGCTGCAGGTATGAAGGCTGCATTTGGACAAAGACTGAAGGAGTCATGTTAAGATGTTATGAGGGAAAAAAAATAAAGATGTTATGAGGGACGAGCTACAAATTGATACTTTTTTTTTTTTTTTTACAGGGACAAAGAGAGTCAGAGAGGGATAGATAGGGACAGACAGACAGGAGCGGAGAGAGGTGAGAAGCATCAATCATCAGTTTTTCGTTGCGACACCTTAGTTGTTAATTGACTGCTTTCTCATATGTGCCTTGACCACGGGCCTTCAGCAGACCGAGCCACCCCTTGCTGCAGCCAGCGACCTTGGGTCCAAGCTGGCGAGCTTTTGCTCAAGCCAGATGGGCCCACGCTCAAGCTGGCAAGCTTGGGGTCTTGAACCTGGGTCTTCCGCATCCCAGTCCGACGCTCTATCCACTGCGCAACCGCCTGGTCAGGCACAAATTGATACTTTTGATTGAGTGCTATTAGTTTAAGACAATGGCAGTTAGTTGGCATGTGTATTGGGGAAACCTTACTGAAGAAGCTAAAAATAGACCAACTTAACCTAAAGAATTTGGATTTTTTCTTCAGTATTTAAGGTGTTAAATGGCAGGAATAACAAAGAAATGTGTTCCGTAAATGAGAAATGATAAAGCCTAAACTAAAGTAGTGGTAGAGAAACAAAAAGGAAAAACAATTATTGAAGTAATAACTCACTAAATATGGACAGTGAAAGAAAACATAACTAAATAACTCCACAGATTAATTTTTGTAATTTGTCAATCATCCATTATATATTTATTATTTATTTCCTATAACAGAATGTAAATTCCATGTAATAGGCGACTGCTTTATTCACTGCTATGTATGTAGCACCTACAATAGTACCTGGCACAGAGTTGCCACTATAATCTAGTTGAGTATTCCTTTTAAAATTTAAGCCTGATGTTATTTCTCTGTTCTACTCTCTAGTGGCTCTCCATAATCATTCAGAGTAAAAAAACAAGCAATGCTATTTTCATTAAGAAAGTCCTGCCCCTCATTCCCAATAAATGCCATTTGATCTCCAGTGTGCTTAGTGACATACATGAAGCATCCTCATTTTGCCTGTAAAAAAATTAATTTTGAGGACCAAAATTAATTATAGTACTAAAAAAATTAATTTTGAGTACTAAATTAATTATAGTACTGTCCTATATAATTTGGAACTGGCTCTCTTCCCCTGTCCTTCCTTCACTCCGTTTGAATCACATAGCCTCCTCTTTGCTGTTTCTCAACAAATCAACTATGCTTTGGTCTATGTTACTGTTATCTCTGGAGCCAAACACCATAAGTGTGTAAAATAATATTGATTTGGTGGACTAGCATGGTGATTCTTTGCACATGCTCTTCCCTTTATTTTTTATATGATCTTTTAAAAGGACTATTTTTATTTATTGGTTTTAGAGAGAGAAGGAAGGAAGGAAGAGGGAGGAGGAAGATGGTAGGGGGAGGAGGAAGATGGTAGGGGGAAGAGGAAAAGGGTGGGGGTAAGAGGAAGAGGAAGTAGGAGAGAGGGAGAGGGAGAGAGGGAGAGGGAGAGAGGGAGGGAGAGAGAGAGAGAGAAAAGAAACATAAAATTATTGTTCCACTCACCCATGAATTCATTGGTTAATTCTTCTATGTGTCCTGACCGGGGATTGAACCTGCAACCTCGGCATATCGGGACTACATTCTAACCAACTGAGCTACTGGCCAGGGCCCTGTACTTTGTAATGAAGTACAATTCTTATTTCAGCACTTTAATCAGGTCAGACAATAATATGTTCACAAATCATTTCTATATTCCTTAATGGGTAAGGTCTCCTTTAGTAGTACTCTGTGCACATCTGTTTTACCAAGAACCACTTGCATGGTTATTTTCAAAAGAGGAAATTCCACTAATTATACTGCACTACTGTGTATATTGGTATTTTCTTGGGGAGGAACACTTCAGAGAATAGGGACTAGAAATGCTAATATAATTTTATTCTATAATGATAGCAACAAAACTTTAAATACTGGTTAATATTCTCTTCTAAGAGGCACAGGATGAAATGTACTTGATTGGGCATTGACATTACTAGTTAAAAAAAAAAAACTTCAGTTCATAAATATGTCAGTAGAAAATATTATTAAAAGGAGATTTTTGGCCCTGGCAAGTTAGCTTAGTTGGTTTGAGTGTTGTCCCAAAACACCAAGGTTGTGGGTTCGATTCCCAGTCAGGGCATGTACAGGAAACGACCAATGAATGCACAACTACGTGGAACAACAGATGAATGCTTTTCTCTTCCTCTGCCTGCTTCCTCTCTATGACTCTCTAAAACCCATCAATAAAAAAAGAGTAGATTTTTGAAAAAATTAATACAAACACTAATAATTCCATTCAGTCCCAAGAACAACTGTGTATGAATTTCATTCTTCTCATAGTTGAGAAAAATCAAGACTTAGCAAGGGTAAGTAATTTGTCTGGTCACAGAACTAAAAATGTTTCAAAACCAAGCCTGTTTGATTCCACAGTCTGAGATTTAAGCTATTACACAATATTGCCTTTCACTTAATGGGTAACATTGTGAGGAGTATCTATCTTTAGACAAAAGCATAAACTTGAAGCTTAATATAGTGTTAATATAGAATCAATGTCCTGAGCATTTTCAGTAACCGTCAAGGTGGACAGTAATATGAATTCAAGTTTCGGATAAAATTTCACTGTATAAAATATCCAAAACAAAACAAGCAAAATATACAAAAGCAACACAGTGTGATAGAAAAAGTAAATGGAACCTCTTAATAAGACTTGGATTATAGTCATGTATCATTTACTAATTATATGACATGAGGCAGAAAATCTCAACTTTTCCAACTTCAAATAGGCTGACTGGGTTAATTATCTAAATGTTATTTTATACCTAAAGTTCTAAGACTATATATAAAAGAGAACTGTTATTATTTTTATAATCATTACATGTATTAAAAGACTCATTTACCATTCTTTAGACAAGTTGGTGAAAAAACCCTACTTTAAAAATCCAGAAAAATAATTTAGAAAACTAAAAATAAATTGTGTGTTTAAATAAGCTTATGCCACTTTTTCTATCTTGTTAATTACCAATTTATAAAGTTCCATTTGAAATTTGTACTGCATTTTATTTGCAAAAACAAAAAATAAAAATACCTGTTTAGATGTGTTATTATGTATCTGAATACGTCATAGTTTACAGGATGAAACTTCTTAACAACTTCTTTCAATGCATGAAGACGTTCTGTTTTATCTGGAATTTCTATAAAAGTAGTAAGAAATGTGTGTGAAACTCATACATTTAAAATATTTGATAAAGCTTTCTACTATGCTTATTGTAAAAAAAAAATCAAGAATGTATTTGAAGCATATTAGGATAGGTAAACAAAAACAAAGAAAATCTAAAGAACCTGCTAAATACACATTACTATCTATTACAAAAGCCTTTTTGTAAGTAAAGCTAATCGCTGAAAAGCAGTGAATCAGATATAGTAAAATGGGAAATAGCATATTAGCAATTTACTCAAGCAATTTATATAACTAGATATTAATTTAGACTCAAATACTTATAAAGCCGTTAGGCTCCTCATATTCATGGTATATAAATACTTTAGATTTTTGGGGTGCAATGACTCAATCCTGCAGTTATAGCACGAAAGTAGACACAAATAGTATGTAACAAATGAGTGTGGTTGTGCTAAAATAAGTTTTGAAATGTGAATTTTATTGGATCAACAAATTTCTTTTTAATTTTGTTCAACCTTTTAAAAATGTAATAACCATTCTTAGCTTGCAAATACCTACCAAAAACTGATGGCAGGTTAAGTTTGTCCTGTAGGCCATAGTTTGTTAATATCTGATTTGTCACAGATTACTTCTAAATCAGTCCTCAAAAATTTCTAAGTAGGAAAATTCTGAAGCTATTGTTTAATTAAGAAAATCTAAGGTATCGATTGAACCATTTTCTCAGTTTACATATGAAAGTCTGTATAAGGCAACTATAACTTATGACAATATACTGTGTTTTTTTAATTGAGGTTTTTAATGAAGAGAAAAAATTAACTAAGAACTTTAACATAATAAAATTTATTAAAAAAATAGTCTCACAATAAAGTATCTTGAAGGTAGTAATCAAAAGGAAATAAAGAAAATACTTAGAAATACTAATTTTAGCCATTGAGAACACAATGTGGGATTAAGCACTAAGTTAACCAATACTTAAATAGATCTTCTATGTCATTTTTCCAGGTAACAAATGAGTATTTGTTTAATGCAAACATCAGGATGAGTAGTGCCAAAACATGAATAATAAATAAGTACCCATTTTTTCTGCCTTACTTTCCAAAAAACAATTTTAGACATGAGGCCAAAGTTAATTTGACTTAAAAAGTTTTAAATATACATGTTTCAAGACCATACACAGGTTGTTTTCCTGAAATACATTATACATACATTCATTTGAGAAGTTTACTTAATTTTCTTATAATGCCTTTGAGTTTTAATGAAAAACAAAACTCTCAAACATCTAGGAGCACCAAGTAACCTGGGAAACTAAATATTCGTGGGGGCCAACCACAGGGATTCTTACTGTTATATCGATATATCTTGATGTTATAAAGAAAAATACCTTTAAAAAAGTGCTAGTAAGCTGAATTTTATTAGCTACACATTCTAGTGTGTGGCTGATGTAAACACATAGCAATCAATATACAAAACCCATCATCCCTCTTGGGGGCGGGGGAGAGAGACCCTGGCTGGCTGTCTGGCTGAGCAGTAGAGCATCAACCTGGTGTGTGGAAGTCTTGGTTCAATTCCCTGTCAGGTCACACAGGAGAAACACCCATCTGCTTCTCCATCCTTCCCCCTTTCCTTCCCCTCCTGAAGCCAAGGCTTCACTTAAGCAAAGTTGGCCCAGGCACTGAGGAAGGCTCCATGGCCTCTGCCTCAGGTGCTAGAATGGCTCCAGTTGCAAAGGAAAATGCCTCAGATGGGCGGAGCATCGCCCCCTGGTGGGCATGCTAGGTGGATCCTGCTTGGGCACATGTGGGAGTCTGTCTCTCTGCCTCCCCTCTTCTCACTTCAGAAAAATACAAAATAATAAATAAATAAAAAATAAAAAAAAAGAAAGGAGGCTTATACTTACTTGCTGCTTCCAATAGCTCTGGATGAAGAGAATATGGAATTAAAGGGTCTGGCAGATCTGCAAAGAAAGCTTTAAGGGCTCCAGCTACAGCATTTACTGTTACTTCCATTGATAACAGACTGATATTATGATCTACAAGACAAACAAATCAAATATTAATTTCCAATTTATATAATAAAATTTTAAGTTATTATCGAATTATGCTGGATAAACACTTGTGGATCCAAAGATATTTAACTATTCTCATCAGCCACCTTTCTTGACAGGGTGATCCATTTCTCCCCCAATTTGTTGATATAGATAAACTATATAGATAAAGAAAGGGAAAACTAAGAAAGCTTTTTAAAAATTTTTTTAACTTATTTCTTTTACAGGGACAGAGAGAGAAAGTAAGAGAGAGGGAGAGACAGGGACAGACAGACAGGAACAAAGAAAGATGAGAAGCATCAATCATCAGTTTTTCGTTGCAACACCTTAGTTGTTCATTGATTGCTTTCTCATATGTGCTTTGACCGCGGGCCTTCAGCAGACCGAGTAACCCCTTGCTTGATCGAGCGACCTTGGGTCCAAGCTGGTGACCTCGGGGTCTCGAACCCGGGTCCTCCGCATCCCAGTCCGACGCACTATCCACTGTACCATGGTCTGGTCAGGCGAAAGCTTTTTGTTTTAAAATTGACTTTTAGAGAGAGGGGAGAGAGGAAAATGGGGTAGAAACGGGAAGGATCAACTCATAGTAGTTGTTTCCTGTATGTGCCTTGACTAGGCAAGCACAGGGTTTTAAACCAGTGACCTCAGCGTTCCAGGTCAACACTTTATAGAAAATGCTGTTAAGCTTACTAGTATATTGAAGAACATTAACTTTTTATTAATATCTATATTCTTTTAAAATATCTTGTTTCTATAAGCTATTTAAAAGAGGTCATAAGAAAACAAAGATAGGAATTATACATATAAAATTAAATTTACACCTTTCAGGTTATACTTAAAAATTTTTACATAAAAGTTTAAACAGTAAAGTTCTGACTTATAAAACGACTACTTATGATAGGAAATGTAGAAATATAGGCCACAAAAATAAAAAATATTACTCCATCATCAAGACAATCAGTTTATACTTTAGAATGTACCCTTTCAGCCCCTTTCTGATCATTAAAACACACAAAAACAAATCAGACACATATTTTATGATGGACTTCATTTTTAAGGCATCAAGGTTATTAAAATTTCACAAGCAACTTTTCAAAACCTTTTGGGGCCTGGGTAACATTTTATTTTAATTATAATTTCAAACTTGAAGAAAATTTGCAAGAATAGTACTAAGAACTCACACACATCCTTAAGGAAGAATCAGCAATCATTAACATTTTGCCCTACATAAATAATTTTAATGCCTACACAATATTCTCCAGGTTTAACAATTTATATAATATTCTATTACTGAACATTCAGATGTATTTCACTTAAAAACATAAAGAGACTAGAATAAATGTTTTTTTGTGTGTGTGTGTTTTTTTATAGGGACAGAAAGAGAGTCAGAGAGAGGGATAGACATACAGGAACAGAGAGAGATGAGAAGCATCAATCATTAGTTTTTCGTTGCCGTTGCGACACCATAGTTGTTCATCGATTGCTTTCTCACACGTGCCTTGACCGCGGGCCTTCAGCAGACCGAGCCACCCCTTGCTGGAGCCAGCGACCTTGGGTCCAAGCTGGCGAGCTTTTTTTTGCTCAAGCCAGATGGGCCCGTGCTCAAGCTGGCGACTTCGGGGTCTCGAACCTGGGTCTTCTGCATCCCAGTCCAACACTCTATCCACTACGCCACCGCCTGGTCAGGCTAGAATAAATGTTTTTATGTTCAGCTACCCAATGAACACTTAATATGGTGCCTGGTATAGCAAACTCTTCATATACATTATCTCATTATTTCTCATAGTTACTCTTACTACTCCATTCCTGATATGAAAAAGTTGAGATATAGAAAGATTAACTTCCCTAGGACACTAATTATGTGGCAGAACCAGAAAACAAAACCAGGAAATCTAATGCAAGAGGCCTTGGTATTGACTACCACCATTCCTTTAATACCAGAAGTAAAATCGTACCAATTTCATATTATAAAGATTAGTTTTTCTAACAAAGTACTTTTTGAAATAAAATAACATACTATACAGAATACTCCTTCAAAGCAAGGCAAACACATATCCCTCAACAACTGACATTTTACCATTTCAACACTTATAAATCTAAATTATTTTTACAGTTTTCTAGTATTCTACTTATAAACCCATGAGTAGTCACCCTTCCTTTAAAAAAAATATATTACATAAAAGACTGCAATGAATGACACCCTTTTAAGTATACCTTGCTATGCTAACACAAGATATTTGTAACAAATATTTATAAGCTATATTTCTCTAGCAAAGCTACCTGAACCTTAAGAGACTCAAAAGGCATTGACACCCAAGAGTATACAAAATACAGCTTGCATACACCCTACCAACAATCTTCTTCAGTCTGATAATAAACTAAACAAATACAATTTTTGTTTTAATTTTCATTTTTTTTATAACTGATAGAGGCAGCACATATTTTCATATATATGTTGGCTGCTTTCTTCTGATGTAAATTCCTTAGTCTATAGTAAATATTCTATACCTTCCCCCAAGTTTATAATTTTTCTTCTGATTTTATGTTTAATCCACTGTTTCATAAAGAATTTTACATTTTTAGATAGTCCAGTTTATCATCTTGTTCATACTTTCCAAGGTTGAAGTGAGGCCTTTCCCTACTCCAAGAATATAAAAAAAAAAAATTCACTCATTTTTCTCCCTAGTACTTACAGTTTTCATTTTAAACATTTAAACATTTGATCTGATATACAATTTTCTTTAATGTGTGTAAGGAATTCAGCTGTTTTTACTCCTAATAATTTGTTGGCTCATTATCATGGAAAAATTTCTTAAATCCCATTTTTAAGTAAGTACTATCTATGATAATACAAATATGCCAATGTATCATAAGTCAATTTGCTACTTTTCCAATCCTGATAAGTTTTATAACTCTCCTGTTTATTGACTGCAGTATCTCTTCTATTAAATACTTTTAACCTCACTTCAAAACTCTTTCCCCTCAACATCCATATTCTTAGAAGGTTTTCATATGAAAATCAATCTTCTCACCATGAAATTTGAATTAAGGGAAATAATTATTTTAATATTTTATTTTTATTTTATTCATTTTAGAGAGGAGACACAGAGTGAGAGAGAGAGAGAAAGAGAGAGAAAGGGGGGAGGAGCTGGAAGCTCAACTCCCATATGTGCCTTGACCAGACCAGTGCAGTGTTTTGAACTGGCGACCTCAGTGTTCCCAGGTCGATGCTTTATCCACTGCGCCACCACAGGTCAGGGAAATAATTATTTTATATAATTATCACCTTACCTTGATCAAACTGCTTTTGAATATTGTCTTGATCAGTTTTGTTCCCACTAACACGGTAGAGTCCTTCAGTACATAATCCTAAAAGAATAAAGAGACATATACATAACCTTAAATGTACATTTAGTGATATCGTGGTAGAATATTTTCTTTTTTAATTTAATTTTTTTTTTTCTGAAATGAGAAGAAGGGAGAGAAACAGACTCTCCCATGCTCCCGACCAGGATCCACCAGCATGCCCACTAGGGGGCGATGGTCTGCCCATCTGGGCCACTGCTCCATTGCAACTGGAGCCATTCTAGCACCTGAGGCAGAGGCCGTGGAGCCATCCTAAGTAATCGGGGCCAATTTTGCTCCAATGGCGCCTTGGCTGCAGGAGGGTAAGAGAGAGAGAGAGAGAGATAGAAAGAGAGAGATAGAAAGAGATGAGAGAGAAAGAGAGAGAAAGGAGAGGGTATGAAGCAAATGGGCGCTTCTCCTGTGTGTCCTGGTCAAGAATTGAACCCAGGACTTCCACACACCAGGCCGACGCTCTACCGCTGAGCAAACTGGCCAGGGCCGTGGTAGAATATTTTAAAGAATTAAGTACTTTTGAGCATTTCACTTTTTTTTTTTTTTCTTTTTTTTTTCTTTTATTCATTTTAGAGAGGAGACACAGAGTGAGAGAGAGAAGGAGAGAGAGAGAGAGAAAGGGGGGAGGAGCTGGAAGCATCAACTCCCGTATGTGCCTTGACCAGACCAGTGCAGGGCTTTGAACCGGCGACCTCAGTGTTCCCAGGTCGACGCTCCATCCACTGCGCCACCACAGGTCAGGCTGAGCATTTCACTTTAATTAAGTTCTTAAAGACTTTTTTATTTTAAACCATTTAGGACATCTAGTTACCACGTAATTGAGAATACATTTCTTCCACTAAACACAACTAAATTCCTGAATGCAACATATAAAAAACCAAACATCAAAAGGCTCTGAATGGTGGAAAATAGAAGATTCATTGGCTAGTGACCTGAATCTCGAGAAACAACATGACAGTGAGTTTCCTGGGTTTTCATTTCCTTTTTTTTTTTTTTTCTGAGAGAGAGACAAGAGACAGACAAGAAGGAAGAGAGATGAGAACCATCAATTCGTACTTGTGGCACTTTAGTTGTTCATTGATTGCTTCTCATATGTGCCTTGACCAGGGGACTCCAGCTGAGCCAGAAACCATAAGATCATGTTTATCATCCCATGATCAAGCCAGCAACCTTGGGGTTTCAAACCTGGGTCCTCAGTATCCCAGGTCAATGGCTCTATCTGTACCACCACCGGTCAGGCTCTAGGCTTTCTTTTTACATCTTATATATCCTGGACCTGGCTAGAGAAACCTGCAATCCAGAAATACCAATGAGCACAGGCAAAAAATAAAAACAAAACAACACAGAGAAAATTGGTAACAACAGCAACAAAAAAGCCTGTTCTCTCTAGGGAAAGAATTAGAAAAGGTGCAGCCTAGCAATCAAAACAAACTTTAAAAAAAAATTATGATCATTCTACTCCAGCCAAATGCCACGGAACCCACTATTTCTAACACATATCAGGGGTGACCAAGCAAGGAGACTAGGATTCCACCTGTGCCCAGCAGTAACTAAGATGCCCGTCACATCCCTTCAGTGCCAGCAGGAGCTAAGGAGAGGGCCTAAACTTCCATCCATCCCCCAAGGTAAGGGGCTCTCTCCTTCCTACTGCGGTACTGTCAGCTGAGGCCAGTGGAGACCAAGTAAAAGCCTGGACTTTGACCCCCACCTTGCAGTAATAAGGCAGCCTTCTTTCCCTGATGGTGTACTGTCAGAAGAGGACAACTAAATATGACCCAAATACCTTTATTTATTTATATTTTTAATTTTTACTTACTAATTTTAGTGAGAGAGGAAGGGAGAAATAGAGAGACAGACAGAAACACCAAGCTGTTCCTGTATGTGCCCTGATCGGGAATCAAATTGACAGCCTCTGAACTTCAGTATGATGTTCTAAAACCAACCAAGCTACTTGGCTAGGGCTGATCAAATATGTTTAACATAATATCCCTGATGTTTACGATACAATAATAATAAAACTAAAATCATTCATGATATCAAGAACCAAGAAAACATCAAATTGAATGAGAAAAGACAATTTTCAGTCAAAAATACAAAGTTATCAGTTGTGAAATTACCAGACGAGGATTGTAAAGTAGCCATCACAAAATACTTCAGTAAGAAATTATAGATATATTTGAAACAAAGATCTAATATTTGTGCCACTGTCTATACCAATATTTATGTTCAATGGGAAATTTCTCAAAGCACTTCTGAAAGAGACTCAATTTTATAAGGCATACTTTTTCTGACCACACTGGGGAAAATAAAAACCTGGAAAAGGATTCTGTAAAAAGGGTAGTCCTGGACCAATGTCAGGGCCTTTGCATGGGATGATGTAGTAATTCCTTCTAATTTTTCACCTGACAATACTTATTCTTCAAAAAAAAAAAATGATATGAAAGTGGAACAAAATATACTGGAGGAAAAAGTCAATATTCAGAAATCCATGGACATAAAGAGAGCAAATATCCACTGACAAAAGTATCATGAATCAAAATTATATATATATTTTATTATTTATTTATTTATTTAATTTTTTACAGGGACACAGAGAGAGTCAGAAAGAGGAATAGATAGGGACAGACAGACAGGAACGGAGAGAGGTGAGAAGCATCAATCATTAGTTTTTCATTGCCTTCGCAACACCTTAGTTGTTCATTGATTGCTTTCTCACATGTGCCTTGACCGTGGGCTTCCAGCAGACCGAGCAACCCCTTGCTGGAGCCAGGGGCCTTGGGTCCAAGCTGACGAGCTCGGGGTCTCGAACCTGGGTCTTCCACATCCCAGTCCGATGCTCTATCCACTGCGCCACCACCTGGTCAGGCTCAAAGTTATATTTTTAAAGTAAGTTTTACTGACACAGTCAACATGAATGAATCTCTGATAAATGAAAAAAACTGAACACAAAAGAATTTATTTAGTATTATTCCATTAATATGAAGTTCTAAACCAGGCAATACTTACCTATAACAAAGGGGGGGAGGGATCAGAAAAGATGTTATCTCTGGCAGTTGTAAGATTAGTTGGAAAGAGCTATAAAGGGTGTTTAAAATGTTCTATCTCTTGACAGGTGTGTGGATTAAACCCATTAACTCATCAGTTCTACCATTAAGTTTGGTGCACTTCACTCTATGTAATTGGCCCTTTGAAAAGAACCATGAATAAATACTGAACTCTAGGTTAGTAGGTTTCCAATCTAGAATGATACATTATATGTATCCTAGACTTGAGAAAATGGGTATGCTGATGATAAAGGGAGCAAAGTTTCTCACTACTGGAGAAGAGTTACTAATAACAAAAGTGAAACTAGAACTAAAATGTATTTTAGTGGTGTTGGAATTGGAGGTATCAGCATAAATTCATGGTTTTTAATATATATAATGGTAGAAATAAGTATATATATGCAAATGTATGATACAAGGTAGGGTAAAAGTAGGTTTACAGTTGTTCATATAGAAAGTAATACAATAAAGAATAATACAACAATAAACTGTCTTATGTACTCATAGCTGCAAACCTACTTTTCCCCACTCTGTGTATTTACTAGCTTTGTCTGCTGAGAGGGTCCAGAAGCAACCCCAATAATAATTTCCAAATACCAAAATAAGCCAGGGTTCTTTGGAGAAAACACTGATTCCAAGGCTGGATGAGGAAAATTGTAAGCCAAGCGTGATACATCTTGTGCCAGATAGTACAAAAGTGCTTAAAGAATTATGGGGACAGGTCTTAAAAGGACACTAGTGGCTTATAGCTCATTGACAATAACAACAATAATAATAATAATATGTGAGTCCATATCAATATAAACAAACAGTAAGTTATTAAATCCAAAGTTTTAACTTTGGTGAAGAAGTTTGGCAGACATGACCAAATGATCAAAATTATTATTACCTGCCAAAATGACATCCTATCTCAATATGATGCACTTCTAAAAAGATAACATCACTTTGGTGGTATTTGTAACAAAAATATGTAATTCCTAATGCTGAAACATCAGACAAATGCAAATTGAAGTAAAAAGAAAAGTTAATTCATACAGAAAAATGTCAACCAATAAACACAGAGAAATGGTAGATTAAAAAATAAAACAATGAAGACCAAAGATAGCAGCTAAAAATATGATGATAGTCTCAAAGGCAAGAAAGGAAAAAGAGGTTCAAGAACTCTTCCAAATTAAAGGTGTTGAAAAAGACATGATCACCAAATGCAATGCACTAAGATGAGATCACAGACTTCCCCTCTAATTAAGAAGTAAATAGCCCAAGATAGCCATAGTGCCGAGGCTGAGAAATTCTGACATATTGGTATGTCTTTAGTATTATTTGCTAAGGAAAAATTATACGATACCTAAACATCCATGCCAAAAATCTCGCCTTCCATTCACTAATAACTGAATAATGTGAATAAAATAAAATAAAAACAATAACTTAATTGTGAATTAGCCATGTATTAATTAGACTTAAATTCCTTAAATCCCAAAGATTCTATTGAGGGCCAACAAACAATAAAGGCATTAGAAATCTATCCCATATTTCCAAAATTAAATATAAACATTTAGATATTTAAAATAACTTTTAACTGAGTATCATCTTCGTTTTTTTTTTTCTTTTATTAGGTAAATAACCTTTTTTACCTAATTGTACCACACAGAATTCTTGATAACTAAAGTTCTAAAATGCTAGAGTTCTTTTAAGTTGCTAACATATAATACAAGGGTTTCATAGTTTCTATATACCTTCAGGTTAGAGTAAGTGTAAGTCATAAAATAAGTTACAAAGGGTGAAGAAGATGTGTAGATAAATCGTAAGTGAAATATGTCCATGGAGAACTGCATCAGCAAAGAAATGAAAATGGGAATTTCTTGGTTTGGTTCTTCCACAAAGCTACAAATTAGCTGCCAAAGTGTCAGAATCAACTTTTGTAGAACTCTGGAATCTTGCTAAAAAAATCACAACCCCAGAACAAGGCTTGGGGAAGAAAGCAGCTTTAAATTGCCCACATATCATTCCTCCACCTCCCCAGACTGGCAACTCTGGGAGCAGGTTGAAAGTGCCACAGGGAACAATACAGATCTTATTGTCAAAAAATTGCTGCTGTGGCTGCTCCTGGAAAAAGTGGCATAAGAGGTTGCCTATATTTTACTCCACTTGAAGTGTTCCCAGGGATGGGGCAGCTTCTTTCAGGCATTTAAAAGCACAAATACTGGCTATAGTACCAATGTGGAAAAGGAGCAATAGCCAGACTAGCAACAGATAAAACTGAAAAGCCTAGGAGAAAAAATATTGGGAAAATAGTGGGGTAAGAAGGCTTTCAAAAGCTCCTGCATATACTGGATGTTAAGAAACCCACAATGCATGCCCAGGGCTTGATGCATATTCAGAAAAATGCCTGGCAAGATTCTAAACTTTCACCTCTAGCTGGCCACAGGCTTTGTCCAAGTTATGAAGGCTTAGGCAGTTATAAATGGGTTTTGTTAAGTGTTGAAAGAGTGCTCCAGAACCTATCTGCAAAGACCTGGAATTTCTTTCCACTACTTCCAGGCATTTCTAGGAACTGAAAAACCACTAGCTAATCATTAAGCTATTAAATACAAACTTCAGTGGCCACATTTAAATAATATAGACTTTACAAATATAGTTTAGAAAAGTCACAGAACAAGGAAAGACAGCCAATAAATAACAGCAAATCCTGGTGATGGGGAATAATCTGATTTTCAGAGATGCCATATTATAATATGCAAAACCTCTTGTATTCAAAATAAAAAAATCAAATGATATAAAAAGAAACAAAACTGGATGGTATATTCAAATACAAAAAAATAAAAGAAACTGTCCACGAGGAAATCAGTTATTGCACTTACTTGACAAAGACTTTAAATCAACTTTTAAAAATGCACAAGGAGCCTGACCTGTGGTGGCGCAGTGGATAAAGCGTCGACCTGGGAACACTGAGGTTGCCAGTTCAAAACCCTGCACTGGCCTGGTCAAGGCACATATGGGAGTTGATCCTTCCAGCTCCTCCCCCCTTTCTCTCTCTCTCTCTCTCTCTCTCTCTCTCTCTCTCTCTCTGTGTCTCCTCTCTAAAATGAATAAATAAAAAAAATTTAAAAAAAAATGCACAAGGAGGTCCTGAACAGTTAACTCAGTTATGAGTGTCATCCTGAAGTAATAAGGTTGTGGGCATGATCCCTGGTCAGGGCATATGGTAGAAACAATTAATGAATGCACAACAGAGTGGAACAACAAATGAATGCTTCCTTTCCCTTCTCTCCCTTCCTCTCTCTCTCTATCAATATAAGCCCTGGCTGGTTGGCTGGAGCACTGGCCCAAAGCATAGAGGTTACTGGTTCCATTCCCTAGTCCAGGGGTCCCCAAACTTTTTACAAAGGGAGCCAGTTCACTGTTTCTCATACCGTTGGAGGGCCGGACTATAAAAAAAACTATGAACAGCCTGACCTATAGTGGCGCAGTGGATAAAGCGTCGACCTGGGAACACTGAGGTCGCCAGTTCAAAACCCTGCACTGGTCTGGTCAAGGCACATATGGGAGTTGATGCTTCCAGCTCCTCCCCCCTTTCTCTCTCTCTCTCTCTTTCTCTCTCTCTCTCACTCTGTGTCTCCTCTCTAAAAATGAATAAAAAACAAATAAAGCTGCTGTTTCTTTAAAAAAAAAAAACAAAAAACTATGAACAAATCCCTATGCACATTGCACATGCGTCATATGATATGCTTCCAGAGCCGTGATGCGAGCATCCCACGTCACCAGAAGTAGTACTGTACGTGAGTGACGCAGTGCTTTGTGCTGCGCTGCCACATACAGTACTCCATCCGTATCCTGTGCTCCTCTCACTGACCACCAATGAAAGAGGTGCCCCTTCCGGAAGTGTGGCAGGGCCGATAAATGGCCTCAGGGGGCCACATGCGGCCCGTGGGCCATAGTTTGGGGACCCCTGCCCTAGTCAGTACACACACAGAAGCAGCTTAACGTCCCTATTTCTCTCTCCCTGCCTCTCTCAAGGGAGGCGGGGGAAGAAACATACAAGGAAGTAAAGAAAAGCATGGACAAAGAACTAAAGGAAACCAGGAGAATGATGACTGAACAAATATCAATAAATACTGTGAGTATAAAAAGAACTAAAAAAATTCTGAAACTGAAGTATAATAGCTAAAATAAAAAAACTCACTACATCATCTTTAACAGCAGATTTAAGCAGGTAGAAGAAATAATCAGTGAACTTATAAATTGGTTAATTGAGATTATCCAGTTGGGAACAAAAAGAGAAAATTATGAAGAAAAAAATATAAGCAGTGCCTAAGAGACTTATGGGACACCACCAGGCATACCAATATGTGCACAAAGGCTTTCCCAGATAAAAGGAGGGAAAGACTATTTTAAGAAATAATGTCTGAAAAACATCTCAACTTTCTATACATCCAAGAAGTTCAACCAACTGCAATCAGGATGAACTCAAAAAGAGCTACACTGAAAAGACAAGAGAAGTGACTAATCACATACTACTGGGAATCCAAATAAAATTAACAGCCTATTTCTCTTCAGAAAAAAAAAGGAGGCGAGGAAACTATCAACCAAGAATTATGTATGTAGCAAAATTATCATTCAAAAATGAAGAAAAAATTAAGACATTCTTAGATAAACAAAAGTTGAGGGAGTACATCACTAGTAGATATGACCTCTGACCTATAAGAAATGTTAATAGAGGTCCTCCAGGCTGTGTGATCAAAGTGTATCAGAGAGTAAACTGAAGCCATACAAAAAAGTAAATAGCAAAGGTAAAACTAGTTACATAGTTAAGTATATAAGCCAGTAGTACTGTATTTTTTGATATGTAACATCTGTTATTTTTATATGACTTAAAATAAATATATAAAATAACAATTATAAATCTATGTTATGGGCATATATGTATGGAAATGTAATTTGTGAGAATATCAGTAAAGGAGCAGAGATTTTATATACTACTGAAGCAAAGTTGTTTCTAATTAAAATCCGATTTCTATAAAATTAAGATGTTAATTGTAATCCCCAGGATAATGACTAAGAAAATAATTTAAAAATATACAGAAAAAGAAACAAAAAATAAGCAGGAGGGATGCATTACAGAAAAAAAAAAAATACAACCCATCCAACAAAAGAAACCAATATAGGAATTGAGAAACAAAAGGTTTAACAAATAAAATAAACTGGAAAATGGTAGAAATTAAGTTCTCAGAAATTACTCCAAAAATAAATGGATTAAACAAAGAAACTATATAAAGTCTATAAGACTACAAGACACTATGATCCAATGACATGTTGAACATAAAAGGATAGGGAAATACTCCCATCCAAACAGTAATCAAAAAGCTAGGTGGCTACCCTAATAACAGAAAAAATAGACTCTACAACAAAAATTGTTATAAGAGACACTAAAGGACATTATACACAGCTCACAAAAATTAGGGGATATTTTATAGCTTCATATTCATTTTGAAATATCCCCTAATTTTGTGAGCAGATATTGAATACTTTGATAACAGGGTGGGTCCTACAATATTCTAAGCAAAATTTGACAGAATTGAGGGGAGAAATAGTTCAACTATAAAAGTTAGAGACCTTACTACTCTACTTTCTATAATGATAAAACTAGACAGAAGATAAGAAAACAAAATATTTAATACTATAAACAAACTAAACCAAATAAACATAACATGCCCACTCAACAACAAAATATACGTCTCTCAAATGCACATGGAACATACTCTAGAACAGACTAGATGTTACATCATTAAACAAGTTTCCATATATTATAGGTATTGGAACAATACAAGTGTTCTTTGACCACGAAAGAATGAAATTAGAAACAGGTTAACAAAAAGAAAATTCACGAATATGTGGAAATTAAACAACATACTCTTTAAAAGAACATACTCTTAAAAAAGTCAATGGATCAAAGGAGAAACTACAAGTAAAATTAGAAAATACTTTGAGATAAATAAGAAGGAAGATACAACATTCCAAAACCTAATGAAAACAGCAAAGTAGATGTCAGAAGAAAATCTGTCGCTGTATATGTATACTTAAAAAAGAAGAAAATTTCTAATTTAAGGTTAGGTTAACCTTAATAGCAAAAGAGCAGACTAAACGCAAAGCTAGCAGAACTAGGAAGATGATAAAAATTAAAGTGAATATAAGCAAAATATAAAGGAGAAAAAAAGAAGTGAGAATTGTAAGGAAAGGATGCTTGCTTTGCCACTTCTAAATAAACATTATAATAAAGTTCTAGCTAGATTAGGCAAGAAAAAGAAATAAAAGGAACCCAAAGTGTAAAGGAATAAAGTATAATTTTCCCTAATTGCTGATAACTTTAACTAAATGCAAGAGCTAACACTATCCAACTCTTAGAGGGAAGCATACAGGTAAAATTTTCATGACCTTGATTTTGGCAATTCTTAGATAAGCCACCAATACATGAGGAAAATAAAAATAAACTAAATTTCATCAAAATTTAAAACTTTAGTTCATCAAAGGACATTATCGCAAAAGATAAAACTATAAATTAGGAAAAAACATTTGCAAATCCTTTATTGATAAGAGTGTAGTACCCAGAATATATAATGAACTCTCAAAACCAAACAATCCAATGTAAAAATTGGCAAAGAACTTGAAAAGACATTTCTCTAAAGATATACAAAAATGGCCAGCAAGCACACAAAAAGATGACCAATGTCATTAGTCATTAGTCAGAGAAATGCAAACCTAAACCACAATGAGGTATTTCCCTCTACATTCACTAATGATGACTATAAGAAACTAATGGAAAATAAGTGAGAATGTGGAGAAATAAGAATTCTCATACATTGCCGGTAGGAATGTAAAATGGTACAGCCTCTTCCTCAAGAAGCTAAACATACTTCTAGGCACGTAACTTAAAGAATTCATAGCAGGTACTCTGAACTATTTATATCATAATAGCCAAACAAAAAGTATATATATAAACCAAAGATCCATCAGTGGATGAATGAATAAACAAAATGTGATATATCACTCAGCCACAAAAAGGAAGTGCTGATTAAACATTACATATAATGAAAGAGCCAGACAGAAAAGTCATGTCTGATTTCAGTTAACATAAAATAACCAGAATAGGAAAATCTATAGACAAAGAAAAACTGGTGGCTGCCAGAGGCTGTGGGAATAATGAATGAGGAGTGAGTGACTGGCTAATGGGTACATTATTTCCTTTAAGTGATGAAATAGGTTGGAACTAAAGAGGCGGTAATTAAACAACACTGTGAATGTACTAAATGCCACTAAATTGTACATTTAAAATTGGTATTATGTGACTTTTATCTCAACAAAAAGGTAAAAACACATGTAGAAAAAAGATATCAAGTACTGGTATTATACTTATTTAGGCTAGTTGCTACAAAATTAGATGTGCACTCTTACTGCTTGATATAAATTTTTTTTATTTTATTTAAACAATTAATTTTAGCGAGGCGACATTGATCAATTAGAGTACATAGATTCAGAGAAAACATCTCCAGATCATTTTGACATTTGATTATGTTGTATACCCATCACCCAAAGTCAAATTGTCTTCTGTCACCTTCTATTTGGTTTTCTTTGTGCCTCTATCCTCCTCCAGCCCCCTCCCTCCCTTCCTTTCCCCTCCCCATGGTAACCACCACACTCTTGTCCATGTCTATGAGTCTCAATTTTGTGTCCCACCTATGTATGGAATCATAGTTCTTAGTTTTTTCTGATTTACTTATTTCACTCAGTATAATGTTATCAAGGTTCATCCATGTTGTCGTAAATGATACTATGTCATCATTCCTTATGGCTGAGTAGTATTCCATGTATGTACATCTTCTTTATCCAATCACCTATTGAAGGGCTTTTTGGTTGCTTCCATGTCTTGGTCACTGTGAACAATGCTGCAATGAACATGGGGCTGCATGTGTCTTTACTTACCAGTGTTTTTGAGTTATGGGGATATATATCCAGTAGAGGGATTGTGGGGTCATATGGTAGTTCTATTCTTAATTTTTTGAGACCACCATACTTTCTTCCATAATGGTTGTACTACTTTACATTCCCACCAACTGAAGGAGATATATAGGTAAATGGTAACAATAAGACAAAATATTTCAAGTCTGACCAGGTGGTGGTGCAGTAGACAGTGTTGACCTGGGACAAGGTTTGAAATCCCGAGGTCGCCAGCTTGAGGGCAGGCTCATCCAACTTGAGCACGGGCTCAACCAGCTTGAGCAAGGGGTCACTTGCTCAACTGGAGCTGCCCGATCAAGGCATAGATGAGAAGCAATCAATGAACAACTAAAGTGCCACAAACTGATGTTTCTCATCTCTCTCTCTTCCTGTCTTTCTCACTTAAAAAAGGACGAAATATTTCAAGAAAACTGTACAATGTCATACGCACTTAAACCCACTAAAACATATTCCACATTAACCAGTTATCAAAAAATTAAATAATTTGGTTATTTGGCAACTGGAGAACTAAGCTGTGACCATGGTATATTCATCAGATTCTCTCTGGAATTTTGGAATGGGAGTCGAAGACATCTGGTTAAACTCAGAATGTGGTTAGAACTAAGACATAAAAATCTAGGGTCTGTGAAAAGACAAGATGAGCGGTGGAGGAAGGAAGGGAGGGAGGGAGGGATGGAGGAACAGATGACAACACTACTTGGGTTCTAGTCCACAGGGATTAGATGTCCTTGGTTTCCATAAGCTATCCTTCATTCCAAATAAGTATATGTATTTTTCCACTTGACTACTTGCAACGAAAATAATTTAGATTTAAGAAGCATTAATTTCTAGGCTATGAAATTTAGATCTGTTTTTTTCCCCTAAGCACTGAATATTTTTAAGTAGGAGAGACAACTGGGGGTAGGAAAACAACTGGATCACAAGCAGCAACAGGAGAAATGTGGTGTGTCATATCTTAATATGGTAATGACAGAAAAGCAGATGGAAGAGATTGCTAAGAAAGGGCAAAACCTATCAATTACTGGTATGTGTGCACAATGGGTAAAAAAGAGAAGTCACATTAATGAAATACCTCTGCTTCGGTAACTGGGAGAAAGACATTGGTATTATAAGGGAAAAAACATAAAAAAGTAAGTGGCTTAGGGGAAGATGAATTGAATTTTAATCGTAAGCCCAAGATATCACATCCAAATATTCAGCAGGCAGTCAGGAATATGATACTGGGGTGAGATAAAAAAATCTGGGAGTTACTCTCATAGATGTGATGACCTAAACATAAAATCAAATATAAAAAAAAGTATGCATGAATGAAATCAACACTAAATGAGATGGCTCTAACTTGTTGAAATTGAGTAAAGGTATACATGGTTGATGCAAAAGATATATGAAGCTCTTTATGGAAACACAGTATGATGTTTTAACTTGAAACAGATATAATGTTTATTAATAATAAAATGCCTACTATGTGTTTTATATTAGAATATACATGTGTAATATAAGACAATATACTATCCTGCATATAACATAGTTTATATATAGTTCAGTAAGCCAGCTAAAGTTTTACAACAATGGCTGATATAAATATGTTCAGAAATCTCAAGCTGAGATTTTTCATATGCTCAAAAAAAAAAATACACAAAAACTTATGTCCCAACAAAGACATAACAGAAAAACTACAGATCAATGTCGCTCATTCATGAACACAGATACAAAAATGTTTAACAAGGTATAAGTAAGCTGAATAAAAAAAATATAAAAAAGAATTCTACACTACAACCAAGTAAGATTCATCTCAGATGAGATGAATTGATTTGGGAATCAATTAATGTAATTAATCATCACATCATTAGACTAAAAAGGAACCACCACAATATCATATCAGAAACATTTTAACAAAATCTAAAACTCATTCATGATAAAAACTGTCAGCAAACAAGAATATGGGATAACTTCTTTTAATTTATAAAGACTACCTTACAAAAAACCTTAGAGCTCACATCATAACAGTGAGAAACTCAAAGCTTTCCTACTAAGATCAGGTACAGGGCAAGGATATCCCCAATCACTGCACCTTTCAACATCACACTTTACATCCGTGTTAAACAATAAGGCAAGAAAAGGAAATCAAGGGTATACAGATGGAAAAGAAAGACATAATACTATCATTTGTACAGATGACATGATCATCTATGTATAGAGATCAATAGGCAAAAACATTCCTGAAAGTAGTAATTATAGCAAGATATAGGACACAAGGTTAATATACAAAAATCAAATGCTTTCTTTACATACCAATGAACAAGTAGAATCTGTTGGGTGGCACTGGTTAACAAAATTACACAGTATTAGTTACATTAACATTCTCCAAAATGAAATACTCTTTAAATATAAATCTAACATATATGTAAAATATTTATATGAAGAAAACTATAAAACTGATCAACAAAATAAAAATAATTAAATGATTGGAGACATTCCATGTTCATGGATAAGAAAACACAATATTGTCAAGATGTCAGTCCTTTCATACTACCTGTAGATTCAATACATTTGCAATTCTCAAAAAGTCATTTTATGGTTGTCAACAAATTGATTCTAAAGTTATATAAAAGGTCAAGACCTAAAACTAACACAATACTCAGAGAACTAAGTTGGAAGTTGACACTACCTGACTTTAAGCCTTACTATAAATCTACAGTAATCAAGACAATGTAGTGCTGAGGAAAGCAAAAGCAAACAGATCAATGCAACAGAACAGAGAACTCAGAAATAGACACCCATTAATGGTCAAGTGATCTCTGACAAGGAAGCAAAGGCAATAAATACAACAGAACTAGTCTCTTCAAGGACTGGTGCTATAAACACTCAGCATCCACATGCAAAAATTAAGTGAAACCAGACATAGACTTTAAACCCTTGAAAAAAATGAACTCAAAATAGATCATGAACTTAATTTAAAAATGCAGAACTAAGAAATTTTGTAGAAGGTAACACAGTAGAAAACCTAGATGACCTTGAGTATGGTGATAACTTTTCAGATACAACACCAAAGATACAATATTGTCTTCTGTGTTTTTTTGTCGAAATATTGCAGAAAAAATTTTATAAGCTGGACTATATTAAAATTAAAAACTGCTATGTGAAAGACAATATCAAGATAATTAGAAGGCAAGCCACAGATGGAAAATATTTACAAATGACACATCTGATAGAGTTACCCAAATTATATAAAGAACTCTTAAAATGCAGTTACATGAGAACAAACTCTTACAAAATGGGTAAAAGACCTTAACACATACCGTTTTCAAGATACACAGATGGCAAATAAATGAAAAAATGCTCTGGAAAAACATGGAAGAAACTTAAATGCATATTACTAAATTTTAAAAGTAAATCTGAAAAGGCTACATGTACTATGATTCCAACTACAGGGTACTGTGAAAAAGGCAAAGCTATGAAGAAAATAAAACCAGCGGTTGGTTGTCAGGGCTGAGGGAAGGAAAGAATAGGCAAAACACAGAGGATTTATAGGGCAATGAAAATACTCTGTATGTTATGATAATGATATGTCATTTTACATTTGTCCAAACCCACAGAATGTACAACCTAATGTACACTATGGACTTGGGGTGATGATGATGGGTCAAGTTCATCTTTGGTAAAAAATGTACCATTCTAATGAATGATGGAGGTAACAGAAATGAGGCAGGCATTTCATGAATGAGGGCAAGGGATATATGGGAAATCTCTGTACCTTCCTCTCAATTTTGTTGTAAACCTAAAATTGCTCTCTGTATCTACATATCAAGCTTATAAGGATAAAGTAACACCAATGGAGAACAAATCTTTTAGTGCTGGTAAGTGATGCTTTAGGCACAAAGCCACTACAGAAATAATATGGCTAAAGGCAGTATTCTTTATTCTCAATCAAAAACAATTATTTTATTTCCATTTGGCATGAAATGTTATTTTCCTCTCTTTACTTCTAGTCTGTATGCATTTTATGCTTTGAAATGGGAACACAGATTGGTGCAGCCACTGTAAGAAAAAAGAATATGAAATTACTTATAAAAAAAGAAAAATAAAAAAAATCGGCCCAGGCAAGTGGTTCAATGGGTAGAGCATCAATCAGCCAGACATATGGATGTCCTGGGTTCGATTACTGGTCAGGGCACACAGGAGAAGTAACCATCTGCTTCTTATTCCTCTCCCTCTTCTCCTCCTGTAGCCACTGGCTCGATTGGTTTAAATGTGGCCCCAGGAACTGAGAATAGCTGTGTTGGAGTGCATCAGCCTCAGGTGCTAAAAATAGCTCTGTACTTGATCAGGTTGCCAGGTAGATCCTGGTCTGGGTGCATGTAGGAGTCTGCCTCACTATCTCCCCTCCTCTCACCTAAAAAATTAAATAAATAAGAATAAAAATCAACCCAGTGATTCTACTTCTGGGAATTTATCTGAAGAAACCAAAAAAAAAAAAAAAAAGCTGATTTGAAAGAATATATGCACTTCTATATATTCCTTGCAGTGTTATTTACAATAGCCAAGATCTGGAAGGCACCCAAGTGCCTATCAGTTGATGAGTGGCTAAAAAAGCTGTGGTACAGATTGACCAGGCAGTGGTCCAGTGAACAGAATGTCAGCCTGGGATGCTGAGGACAAAACCCCAAGGTCACAGGCTTAAATGCAGGCTCACCAGGTTGTGCACGGGATCACTGGCTTGAGCATGATATCATAGACATGACCGCATGGTTGCTAGCTTAAGCCGAAGGTTGCTGGCTTGAGAAAGGGGTCATTGGCTCAGCTGGAGCCCCCCACCCCTCATCAAGGCACTTATGAGAAAGCAATTAATGAATAACTAAAGTGCCACAAGTTGATGCTTCTCATCTCTCTCCCCTCCTGTCTGTCTCTCTCTCACTGTGGTACATTTACACAATGGAATACTATGCAGCTATAGTAAAGGAAACCCTATACCTTTTGCAACAGCACGGATAAACCTGGAGATATGCTAAGTAAAATAAGCCAGTCAGATAAAGACAAGTACCTTGTAATTTCACATATCTGTGAAATCTAATGAGCAAAATGAACTAACAAGCAAAATAGAGAGCAGGCTGACAGCTCTATGTCGGGGGCAGCTGGGTGAGGAGGGTGCAAAAAAGGACAAAAAAAGAAAGAATTCACGGATGCAAACTAAAGTGTGGTGACTGCAGGAGGGGAAGAGTAGTGGAATAAATAGTGTTAGACAAACACTTGACTTAGGGTGATAAACACACAATACAATGTGCAGAGATATGTTGTAGAATTGTGCACCTGGAACCTGTATAATTTTGTTAAGCAGTGTCACTCCAATAAATTTTTTTAAAACACCCAATAAATAAAAATACCACTTGGTGGGATATATATATGCTTACAACTTGAATTTACAGAATCAATATGTTACTATTTTCCAGCCACTAAATATTTAATATTTAAGAAAAAGCAACAATAGCTTTTCCAATCTTTCTCTTTTTTACTTCCTTTACAAATAATGATTAAAAGTTCTAAATATTACATGCCAAGTCTTCATTCCCTCTTCAAAACAACTGGCAAGAGGCCTTAGTTAAAGATAAGAAAACAAGTTTAGAAAAATGAAGTGCCTTCCTAAAGGTCATAAACTGAGCAAGCTAGGGATATTAGTTTATTCTACTTAATACTTATTTTATTGCATACTGAAAGTTTACTATATAAATAGTAAGCATGTAGTAAAAGGTGATCATTTTATTAACAAAGTAATTATTTCACCTGAGAGATAAGAAGAGTAAAGGCAGAGTGAATCTTCAGACTTGAACAACGTTCATTTTCTGGCATACATCATCTGGTTGGCAACCAAAAAAATGGCAATATACCCCTATTTCCCAATGTATAAGATGCGCATTACCCCCCGAAAAATTTGGGGTCTAAAACCTGGGTGCATCCTATATGGTGGTTGTAGATTATTTTTTACTTATATTTCACACTTTTTCACGTGGATGAGGAGGAGTTGTATGAATTTTATGATGAATAAAACTTGAGTTCAATAACTTTATGTAACACTTTTTTTCCTCAAATTTCAGGTCCCAAAATTAAGGTGTGTCTTATACATGGGGAAATAATGGTAAAAATGTTTTTATTTCACTTAAAAATCAAAGCATTTAAGATAGCCTTCACCTAAGAACAGCCTTTGTTTCCTTGTCATAACCACAGAGAATCTTGCACCTTGTACATCACTTTCATTGTCCATTATCACAATACAAAATTCTCTATTTTCATATTATTTAGTGACTCGGCACGAACCAAATTAGTTTTTACATAAAAATAAAATTTGAAAAGTCTTACTGTAGCACAAATGCCTCCATTTTCTCAACTTTAGCAATCAATGATCATATATTCTTAGATTTGTAAAAATAACATTAATTTTAGTTTGCAATATCAAGATTTACTATTAATATATAACCAATGTAACAAGAACAGAAAGGTTCTTACAAAAACACTGGAATTCCTTTTTAAAACATATATTAAATAAAAATTTAATTATACACTATTTCAGGAGGAGTGCCAACTCTCACAAAGATTATGGTCTAAACGTAAAAAAATATTTCTTTTTTTAAGCATTAGCTAAGACTCAATAACCAGGTACTTAAAAAAGGCAATGAATGTTCTTGCTAACAGATAAAAACATAAACTGTTTACAAAAATTAGGGGATATTTCAAAATGAATATGAAGCGATAAAATATTCCCAAATTTTTGTGAGCACTGTATGTCAAAGCTAGAAGTCATAAAAAATACTATTAATATACCAGAAAACCTTACAGAATTTCTGCTAGACACAGGCATACTACAACTATCTAAAGAAATGCTTTAAGTGCTAATATATAATATCCTTTTTACAGATCAAGAATGAACAAGGTCACCCAAATCATTAAATTCAGATGTCAATGATACCAACTTTAAGCACATTATCTTTATGACACTGTTAAGGTTATTAAAAGCCCAGACTTTCAAAAGATATATAAAAAGTGCTTTAGGAAATGACATCATTTGTCTCCAAATGCATCCTGTGATGTATTAAGAAGGAGATAATAGCCCTATGTAGTATTCTAGACAAAAATGTTAACTGGAGTCTTACTAGGAATTAGACAATTAAAATTAAGGAATGTTCAGGGGAAAAAAAGGCTTAAAATTTTCAAAAGATGTATCATTAAAAACACACAAAAAAGGTTAGAAACTTATTTTAAATTAAAGAAAAACTTAAGAGACCTAACAAGAAATATAACTCATGATCTTGACTAGATCCTGAACTGAAAGAATGAAAAGCTTTAAACAGACATTACTGGGAAAGTGGAGAGATTCTGAATATAGATATGATATCAAATAATATGATTTTATCAAAGTTGAATTTCTTGAAAGTGATATTTATACTGAGGTTACGTAAGGAAAATGTGTCCTTGTTTTTGGGACATAAAAACTAAAAGATTTAGGAGTGAAGTATCATATTATCTATAACTTACTCAAAGAGTTGAGAAAAAAAGAAAAAACAAAAACAGCCTGACTGGGCGGTGGTGAAGTGGATAGAGCGCCAGACTGCTGAAGGGGTTGCTCGGTCTGCTGAAGGCCCGCGGTCAAGGCACACATGAGAAAGCAATCAATGAACAACTAAGGTGTTGCGACGGCAACGAAAAACTAATGATTGATGCTTCTCACCTCTCTCCATTCCTGTCTGTCTGTCCCTATCTATTCCTCTCTCTGACTCTCTCTCTGTCCTTGTAAAAAAACAAAAAGAAAAACCCCCCCAAAAGAGTTGAAATGTGGCAAAAAGCAAATAAGTAGTGAATCTAGGTGAAAGGTATACGGATGTTTAATCATACTATTCTTGCAACATTTCTGAAGGTTAAAACTTTTCAAAGTTTAAGAAAATAAAAAATGCTTAGTTAAAAAAGAAATGATCCGCCTGACCAGGCAGTGGCACAGTGGATAGAGCGTCGGACTGGGATGCGGAAGAACCAGGTTCAAGACCCCGAGCTCACCAGCTTGAACCCAAGGTCGCTGGTTCCAGCAAGGGGTTGCTCGGTCTGCTGAAGGACCGCGGTCAAGGCACATGTGAGAAAGCAATCGATGAACAACTAAGGTGTTACGACAGCAATGAAAAACTAATAATTGATGCTTCTCACCTCTCTCTGTTCCTGTCTGTCCCTATCTATTCCTCTCTCTGACTCTCTCTCTGTCTCTCTAAAACAAAGAAACAAAAAAAAGAAATGATCCTTATGAAAGCAAAAGAACAAATTGACTAGGGAATTATGGAACAATTACTTCAGATCTGTGGTCATATATATAAAGTGAAATGTATGGTTTATGTTTTTCTATAACTACGATCCACTTTCTGGTCCAACCACAGAGTAGGCAGAGAGATAGTTTAAGCAAACTTGATGTTTGCCAAGTGAAAAACATGGTAGGGGTTGAGGGGGTATGCAAAAGAGTGAACATAAAAACAAATTCAGAAAAATCAAAAGTTCTTCAAAGCATCAAGAAGAAATGATAAAGTTTAAATTAAAAGGCTTTATTTGTTTTAAAAATTATATTTACACCTCAAAAATAAAACAAAGATTCATTCATCCACGTCCCCTCAATTATTTCATCATCATTGGTGTGCCGGAGCAACACATAATCTTTAGAACATCATTGGCATTTATCCGAACTCAATCTTATCAGAAATATAACCTCTAAGCTTTAGAAATAATCTCTATTTCTTTATAATTCATTTATAATAGTGTGTGGAGGGGCTACTCCAAATTAACTACATTTACTGCAAATATAACTTTTGTAAACTGATGAAAAAATTCCTCACCTATACAGAACTTGGTTATCTGATCACCTAATCATAACTGAGAAAAATGAAAACAAAAGGTCAATAAATAGCCAAAACAATGTCACAAAGCCCTTGCACTAAAATATATTATTTCATTTATACAAGAAACATTTCCTGTTTTTCCAGATTCCATTTAACCTAACCAAAAGCACAATTTAAGCTAACTCTGCCTTGTGTTTTCCTGACTTATATCAGAGTAGAAGGTACAAGTTGGAAAAGCAAAATAAGATTATCTGCAGGAGGAACACTGACAAAAAGTCTGAAATTAAAAAACTATAAAATGAAGAAAAATATTTAGAACGTCTCTAACACAGGAATGCCTCAATCAATCCTGAAGATAGCACAATCTTGGAATCAAGAGAAAATTCTCATTGAAATACTATTCTAAATAAGGAAACACTTCCAAACTTATTCTATGAGGTTATTACCCTGATACTAAAACCCAAAATAAAGACATCAGAAGAAAACTATAGACCAATATCCCATATGAAACAGGTACAAAAATCTTCAACAAAATACTAGCAAACTGAATCCAACAACATTTTAACAGGATTATACAACATGACCAACTGGGATTTATCCCAGGAATGTAAGGGTGGTTCAATATTTAAAAAAAAAAAAAAATTAACATAATATATCGCGTTAACCACATGATCATAAAAGAAAAAAAGACCACATGATCATCTTTGTTGACAAAGAAAATCCTTTAACAAAATTCAACATGCCTGCATAATAAACAATATTCAACATACTAGAAGGTGACTTTATTTGGAAACGAGCCATTGCAGATGTAATTAGTTACCAGTAACCTGGAGCAGAGTGAGTTCTTAAGCCAACTGGTATCCTTAAAAGTCAGATATACACAGGAGAACCCAAAAGCAGAGCTTGGAGTATCACAGCTACATAAGTCAAGAAATACCAAGGACTGATGTCCTCTCCACCAGAAGCAAGGAAGAATTAAGAAAGGATTCTACCCACCTGATCAGGCGGTGGTGCAGTGGATAGAGTGTCCGACTAGGATCCGGAACCCAGACTCGAGACCCCGAGTTCGCCAGCTTGAGCGCAGGCCCATCTGGCTTGAGCAAAAAGCTCGCCAACCTGGACACAAGGTCGCTGGCTCCAGCAAGGCCTTGCTCGGTCAGCTGAAGGCCCGCAGTCAAGGCACATGTGAGAAAGCAATCAATGAACAACTAAGGTGTTGTGACGCCAACGAAAAACTAATGATTGATGCTTCTCACCTCAATCCGTTCCTGTCTGTCTGTCTCTATCTAGCCCTCTGACTCTCTATCTGTCCCTGTAAAAAAACAAACAAACAAAAAACAATGAAAGCTTTCCTCTAATAAGCTAAGGAATGTGATTTTACCATAGCTATTCAAAATTGCACAAGTTCAAGCCAGAGCAATTAGGCAAAAAAAAGATAAAAGGCATCCAAATTTGAAAGGAAGAAGTAAAGCTATCTCTATTAATAAAGGACATGACCTGATATATACAGAAAATCCCAAAGAACACTGACACAAAAAATAGAAATAATAAAAAAAAACTTAGCAAACTTGCAGGTTAAAAGATCACACAAAAATCAGCTCGATATACCAGCAACAAACATTCCAATAATGAAATTAAGAAAAAATTCTATTTACAACAGCATTTAAAAATATAAACACCAGGAATAAACTTAACTAAGGAGATACAAGACTTGTACACTGAAAACTATAAAACAGTAAAGAGAAAAATAGGTACACCTAAATAAATGAAGAAGCCTCTAGTGTTCATGGATTGAAAGGGCTAATACTGTCAAGATGGCAGAATTACCAATGTGATCTAAAGATCAAAATACAATCCTCATCGAAAGGGATAGAATGGCTAAAATTAAAATACATACATACAGAATATAAAAAGTGTTGGGAAGGATGTGGACAAATTTGAACTCTCATATATTGTTAGTAAAATGGTACATGTACTATAGACAACAATTTGACAGCTCCTCAACAAGTTAAACATAGAATTACCATGTGAACCACCATACCACACCTAGGTATGTACCCAAAAGAATTGAAAATAGGTACTTGAACAAATATTTGTATGTGAATAGTCATACAACATTGTTCATAACAGTCAAAAGGTGGAAACAAACCAAATGTCTACCAACTGATGAATAAAATGTGGTATATATTCATACAATTAAACATGCTACAAAATAGATGAACCTCAAAAAGATTATGTGAAGTGATAGAACAAAGACAAAAGGTCATACATGGTATGATTCAATTTCTATGAAATAGCTAGAGTAAGTAAATCCATAGAGAAGAAAGCAGGATTGTGCTTTCTAGAGACTAGGGCAAGAGAGGACTAAAGAAGAGTGCTTGCTTAATAGCTATAGTTTTACTTAGGGTGATGAAAATCTTTGGAACTATACAAGGTGGTGTTTGTATAACATGTACTACATGCTAGATGACTGTTGTATACTCTAAATGGTTAATTTATGTTGTATGAATTTCACCATAATAAAAATGTTTTCTAAGTAGCCTGACAAGTGTACATTCAGTGTTCATAATTATGTTTCGTTCTTATTAAAACATTACTTCTCCCTAGTGGCGTAGGGCTCTACTCTTGTGTATGGCCTATTTTGCATTGTGAACTTTTCTTCTCACTTTACATTTTCTTCTCACTCAAGTCCATCAACACATAGCTTATGTTAATATCCATACAATAGCAATGACCAAAATCTTAAGGCCAAACTATTTTTCAAAGATCCACAACTATAACATATTCAAACAAGTCTTGGGTTTGATAAGGGTTCCCCACAGGAACAGCAATCCATTATCAAAATGTAAAATCTATTTTTCATACTACAGTGTGTCCGTAAAGTCATGGTGCACTGCTTTCCTGTGACAGGTCAAAATTTCTACTTTCATTAACAATACACCACCTACAGTCACCTTCATACACCAATAATGAGAGGCATTTGAGTCCTCTTTCAACCCCATATCAGGTTTATCACCTTAATTTAAGGTAACCAGACATCCCGCTTTTGGCGGGACAGTCCTGATTTTTAACAATTTGTCCTGCGTTCTGCGGCATTTAAAAAAGTCCCGATTTTTACAAAGAATGCACGAAAAGCTAGGGAATGGCGGAAGAACGGGAAGGGGAATATACGGTTTTTGGCGGGGAGACCCCACCTCCCCCTGGAAGGGCCCGCACTGCCACAAGAGCTGGCTGCCCGGTGCGGGGCCCCAAAACAAAGAACTTCGGGTGGGACGTACCTGCTGGGGTGGCAGCTGTCAAGTCCCCTAATTACCCATAGGACCGCGAAAACACCGGTGTGCAGCTCCGGGCTCCGCAAGGCGCAAACCGCTCTGGTTCTGTTTTCAGCTGGCGGCGGGGCTGGATGCAGGGAGCACGTACAACTCTAACATCGGTTTTGGGACATGTAACCCGATCCCCCTCAGACTCACTCAAAATTTCCCATATAGTAATATTTCCCAAAATGATCTTTTTAATGAGGTATCATTATTAAAAAAATATATTGAGAAGGAAAAGGTAAATCTTGGGCATCAGCAAAAATCACAAGAGAACAAATGGTTAGAAATATTTCATCATTTGGAAACAAACCATGTTCCATAGAATAATGAACTAAAAATTGTGGAATACACGCTGACTTTACCAGGAACTAATGCTGTGACTGAACGCGTTTTTTTCTACGCTAAATAAAGTGTGGACATCAGAAAAATCAAAATTAAGTGTTGAAACTTTGAAAGCCATTTTATGTGTCAAATATAATTTAACAAATTCTTATGAAAAAATTCATGACCTTTATTACTAAACTACAGCAATCTACTAAAAAAAAATCACTCAAGTGATTTTACTATACAGAACTTTTTAAATGTATTATATCTGTAAATTGTACTTATGTTGAAATAAAAAAATATATATTATAATACTATTTTTGTATTCTATGAAAATTTTTTTTGCTCCATATAGACCAAATTTTTAATCAAGACCCCCCTCCCTGTCAATAGTGTGCTGCTTTACCAATTTTAAAATCTGTTCACCTTACGCTAATTCCCAAGAGAGGTCTTTGTTATCTTTTTAGTTTCTCTCTTACATATTACCGTTATTTCCCCATGTATAAGCCGCACCTTAATTTTGGGGCCAAAATTTTGGGGGAAAAAGACAAGCATGAAAAACTGGGAAGTGCAAGTGTAAAGCCAGTAGTAAGGGCCACTATCAGAGCCGCCTGACTCATGCAGGTTCGCATTAGATTTGAACAGTCGGTAATGAAACACAGGAGCCAAAAACTGGTGAGCCATCAGCTTTAATTCTAGCTTGCACCCGGCGGGCAAGCAAAACCCACACATTCAGTGCTCACAAAGCTACTGACTTATCCGAGTTTCCTAGAATCAAAGGTTTCTAGCTCACCAGACTTATTCACCTCTGTTTCCCATCTCCTTCTCTCTACACAAATTCTGCACAAACTGGCTTCTTCCTCAGCATTCTATTATCTTGGCTGCTTCTCCTGGACACACCTAGTTTTTAAACTCCAAATTTTTCAAAAAAAGGTGTCTTATACACAGGGAAATACAGTACCTTATATTTACTCTAATATTTCAAGGGTCATTTCCCACCAAAATAATAATTCAGCACAACTTAGTATATAGTATGTAGTATAAAAACTATTATAGGACCATCTGACTCTATCATTAAGGATTAACTGTATGGCAATTGCCCTCTCGTAGTAAAAAACTAAAACCTGAAACATTATCTGATACAGTTTTCAGGTAATAGGCATCTCAGAACTGTGATCCGTGAGAAAAATAAAGTATGTAAATTAAACTGTTTGAATGCCCCTGATTATTGCCTGAAAACAGTTTTTAGATAGTAGTTCAGAGGTGTAATCCCACCTAAGCAGAATGGTCTATCAGAGTAGAGAAGGAAAACAGGAGTTCAGAAAGAATGAGATGATGAGAATTTGTAGAATAGAGTACAAAAATAAAAGAGGAAGAGCTACATAGAGAAGAGCCCCAGAAATGTAAAAAATAAAAAACTCCCCGAGCAAATGGATGAATACTGCACATGTATAAATAGAGGAAACTTCCTTATGCAGGGGGCTGAGAACAGTTCAAGTTCTCGACCTGACCAGTGGTGGCACAGTGGATAAAGCATCAACCTGAAACACTGAGGTCACTAATTCAAAACCCTGGGCTTGCCTGGTCAAGGCTCATATGGGAGTTGATGCTTCCTGCTCTTCTCTTTTCTCTTATCTCTCCCCTTTCTAAAATAAATAAATAAAATCTTAAAAAAAAAAAAAACCCTGCTCTAGATCCACAAAAAAGTACAAGCAAATCTAGAAAGGAGCATACTATTTTACAAAATACTTAATATATAACTGTTGGGCAAATAAATTTGTAAAATGTGATTTTTATTCTCACTTTGTTAAACATGGCACTGCCCACATGAATGATGCTGCCAGGTAAAACTAATTATCTTCCTGCTTGGGAAGGGGCTTTGTTATGCTAATGTGTACAGGAGGAGGAGTTTCGTGCCAAAAAGTTTTAAGAAGGAGGAAGGAGGAGGCCACGTTTTTGCAGAGAAGCAGCCAAGATGGCAGGGTGCTGAAGGAGAAGTCATTTTGTGGAGAGAGAAGGAGATGGGGAACCAGAGGGGACTTAGTAAGCTGGTGGGGGCCTTTGATTCTAGGAAAACCTGATGTGTCAGTAGCTTTGTGAGCGCTGAATGAGTGGGTTTTGGTGCCCAGTGTGTTTTTTACTTGCCTGCGGGTGCGAGATTAGAATAAAGAAATGACCCACCAGTTTCCGGCTCCACTGTTCTATTACCGTCTGACTGAATCTAATGGGAATCTTCATGTGCCTGGTGGCAGTGATGGCCTACAATGTCAAACAAATCCAATCCTCTTTAAAAGAACACTAAAAATTAACTACTCAATAATGAAAAATTCAATATATCTGATATAAAATTAAAACCCCTAAAATAGCAAAAAACAACTAATAATCAGGAGAAAAATTGATGGAAAAAGAAACAGACCCAGAAATGAAATACGATAATTAGTAACACAAAGATCTTAAAACAGTTATAAATTTTATAAGTACACTGAAAGATAAAAAGATTTTAAAGGAACATCTATTTGACCATACAGAAAAGGAAATCAGCAAATCAGAAGGTAATAGCAATAAATATATACTCTAATCAAAATGAAACAGAATGAACAGAACCCCAGTAAGCTGTGGAACAATTTTAAGATGTCTAACACACATGTAATTGAAGTCCAGAGGCAGATGTATAGAAAATAAAACAGTAAATGACGCCAAACTTTCCAATTTATAAAATTAGAAACTAAGAAGTCCAAAAAACTCCAGAAGCTTCAAACAGAAGTATTAAACGGGGGGGGGGGGGGGGGGCGGCACACATTAAACTATATTTTAATAGAATTCCTAAAAACCACAGAGAATAATTTTAAAAGTAGCTGGAAATTGAGGGAGAAAGGAGAATACATCACATACAGAATCACAAATAAGAATAGAAAACGGTTTGTTAGTTATCATGCAGATGATAAGTCTTTAAAAAGTTCAATGAAAATATTTAAATCCATCAGCCTAGAACTATATCCCCAGAAGAATAAAATTGGAGAATTGAATACTTCCTGTAAAGCCAATAGTCAGGGCCACCATCGCAGCAGCCTGACCTACGCAGGTTCTCATTGGATTCGAACAGTCGGTAATGAAACACAGGAGCCACAAACTGGTGAGCCATCAGCTTTAACTCTAGCTTGCACCCGGCGGGCAAGCAAAAACACACACTGGGCTCCAAAACCCACACATTCAGTGCTCACTAAGCTACTGACTTATCCGAGTTTCCTAGAGTGGAGAAGAGCTTACTCCTAAAACAAAACCTTAAGCTTTAACGACCCGGCCTGCTTACATTACAACTTTTCCCCCACACCCATCACAAGCATAAGGGCAAATAATATCACCTGGGTGACGGGCTTCCATGTGGGCAGCACCATCTTTAACAAAGTGAGCATATTATATTTTATCTACCGAACACTTCCCAATTTCTAAACTTACTACAAAGCTACAATAATGAAAAAAGAGTGCCCCAGCATATATGGATAAGCATATATATTACAAGTGGAAGTCTAGAAACATTCATGATTATGGGTCAATAGATTTTCAAAAAGAATACCAGGACAATTAAAAAAAAGGGTATTTGGACAATAGATAGCTATGCAAAAGAATTAAGCTGAAACCTTTCTTTGCACCATACAAAAAAGTTAATTCAGAATGGATAATAGACCTTGATGCAAAAGCTAACACCATAATACTCTTAGGCAAACATATCGGAATAACTCTTTGGGATCTTAGATATGTTACCATGCACATTGTCAAAATATTTTTAAAAATTAACTGAATATCAAAGTTTACAACTTTGTGCTTCAAATGATACCATAAAAAATTGTAAAAAGACAACCCGCACATGAAAAAAAATGTTTGCAAAATCATATCTGAAAGCAACTTGTATCCAGAATATAAAGAGCTCTTAAACTCAACAGGAAAACAAACTCAATTTAAAAATAGGCAAAGAATCTGAATTAGATATTTCTCCAGAGAAGATATACAAAAGCTAATGAACACCTGAAAATATGCTTGACATCATTTGTCATCAGGGAAATGCAAATTATGAGATACCCACCAGAATGGCTATAATCAAAAAAGAGAGCCTGACCAGGCAGTGGCACAGTGCATAGAGCGTCAGACTGGGATGCAGAGAACCCAGGTTCGAGACCCTGAGCTCGCCAGCTTGGACCCAAAGTCGCTCGCTCCAACAAGGGGTGGCGCAGTTTACTGAAGGCCCGCGGTCAAGGCACATGTGAGAAAACAATCAACGAACAACTACGGTGTCGCAAAGAAAAACTGGTAATTGATGCTTCTCACCTCTCTCCGTTCCTGTCTGTCTGTCCCTATCTATCCCTCTCTCTGACTCTGTAAAAAAAAAAAAGAAAAAGAAAGTGTTTGGAAGTCTTGTAATATTGCTGGTGAGAATGTAAATTAGTGTGGCCACTTTTGAAGATAGACTGGTAGTTCCTCAAAAGGTTAAACAGTTACCTACCATGTGATCTAGCAATTCACTCAGGAGAACTGAAAAATATGTTCACACAGAAACTTGTATAGGAATATTCACAGCAGCATTATTATCAATGGTGAAAAAGTGGAAACAACCCAGATGTTCATCAATGGAAAATTCTTCAAAATTGATCATATTCTGCATTATAAAACAAATCTCAATAAACTTACACTGACATCAAACCGTTTTCTAATTGCAAAAGAACTAAACTAGAAATGAATAACAGAAAAGAGATCTGAGAAATATTTAGAAAAGTTATAACCAATGAGTTAAATTAGAAAGAATCAAAGGGAAATAACAAAGTAATCTAAACTGAATGGAAATGGAAATACCGTATCAAAATCTGTAGCATGTACCTAAAATAATGCTTGAGCAAATTTTAACAAATATTGTAGCAGAAAAGATTGGTTGAAATCAATCTAGGCTTCTACTTTAACTATAAAGAAACCAAATGAAAGCAGAAAGGAAGTAAAAAATACAATTCAATGAATTAAAAAATAAACAAAAGAGAAAATAGCTCCAAAGTTCATTCTTTTAAAAGATTAATGTAAACTGATAAACTTCTAACAAGAAATAAAAAGGACAGATTGATCATACCAAGAACAAAAGAGAAGACGCAACCCGAGATGCTAAAGGCATTAAAAGAGTAAGTAAATTTTATAAAACATTATGCCAACTTGGATAAAATGAACAAATTCCTCGAAAGGCAAAAACCCAATAGTTACTCAAGAAGAAATTAAAAAAATATATATCTGACCAGCCTTGGCCCTGGAGAAGTGGCTCAGTGGATAAAGCATCGTCTCACACTCTCGTCGCAGATTCAATCCCCAGTCCAAGAAGCAATCAGTAAGTACACAACTAAATGAAACGAGTTGATGCTTCTCTCTCTCCCTTCCCCCATCTGTTCCTCTCTCAAGCAATGGAAAAATTTTAAAGGAAAAATAAATTGTACAGTCTTGTACCTATTAAAAAAATTTAATTGTCCTGGCTGGATAGCCCATTGGTTAGAACATCTTCCTGAAGTGCAGAGGCTATCTGTTTGATCCCCTGTCAGGGCATATGTGGGAACAGATTAATGTTCTGGTCTCTCTTCCTCTCCCGCCCTCACTAAAAATCAATAAATAAACATAAAAAGGGCAAAATGCCAGGTCCAAAGATATAGCTTCACTGGTGAATTGTAGCAAAACTTAGTATTAATAATTCTATACAAACTTTTCCCAAAAATAGACAGTCTATATAAAACCAGCTATACTGTGATACCAAAACCAGTCAAAAGCACTGCAAGAAAACTATAGACCAGTATCCCACAGAATGCAGAAATCCTCAACATTTTAGCAAACTAAATCCAGAGTATATTCACAGAAAGGACAAAACATTATGACCAAGTGGTGTTTATCTCAGAGATACAAGGTTAGTTAACATTTGAAGATGAATTAATATGTCACCATAAAAACAGATTTAAAAAGAATTGTGTATGATCACCTCAACAGATAGACAAAAATCACATGACAAAAATCAATACCCATTTTGGATAAAAATGCAGCAAACTAGGAGTAGAAGGGTACTTTTCAATCTGATAAAGAGCACCTACAAAAAACCAATAGTTAACATCATACTTAATGATGCAATACTGCATGCTTTTTGGAGTGACAAAATGTTCTTTATCTTGACTGTGGTGGTACTTATATGACTATGACTATAGAATTATCAATACTAATAATGTACAGTTAAAATTGGTGAATTTTATTTTATGTAAATTTTGCCAATAAAGTTGATTTTTAAAACTACCATAGTATTTTCTTCAGTTGGTTAAAAAAAATTAGTTTATAAAACAAGAGTGTTGATTATAACAATAACAATACTGCTCATTTATACCTCTACGCCTAAGGATCTATAAACAATGAAGTAAAATTTTTAATTAATAGGTATCTGATATATATTTACATTACTACAAGTTGAACTTTATATAGAAGATGGCTGAGAATTCAATAATTAAACTCTTAAATCAAGTGGGAATTTTGGCTAAAACTAATTTGCATTAATCAAAATAAAGTCAATATACAACAATAAAATAGCTTTTAATCTTTTGTATAACTATTCTTGTGGTCTTATGGTTCCTCAGTATACTGCTAACAAAGTACTTAAATATATTAATTACCTGTCAGTTGACTAAACTAATTCAACTTGTGCTTAGAATTGGACCAGAATTCCCTTTTATCTTACACTTGGAAAGCGTTAATTTTCCTCAAACCAAATCACTCAACTACTATCAAAATATTCAAAAAACAAATATTTTTAATTATAAAAATACATGTACACAATGCTATTCATTATTACCTATAATTTTCTAACCACGGAATAAAAGTGGTTTCTAACTGCTCAGTCATATCAATAAGGCCTAATTATATCACTAGAGAAATGAGAATTTATTTTATTTTTTATTAAGAGTCTCCGGGGAGGCCTGACCTGTGGTGGCGCAGTGGATAAAGCATCGACCTGGGAACACTGAGGTCGCCAGTTCAAAACCCTGCACTGGTCTGATCAAGGCATATATGGGAGTTGATGCTTCCAGCTCCTCCCCCCTTTCTCTCTTTCTCTCTCTCTCTCACGTTGTGTCTCCTCTCTACAATGAATAAAATAAAAATAAAATAAAAGAAAAAAGAAAAAGAGGCTCCAGGGAGGTAGAGAGGACAGATTCCCACATGTCCCTTGACTGGGATCCACCCAGCACCTCCTCCTACCAGGCGATACTCTGCTTATCTGGGGCATTACTCCCTTACCTAGAGCTGTTTTAGCTTTTAGCGCCTGAGGGAGGCCTTGCTGCCATACTCAGGGCCCAAGGCCAACTTGCTCAAATGAGCCGGGGGGGGGGGGGGGGGGGGGGGGGGGGGAGAAGGAGGAGCCCTAGAGAAGCAAATGGTAGATTCTCCTTTGTGCCCTGACTGAAATTGAACTGGGGACTTCCACATGCCAGGTTAACACTCTAACACTGACCCAACCAGCCAGGGCTGAAAATGAGAATTCTTTAAACTCAAAACAGGAAGTTAACATCATAAGAAACTTTGCATTTCTACTACGCTAAAGATGAGTGGGAATATAGACTAGAAATTTGCCTTTTACACATCTGTTGAAGAAATAATGACTAAGGGCATATCCAAAAGTGGGCTTTAAAATGAACAATACTGAAAAGAAGAAGATAGAGGATATTTCAACTATAATACCAGTGGATAACATATATTGCTGTGCCTTCCGCTTTATTAAAAGTGAAAGTCAGCACTTTTCACCAGACAACCCAGTATGTACACAACTTAGCTAACAAGTGATTAAAGAGTAAGGTGTACATCTAAGTGAAAATGGCTTGATATTTTTAAATGCAATATATGTATCTGTAAAGCCAGTAGTCAAGGCCACTATCACAGCCGCCGGACCCGTGCAGGTTCACATTAGATTCGAACAGTCGGTAATGAAACACAGGAGCCAAAAACTGGTGAGCCATCAGCTTATAATTCTAGCTTGCACCCGGCGGGCAAGCAAAAACACACACTGGGCTCCAAAACCCTCACATTCAGTGCTCACAAAGCTACTGACTTATCTGAGTTTCCTAGAATCAAAGCTTACCAGCTCACCAGACTTATTCACCTCTGTTTCCCATCTCCTCCTGCACAAACTCTTAACAAACTGGCTTCTTCCTCAGCATTCTGCCATCTTGGCTACTTCTCCTTTACATGGCCTTAATCTGCTCTCCTCTCTTCACCTCAGGAACCAAGCGAGAGAGAGATCTAGCTACCGGTCCGCCCACTTTATAGCATAGATAATCCAAACCTTTAATCCAATTATACATACAAGAAAGTCTCTGATGCAAAGCCACCCATCTGAGGCATAATGGGATTCCTCCCTACATCACCACCCTACATCATCCAATCAATCAAGGGTGTGGAGAAGAGCTTATTCTTAAAACAAAGCCTTAAGCTATAACGACCCGGCCTGCTTACATTACAACTTTTCCCCCACAGCCATCACAAGCATAAGGGCAAATAATATCACCTGGGTGACAGGCTTCCATGTGGGCAGCACCATCTTTAACAAAGTGAGCATATTATATTTTATCTGCCGAACAGTATCCTAGTTTGTTTTTTAAATAATGCTTGTTTATTATAGGAGATCATTAAGAAAAAGCTAAAATAGAATTAGCTCACGTTTTCAAACCATCAAATTCTATAGTCCATTCAATCACTAAGGTTTCATGGTTAACTTATTCATTTTAAATGCACATGAACTCAATAATATTCTATCTTGATTCCCCACTCTGACTAGTCTAATCCTTTGATAATGGCTGACACTGGACAAAGTAAACACAAAATCAGTCTTGTTTTTAAAATAGTAAGGATATCTACACACACTCCTTAAAAATACAACTCAAATCATATAAACCACATCAAACTAGTGCTGCTGAATAAAAAGTAAAATCCAAAACTGCCTTTCATACATTCATAAATACTGTTGAGTTTTCAAGAAAAATTCATGTGTAAAATGAGTAATAAAAATCAACAGTATTACTTTAAAATATTGGAAACTTTCAAATTATAGATTTAAATCATAACTACCCCTGAATAAATAGCATAATTTAACCAAGTTATTTTAAATCCCAAAACAAGGTAAGTTTAACAGTTTAGTATTCACCTTAGTCACTTACTAAAGAGAAGTCCATGCAACAAAAAAAGCAGTATTGGCCAAAAACAAAACTTCTTTCAAATATCAGATGGTTACATCTATAGTTAATACTCAAAACAATACTAATAATGAGAACTACACAGCGTCTTTCAAAATTTAGCTTTAATATAAGTCATGAACACGTGACAGACTGTTGGTGCAGCAAAAGTGAAATTTTAAATCAAATCTCTTGCAATGATACTTCTACCCTACCTGTATCTTCAATGAATTCCACGCATTTTTCAACAAATAGTGGTATGGGCTTCTCAGCTGTAACCAGATCCTGGAGGGGCATTCCAAAGTAATTACTTTCCCAATTTCTACGCGTTGGTGGATTAAAGTTCTTAGTTTTCTTCTTCTGCTGTAAGAAAACATATTCAAGTTAAAAATATTAAAATTAATATTCTTCAAAATAGTATTAGCAGTAAGCAAAATAATATATATTCTGTAGCAAAAGAAATATTTAAAAGCCACGTCCAACCATGCCCATCAAAATGAAAATCATTAAATAAATTTTGCTTAAAGCAGCAACTTGAGCAATGAAAATAGACAAAAAGGTAAATAGAGAAAAAACAGCTGAGTAGAAAAAAAATGTTCCCTTTAGAAAATAATGGAAACTGGATAGGTAGGGAGATTAGAAAAGATCGTTTTTCAATGCCAACGCAAAGGAAAAACTAGATGTAATGCTCAATTCAATTTCTGTGGTCTGTTCGTTTTATTTGGTCTTTGGGAAAGGTCACGTGAAGTCTTTGTGCACAGATGTATTTGTAAGAATGTAATATTGCTCTAATTATTGATTATACAATGAAGCTATATAATTCCATAAACTTTTAGTCCCATCATTTTCCTTTCTTATTCTCCCATTTTTTTCCTATCTGATTCTATTTTATTTTTATTGTGTTTACATAAATTCTAGTGTCTTCCCAAATGCACCCCTCCCCCATATTCCCCTCAACTTCTCCCTTGTCCCCCTCCCAACCGCTCCCTCCCCCCTTCCCTCCAGATTTAATTTTGTTCCTCAGTTCACATTGTTCATTGGATTCCTCAAATGAGCGAGGTTCTATGATATTTTTCTTTCTCTGCCTGGCTTATTTCACTTAACATTAATAGTTTCCATGACTCTATTTCTTAAAGGTAATTTTTACAAGTAATGAACCAAACCTTTTCTCAATAGAGAAAAAAATTAAATAAGAAGTTTCAGAGTTTAACTGCTATCTAATATTGGGGGGAAATGGGTTCTTAATCAGGGAGTGAACATCTCAAAAACCTAAATAAGTATTGTCTAGAATTCAATGGCTAAAGATATTCTGAGTCAGTCTTTCTGGAGTAGGGCATTGTAACCATCTTCACAGGATGATTCTATCTTGTACTCCCTGTTGAGAATCTCTAATATAGAAAGATGAGGAAGTTTTCAGAAACTCATGATGTTAAGCACCTTTACTGACAGCACTAGTTCCTCTTTAGTCTAACTTTATCTATAAATATTTATTTTCTCTGGTATAAATAACAAACCTATTCATATTTATTATGAATATCACTACTGACTTACAAATAAGACAATAACATTCCATTTCTAATCAGAAAAGTGTAGGTGGGTGAGGGAGGGAGAGCAGGTAGAGCATTCAATGCCTAAAGAAAAAATCCTCATCTTAATTCCCCATTCTTTCTGCAGTAGTCTCTCCTTTGGATGGATCCTCCAGTGTATTCTTCTAAGTCTCTGGATATCTTAACTAATTAACTAAGCCTTTTCTTACTTTCAATTTCAAGTTGCTCCACCTAGCAAACTGTTAAGAGGTCATGAAATCCAACTTCTAAATCCTCATATACTATCACTCTTCAATGATACAGATTACATACAATATAACTAGATGTCTGGAATGTTGCATGGAAGCACTGGAGTGTTTGCTCTGGCTCAAGAAACAACCAAATCAAGTAGTATGGGGATCTTTACTCCCAAACGTTTTACACAGGGGGCCAGTTCACTGTCCCCAGACTGTTGGAGGGCCGCCACATACAGTACTCCATACACTGACCACCAATGAAAAAGGTGCCCCCTTCCGGAAGTGTGGCGGGGACGGATAAATGGCCTCAGGTGGCCGCAATTTGGCCTGTGGGCTGGGCCATAGTTTGGGGACCTCTGCCTTAAATGATCCTCCCATTACCATGACAACCAAAACAGACAATGTGCAAAGAAGTGGAAATGAGACTATAATTTCAAAGCTGAGGTAGGGATACATTGCTGAGTCCTCTCTATCCCAGCACCACTAAGGTACTTTCAAGCCTGCAAACCACTAGCTGCTCCAATCTGATTAGGAAATTGAAAACTAAAGCAAAGATGCACATGTTTTGCAAGAGATAAAGCAATGGTGAAACGAGTACTCTTAGGTTGATTAATGAAAATAGTAATGCTTAGCTTATGGCAGGAGCAACAGGAATGAAGAGATGAAAAAATTTTAACAGAACAGGCTGCAATGCCACCTATGGTTTTAAAATAAGCTAGTTAGTCCTAAATGTTACCAATCAACTCTTCAAAAATTCTCTTTTCAACTACTGCCCTTCAGAAACCAATCTAAATTCTCAGATAATTCTGAAACCATTATACCCTTACCTTTGGGGTTACAGGGAAAAGAAAAGTGTCAACTTTATATAAGAAGCTTTGAATTCTTTACTCAAATTGGGGGAAGGGGTAGAGACAGGAAAGCAAAAAACAGGAAAGCAGAATCTCTGATATGCTCAAGGAATATCCTCCAAGGTCCACAAAGTTACAAGGGCAAATTACTTAATTCTGTAGTTACACAAATATTTGGGGCTAGTAATCTAAAGTAATGAAAGACTAAATGCTTGCTTATAGCATGGAATTTCTGACAAACTCTAAAGGGATAAATTTACTAACAGAAGTATGCCAGTAGTCAATTTATAATTCATATATACTGAGGGGTGGGTGCAGCATAAAAAGTTTTTGTGGCAATACTAGTTTTTCTACCAACTGGCACTGCTAAAAAAAAAGTCTATGCCAAGATAAAAAACAAAACAGTTCTAGATTAGACATTACTGTATTAGCTTTTATAATGAATAAAAATGTACACAATTCATTTTTTCTTTAAGTGATGGTTCTCAAGTGATTCCACTTTGGGAAGTTCTTTTAAAAAGTAGATTTGGAGTAACTCTACCCAATTATGAAATATACCACTTTGGTTAAGAGTTACTGATCTAGAGCTATAAATTTATACCAATTAAAATGACATACAGCTAGTGCTCGACTTACGACCACAATAGGTTCCAACAGGCCAGTCATAACACAATTTGGTCGTAAGTTGAGTAGGCTATATGTACAATACTGTGAAATGATGTTATAAAAATCTTTAAGTCACATTTTATAATTTTCTTTCATTATTGTAATGTATCATTTTCTTTGTTCATTTTATGCCATTTGTATCACCTCTACACCATTTTGTTTCTTATTTATACATTCCTCAGGTTAAAGTAAAAGGCTGCATTACCAGTACAACTGGTTTAATATTTGCAAAACATACAAAATTACAAAATACAGGTGCATACAAAAACTGCTCCAGACGCGGAGCAGTCGTGGCTAGATTGTGGTCGTAAAGTCGAATAGTCATTAAGTTGCATAGGTTGTAAGTTGATCAATACCTGTAATTTAAAACCTATTTCATAAATTAAACCATCTAAGGCTAGATAATTATAATTGCTATTAAATGCCATCAAGATTCTCTGAAAGCAAGAAAAAGATGAGTATGGTTATTAAGTCATGTATATCTATAGTTTATGATCAACCATTAGTCAGAAATGGCATCCCCCAATTACATAATTGTGCCTGTGGCAAAACAAATCTGCTTACTGATAATGCAACTTTGATCCATTACCATATTCATACATATCTTCACTTCTGCTTAAGCAAATGGCCAGTCTTTCTTTCTGACCAAATAAACCGCAAGTCTGCAAAAGCATATTCACAGTAATATAAATATTCCAATCACAAATAATATAAACATTATCAATTAAATGCCTAGCAGATATTTAAAAAACTATCATTAGTATAAGTGAACAGAACCAGGAAAAGGTAAATAAGTATAGCTCTTTTCAGAAACTGCAATCCCACTTCAGCAATATCAACACCACAACAAGGACATCTAAACAATATCCTCAAATAATGTATAATCGATAACATTTACAAAAACAATACTCAGCTGGTTCTTCTGTAAACAACACTATGAGGGAAACTTAAGTAGCAAAAATCAGTTGACAAAGCTTTCAAAGAACCAATCTAGGAAAAAAGAAAAGATAGACTTCTCTACTTCTTAAATTTAGGATGGGATTCTATAATAAAAGGTCAAAAAAGAAACAAGACAAAAGGAGGTAAAATACAAAGACACTGAAGAAACCCCATTAAAAAAAATAAAAACTTTAGTAGAAGACTCAATGATTGAAAAGATCAGACTAAAGTAAAAAGTCATCAGAGTTCACCCTTCTCCCCTATCATTCCTATGACACATACCAAATACCTGTATATATACATATAAACATCTTTACTTCCATTTTAAAAAGTCTCAATTTTCCTCTCGTTTTTAGTTACTTGTCCTATAATGCCATTTACTTTTGCTGACAAACCACAGAAGTCATCTATACTAGATGTCTACAATTCCTCTCCTTCTGTTCTCTCTTACGATATATAAAATTAGTCTAGCACCCTCATCACTCCACTAAATCAGTTCTAATTAAGGTCATCAATGATTGGACTGCTCAACTCATTCCTGGGGCTTCTACCACCATGTCCTACAGACCATTCTGAACAAAGCAGAATAAGAACGTCTCCACAGATAAGGGCCTGTAAGACCATATACAATCTGCATGTCTTGAACTCTGCCTCTTTATATTCCAATAACTTTCCTCATCATTTATTTAATCCTTTCTTCCAGCCACATGGCTAAATTTGCTTTAACATGCCAAATATTCTTCTGCCTTAGGTTGTTCTCTTTACTGTCTTAATGAGGTCTATACTGACTATTTTAAGTAAAAATTGCAATCTTGTGGCCTGTCTTCCTCTAATTCCTGCCCCATACTACCAATCCCTCTTACATTGCTTTCTCTATACACATTATATAACTACTCATATATTTTTTTTTTATTTAATGTTTCTCTGATATAATTTAAGCTCCATACAAAGGCAGAAATATTTTTAATAAGTTTTTTTTATTTATTTTTTTATTTTATTCATTTTAGAGAGAAGACACAGAGTGAGAGAGAGAGAGAGAGAGAGAAAGGGGGGAGGAGCTGGAAGCATCAACTCCCATATGTGCCTTGACCGAACCAGTGCAGGGTTTTGAACTGGCGATCTCAGTGTTCCCAGGTCGACGTTTTATCCACTGTGCTACCACAGGTCAAGCACAAAGGCAGAAAATTTTAACTGCATTGTTTATTAGCATACCTCAACAATTTGGAATACTGCCTGTGAAAAAGAAAAAAATACAAAGATATTCAAAGTGTCTTCTGAAATAATAAACTTAATCTATAAAATCTAACCACGTACAAGGAAAGATAAACAAATAGAAGTGAACTCAGTAAGCTTCAAAGAACCTTAAATGCATCCAAGCAGAAGAAACTCACGACCAATAGTGGAAGGAAAAACCAGACTAGCCTCAAAGATCTCAGGAAAAATGGAAAGACAGAGACTCAACTAAAGGAATGTTCAAGGAAAATGATGAATCGACAATTCTTTACATAGCCAGTATTTCACTCAGATGTGCTATTAAATAGAATATAATCTGCAATTTTGTGGGTAAAGCTACATAAAGCTACAAGATAAAAAAATAATTTAACAGGCCAAAATTTTAACTACAAATTTTGTACACTGCAGAACTATATGCAGTTCATTGATTGCTTTATCATATGTGCCTTGACCGCGGGCCTTCAGCAGACTGAGCCACCCCTTACTTGAGCCAGCAACCTTTGGTCCAAGTTGGCGAGCTTTTTGCTCAAACGAGATGGGCCCCCGCAATCAAGCTGGCGACCCCAGGGTCTCGAACCTGGGTCCTCCGCATCCAAGTCCGATGCTCTATCCACTGCGCCACCACCTGGTCAGGCCGCAATGAAGAAGTGATGCTTCTCATCTCTTTCCCTTCCTGTCTGTCCCTCTCCCTGTCTCTGTCACAAAAATAAATAAATAAAAGCACACAAACTAATAGTTCCTTATTTTTTTCTATTTTTTGCTACTAATGAATAAATGTAAAAAATAAAACAAAATGAAACTTATAAAAAGTAATAATATCAGCTATAAAAGATTCTCATACTTGGTCTAAAACTAAAATAGCCATGCCTTCAACAGAGACTCTTAAACTTGAAAATAAAAGGATGAGAAACATAATGATTTCTTGTTTTTAAAAGAGCAACATTAACATTGGAGTTGTCTTCAAGGGGAAAAGCTTTGTGTCCATGAGTTTGTCTTATTTCTATAGTCACCCCTGTACCCCTTTTCTCCTCTAGCATAAATTTGTTCCTCTCCTGGGTCATTCTTATAAACATGTAAATACTAATATCTCTCATTTTTAAAAACATGAGAACCCTCCTTTGATTCAACACTAATCTCTAGTTTCTGCTCCATCTCCCATTCCCTTTCACAGCAAATGTCACCTATATCTACTGTTCCTACTTTTCACATTCCATTCATTCTTCAACCTATTTCCATCTGGTTTCTCTTCCATTCCACCAAAATGCTTGTCACAATCAGATACTTCCTCACTATCAAATCAAAAAGTAACTTTTCTCTTCATCCTTCTTGAGTTCCCAGCAGTTTTTTCTTGACTACTTCCTCCATAAACACTTGCTCTTATTTGCCATGTCACAAACTATTAGATTTTCCTCTTGCACCAAGGATATTAGTTTCATCTGCCAACAACTCTTCCTACTCTACTCAAATTTAGCTGAACCCTCTCTTCTCTAACTGTACTTTCCCCTTACGTGAATTTACCTAATCCCATAGTTTATTAATTTTATTGGGGTGATATTGGTTAATAAAATTATATAGCTTTTCAAGTGTACAATACTCTAACACATCATGTGTATATTGCATTGTGTTTCCACTACCCAAAGTCAAGCCATCTTCTGTAACCATGTATGTAATTTGACCTCCTTTACCCTTTTCAACTCCCTACCCTGTCTTTCCCGCTGGTAACCACCATACTGTCGTCTGTGTCCATGATTTTGTCTTATTTCTTTGTTGCTTTGTTTTATATCCCACATGAGTGAAATACCTATGGTTCCTGACATTTTCCATCTGACTTACTTCACTTAGCACGATATTCTCAAGATCCATCTATGTTATTGCAAATAGCAGAATTTCATCTCTACTGATGGTTGAGAAATATGCCATTGTATATATGTATCACATCTTTATCCAACATCTACTAAAGGAAACTAGAAAGCCATATGCAAAAGAATGAAACTAGACTATCTGTCATCATTCCAAAAATTAACTCAAAATAATAAAATACATATAAGAAAACATAGGCACTAAACCTATTGATCTGTCTGATAAAGAATTTTATGATTTTGACTTCAAAGGCAAGGGAAGTATAAAAGCAAAAATCAATCATTGGGACTATATCAAACTAAAGCTTCTGCACAGCCAAAAAACCATCATCAAAACAAAAAGGAAGCCAATCAAATGGGACAAAATACTTGCAAACACCTCCAATAAAGAGTAATATCCAAAATATATAAAGAACTCATAAACCACAACCAAACAATCCAATTAAATAATGGGTAGGTAGAAGTCTGAACAGACATCTCTCTCAAGAAGACAATACAAATGGTCAACAGATACATGAAAAGATGCTCAACTTCACTAGACACTAGAAAAATGCAAACCAAAACCATAATGAGATACCACCTCACACCTTTTAGAATGGCTATTATCAACAAGACAGGTGATAATAAGTGTTGAAGAGATTGTAGAGAAGGGACCTTCCAATATTGCTGATTGAAATGTAAACTGGTACCGCCACTATAGAAAAATTAAGAATAGAATTACCATATGGCCCAGCAATCTCTTTTGGGTATCTACCTGAAAATTTTCAAAAGTTATTCATAAAGATATATATATACCCCTATGTTCACTGCAGCATTAATCCTTTGGATTAAAACCTTTAACATCTTGGTACCTCTTCCTCTGAGTACCAGATTCACAATCTAACTTTTATACTTCCACTGGGATATTAAAACATATTTTAAATCTAACATAAAAAGCACAGAATAGATATCCTGATTCCATCTAGCCTGAAAGCTTTTACCTTCAGTCATCACCATCTCAAGTAAACCCACCAATTGCTTAAACCAGGAGTAGTCAACCATTCTATACCTACCGCCCACTTTTGTACCTCTGTTAGTAGTAAAATTTTCTAACCACCCACCGGTTCCACAGTAATGGTGATTTATAAAGTAGGAAAGTAACTTTACTTTATAAAATTTATAAAGCAGACTTACAGGAAGCTAAAGTATATAATAATAGTTACTCACCAAGTACTTTATGTCGGATTTTCGCTAAGTTTGGCAGAATAAATCTTTATAAAACAACTTACTATAGTTAAATCTATCTTTTTATTGGTTGCTCCGCTACTGCCCACCATAAAAGCTGGAATGCCCACTAGGGGGCAGTAGGGACCAGGTTGACTACCACTGGCTTAAACCATAAATCAAGAAGTCAATCTTGATTTTCTCTGTTCCTTTACTATCCAGAGCAAATGTGTAAGAAGCATAAGAATATGCACACTTTTCCCATTTTCAGTACCTGGACCTGGCACAGGATCTAGGACGTGGCAAATGCTCTAGCAAACACTAACAGAAGGAAAAAATATTTTTAACCAGGAATCTGAGAAAGCCTTTATCATATAAGACTTCTGTTAAGCCTGACCAGGCAGTGGCGCAGTGGATAGAGCATCAGACTGGGATGCGGAAGACTCAGGTTCGAGACCCTGAGCTCACCAGCTTGAGCGTGGGCCCATCTGGCTTGAGCAAAAAGCTCGCCAACTTGGACCCAAGGTTGCTGGCTCCAGCAAGGGGTTGTTCGTTCTGACCTGCGGTCAAGGCACATGTGAAAAAGCAATCAATGAACAACTATGGTGTTGTGACGGCAATGAAAAACTAATGATTGATGCTTCTCACCTCTCTCCATTCCTGTCTGTCTGTCCCTATCTATCCCTCTCTCTGACTCTCTGTCTCTGAAAAGAAAAATTTTTTTTTAAAAAAAGACTTCTGCTAATAAATATACAAAGTACTGTTGGTTTACTTACCAATTTATGCAAACAGTTTCATTATACCTAATTTTTCATTCCTATAGGAGTCATTGTATAGGTGTGCCTAAACTTAAATATCTGAACCTAATAAAATCAGGATTCAATCAAAACAATGATTATCATAAAATTACATGAAAAATAGCCAACTCAATGTGAATTCATTTGAATATAAAGTGATATACTTTCACAGTGGGTAAGAACTGAGCACTTAAGTGCATAGCATCATGCTAGGCATTGTGTAGGGTACAAGAATCAGTGGAAGTTAAATGCCCTCAAGGAACAGATAATCTATTATGAAGAAGAAACGTTTCACTACCATTCATTTCAATAGTAGCACATGCAAAAGCAAATATGATTGAGTGTCAAAATAATTAGACATAAGGCTCAAACACAGTCTTCAAAAAGGCAGAACTTAAAAGAAGAGATGAGATTGGAGCCATTACAGGAATTTAAAATCTATCTATAGGTCATTTACTCATCTAAACATTTGAGTGACTACCATATGTAAGCATAAGCCCTTAGAAATTACTAAAAACTGCTATTTATCTCTTACTATATATTAGGTAGTTGGTAAAATTTGCATAATCTAATCATCACATGACCTCTGAGATAGCTACAATTTTACATCTATGTCAATACACTTGGAACTAAAGTGTATGTATAGAAACGAATAATGAAAGGCAACCAGGGGCCACACTGCAAATGGCAATAGGTGCCTAACTAATGAATCTAAATTTTATGCAGAAGCAACAAATATTATGTTGTAGGGCCAGACATTAGGCATGTCTATTTAACAGTACTGCCCAGAAAGCAACAGAAAAGAATAGTTTCAAGCAAGAATAAACAAGAGACAAAGAAACTTAATTAAAAAGTTACTGCATCACCAATGCTGGTAAGGATATGGAGAAATTTGATCCATTAAACTGGGCAACAATTTTCTTTTCATTTTCTGTTGCATGAGGTTTTAGAACGTTTTCTATATATTTCTGCATCGCTGATTCCAAATCTGAAATCTGTTTTTCGGTGCCTGCTCTAGTTTTTATGCAATTTTAATTTCTTTTCGTTACAGTTAATGGCATGCATTGGTTTCTGAATTGGAGTTAAAGGGCAACGACTCTTGGATTGAACATAACCAAATGTTTTACAAACATCACTTTTACGTAATTGTAGTTGGGTTTTTTTTGTTTTGATTTTTTACAGAGACAGAGAGAGGAATACAGGGACAGAACAAGAGGAACGGAGAGAGATGAGAAGCATCAATCATCAGTTTTTCGTTGCGACACCTTAGTTGTTAATTGACTGCTTTCTCATATGTGCCTTGACCGCGAGGCTTCAGCAGACCGAGCAACCCCTTGCTCGAGCCACTGACCTTAGGTCCAAGCTGGTGAGCTTTTGGCTCAAACCAGATGAGTCCGCACTGAAGCTGGTGACCTCGGGGTTGATAAGTGGAACAACAAATCAATGTTTCTCTCTTTCTAAAAATAAATAAATAAATAAAATTAAAAAGAAAATTATCACATCACTAAATGTTTTCCCAATGAGATGAGAAGATATGAAAGAACTAAAAGTTTAGTTAACCTTGTTAAAATCTTTTTAAATGTTTAATTTTGCTTTACTTCGCCTCCTTCTCCCTCGTTTCTCTTCCCCTCTCGTAGCCAGTGGCTCAACTGGCGAGATTGGTTGATTCAGCATTGGTCCTAAATGGGGTTGCTGGGTGGATCCTGGTTGGCGCATGTGTGGGAGTCTATCTCCTTCCTCTAATGTAAAAAAACATTAAAACAAAACAAAGCAAAATATACAAGATATAAATCTTGACTGTAGTAGACATTGTGGTTTTCATACTTCAGAAATTTCATCCAATTCAGGGGGAAAGTCAACTATACCCAAAGCCCTAGGGATAAGGATGGGCCTAGATTTAACTACATAATATTATTCCTCTTGCCATAATTTACTGGTTAGGAGTTAGGAATGGATGAATAAAGTACCAAACTTAAGACAAAGAGGCTAGAGCTCCTGGCAGATGGCTCAGCAGTAGAGTGTCGGCCTGACGTGTGGAAGTCCCAGGTTCCATTCCCAGTCAGGGCACACAAGAGAAGTGCCCAACTGTTTCTCGACCCTTCCCCCTCTCCTTTCTCTCTATCTCCCCTTCTGCGCAGCCAAGGCTCCATGGAAACAAAGTTTACCCGGGAACTAGGGATGGTTCCATGGCCTCCACTTCAGGTGCTAAAATGGTTCTGGTTGCAACGAAGAAACTTCTCAAATGGGCAGAACATCGCCCCCTTGGTGGGCATGCTGGGTGGATCCTGGTCAGGTGCATGCGGGAGTCTGTCTGACTTCTAACTTCAGAAAAATACAACAACAAAAAAAAAATGGCTAGAAAAGACGCTAGTCAAGGGTCTGGGAAAGCAGCTTTCTCATTCCTCTGAACAGACATCCTTTACAAAAGTGATCCTCACTTTCTTCCGTACAGAACTGTCTGTAGGTAATAGTGGATATAGAGACAGCAAGATGGCGATGGAGTACGCGGACGTACCAACTTCCAACTCCCAGAACCAAAGTGGATTATAACTTAATTTTAAGAACCATCATCTGGATAAACCAACTTTGAACTTAACTAAGTGGACTCCTCAAACAAGGAACACTGCAGAAGCCACATTGAGACTGGTAAGAATAGCGAAAACGTGGAAAGGGCTGCCCAGCTCCCCAGAGCAAACGGCAGCTCAGAGACTCGCGTGGCAGGAAGAGAGTTTAGCGGAGAGGGAGGGACCTGGGTCCCAGGAACAAAGCCCTAGCCTGCAGCCCCAGAGCCTAGAAGAGGCGTTTGGACAGTATTGAGCTGTGAAACAAGTGAGGATACTGTTTGTGAGAAAGAGACAGTTTTCTCAGACCCAGGATTCTTCTTAAAGGGACAGCTCAGAAAACCTCTCTCACAACCACTCACCCGGGGTTCCGGGGAACGGGGACAGAGAAGAGGACGAGAGCAGCGAGAAGACAGTGTGGACTGAAGGCACAGGGAGAAACACTCTGAGGGACAGCCACCCTAACCCCTGGGCTGAGTCACTGCCCTAATCAAAAATGAATATTTCCCCTGAACTAGCAATACCAGCAAAGGGAGGCAGGACACTAGCCAAACAAGCTCTCCCGCGGCACTTAGAGCAGAGATGCTTAGACAGAGGGAGCTTCCAGGACTACAGTATGGAGTGTTAGGGTCTGAGCTACAGAGCTCCTACCCACACTGCTGAGGGCTTGCTAGAGGGACGGTCATGGCAGGATGCTGAAACGCAGTTCTGTCGGCGGGGGCGGAGGCCCAGCCGGCATGAGCTCCATCTAGCCCAGCAGGGGCTGAGAAGTGCGAAAGCGGTCCGGCAACTGCAGCCACACCTGCGGGGGGGGGGGGGGGGAGCAGGAGGCCAGGAATGGGCAGAGATCTGCTCTTGAGCAGGGCCCATGGGCATGAAGCATCACTTGGCCTCGAGGTTTGCGACCTTGTGCGAGCTGGCCCTGACCGCGAGGGTGGGCCTAAAGCCCGGTACAGGCAGAGGCGCGCAGTCGAGGGCATGCCAGGAGCCCCTCCCAGCCCGGGAAACAAGTTTGCGATCCTGCGCCAGTGGGCCCTGACCGCGGGGGCAAAACTAAAGCCTGGGACAGGCGGAGGCTTGCACTTGAGCGCAAGCCAGCAGCCCTGACCGACCCGAGAACCGACCTAGAAACCGAGGCTAGAAGGCTCTGACCGTAGGAGCTGGGAGGAAGCCCGGGAACAGGCAGGGTTGGCAGCTGAGCAAAGGTGCTCACCCCTACCCTTGGTGCTGAGGCTTGTGGCTTGAGTACAGTGTACAACCTCACCTGTGGGGGTGAGGCGAAGGCCCAGACAGGCTAAGGCTTGTAGAGCTGGGAATCAGGATACAGTCCCTCCTTGAAAGGAAAGGCGTAAATCACAGCAACAGCCGCAGTGGGCCGGCACAAGGAACGGCCATACCCAACTGCCCTAGGGAGTCGCAGAGCGAGTGGCGGGCCTGCAGACAGACCACACTTAGGGAACACAGAGGCAACATTCATTGGAGTCCAGTACCCAAACCCTTCTTACACAAAGATAAAATGGGCAGGCAGAGAAATTCAACTCAAATGAATCAAGAGAATCCCCAGAAAAGGACCTGAATGAACGAGATATAATCAAAATACCAGATGCAGAGTTTAAAATAATGATAGGATGTTCAAAGAATTTAGAGCAACAATGGATAGTCATTACGAATACCTAAATAAAGAGATAACAAGTATATAAAAAAAATTAAAATAATAAAAAAGAATTAGACAGAAATGACAAATACAGTATCAGAAATGAAGACCACAATAGAAGAAATTAAAAGCAGGATGGATGAAGCTGAGGATCAAATCAGCGAGTTAGAGGAATCAATAAACAAAAGCACAGAAGAGAGCAGAAAAAAAAAAAGAGACTCAAAAAATATGAGGAAACTCTAAGGGAGCTCTGTGACAACATGAAGAAAAATAAAATTCACATAATAGGAGTTCCCTAAAATAAAGAGAAAGAACAAGAGATAGAAACTTCGTTCAATCAAATCATAGCTGAAAACTCCCCAAACTTAAGGCTGGAAAATGTTTCACACGTTCAAGAAGCACAGAGAACTCCATTAAAGAGAAACCAAAAAAAATCTACACCAAGACACATCATAGTTAAAATACCAAAACTAACGGATGAAGAGAAAATATTAAAAGCTGTTAAGAGAAAAAAGGGCTATCACCTACAAGGAGCCCCCATAAGGATGACATCCGACTTATCAACAAAAACACTTGAGGCCAGAGGGAATGGCATGGTATATTCAAAGTAATGCAGAACAAGAACCTACAACCAAACTACTCTATCCAGCAAGGCTAACAATTAAAATTGAAGGAGAAATAAAGAGCTTCCCAGACAAAATAAACCTCAAGGAATTCATTAAAACCAAACCAATTCTGAAAGAGATGCTAAGGGGCCTGTTGTGAACAGTTCAAAGAGGGAAAGGAATATAGCAAAAGAAGAATACAGCTTTAAAGAATAAAATGGCAATAAACAACTACAAATCAATAATAACCTTAAATGTAAATGGCTTAAATGATCAAAATACATAGGGTAGCTGCGTGGATAAAAAAACAGGAGCCAGGCCTGACCTGCGGTGGTGCAGTGGATAAAGTGTTGACCTGGGAACACTGAGGTCGCCAGTTCAAAACCCTGCACTGGTCTGGTCAAGGCACATATGGGAGTTGATGCTTCTAGCTCCTCCCCCCTTTCCCTCTCTCTCTCTCTCTCTCTCTCTCTAAAAAGAATAAATAAAAATAAATTAAAAAAAAAAAACAGGACCCATACATATGCTATCTAGAAGAGACACACCTTAAAACATAAGATGCACATAGACTGAAGGTAAAAGGATGGAAAACACGTTTCATGCAAATGAAAATGAAAGAAAAGCCAAGATAGCAATACTTATACTTGACAAAATGGACTTTAAAACAAAGGCTGTAGAAAGAGTTAAAGAGGGACAGTGCATAATGATGAAGGGAACAATTCAACAGGAAGATATAACCATTATAAATATCTACGCACCAAACATAGGAGCCCCGACATACATAAAGCAGACTTTGATGGATATAAAGGGCGAGATCCACAGCAATACTATCATAGTAGGGGATTTCAATACCCCACTAACATCACTGGATAGATCCTCAAGAAAGAAAATTAATAAAGAAACAGGAGACTTGAAAGATACACTAGATCAATTCGATTTAATAGATATCTTCAGAACTTTTCACCCTAAAGCAGTAGAATATAACATTCTTTTCAAACGCTCATGGTACATTTTCTAGGATAGACCACATGTTAGGACACAAAAGTGGTCTGAACAAATTTAAGAAGATTGAAATCATATCAAGCATTTTCTCTGATCACAATGCCTTGAAACTAGCAATTAACCTCAAAAGAAAAACTGAAAAATACTCAAACACTTGGAAAATAAATAGCATGTTATTAAATAATGAATGCATTAACAATGAGATCAAAGAAGAAATAAAAAAGTTTCTAGAAACCAATGATAATGAGCATACATCAACTCAAAATTTATGGGACACAGCAGAAGCAGTGAGAGGGAAGTTCATAGCACTATAGGCATACCTGAGAAGCTAGAAAAGTCCCAATAAGCAACCTGACCCTGCATCTAAAAGAACTAGAAAAACAACAGCATATAAAGCCTAGGACTAGTAAAAGGAAAGAAATAATAAAGATCAGAGCAGAAATAAATGACATAGAGGCTAAGGAAACAATATAAAGGATCAATAAAACCAGGAGCTGGTTCTTTGAAAAGGTAAACAAGATCGATGAACCTTTACCTAGACTCACCTCACCAAGAAAAAAAGAGAGAGGACTCAAATAAATAAAATTAGAAATGACAGTGGAGAAATAACAACGGACACAAGAGAAATACAAAGTATTATAAGAAAATACTATGAAGAACTCTATGCCAAAAAACTAGAAAACCTGGTTGAAATGCACATAATTAGTGAATCATATAATCTTCCAAACATCAATCTGGAAGAATCAGAACACCTACACAGACCAATTACCACAAATGAGATCGAAACAGTTATCAAAAAACTCCCAAAAAAGAAAAGTCCTGGGCCTGATGGCTTCACAAGTGAATTCTACCAAAAATCAAAGAAGAATTAACTCCTATCCTCCTCAAGCTATTTCAAAAAAATTCAAGAGGAAGAAACACTTCCAAACTCCTTTAATGAGGAGAGCATAATTCTGATCCTGAAACCAGGCAAAGACAACACAAAGAAAGAAAATTATAGGCCTATATCCCTGATGAATTTAGATGCTAAAATTCTCAACAAAATATTAGCCAACTGGACCCAGCAATATATGAAAAAAAATCATACACCATGATCAAGTGGGATTTATTCTGGAGAGGCAAGGCTGGTTCAATATTCGCAAATCAATCAATGTGATTCATCACATAAGCAAAAGGAAGGACAAAAATCACGTGATAATTTCATTAGAGGCAGAAAAAGCATTTGAAAAAATCCAGCACCCATTCATGATCAAAATTCTCAGGAAAGTAGGAATACAGGAAACATTCCTTAACATGATAAAGGCCATCTATGACAAACCCACAGCAAACATCATACTAAATGGGCAAAACTGAAAAAGCAATCCCCTTAAGATCAGGAACCAGGCAGGGGTGCCCCCTCTCACCACTCTCATTCAACATAGTTCTGGAAGTCCAAGCTACAGCATTCAGAGAAGAAGAAGAAATAAAAGGTATTCAAATTGGAAAAGAAGAAGTAAAACTGTCATTACTTACAGATGATATGATATTGTATACAGAAAACCCTAAAATCTCAGTCAAAAAACTACTGGACATGATAAATGAATTCAGCAAGGTGACAGGATATAAAATTAATACTCAGAAATCAGAGGCATTTCTATATACCAACAATGAACTGTCAGCAAAAGAAATAAAGGAATCAATCCCCTTCACTCATACAACCAAAAAAATAAAGTACCTAGAAGTAAATTTAACCAAGGAGGTTAAGGACTTGTACTCGGAAAATTATAAAACATTGATAAAAGAAATCAAGTAAGATACACACAAGTGGAAGCATATACCGTGCTCATGGTTAGGAAGAATAAACATCATTAAAATGTCTATATTACTCAAAGCAATTTATAAATTCAAAGCAATACCAATTAAAATACTAATGACATACTTCAAAGATATAGAACACATATTCCAAAAATTTATATGGAAACAAAAAGAACACGAATAGCCTCAGCAATCCTAAAAAGAAAAAGTAAAGCAGGAGGTATCACTCTTCCGGATACCAAGGTATACTACAAGGCCATTGTACTCAAGACAGCCTGGTACTGGCATAAGAACAGGCACATAGATCAATGGAACAGAACAGAGAACCCAGAAATAAACCCACAGCTTTATGGACAACTGGTATTTGACAAAGGAGGAAACAACATACAATTGAGGAAGGACAGCCTCTTTAACAAATGGTGTTGCAAAAATTGGACATTTACCTGCAAAAGAATGAAACTTGACCATCAACCTACACCATTCACAAAAACAAACTCAAAATGGATAAAAGACTTAAATGTAAGACATGAAATCATAAGCATCTTAGAAGAAAACATAGGCAGCAAGCTCTCCGACATCTGAGGCAGCAACTCTCCAACATCTGTAGCAGCAATATATTTGCCGATTTATCTCCACGGGCAAATGAAATAAAATCCAAGATAAACAAATGGGACTATATCAAACTAAAAAGTTTTTGCACAGCTAAAGAAAATAAGAACAAAATAAAAAGACAAACCACACAATGGGAAAACATATTCGACAACATGTCTGATAAGGGGTTAATAACCAAAATTTATAAAGAAGTTATAAAACTCAACACCAGGAAGACAAACAATCCAATCAAAAAATGGGCAAAATGAATAGAAATTTCTCTAAAGAGGACATACAGATGGCCAATAGGCATATGAAAAAATGCTCAACATCACTAATCATTAGAGAAATGCAAATTAAAACCACAATGTAATATCACCTCACACCAGTCAGAATGGCACTCATCAGCAAAACAACACAGAATAAGTGCTGGCGAGTATGTGGAGAAAAGGGAACCCTTCTGCACTGCTGGTGGGGATGCAGACTGGTGCAGCCACTGTGGGAAACAGTATGGAGATTCCTCAAAAAATTAAAAATCGAACTGCCTTTAGACCCAGCTATTCCACTTATAGGAATATACCCTAAGAACACCACACCACTGTTTGAAAAGAAGAAATGCGCCCCCATGTCGTGGCAGCATTGTTCACAATAGTGAAGATCTGGAAACAGCCCAAGTGTCCGTCAGAGGACGGGTGATTTAAAAAGCTTTGGTAAATATATACTATGGAATACTACTCAGCCATAAGAAATGATGACATCGGATCATTTATAACAGAATGGATGGACCTTATGATAACATTATATGGAATGAAATAAAACAGAAAAAAACTGAAAACAGCATGATTTCATACATATGTGGGATATAAAAGCGTGACTATGAGACATGGACAAGAGTGTGGTGGTTATGGGGTGGGGAGGGAGGAGAAGGGTGAGGGGAGGGGCACAAAGAAAACCAGATAGAAGGTGACAGGACAATTTGACTTTGAGTGATGGGTATGCAACATAATTGAATGATAAGATGTTTTCTTTGAACATATGTACCCTGATTTAGTAATGTCACCCCATTAAAATTAATAAAAAAAATTAGGAATATCTTGCTCTTTAACAACAATAACAAAAAAAGTATATAATGGAGACCCTGTATCAATTGCCAAGAAATCTAAGGTATTCCCAAAAATAGTATGAAAATGAAAATCTTAAACTACCAAGCAGCTCAAGATTTTGTAAAATGACCTTGGTCATTAAACAAGTGCAAGCCTACCACCTTATCTGTGCTGGATCTGTAAGTATTGCTCTTTCTGTAGTAAGCTTTATAGCATATAATTTTTATTTAACCTTAATTAAAATTCTTTCAAAAACCTAGTTTCTCTGAAATGTGAACACTGACAATCAAATGACTATCAAGAGGTTAAGTGATACACACTAAAAACAAAAAGTACTTACTCTGTATCTTACGCATTTTTTATAAAAACAGCTGCTCAACATTGACATGTTTTCATATATTTCATTACTTTTATACCTAAACAATTTATGGATTAAGAGAAAACTGTGGCCACTACTGTTGGATTAAAAGTATTTTTAAAAGGCATTTTACTTAATAAAGACCAAGGTTCTAGAAGTGAGAAGTCAAATAATTCTAAACCTAAGATTTCCCTACATTCTAAATGGTGTACCATATTAAAAGCATGGTTATCAATTCACTATTTACTAGTAAGTTATTTTATGACTCAATATATACATATATTTATTCAGTTTTTAAAAGAAAACAGACCTATTTTGGTATTCTTACCCAAATAGGCTCCAAACCCAATTTCAATGGCTATAGCGGCAGAATCTTCTAAGACACCACCTAATAATGGGGTTTAATAAGAAGGGAGCAGTACAATACAAAGAAAGAACATGTACTGGAAGGAACATTTGAGACTAAAACAGAAAATGGTAGTTGCTAATATAAGAGGATGAAAAAAATTAATGACCTGAAATTTAAGAAAAATCATTTAAAAAACGGAATATGAAAATCATGAGAATACCATGTTACTGCAATGCACCATGAAATTCAGAAAGGATTTTACTATTCACTATTCACTACCTGAACCAAGCCAACAGCACTAAAACAGATACTGAAAAACAAACTAGCTTTTTAAACACAGGTATGTCTATCTTCATTGAATAAATGTATTAAACACTGGCAACTTAATACAACTAAAATTTTCCTCATTTCATCATTTTAAAGCACTATTTTCAAACACCTATAGATTACAAAATCAATTTGGTAGGTCGCAAACCAGCACTTTTTCCCCCCACAGTAATAGATTATGAAATGAAAATGACCAGGTGGTGGTGCGGTGGATAGTGTTGACCTGAAACGCAGAGGACCCAGGATGGAGACCCTGAGGTTGCCAGCTTGAGCGTGGCTCACCAGCTTAACCGTGCTGTTGCTGGCTTGAGCAAGGGGTCACTGGCTCGGCTGGAGCCCCCTGGTCAAGGCACTTATAAGAAAGCAATCAATGAACAACTAAGGTGCCACAACAAGGAGTGGATGCTTCTCAAATCTCTCCCTCTCTGTGTCTGTCTCTCTCACGCGCTCTCGCTAAAAAAGAAAAAGAGAAAATCAAAATAACATATATGGTAGTTAAGTGTTTTTTGATATTTCATCTATGTAGAAATGTTGTGTGTATAAACAGGTCATAATTTTAAAAAATAATTTTCACAGATGGTTTCAGTAAAATAATTTATTAGAGATTTTCTTCTAGTAACTAACACGAAGCTCATTTTGGAGTATAGAACCAAAGACAATCAAATAAAGACTTCTCTGGTTGGCAGGAATGACAACTAAACAGACCTCTTAGCCTTTCTATGTTTGAGAAAAGATTCCTAGACTATGGTTCCCATCTTGGAATCAAAGAATGAAGGTAAACAGAATGAACTTTTCTTTTAAAGAAAAAAAAAAGACATGCATAAGCTCAGGATCAGAAATTATATAAATATTTAAAAATTAGTCGGGGAAACAAATCCAGCAAATGAGACAAAGGACGGTTCTGAAATATAGGCAAGAGTATACTGAAATATTTCAGTTCTGATGCATACTATCAATAGTATTTATTGAGCACTAGTATATGCCAGGTACTTGAAACACATAGTTCCAATTTCTAGCACAATTCCAAGTATAATACAGATTCTCCTCAACTTACGATGAAGTTACATTCCGCTACCCATCGTAAATTGAAAATATGGCAAGCCAAAAATGCATTTAATATACTAACCTATTGAACATCATAGTTTAGCCTAGCCTACCTTAAACAAGCCCAGAACACAACATATATAAGAAAACACTAGCAGCACAGAACACTGTAGAGCAGGGGTGCTCAATAAGTCTATCGCAATCTACTGGTCGATTGCGAAGGAAGTGTGGGTAGATCGCATGACATTAAAAAGACATTTATCTTTTGATTGGCATACAGGTTAGCCAATCTGACGTCTGAACTTGACACCCTACACATGCACGTTAAACCGCGCTAACTTGCTGCGTAGTTAGCCTTCAATTTATTTAAACTAAATACAACAAAGGGTATAAAAATGAGTGCCGTAGCTGGTCCGAGTAAGAAGCCTAAAACCTACCACTTTCATACAAAATGGGAGGGGATTTTTTTTCACTATGTCATATTCTAAGTGCGTTTGCCTCATCTGTCTGTGTGCCATTGCTATTCCAAAGAAGGGAAATGCGGAGCGGCTTTTTCGGACTGTTCATAAAAACTATGACATTGACTTTCCTCCGAAAAGAGAGCTGAGAAGGAGAAAGGTGAAAGAAGAATACACAATATTAAATAGTAATAATAGTAACTTAAATAATGATAATATAGAAGAAATAAACTTGTTTTGCATTTTTATTGTAAGTAGATCATTTTGACTTGGTCATCTTATAAGTAGCTCGCAAGCCGAAAAGTGACATGAAAAACCAGTTGGGATATTACAGTAGTCTAAATCCATTTTCCACACTAAAACCAAGTTATTTCAAATCCACTCACTGTCTATTTTCAAATTACTCTTAGACTAAAAAACAAGAATTCCTAACAATGCCTAAAAGGTCTGAGTCTAGTCCAGTGATGGACAAGCTTTTGAGCTTGGAGTGTCAAAATTCGCCAAAAAACCGAGCATAACTCGGGTGGTATGTCACTTCAGAAAAAAACCATAATTTCGTGATATTTATAGTTTAAATAACAAATATGTTTTGGCCTACAGACCTCTGGCACAGAGTGTCTACACTACATCAAATGTTTTATCCTTGGCTAATGCACCTGGCTGAGCAGGAGCCAAGGATGAAACGTCATTCTCAGCATGCAGCTTCATACTTCTCTGGTATGTGGCCGCATGCCATCAAAAATGGCTATGCGTGTCAATGTTGACACACGTGTCATAGGTTCGCCATCACGGGTCTAGTCCCTATTCTCAACTCTCTACTTATACTATTCTTCAGTATTTAGATCATGAGTCAGCAAGATTATGGCCTGGGGCTCAATCCAGCCTGCTATCTATACTTGAAAACAGTCATAACTCATTCATTTACATATTTCTATGGCTGCTTTTATACTGCAAGAGCAGATTTTAATAGTTATAACAGAGGTTATTATCATCCTCAAAGCTTAAAATATTATCTGGCTCTTTAGAGAAACTATGCCAACACTGACTTAGATAAATAACCAACCACTGTGACCTCCTTTAAAAACATGTACTATAAGAGGGACAAATGATTTGACTTTGGGTGATGGGCTCATAACACAATCAACATCAAATGCTATAAAGGTATTTACCTGAAACTTATGTACTCATCGATCAGTCACCCAATTAAATTTAATTTTCTAATTAAAAAAAAGGAACACAGACTATGTTACCTCTCACCACAGGAACGTTCTATTCATTCAGCATTAAATATTCTTCCGTCCACCCAACTAGTCCCCTAGTTAAATCCTATTTATCTATCAGACTACATTAAAATGGCACTTCTCAGGGAAGCCTTTTCTCACTTTTTAGACTAGCATATCTCAATTTAGACCAGCCACATTTCAGATGCTAAGTGACCTCATGTGGCTGCCATGTTGGAAGGACAGCTTCAAGCCAGGCCTGTCGTTTTGGGACTCTTCTATGTTCGATGCCTATCCCAGCCGCAAATACCACATTGCCTTAAACACTAAATTTTACATCTGACAGAATAAGCACACATACATCAATACCACTCCACCTCTGCCGAAATTTCTTATTCATAATTGTCCTGGCTATTCCAGGTTTTTCACTTTTCCATGTATGAATTAGAATCAGTGTGAAATTTCCTGAAAATCCTTGCCGCTTTGAATAAAACAACATTGAATTTAGAGGTCAGTTTAAAGAGCAATGACTTCTTTATGATATGCACTATTCATGGACATAAAGGCACTAGCTACCCGTTTAATTTAGGTCTTTTTAAATGTCTTTCAATAAAATTTTATGCTTCTCCAGAGGTTTGAACATGATGCTATAACTTTCAGGCACTTGATACACTGCCTTTTGTAAAATAGAGTCCAGTTGCTTATTGCTGATGTATAGCGATACAATCAACTTTTGATTACTGATCTTTTCCCAACTTGCAACCTGAAGTTAAACCCAATTTTCCTTGCTGGTTAGGCCCTGTTCAACTAACTGCTTTTGGATTTAAACTAGCTCTTTAGTTTAGCAGACTCATAAATGCAATGCTATTTCACAATACTCTAAATCAGGACAGTTTCCTATCACATCTCACCTTGCTTAGTCACAGTTTTATGCCTCTTTTTTTTTTTAAAGTATTTATTCATTTTTTAGAGAGCAGAGAGAGAGAAAGAGAGAGAGAAGGGAGAGAAGCAGGAAGCATCAACTCCCATATGTGCCTTGACCAGACAAGCCCAGGGTTTTGAACCAGTGACCTCAGCGTTCCAGGTCAACACTTTATCCACTGCGCCGCCACAGGCTAGGTGTTTTACGTCTCTTACATTAAGCTATTTTGCTAACTCTTTTACCAATACTAATAATTTATCTGTACATCCCTTTGGCTTTTATTTAGGCAATCATATCAGCCAATAATGACAATATTGTTTTCTCCATTTCAATACTCATGCTTTAACTTTTTTTCCTTATCATTTTGCTGTGCTCTGTAGAATACTGAACAGAAATGGTGCATACATTTTGTCTTGTTCCTGGTTGAAAGGGGAATCCATTTCTCCATTTAGAATGATGTTTACTATAGCTTTTACTTGTTTATTTGTAGATACCTTTATGGAAATTAAGAAGTTCAAAACAGTAGCTTTCTCATGATTTTACATTTTATCATGTACCTTTTTTTTTTTTTTATCAAGTACCTTTTAAACGCTGTTGGATATTTTGCTATTATATGTCCAAAATCCCTTATGTAAAACCCTTGGAGCAAGGTATGTTTTGCAATTCAGAAATTTCTAGTTAACACATAGTACACGCATAGTACAAAAAAATACCTAATATATAACCTCAGCAAAATGAGGGTCAGTATCCTGTTCTTAAATATATTAATAGTTTTCAAGTGAACTGTATAAATCAGTGCTTCTTAACCTTTTTTGAGGTACCAAACCCACCAGTTTCATATGCGCACTCACCAAACCCTTCTTTAGTGATAAATAAAATATGATTTTTTTTTCCAAATTCAAGACATAGGTATACGTTTTATTACTGGTGCACAAAATGAGCTGTGCATGAACATCACCTTGCTCAAAGAACAAAACCAACAAAGTGCATGAACTCACAACAAATTACAGTATTATTTTATTCTGGCCTCCGCGGCAGAGGCTTCTCCGAACTCGAGACCGACTCATCGAACCCCTAGGGTTCGATAGAACTCAGGTTAAGAACCACTGGTATAAATATTCACTCTAAACAAGATGAACAATGATTTTAAGCAGTCTCACATTAGTTTGAATTAAGTTTCACCAAGAACAAGTCAAATCAGGTTGCGTTACCAAGTTCTAAGAAGAAAAAACTTGATTTTCAGAGGTCACTGGACTTTAAAATTGCAGTTAACAGTCTGTGGATCTGCAATTTATGATTTTTTCATGTACACTCATAATTAAAATGAGACTATCATTTTACTTTCTTATACCATCCTTGTTGGTTCTAGAATTAAAGATAGATGACTTCAGAGAGTAAATTAAGAAATGTGTTATGTGGGGGGCACAGTGGATTAGAGCATCAACCTAGGATGCAGAGGCTGCCGGTTCAAATCCCCAGGCTTGCCTTGCCCAATCAAGGCACACGTGAGAAGCAACTACAAGTTGATGTTTTACGCTCCTCTCCTCCTTTCCATCTCCCCCCCTCTAAAATCAATAAATAAAATCTTAAAATAAAATGTGTTTTCTACTTTCTATTTATTTTCTGAACATTTATAGAACATTGAAATAATATGCTCCTTAAAAAGTCTCCTATAGCCTGACCAGGCGGTGGCGCAGTGGATAGAGCATCGGACCGGGACGCGGAGGACCCAGGTTCGAGACCCTGAGTTCGCCAGCTGAGCGCGGGCCCATGTGGCTTGAGCAAAAGCTTGTCAGCTTGGACCCAAGCTCGCTTTCTCGAGCAAGGGGTTGCTCGGTCTGCTGAAGGCCAGCGGTCAAGGCACATATGAGAAAGCAATCAATGAACAACTAAGGTGTCAAAACGAAAAACTGATGATTGATGCTTCTCATCTCTCTCTGTTCCTGAATGTCTGTCCCTGTAAAAAAAAAAAAAAAAGTCTCTGGGCCTGGTATTCTTGTGGCAAGATGTAACTACTGCTTCACGATTTATTTAACAGTTACAGTATTAGTGAAAGCTTTCTTGTCTAGGTAAATACTTTTCTGCCAGTTTACTCTTTTTAAACCTTTTAATTGTTGATACAAAGTTGTTGATAGTATTCTCTATTATCTTTTTAATTGAATCTATCTGTAATTATGTCCCCCTTTTCATTCCATGTTTATTTTATGCGTTCTCTTTCTTTTTCTCATGAGTCTTACTGATGTCTATTTTTCTAGTCTTATTAAAGAATTAACTTCTAGTTTTGCTGATTTCTCATTTGGTCTCTATACTATACTCTTATCACATTAAAACTGAATGTGTACATCAGCCTCCTCTCTAGATTACCTCCTGCCAATACCAGTCTCTTCTCAACTTGTAACTCGACATTAAACTCAACTTTCCTTACTGCTGCTCAGGTCCTGTTCAACTAACTGCTTGTGGATTTAGACTAGCTCTTCACTTTAGCAGACTCTTATAAATGCAATGCTATTTCAAAATACCCTGAATTAGGACAGTTTCCTATCACATATCACCTTGCTTAGTCAATATTTTATACCACTGTACAAATGATTTTCCCCATCTAAAATATATTTTTTACTTCTTTTTTTTTTTTAATTTTATTTTTCTCGTCATATTTTGGAACACAAGTTTATATATATATATATATATATATATATATATATATATATATATATATATTTCTTTTTCTTTTCTTTTTTTTTACAAGGACACAGAGAGAGTCAGATAGATAGGGACAGACAGACAGGAACTGAGAGAGGTGAGAAACATCAATCATTAGTTTTTTGTTTCCGTTGCAACACCTTCGTTATTCATTGATTGCTTTCTCACATGTGCCTTGACCGCGGGCCTCCAGCAGACCGAGCAACCCCTTGCTGGAGCCAGCGACGTTGGGTGCAAGCTGATGAGCTTTTGCTCAAGGCAGATGGGCCCACGCGCTCAAGCTGATGAGCTCGGGGTCTCGAACCTGGGTCTTCTGCATCCCAGTCCGATGCTCTATCCACTGCGCCACCACCTGGTCAGGCTATTTTTTACTTCTTAAAAGACAATCAACATACTCAAAACTGATGATTTATCTTTTTCATGAAGTTCTGCAAAACTAACTCCACACACTCTGATCTCTCATCATATATTCCTTTAATATTATTTGAACAATACTACCACCAAATAGTATATATGCTTTGTATTTAACAAATTTACCATGTTCCAGGCACTCTAAATCAATATGAACTTACCTCTTATAACAGTTCTAAGTATGATCATCTCAGTTTTCCTAGACAGAGGTACAAATAAATTACATCCTTACATAGTTAAGTCCCAGAAGTCTGGCTCTATACCATGTGCTCTTACTATTATATTATGCTTCCTTCAATTGCTCTGGTAGTACTTTCTAAACCTGACCCAACCACAGGGTATTTATTCTCTCTCAAACTAATATTTAAACTTTCTAAGGGATGCATGTCTTCAACTTTTTATACCCTTTAAGTTTTTTTTTTTTGTACAGACTTAAGCATGTTTTTAGTCAATGCTTACTGATCTGAAACATAAGACTTTAATTACTCAAGTCCAATTTACACTATGAAAACAATTTTTAGGCACACTAATCTACACTTAAGTGCTCCAGCCTTTCCGTAATGCTTAAAAAATACATATCATGAGTAACTACTAGACATAGAAAGATCTAAAGCATTTCACTGTGCATATATAAATATCAAGCCCTAAAATAAAACTGAGGCACAAAACTGTACCCATGAAGTTGCATTGTAACCTATGTTTATTTTTTTAAGACCGTAAGCCTCCAAACCAAATGTTTAAGTGACACCAGATTTTAAAATTACTTATAGCTATAAAAACTTCTAAAATAAATATCATTTCTCCAATGTTCTTGAGTTCCAATATTATAACACTTTAATCTAAATATTAAAACAAAGTTATATAAAAATACAAGGAAATTCTGTAACAGCTCTAAAAGTAGGATAGCTGAGACTGAGTAAAATCAACAGAGATTATAAGTGCGCTTCATAGCCAACTAACTCATCATTTCAATAAAAGTGAGGCAAGACTGACATCAAAAGAAAGAAGTATATTATACAAAGCACTGAATCAAATATATATATCATTTGCAAGTTTAGGGAAAAGAATCTAGGTCTGATATTAACTCTCATTTGTTTCTGTGGCTAGAAATAACAAAATTAAAGACAAATTACTGTAATAAGTGAATTTAAGATGTCAGGGACTAAAAACGGCACCGCTGCTTTATGTACCTCTAAAAACAAAAAAAAACTTATGTTATTTAAATTATAACATGTCAGCAATTGCTAAACACATCCCGATTTAAGAGATTTTAAAAAGTTAAAAAATGGATTTTAGAATCAATAAAATACAGTTATGTAACTAAGCAAGGCAAATCAGATGTGAAGAGTTTTAATTCAATTCAAACAACATTATCATTAATAAACTGGAATCAAGGACTGTGCTAAAATTTCAGAATATAAATACAAATTTAGCACCTCGCTTCCCTTCACAGCGCAGCGCTCAGAATTTCTTAGTTTCAAACCACTGAAATACTCATGCATTTTGTACATTTATCCTAAAGAAATAATCCAAAAGGAACTTTAAAGCAAATTAATTGGCCACTGCAATAAAAGACAGCAAAATTTAAAATTTGGAAGCCTAACCATCTAGTTTTAATACAATTCACTAAATGGAAATTTATGTAATGACTAAAAGTATAATTTTGAAAGACTAAGGAGCAATATGGAATATGAGTAAGTAAAAAGACAATACGTATACACTGTAATTCAAACTAAATAAAAGTTAGGTATACTGGAAGGAAGATAAAAAGAACATTATTGGGATACAAGTTCATACTGTTCAAAAATCTATATTCTAATAATGTCTTTACCTTTTTGAACACAGGTTGTAGATTAAATAGCAGTCGTGTCCCTTAGCACCCCATTCACAGCTTCCCTTTTCACAATTTCAGTGCCCTTTAATCTTGGTCCAAAAATATTAAATAGAAAATTCCAGAAATAAACCATCCATAAGTTTTAAATTGCACATTGAGTAATGAAACCTCTTGCTGTCCTGCTTCATCCTGCCAAGGACATGAATTATCCCTTTATCCAGTGTATTCCCACTGTGCATGCCACCAGCTCATTAGTCACTTATAGCCAGCTAGGTTAGCAGATCAACTGTCCATGTATCACCGTGCTTATTATGTTCAAGTACCCTTACTTTACTCAACAATGCCACATTCACATAACTTTTATTACTGCATATTTTATGTATGTATGTATGTATGTATGTGACAGAGAGGGACAGAGAGGGAGAGAGATGAGAAGCATCAATTCTTTGTTGCCGCGCCTTAGTTGCTCATTGATTACTTTCCCATATGTGCCTCAACTGGGGGGCAGGGTGCTACAGCAGAGCGAGTGACCCCTTGCTCAAGCCAGCAACCTTGGTCTCAAGCTTGTGAGCCTTGTTCAAACCAGATGAGCCCACGCTCACACTGGCGACCTTGGGGTTTCGAACCTGGGTTCTCCGTATCCCAGTCTGACACTATCCACTGTTATACCGCTTAGGCTATTACCACATATTTTATAACTGTTCTATTTTATTATTAGTGTTAATCTCTTACTATGCTAACTTATAAATTAAACTCTATCATATATATGTACAGGAAAAAATAAAGTACATACAGGATTTGGTAGTATCCATGATTTCAGGCAGCCTCTGAGAGTATTGGAATGTATTCCCTGCAGATAAGTGAGGACTACTATAGTACTGCATCATTCTTAAACTTTCTGATTTTGGTATCTATACTGTTGTAATTTAAGAGAATGTTCTTGTTTTTAGGTAGTATTAAAGTATTTAATGATAAAGAAAAAAAAAGTTCAATATCTCCACCTTGATTTTAAAAGGCTAAAAAACAAAGAAACCCTAACACACACACACACACACACACAAACACACACACAGCTCAAGCAAGTAGGACAAAATATAAACAAGTGGCAAATCTCAATGAAAGGTATATTAAGAGCCTCTTTTTCTTTTTTTGTGTGACAAGGAATATAATTTTCTTTTACTCTTTCAATAAGTTTTCTCTAACTTGAAATGATACCAAAATAAAGTTAGTAAAACAACTCAGTAGTCTTATGATCACAAATGAAAAAATAGGCCCTGGTCAGTTGGCTCAGTGGATAGAATGTCAGCCCAGCATATGGACATACGGGTTCAATTCCAGTAGGAGCACATAAAAGAAGACTTTCTGCTTCTCTCTCGCTCATCTCCCCCTTCTCTCTCTCTCTCTTCCCTTCCAGCAGCCAATGGCTCTACTAGTTCCAGCATTGCCCCAGGCAGTGAGAATATCTGGGTTGGCCCAGTGAGTCAACCTCAGGCACTAAAAACAGCTTGGTTGATTGAGCATCATCCCCAGAAGGAAGTTGCTGGGTAGATCCCAGTTGGGGAACATGTGGAAATCTGTCTATTTCCCCTTCTCTCAAAAAAGAAAAAAGAAGAAGAAAAAAAAGAACAGAAAAAGCAATTTAAAATAGAAAGATTGTGGATGTTATCTTTGATAATAAGCATCAGGTTTGTTTGTTTGTTTTTATTTTTTTTAACAGGGACAGAGAGAGAGAGAGAGAGAGAAGGACAGACAGATAGGAATGGAGAGAGGTGAGAAGCATCAATCATCAGTTTTTCGTTGCCATTGCAACACCTTAGTTGTTCATTGATTGCTTTCTCACATGTGCCTTGACCAAGGGCCTTCAGCGAACCAAAGCAATCCCTTGCTGGAGCCAGCGACCTTGGATCCAAGCTGGTGAGCCTTCGCTCAAGCCAGATGGGCCCGCGCTCAAGCTGGCAAGCTCGGGGTCTCGAACCAGGGTCCTCCGCATCCCAGACCGACGCTCTATCCACTGCGCCACCGCCTGGTCAGGCAATATAAGCATAAGTTTTAATAACATAAGCAAATTAAAAAAAAAAAATTAAGTAGTTTGGCACTAATAAAGTATGTAACTACTAGGATTAGTGATAACAGGGTGACTAAAAAGATGCTCGAGATATGTAGTCAGCTGTGTGTCATGAGTTGAGTTTATGCTGTACATCTAGATGAGTCTTATTTCAACAGTTTACATTCCTAATCTAAAGAACAACAATAAAATAAGGAAACATTGCAGCTTAAACTTAGAAAATAAAATGGTGACTACTCAACTATAGAGCAGAAATTATTAAATGTAGCTAAACTATCCAGTGTAAGCTTACCCAAAATATCTGTATCTTTAATTGATTGAACTTACTAAACAGCAGTCAGCTGCAGTAAATATTAAGACTATGGAGTTACCAGATAAAAAAATTATCAACATGTAGAATAAAAACCTACTGAATCCTACCTGAAAACCATATAAGAATTTGAATAAAAGTTTATGTACACATCATTAAAATGTCTATATTACCCAAAGCAATTTATAAATTCAATGCAATACCCATTAAAATACCAATGACATACTTCAAAGATATAGAACACATATTCCAAAAATTTATATGGAACCAAAAAAGAACACGAATAGCCTCAGCAATCTTAAAAAGAAAATATAAAGCAGGAGATATCACTCTTCCGGATATCAAGGGTTACTACAAGGCCATTATACTCAAGACAGCCTGGTCCTGGCATAAGAACAGGCACATAGATCAATAGAACAGAACAGAGAACCCAGAAATAAACCCACACCTTTATGGACAAATGATATTTGACAAAGGAGGAAAGAACATACAATGGAGTAAAGACAGCCTCTTTAACAAATGGTATTGGGAAAATTGAACATCTACCAGCAAAAAAATGAAACTAGACCATCAACTTACACCATTCACAAAAACAAACTCAAAATGGATAAAAGACTTAAACTTAAGCCATGAAACCATAAGCATTTTAGAAGAAAATATAGGCAGCAAGCTCTCTGACATCTGTAGCAGCAATATATTTGCCAATTTATCTCCACGGGCAAATGAAATAAAAGGCAAGATAAACAAATGGGACTATATCAAACTAAAAAGTTTTTGCACAGCTAAAGACAATAGGAACAGAATAAAAAGACAAACCACACAATGGGAGAACATACTCAACAGCACGTCTGACAAGGGGTTAATAACCAAAATTTATAAAGAACTTATAAAACTCAACACCAGAAAGACAAACAATCCGATCAAAAAATGGGCAAAAGAAATAAATAAAAATTTCTCTAAAGAGGACATACAGATGGCCAATAGGCATATGAAAAAATGCTCAACATCACTATTTGTTAGAGAAATGCAAATTAAAACCACAATGAGATATCACCTCACACCAGTCAGAATGGGGCTCATCAGCAAAACAACACAGAATAAGTGCTGGCAAGGATGTGGAGAAAATGGAACCCTCCTGCACTGCTGGTGGGAATGCAGATTGGTACAGCCACTGTGGAAAACAGTATGGAGATTTCTCAAAAAATTAAAAATCAAACTGCCTTTTGACCCAGCTATTCCACTTATAGGAATATACCCTAAGAACACCATAGCACTGTTTGAAAAGAAGAAATGCGCCCCCATGTTCGTGGCAGCATTGTTGACAATAGCGAAGATCTGGAACCAGCCCAAGTGTCCGTCAGTAGATGAGTGGATTAAAAAGCTTTGGTACATATATACTATGGAATACTACTCAGCTATAAAAAATGATGACATCAGATCATTTACAACAAAATGGATGGACCTTGATAACATTATACGGAGTGAAATAAGTAAATCAGAAAAAAAAAACCTGAGAACAGCATGATTTCATACATAGGTGGGACATAAAAGTGAGACTATGAGACATGGACAAGAGAGTGGTGGTTACGGGGTGGGGGGGGAGAGGGAGGAGAGGGTAGGGTAGAGAGGAGGGGAGGGGCACAGGGAAAACCAGACAGAAGGTGACAGAGGACAATTAACTTTGGGTGACGGGCATGCAACATAATTGAATGATAAGATAACCTGGAGATGTTTTCATTGTACATATGTACCCTGAGTTATTGGTGTCACCCCATTAAAATAAAAAAAAGAAAAGTTTATGTGCACTCAAGTGTCAAACATAATGAGAAGTGAAGGTGCTTAAGGTACCACTGTGAAAAAATATATAATAAAAATAAAAACTATTAAATAGAATTTTAATAGCATACATATTTCAGTTTCTAATACTAAATTAGTAACTATTTAAAACATAACAGACAAAAACTTGCTATGTGGACAGAATTCTACAATTCAAACTTAAGAAACTATTCTGTAAGTCAGTAGGCATTATACCTCTATTCACAAAGAAGTTGCCTGGAAAAGTTAATAAATTTCTAAGACTACAAATTACGCAGATTTACTGTACTGTTAATATGCTTTAGTGAGATAGGTATATCAAATTAATACTGAAAAACTGATAGGTCAGATGGAAAAGACAAATGCAATGCTTTCAAAACAGAAAAAAAAAATCACTTTATATCTGGGTTCCTATAGAGAATACATTCACCAAGAATTTTCATGCTGAAGAATACGAAATAAAACTACCCCAAATAAGATCAGGCATAAATAAACTCAATATAATCAGTAACAAAATATAATTTTCCATCACAAAACATTCAGAAAACTTTAAAGAGCTGATAATTTTATTTACAGAATGACATAAGGCAGCTTAAGTTCTCACCAATGTTAAATCCATTGTCTTAAAATAAAAACATTTTTAAGGTAAAAACAAACATCTTTATAAACATTACTGACTATAAATTATGACTGACTATAAATTAAACTTACCTTTTTATCTTCTTTTACTTTGTGGATTTTCTTCTTCATTTTCTTATCATCCAATTCCTGGTCTGAAGTGATTGCAGGATTATCAATACCACCTTTCCAAGTTTCAACAGGAGAAAGAAGTGGATCTTCTTCACTTCCTCGATGTCTTCCTTTCCTTTTAGTTTTGGAAGTAGTGAAAGCCTCATCATCACTTGCATCTGAATGTGTTCTTCGATAGTATGACTTGGCTTTACTAAACAAGGTTTTAGATTTATATTTGTATTTTGAAGGCCTCCGTTCCCCATGACTTTTTGAGGTTCTATCAGAAAACCCATTTTCCTCATCTCCTTGGGTGTTATTTACAAATGAGTTTCGAATTTTAATGCGATTTTGACTATCATCTGGGACAACATATATCTCATCAGAACAGCCCTTCTGTTTGAAAATTGTGTCAATGGGTTCTGCGTAGTTATCTGAAGGATCCATATCTTCAGGATGTGCCAAAGGCACCCGGGAAGTCTGTTTTCTTGGGTTTTTACCAATACCAGCTTCAATTGTTTTCAAAAGGTTTGGATCCAGTTTCTTCACATTTGTCTTAGGTACAACTGGTTTAGGTTTAATAGGTGGAGGCACTTTATGGTTGCGTTCATGGTCATGACAGTTGGGGGTGCTATGAATAGGATATTCATTTCCTTCCAAATCTAATCTATACCTAGAACGGTCACTAGGCGTTGGAAGCAACTGTACATCATCCCCAATTGGACTATAAGGAGGTGGTGCTTCCGTGTCATCATCTGAGTCAGGGTAGTTGTTATAGGGAAAACAGTCTCTGGGAGATGGCAGAAAAACATCCTCACTTTGATGGGTTGATTCCCTTGTATTATCAGACAAATAGGAATTTTCTATCATATTTTTTTTCTCTAGAACATCACTGAAAAACAGTGTAAAGACCTCAGTTTGCCGATGATACTGAGATAAAGAATACAGTGCTGTAAACTTAGCAGTGATCTCAGTTGCAATGTGTTCTCCTTCAGTCATTAACTCCTTGATGGCCTCATTTTCAAAAAAATCTGCTTGACTGTCAGTAACTGCCACCAGCTGTACAGGAATGGTGTCCTGAACTTCTGACAGAAATGCTCGAAGCATTCCCATTGATGCTTTTCGTTTGGCAGAATAAACTAATATATATCCATGAACAAGTTCATCTTTTCTGACTCCAATTGAGGAATGATATGATAATATTGTGATCTGTATTCGCCTTCTTTTTTCACCAATGATTTTATCAAGCATTAGGGAATTATTCTGTCCAGCTTGAGCAGCACTGCAAGAATGAGAATCAAGGAAGGGTGAAAGAATAAGATCCACACTAAATGGATCACCACACATAGCACACATGACAATTCTCAAGTCAGCTTCTGATACATCCTTATTGGTAGGAACTGGGCTCACCACATCTAAATTATGTTTAACTGATTCTAATACGCCTCTTAGAGCTTGCTTTATTTGAGTTTCATTAAACTTACGAGGATATGTACCAGCAGGTACATCTACAAAAGGGCATTGTAACTTGTTTGCCAACTGTTGCCCTTGGTGCCTGAGAATTGGTAGATTCTTACTAATAGAGTCTCTCTGATGGGCCAGAATTAATGTAAAAGGAAGATTTGCCATATATTTATCTTTTCTGATCTGAGAAGCTTCAGTTCTTATTTTTCCAATAAGCTCCCCAATAAAATTCAGTGACTCAATGGAATTAAATACACAGAAGCACCCATGTGGTTTAAAGGCGGAAGTCCATAACTGACCTAAGTAAGGCGACTTGGCATCAAATGGTCGAAGATCAAGTTCATAAATTTTTCCATCTAAGGCATACTCATCATCAGTGGATTGTGTCCTTATCTCATTTGCTAGTTCTTGGGCAAGGCCATCCTTCCCTAAAATGAAAAGATTAACTTTATCTATATTGGTGCTATCATGATACAACCGTAAGCGGCCATGATCCAACTGCAAAAGACTACTGGCAAGTAACTGCTCTACTTTAATGTCCATACAATTCTGGCCACTAAGACAAGTTTCTTTAGTGGGATGATAAACAAATCCTATATGCTTAAGTAGAAGAGACTCCCTATCAGGTGCAAGTTTCTGTAAAGCTTTATATCTAGGTTCTTCACTCAAAACTGTATGAATTTCACTCATTTTATCGGAACTAGGTGTTGCATTAAGATCTAAATCATAAAAAAGTTCAGAATGCTCAAAAAGCATTTCCTGAAACTCTTCTTTGGCTTTTTCAACTATTTCTCGCTGATGCCTACTATACACCTCTTTGCTATCAGCCTCTGTAATATACTTGAAGGCTTCATCCTCCATAACAAAGCACATAACTTCCTCCCATGGCTGCCCAGGTGAAATAAATTGAATTTTTTCCAAAGTCTTTTTGAATTTCTCTTTCATTTCTATCCTCCTTTTCTCTGATATTAGATGTTGTACATGGTTCTGATAGACTTTTTCAGCTTCTAAAGTGCTCAGGAGGTCAAACGGGATTCGCCTATCATTAATTTTGTCTATATGGTCAGTTTCATCCCAAGGTGTTTTTTCTAGCACCACAAAACATAACTGAAAATCCACTCTCTTTTCCATTAACTTCAAAGCTTCTGACCAATTCAAATGTTCAATCTCTTCCAGATTTGGCAAAAGAGTGTTAAAAACTCTTGGTAAGGTATTTATATATTCTTCTCTCCTTTTTCTTATATGTTCCTGTTTAAGTTGTTCTATATGTTTTGAAAACGTATTTCTGGCCTTTCTTGTTCCCTCTAAGTTGATGTATTCTTCATAATCAGGATGATTTTTTAATTTATTACTAACAGTTTTCCAAGTTGCATGGTAATCTCTCACAGTCTGCACAAGTTTTTCAAACTTATCTGTTGCTGTGACAACAAGTTGTCTTTGTGTTTTATAAGCATCCAGATAGGGAATAATTTTAGGTTTGCCACGAGTTTTATCCAACATTTGTACCAGTGCAGTGAAACATGTTTCAATGTTGACATCAAATCGTGCTGATGTTTCCACCACAAGAAGGTTCTTTTTGTTTGAAGCAAATGCCTGAACTTCTCTAAGATAGTGATCCACACATTCATCACATTTAGTTGCTGCTATTATTACAGGTTTTTTTGATTTTGATAGTTGGACAAAAAGGTTATTCACAAATTTCAGTTGATCATCAAACTTCCTATTGCATCCCTGACTTACATCAATGCACAATAAAAATCCATCCACATTGAGCTTCCCTTCAGGCATTTGCTTCTGTTCAAAGTCTTGCTCCAAGCCTAGTTGATCAGTGCAAATGTACATTAGTTTCTCTGCTGACTGTAATTTAGAGGCAGCTGCACGTTTTATATATGGTTGCAAATTTGTACTCCGATGAGGCAAGAAAGTCTGGTCATCAATGAATTCTGTTTGTTCAATGACATGAATTTTGCATTCTACTCCATCTTCACCATTTAGTGTTATATCACCCCAGTACAAAAAGTGATCATTGTTTACTACTCGTCCTCCAAAGTCAATGGTGCTGAGCACAGAAGTATGCTCTGGATAATATTCATCTGCTTTTGAGCGCACAAATCTATTGCACAAACAAGACTTTCCAACTCCACAGTTACCTTTGTCTTTTTCAGTCCCAGAGAGTCCAACTACACTGATCGTATAGGATGGGGGGCGAGGCTCTTTGTTTTTTGCCATCATAACTCTCTTCTCATGTCTCTACATTCATAAAGGTAACCAGATATACTTCTCATTCTGAAAATAAAATCATTTCAAAATACAGATCCTGAATTTCAGAACTATATTTGGTTCTTTGTATTTCCCTCATTTCTGTGCAGAAAGGTCTTCAAAATCAAATGGATCATCTTCCTGGAAAGAGGAGAAAAAGTACAAATGTTAATCATGACTCACGCACATTAAATTATATACGTACTAAAGATGTTCATGGCAAAGCACCATGCAAGTTAATAATGTTACATGTATTTTAAGAAATCACCCTAGTCTATGGTTTGTTATAAATGCAAAATGGTCTCAAATTTAAGGCAATTCTAACAATTAAAATAACTAATACAAAATTTAGTATCTCACAGACTTTAAAATAAGCCCTTATAAGCCAAATGTACCTTACGTCTCTACTCTTTCCTTTAAGTTTAAGAAAATAACTAGTCCCTCAATTTTCCTGCCTTCTATAACAGGAAGGGTATATTTGGTGATAACTAAAATGTACTAGTTGCTTTAACAACTTCCTCACAACCTTTAAAAACCTGCTTTATAATCTGGTTCCTCGAAACTTATTCTTTAAAATGAAAATTTTAATGACTTTATTAGCAAGACTTTAGAATTAAAATATTTTCAATAAGTTTCAATACACTTCTATGAAATCTATCAAATATTATGCCCCCCAAAAACTGAAATATTCAAATATATATATATATATATATATATATATATATATATATATATGAAAGAGAAAGTCAGATAAGGACAGGCAGGCAGGGAGAGATGAGAAGCATCAATTCTTAGTTGTGGCACCTTAGTTGTTCATTGATTGCTTTCTCATACGTCCCTTGATGGGGGTGTGGTGGTGGGGGGTCCTACAACAGAGCAAGTGATCCCTTGCTCAAGCCAGTGACCTTGGACTCAAGCCAGTGACCCCGGGCTCAAGCCAGCAACAACGTGCTCAAGCCGGTGAGCCCGTGCTCAAGCCGGTGAGCCCGTGCTCAAGCCGGTGACCTCAGGGTTTCAAACCTGGGTCCTCTGCATCCTAGGCCGATGCTCTAATCCACTGTGCCACTGTCTGGCAGGCAAGATATTCAAATATTTAAAAGAAGTAGAATAAATGGACAGTTAGTGTAAATAATGACAGTATTTAACTAGATCAATGCTTCTCAGACTATCTAAGGTGAAGGACCAATTTTTATTTCATATCTACAACTCCACTTTTGTAAAATAAATAATTTTTCCACTGATTTGAAAAAAAGGAAGGAAGGAAGAGAGGGAGAAAGGGGAAGAGGAACAGAGAGAGAAAGAGAAAGAATCAACTCATTGTTCTACTTAGTTGTGCACTTACTGGGTGCTTTGTATATATGCCCCGACCAGGATTGAACCTGTGACCTTGGCTCACTGGGACAACACTCTACGCACTGAGCAACCTGGCCAGGGCCAAGTAAGTAAGTTTTAAAAAATCTAAGTGCCACCTGACCAGGCGGTGGCACAATGAATAGAGTGTTGGACTGGGACGAGGAGGACCCAGGTTCAAAACCCCGAGGTTATTAGCTTGAGTATGGGGTCGCTGGCTTGAGCGTGGGATCACACACATGACCCCATGGTCAGTGGCTTGATCCCAAGGTCACTGGCTTGAGCAAAGGGTCACTCGCTCTGCTATAGCCCCCGGTCAAGGCACACATGAGAAAGCAATCAATGAACTAAGACGACTAAGGAGCCGCAACTAAGAATTGATGCTTCTCATCTCTCTCCCTTCCCGCCTATCTGAACCTATCTGTCCCTCTCTGTCACACACACACACACACACACACATCTAAGTGCCAATTTCTTAACAGATTCAAGAAACATAATTTACTGTCAAACTGCTTCTAAATGTTCATGATTTCTGTATTTATTTCCTCGGTGTAGTTTAAATGAACCACATTTTAAGAAACAACAAGCAAAAGAATTTTATATATTTGAGACAAACTTTTAGAAGTATCTTATATACCAGCAACATTACACAACTTTTAAGAATTCCATGTAGTTTAATTAGGTTATTTATGTGAGCGCAACAAATTATTCTCTTATAAATTTTATTTGGAGATTCTTCACATTCTTTTGAGGTTGAATCAAAAACAATTCAAAATTTCTATCACATTAAAATTTTATAAGATAGGGAAAATATTCAGTTACATACACCAACATACATGAAAATTATCTACTACAGACAAAAGAAATTATATAAAGAATGTAAAGAAAAGTAGTAGGCCCTGGCCAACGCTGGCTCAGCAGCAGAGTGTTGACCCAGAGTGGAAGTTTTGGTTCACTTCCAGTCGGAGAACACAGGAGAGGCGACCACCTGCTTCTCCAACCCTCCCTCAACCCAGTACTATAACTCTAACCATCATCTCTGGCCCTAGATTATTACAAAGCTTCTAAACTAATTTACTGCTTCCACTCCTCCCCTTCCTCAGTTTATTCATATCAGAAGAGCCAAACTGTTCCTTTTAAAACATAAGTTAGCCCTGGCCAGTTAGTTCAGTAGTAGAGCATGGCCCAGCATGTGGATGTCCTGGGTTTGATTCCTGATCAGGGCACACAGGAGAAGAAACCATATGCTTCTCTGCCCCTCCTCTCTTTCTCTCTCTCTTCTCCTCCCACAGCCATGGCTGGATTGGAGTGAGTTGGCCCCTGGCACTGAGGATGGCTCCATAGCCTCTGCCTCAGGCACTAAGAAGAGCTCAGTTTTGAGCACCGGCCCTAGACTGGGGTTGCCAAGTGGATCCCAGTCAGGGTGCATGCAGCAGTCTATCTCCCTTCTTCTCACTTGAAAAAAGAAAAGAAAAAAACAAAACAAAAATAAGTCAGAGCCTCCCATTCTTCTGCTCAAAACTCGCCAGTGGCTCATAAAAGTAAAACTAGTTCTTTCAACGACTTATTGTAAGATCTGCCTTTTCCAACCCTTTCTCTCTGACCTACTCATGCTATTTGTCCCACTCTCATTAGCTCCAGTCACAGTAAGTTAAGGATGTTCTTGCCTTTGCACTCACTTTTCCCAATACCCTCCCCTCACCACCACATTCCCCTTGCTTAACTCCTTATATCCTTATCTAGTATACAACTTACTTCTTTATTACTTGTCATTACCTCTATCCCTCTCCCCACCCCACTTCAGGCTTTATAATAAAGATCCACAAAGACACATGTCTGTATTTCATTAATATATCACAAGAGTCTAGGACAGTGTCTCCCATATAGCAACTACTCAATAAATGCATGAACCCTGTTAAATATTAGTAAAATCAAATTCTTAATTCTTTGGCAAATAAAAAAGTAAAATATGTTAACGTTTACTAAATAAGTCTTGTAATTTGTTCATCTAAAAAATTTCCTAAAGCTATTAATACTGTTAAAAATTAGAAGAGGAAATGAAAACGTTATTTTAACACATAAGCTAAGTAATTAAACAATGTAATACTTGTTGGAGTCCATCATATTCCATATTTTCTTTAACCAAGCATACAAATCTTAATTTTGAAAGAAACATTAAAGGAGTCATCATTCCTATGAATTAGTTTTGGACAAGATTATTACCAGATGAATGAAAAGAGAATCTATTAAAAATATCACAATTGCCTGACTAGGCAGTGGCCCAGTGGATAGAGCGTAGGGCTGGGATGTGAAAGGCCCAGGTTTGAAGCCCCGAGGTTGTGGCTTGAGCACAGGCTCATCCAGCTTGAGCATGGGCTCACCAGCTTGAGCACAGGCTCATAGATATGACCCTATTTGGCTGGCTTGAGCCCAAGGTCGCTGGCTTGAACAATGGGTCACTCGCTCTGCTGTACCCCCCCCCATCAAGGCACATATGAGAAAGCAATCAATGAACAACTAAAGCGCCACAAGGATTGATGCTTCTCATCTCTCTGCCTTCCTGTCTATCCCTGTCACTTTGTCTCTGTTACCCCCCCCCCAAAAGAAAAGTATTTTCACCAATTTATGTAGTAACTAAATAACCTGGAAGCATATCTTGGTAGGCTCTAGAATTAAACTGTTAGAATTTTTAAACTATTTGTTTTTTCTCCATATTCCCAGCACCCAGAACAATGCCTGATACACAGCAGGTGCTCAAATATTTGATAATTAAACAAATCAATTTCTAGACTTAGATCCTAAACCACCAGGCACTCCTGAAGTCACATTTGTAGTCACAATTAACAAAAATCACATATTGCTATGGGCCCATAAAGTCTATTATAGTAGAATATTCTTATAAAAAGTCCAGGTTTTTTTCCTCAAGAACTATAGCCATTAATACAAATTATAGATATAATAAACAGTAAAGTATATTATAGTAGAATATTCTTATAAAAAGTCCAGGTTTTTTTTCCCCAAGAACTATAGCCATTAATACAAATTATAGATATAATAAACAGTAAGCTCGAAGGCTCAATGGCAGTATTTCCAGGAGGGTCCTAGTAGGTAATACTCTGGAAGCTTCTCAAACCCTATTCTGCAAACATAATTCTGCCTTTACCCATCTTTACTTTGATATTTCAAGTATTTACTACTTGAAAAAAAAGTTTCAGTTAATATTTAAAAACCAATGACCTAAAAAAAAAAAACAACCAATGACCTAAAAATAAACCATTCCCAACCAGATTAACTGCCTACCCTATTATTTAATCAACACTTTCTTCTAACAACATGTTATATCACTGAGGCAGGCCTTGGTGTGAATGTTATTCTAAACTCTTCCTAAAACCTGTATAATTTGTTAATCCGTGTCACTCCAATAAATTCAATTAAAAAAATAAAATTAGAAAAATTGTCAAAAATAAAAAATTATACTCTTCCTAGACCATTTCCGTATTTTCTTGCATAACAGAAGAACCAAAGGTCATTTTATTTTTATCAGCCTATGTAAACAACTCATTAAGTATTTACTGGGCTTAGCTACTATCTGTGTAGCTTCATGTCAAGAGGTTTTGAGGATACAAAGGTATGTAGGGAGAAGCCCACTAAACCAGTGCTGTGAATATGCTCACCTCCCTTTCAATAATCTGACATTCAATACTGCAATGCTACAGAGGAGGGAAACCATTATTTTTATTATACAAACTACATTAGATAAGGTTTAACAATTTCTTAATGATGGAAACATTAAGAGGAAAGTAAAAATCTCAGGAAGGGTTTTAGACATAAAAAGGAGGTATGAATTATTTTTTAGGCTCAAAAGCACTTTCCCCACTAACAGAGACAAAGGCAATGTGTTTTCTTTGGAAACGATAAATTCAAATAAACGAAGGATCAGCACAATTGGAATAGATCAGGACTTGGAAAACTTTTTTTTGTAAAAGACCAGACAGTAAATATTTTAGGTTTTGCATTCCATACAGCATCTATTACAACTATTCAACTCTGCAGTTATAGTGCAAAAAAAGCCATAAATAATAATTAAATAAATGACTATGGCTGTGTTTATGGACACTAAAAGGAGAATTTCAATTAATTTTAACATATCACGAAATACTATTCCTTTTATTGTTTCTTTAACCATTTCAAAATGTGGAAAGCCATAGACAGAAGGGTGGATTTGGCCCAGAAACCAAAATCTGCAGACCTCTAAATTTCAACAAGGAGTAAGGATTTGAGCGAGCTTTGAAAAATAAATTGGATTTGGATTTAAACATGTAGAAGTCATTACAGGTGTGTGATTAGGGTAGAGTGGTAGAACAGTTACTATTTCTGAAAGTAGAGACATTTATTTCTTTTATTTCTGAAGATTTAAGATATGACTATCAAAGGTCTTCAAGGGCAGAAGACTTAGATCTTGAAATAAGCAAAAACAAGACATTACAGACTAGAAGTGTAACACAAATTTAGATTTGGTGGAGCACAAAACCCAAGAGATGGACAAATACTGGAGGCTTTAAAGCACCTGACCTACCCCTGAACTAAAAAGAGCAAACCAAGACAAAAAGAATTTGGTGACTGGCTGCAAGATATAAGAAATAAAAACAAAGAACAAAGAAGTCAATGTTTCTTTATGAAAAACTAAATTGGTTTTAGCAGTAAATGGTGGTATTACTCGAGTTTCAGGTAACTATTTCTGAAAACAAATGAAAATACAGAAATGAAATGAGGCAAGGTTAAGATTAGTAACACATTTAAGATCATAAACTTTAGAAAATTATTTAAGACATCATTTGATTTAATACTCAAAAGGAACATCTGAAAGGTTAAATACTTAGTTAATAAAGAATAGAAATCTGGACCTTTTAAGTTCTCAGATCTAGGAATGTTAATTTTCCACTGGTTCTCTAGTCAGCCAAAGCAATGAGTACATACATACATACACACACACAAAAAAATCTTGGCTCTGAAAAAAGAAGAAAATTAACTCAACTATATCAGAAATCAAGGTAGGAGTTTTCCCCAGGCCGTTTAACAATACCAAATACAGCAAAGAGAACAGACAAATAATGCAAACATGACTTACTTCTTCCTCTTTCGACTAACCTTGTTTTAATACCTTCCCCCAAATCTCTCAATTTGGCTCATAAGGTACAAATTAATGCTCTTAAATTTTTACCTTGCATCTTTCCCTCACCTGCCAATCTATCCTGCATTTCCCTGTGCTTTTGGTTCAGTATTACTAACTTACCTAAATGTCCTTTTCTCTCACTTATCCCAATCCTATAAAACTTTCAAATGTTATCTCCTTTAAATCCCTTAATACCAACCTTTAAAAAAAATTTATTTATTCATTTTTATTAGAAAGAGAGAAAGAGAGGAAAGAGATAGAACAGGGGGAGCAGCAGGAAGCATCAACTCCCATATGTGCCTTGACCAGGCAAGCCCAGGGTTTCGAACCAGTGACCTCAATATTCCAGGTCGATGCTTTATCCACTACGCTACCACAGGTCAGGCCCTTAATACCAATTTTTAAAGCAGTATGTACTGCCTCATATATGGTTATTCTACTCTGCCTTGAATTGGCATTTAACTATTCCTAAATTGTCTAACTCCCAACAAAGTTATAAGCTCTATTAAAGAAGCAATAGTGCCTAACCTGTGGTGGCGCAGTGGATAAAGCGTCGACCTGGGAATACTGAGGTTGCCAGTTCAAAACCCTGCACTGGTCTGGTCAAGGCACATATGGGAGTTGATGCTTCCAGCTCCTCCCCCCTTTCTTTCTCTCTCTCTCTGTGTCTCCTCTCTAAAATGAATAAAAAATTTTAAAAAAAGTAAAATTAAAGAAGCAATAGTTTATATTTCCCTGTATCACTCACCGTGCCCAGCCACTTAATAAAATACTGATCAGGGATAATAAAATAGGTTAAATCTAATATGAAGCTAGAAAAATGAAAATTCACTTTATACTGTTAATGAAAAGTTTGACAATCAAACCAAGTGACACACTGGTCATATTTAACCCTAAATTAGTTACGTGTAACTTTTTCCCCCAAGTAATAGTTTTAATTCTAAGCAAAACACACAGGGATGACCAAACATTAACAACCTATTTTATTTGACCACAGGTATTATGGACAGCCAAGCTCCAAAATAGTAAAAGAATACCAACCCTATGTACTGTCTTACATTCAAACTTCTGCAGTTAAAACATCCAAATTCAAATATTTCTTCTGTTAAAGAATTCTCATGCCCTGGCCAGTTGGCTCAGTGGTAGAGCATTGGCCCTACATGTGGACATCCCCGGTTCGATTCCCAATCAGGGCACACAGGAGAAGCAACCATCTGCTTCTCCACCCTTCTCCCTCTCCCTTCTGTCTCTCTCTTCCCCTCCTGCAGCCAAGGCTTCACTGAAGCAAGTTGGCCCAAGGGCTGAGGATGGCACCATGGCCTCTGCCTCAGGCACTAGAATGGCTCAGGTTGCAAAAGAGCAATGCCCCAGATGGACAGAGCATCGCCCCCTAGTGGGCATGCCCGGTGGATCCTGGTAGGGCGCATGCGGGAGTCTGTCCCTCTGCCTCCTGCTTCTCAGTTGGGAAAAATACACACACAAAAAAGGAATTCTCAAAGATGTCTTGAGAGAAATAGTTCTCTTTTCTCCATCTCTTAGTACTTGTAACTATTTTCTAATAAAATTATAGTTAACTACCTCTTCAGTTTAATCCTGAGCTATATCATCTTTAATTTATCAAGGCCAGGCATACAGTAAGTGCTAACTAAATAAAGGCATTCTGAATTAAAAAGTAACAAAATCAGAGGTTTTCAATATTTTTAACACAGGTGATTTCTTTTTTTTAAGGAGTTATATTTAAGTACAATACATTTAACAGTAAATATACAAGCTGTCTTTGTTTGTATCGGTGGGTTGTTAGAGGAAATCTCAAGATACCCAGGAAAAATCCATAAGGACTCCAAGGAACAGAGTCAGAAATCCAATCAATTTATACTGAAAATCCTTACCATATATCTTTAATTCCTAATATAGCCTTTCCTAACTTGATAAAATGATCTACAACAATCTTCACTTAAAACAAATAGGAGCCTGATTACTCAAATCACCAAATGATGGATCACTTAATCAAAGTTACTGCACATTTCTTTTAAAAACTAAATTCCCTTGGTATGTTTTAAATGTATTTCACAAACACCTTTTATTATCATAGACATTACTGAAACAGAACACCTACACAATGCTCCTTCAGTTATATTATCTGCTATCTTCTTGGTATATAAAGAAAAAAATCATGGATCTGAGAGCCCAAATAGATGGCTTAAAATAATATCTATAAAAACTGAAATGGTGACAATTAAAACTTATTCTGTAGCTACCAGAAAATATCATAAAGGCAGTAAGTAAGTCTTGCTAACGTTGAAAAAGTTTAGTATAGTTTTCATGAGACAACTTTTTAATTAAAAAATGTGAGTTACAAAACTATTATTCTCAAGCTTCAAATCCAAAAAAGGAATGCAAACACAATATTGCATTCCTTAAAAACTATTAACTTGCAAGGTCAAATAATTTATTTTCTCCAAAGGAGTAAGTGTACTAAAATCTGCCTTTTAAACAGAAAAAAAGGGGGTGGGGGAGAGTTTCAAAACATTCAGAGTAAGTACCATGGGACAGAATAAAGATAGTAATTTTGCAATATATTTTTTAAATTGCTAAAGTAATTTAAATGGGAAATAGGCTGCTTAAAAACTGGTAAAAATATCACAATTCTGTGACAATTCCCTCATATCAAAATGTAACTCACCGCATTCCCCAATGCTCTGACAATGGAGAAAAAATGATAAAGTAAGACCTGCTGGGGTGGGTAAAAATATTTAGCCTCCACAAGAAAACCACATTGACTTTCTGGTGTCATCTATGTCATTCTAGTTTCTGCTTTAACTTTTTCAGATCAATAATGCTATTTCTTGAAAGTTACATGCATAGGCATACCAGATTTCCAATGGTGTATGTTTAATCATCCATACTCCAAGGGCTATATAAGTTTTGGTGATCTGCACTTACCACTCTCTTCCTTTGCTGTACTATAGATACAAGAAATGTGGGTCAATTACAAAGAGGAGCCAAAAATGAGAAAGCAATTTAAAATGGAAGCAAAACCTTAATCTGAAAACTGTCTAGGTTACAGTATGCCTATCTAAAGAAAAAAGGGCACAGTTTTATCATGTAAAAGTCAAATTGAAATTAACAGTAAAACATTTCCAAACACACTTTACTGATACCTTAACCAAATGTTTTCCTGAATAGTTGCATCTAGATCAAATTGTTTAAAAAAAACCTTTAAATGGAGATTTAGAGAAATAGTCCCTGAGGTCCTCAATGTCAGTAAACACCCCCTAATACCGGTTTGGGATTTAAGTGGAGCTGGCAACCCCCGCCCCCCACACCTGTAGAAGGCAGCATAAGCTAAGACTAGTAAACACAACTACGTAGTTTACTGTTTTACGCCCCTACATTCTTTTAATTATATCGTTTCCTATCGATCACAAAGGAAAAAGCAAATTACCTTGGGAATTTAAACTTAAAAAAGCGCGTATACACCATCTGCATGCCTATTTTGGGCTAGTTTTAAAACATTTAAGTCCCCATATATTAGGCAGGGGCCAAAACTGGAGCTGTATTATATGGTAAAAGTATAACCGTCTCCTCTACAACTTTCTCAAAATTTTACTAAACGTCCTAATAGTTTGCCTTTACTTCCAAGCACCTTCCAGCTTCAGCTCCACTCAGAGCCTCACTAGCATTTCTAATAACGCTGCGGAGGGCGGGTGCGAGCGAGCGAGTGCATTTCTGTGTGGCTAAGTGCGCGCGCGCTCCCGCGGCTCCCCACCCCCACCCCACCCCATACTTTTCTTCAGTGAAAACAGAGGGAGAATCTAAAGATATTATTCTAACGAAAACTCCCGGTGACAGCCAGCCGATCGGACTCCACGTTTTGGCTGCGCAGTGCAACTTCTCACACCGTACCCCGAGTTTCAGCAGCAACAGCAGCAGGGAAATGGGTGAAGAGAACCGAGGGCGGGCTGGGGGAGACAGGGAAAAGTGAAAGGGCCGAGTCTCCTGAAACGCGCTTAAGTTTGCAACGGGATCGTGTTTCCGCGAAAGAGCGAGCGCCCACCCCTTCCTCCCCTCCAGGTGGAACTCGTTAGCAGCAACCCGGCCCACAGACACCGCAGCCTCCCTTTCCCCACGTACCATCCGAGACCCGGGCACGTGAAGGCGAGCGGGGAGAGGGCGGCCGGCGGGGCCGACGCGATCCCGGTCACACCAGGCCTTCGCCGACCCCAGCCCGTCACCTATGGAGAAAGCGCCCCTTCCCCCTGCTTCTCTGCCCTTCATGCCGACGGTACCCCCCTCCACGCGCCCGCAATGACGGAGCGCAGCGCCAGGTTCCCTCCGCGGCTGCGGAGCCCCAGCCACTCGAACTGGTTACAGGCGGCGGCGGCAGGGTCCCCGGCGGGGCGGGGATGGGAGCGAGCGGCAGGCCCGAAGGAGCGGGGCAGTGTGGTCGCAAGGTCCTACCTAACACCGTCGGTCTCCTCGGTCTCATCGGCGGCAGCGGCCCCGGCGGTGGTGGCGGCGGCAGCGACATTTCTGGGGAGCGCTCCCGCCACCGCCTCCTCCTCCACTCTCTGCTCGCCTCTTTTCCCCGGCACGCTCACCGAGCGCCGCGTCCCTTCAGCCACCTCCCCCCCTGCTCCCCAAAACACACGCCCCGAAACCTTAAGCCCTACGGCTCCCGCTGCCGAGTAACCCACCCTCCCTCCCTCCCCGCCACCAGCGGCGGCCCCGTCCCTCCCCCCTTCCCCTGCGCCGACGGCCGCGCGGGGTTCAGTAATGGCGGCCACTCGGGCTCCCTCACGCTGACGGATCTCACTCTCTCTCTCTCTCTCTCCCTCCCTCCCTCCCTCTCTCCCGAACTTTACCTCTGCATCTCTCCTGGCGCGCACCGCCGGAACGCGCGCGCGCGCGCGCAGTCACACACCCGGCCGGGGGCGGGGCGGTGGCACAGCTTCGGCGGGACGCGCGCGCGCGCGCGCGCGCGCGCACGGGCCTTTCCTCTCTCCCTCCCTCCGCACAACTCCTCCCACCCCCACCGCCCTCACCTCGCAGCGCCTCCCTCGCTTCGAGCTCAGCTGGGCCCCGCCCCTACCCTAGTCTCCCGGGAGCCGCGGAAAGCGCGAGCTCTGGAGCCGGAGGGAGGAGAGCAAGCGCGGAGCTGCGTCCTCGCTCGCGTCCAGGCTCCCCGATTGGTTTCTGCCCCTCCCCCTTCTTTCTCCGCCTGTCCCATCCATTGGTTCCTTCTCCTACTCCATTCCTTCTCACCTTTTCCCTTTTACCCGTTGGCGTGAGTATTTTTCCCTAGCTTTCTCCTGTCTCCGTATTCTGCTTCTTCCCTGTTCCATCCTCCACGCTTTAGAAGCTGCACACTGCAGTACTGAGCTCCTGAGCCAGGTTGTCTCCGAACCTTCCCTGCTTTCTCCTTTTCCTTCTGTTCCGGTTTCTGGCCGAAACTGAGCGAACCACATACTGCAAAGGAACCTGACTTTGTGTTAGCCGTTGCGAAACGTCGCGTGGGCACTGAATAATTCTTGATATCTCCCCCTCCCCCCGGTCTCTGAGCATTAAAGAATTCGGGGAAGGGAAATCTACGGCCAACCTCATTCGCAGGGACATGCATGTATGCTCCTGTGTGCAGCCAGCTTCCTGCCTGGGGGTCGTTCGCAAACTACAGACATCACCCGCCTGGGACCTGGCGTACTCACCCAGAAGGCAAAACTCCATGGGAGCCAAAAGAATCCTTTTCTCTGTTGGCGGCACCGGGAGGGTTCAGGCCCTCAGTTTAGTCTATTATTATGGAAATTGAGCGCGATTTCAAAATGGGGTGGGTATAAGGGTGGCCCAAAAGACTCCTGCTCACACCACTACCAGCCCAACCGGGATTTTACTATGCTGCTTTAAATATAGTAAGTATTTTTGAGATAGCACAAATTTGGGGTACCCTAGGCTTTCGGTGTATTTTTCATCTGGGCATTGGCATTGATTGGTGTAGAAAGAACTGTAGAAAAATGCCTTTCCCTTTACCACTGAAACTGAAGTCTTGTGACTTTCCCAAGGTCATCTGAATCTGTTTTATTTAGAGGTCTCAAGATAGTTGACAGTAGATAAAATAATGAGCAAAAACATAAATCTACCCCAATTCGTTTTTAAGTCTAAATGAAGTAAGTAATTCAGGCTAGAATTTCTCTGTGGGGAAAGATTCGTTTCCTACATTGAAAGCAGTTTGTAATCAGTAAAGTATAAAAAAACCTTTAAATTTAGTTTATTCTTTATCTCTGTTACATAAGGTACTGAAGTTAGCCAAGGTTGCTTTTTAGTATTATAATAATGCAACTGCTGCCAACTACGTACATTTACCGTCTTTGAATAAGGAACAAAAAACTGCCTTTTGTTTAAATCTGTGAGAAAATACCTGTTAGTACAAAAAAAAAGAAAAAGAAAATACTTGTTAGTAAATCTGTCACATAATTCCCGCAGAAGTTCGATTGTTCCCCACCCCTGCCCTTCTACTCTCCATATATCTCAAAGGTAAACGCAATATACAAAAGCAGGAGAGAGATGTTTAATTTCTCAACCTTTCTAATTTTATAAAGTTGTCACTAAAATTCTTTACTGGAGCCGCTCCCTTGCATCTGAATGGTACCGAATAGGTTAAGGTCTGTAGGTACTACTTTCTTTCAGTCACAAGCCATGGACAGGGAGGAGGACCTAAAGAAAACTTGAAATGCAAGTAAATGTACAGAGGAGAAAATGAATAGAGAAAATTAGGGAGGAGGAGTGGAAACTTCAAAGTGTGGTGCTAATACTCATACTGATTATATAGGTTGGAGAGATCATGCATTTAAAAGTAGTTCTTTTTCTTTTTCTTTTTTTTTTTTAGAGGGAGGAAAGAAGGAAAGGGAAGTAGTTGCTTCTTGTTATGTGCCCTGACTGGGCAATCCTAGGGTTTCCAACCAGCAACCTCAGCATTCCAGGTGGACACTCTATCCACTGTGCCACTGCAGGTCAGGCTTAAATGAATTTCTTGACCTCTGTTTCATTAGTCCTTGGAAATACGAGAAGCCAATTCAAAGTCATAACTGATTTTGAAATGTGAAGTACTCTAGCGTGTCCACCATATGGTATTTTAAAAATTAATTCCTAAATAAACAAATTTCACAACCATGGGCATGTATTAACATAAAGCAAAGTCAAATCAGAGCTTTTAAAGGGAACATTAACATATAATGTTCAACTCCTTTATATGTTAACATTTCCTCTAAATCAGACTGATATTGCAGAATGAGGACATATACTAGAGGGGGGAAAAGATTTGAAATCTCATTTTCTCATGATTAAGACACCAGAAAATGCTTTTTGGTTTATTGGGGTTTTTTAGAAAAGGCGTGGTTTTTGAGCAATAATTATCATAGCTGACATTATTTTTAAGTTATTCTACATCATCCATTTTGATTCAAGGAATGTGATTTAGGACTTTGTTCTTTATTTATAACTATTAGTCTAAAGCTCCTCACCAGTACAAACAGGCGAACAAATATTTGTTTTTATGTTATTTGATCTTCTCAAAAATATGAAGCATACAGTATTTGGTCCAAATAAAAATCTGGAAATGGGAATTGGGGTCAAAGTTGTAAGGTTGAAAATGCTCAGATATCTAAAATAAAAGGAAATAAAGAGCAGAAAATAAAACAAAAACCAAAGAATAAGATGACATCTTTTAAAATTGATTAGGAGCCATGTCTTCAGAGAAATAACTAAACACCCTTCCTTCCCATTCAAAAGGGGATATTTTGAGACAATAATTTGTTCTACACACACACACACACACACACACACACACACACACACACGAGTAAATATTACTAAGCTGCCTTAGATCAACTAGTTGTCTTATCTAAAAATAAAAATAATGATTAAGCACTGTTCTACTGTACTGGATAAGTAAAATCACCTGAGTCTTCGTTCTTCATTTACTTAGAAAAAATTAGTAGTATAAGACTTTAGTCAGGCGTTTTAGATTTTTAATTTAAATATTCTCCACAAATTTCTACTTCTTTAACACATCCTCATAAAGTATTCATGGCCTTCTTAGGATCAAAGAAATGACAGCCATAAAAAATGCTGTCAAAATTTAAGCTTCCACCATCAGTTGTAACACTACAAGATGCAGATGTTTTATGAAAATAGCTTCAGAAAAATTTACCCTATCGAAGCAACTACACCCCCTGCTGGAAATTTCTGATCATAACCACTTTGACTTCTGTGTCCTCAACCAAGAACATATAGAAAACCAAATAGAGAGACTTTCTTTTGATGACAAAATTAACCATTGCATTTTTGTCTGTCTGATACAAAACACACTTTTGGGGAATAAACTACCTCAGACTATGACCTTGATTACAGACAAAATACAAAAAGTTGGAAAATAACAAAAACAACTAAATAACCAAAGCACTGAAAAATTGTTTATTGTCTTAATTTCTTATTGAATTTCACAACTCATTTCTACCCCAGTCTACCCTGCTCTACCTCTTGTCTAGATTTCTTTCTCCCTATCTCATACACTTAGAACTCTTGAGAAGAGAACAGGCAGGGTATGGTAGGTGTCATTCCAACTAGTAGGCAAATATACCAATAATCATGATATCCATTTGCTGAGTTAAGGGGCTGAAGGGTTTTCTCCCAAGTTTGCTTTATGGCTATAAGTGATATTTTCATCATGAATAAAAGGTGCTAATTATGTCTTGGTTGTTATTGTAGAAAATATTTTGACAAGAGTTAGGTAATTGTGAGCATGGGTCTAGAACAGTAGGAAAGTAATACATTGACCTTTCTGGCATTTGTTCCACAGAGCCTTGTTCTGCTGATTTTCCAGAATTGTATTTTCAGACTTAAATCTCAAAGATGGTATCAGAATCTAGCTTCAAGATGTCATGTTCATGCCCCTCTGTTCCTAGGGCATAACTGAAATACTGAAAGCAGAACTCTATTTTTGAATCATTAGTATTTTATAACGATTATTTGTAATGCAGGCTCCTTTTAAAGGAATAACAATTCATTCAGGTCCACCCAGCACCAATACTTTAGTTAGACAAAAAGTCTTCAAGTTATTTTCTTTCACAAAAGGAGGTATTGTTGAGCCATCTGGACCTTCCATTGAGTTTTTATGAAAGATCTCAGTTTGAGTTTAATCAACCCCAATAAGGTCAACCTCAAAAAGCTAAAAAATAATTGCAAATGTTGCTAACTGAATTATCTGAGATAGTTACCATTGTCATTTGTAGATCATTACAATGTGATTCAGGAACATATATTGCTTGACTATTTAACGACAGAACATAAGTTTTGTGAATATCTTATTCCCATTCTCTTTTGTCGAATTTGGATTTTGAGCCCCGCTAGAAAGGGATCCTAAATTAATGCTTGGCCCTCTACAATAACTAGAATGTCATTAGTAGAAAGCTCAACAAATGTTTGATAATAATATGAAACACTTTAGGTTTTATGGATTTCTGTGGACTTATTGCTAACATAAGGTTTTAGATTATATTTTGAAGTACCAGCTCAGATAATCACTTTGGAAAATACAAATCATTTAAAGAAATTACTGAGTTAGCCTGTGAAAGTTGAGTTAGGTCTCTTTCTCCAAGTACAACCCACATTTCTCCACATAACATCTCTCTACTAGGTAAGTGTGAATCACTAGTGAGAAATAATTGTGAACCTAGGCCTTGGCTGATTGGCTCAGTGGTAGAGCGTTGGCCTGGTGTGTGGAGGTCTCAGGTTTGATTCCTGGCCAGGGCACACAGGAGAAGCGCTCATCTGCTTCTCCATCCGTTCCACTCTTCTTTATCTCTCTTCTCTTCTGGCAGCCAAGGCTCCATTGGAGCAAATTTGGCCCAGGCGCTGAGGATGACTCCATGGCCTCCCAGTCAGGCGCTAGAATGGCTCCTATTGCAGCAGAGCAATGCCCCAGAGGGGCGGAGCATCATCCCCTGGTAGGCATGCCGGATCTGTCTGTCTGCCTCCCCCATTTCTCAATTCAGAAAAATACAACCCTCCCCAAAACTGTGAACCTAAAATATCAGGGAACATTCTAAAAACTGGTGCAGTGTAAAAGTTTCTGAAATTAACAATAGGTTATCTAATCACAATACAGGCTTTGTCATTTTCCCTTATTACTATAAGCTGCAATAAGTGGTAATGTTTGCCCAGTCATGTTACTGCATTGTCTTCAAAAAGCTTTCTGCCCTGGTTGGGTAGCTCAGTTGGTTGGAGCATCCTCCCCATATGCCAAGGCTGTGGGTTTGATACCCAGTTGGGGCACAAGCAGGAGTCAGCCAATGAAAGCATAAATAAGTTCAGGAACAGGATGATCTTTCTTTCTGCTTCCCTTTTTCTAGCTTCTTTCAACATATCTACTACATAGTAAGGAATAATAATACTCACCTTTCCTTATATAGGCTCCCCATCTCTCTTCCAGCTGTAGCATATACTTCATTTATTTCTAGCTTTGGTTCCCATAGGAATAGACACTGAAGAACTATTTAATCTTTCCCCCAAAAAAGAATTTATATCAGGAATTCTGAAATTTTACAAATATGATAACAAAATAAAGTAGCCAAAACTCATAATGAGCTACATGTGTCATCTAAATCATTCTTATAATAATATGTGGAGGCAAATATATAAAATATTTTAAAATACATATTTATTGAGGTAGAAGAATATATATAACATTTTTGTGAAAAATATCAAGCTACAAAACAAAAGATGTATGATTCCATTTTTTAATATTTTAAAAAGCAAGATGACAATATTATTGGCCAACATGTTAATAAAGATTTAATCTAGATAGTTAATGTTTATTTTCTTCTTTTTGCTTTTTGTATTTTCTAATTTTTTACAGTGAACATATTTATTGTGCAATAAAAATTTGTATTATAGTGGTGTTGAAAATTGAGATTGTATAAAGCAGGATGAGCTAAACTGTCTTAAAGTAATTGAATTATCTACTACATATATTTTTATTTCCTCTTTTATTCTTCCCTTTTTTATCTTTTTTTCTCTTCCTCCTACTTTAGATGTTTCTTCCTTCTTTCTTTCTTTTTACATTTAATTTTTTCTTGTTCTTTTTCTTCTCTTTTAATTATCTATTGGGCTTTTACAGGCCACCATGGGCATTGCCTGGTTCTGTCTGCAGCAACCTCCGCTGGAATGGAATGAAACGACCTGGGCAATACCACTGGATTGTATTGTCTTTGATTACTTTTTTTTTTTAAGTTCTTACAGACTAAAACAAATCAAGCAAAAAGCACTTTATTATATTTAATCACTATTTTTTTTATTTAATCACTATTTTTAATTATATATTTTGCCAATAGTATTGCCTGTTGCTGATGGCCTCATGGTATCGATTCTATTTTTAAACTGTTTCTACACTAAGATTTTGTTCAAAAGCTTTCTAGTATAGAGAATAGATAGTTTCTCTAATACTGATACAGCTGAGCTGATCTTTTCACATGTTCTGGTACTTTCTTTTGGACCATAAAGTTTATGATAAAATGTCTTCCATCACCTCAAGGAACTAAGGGTTGCTTTTCTGAGTTGGGACATTTATCTTGTAGTGCTTTTCCTCCACTATATCCTCCTTAGCACAGTGCAATCAATTACCAGTTTAAAGAAAAGGTAAAAATGGTCTTTTTTTTTTACTACAGTGCGTAAAAATGCTGGGCCACAAATTAGTCTGAAGTGGTAAGACCACTGAACTGCAAATCCAGAGACCTGAATTTGTGTTCTGTGGTTCTGCTTCTTGTGTGACCTTCAGGGGTCATTGGATCTCTCTGAGCTGACATTTCCACGTGCACAAAATAATCCTTTTGCTACTGTGACATTATGTAGTTTGAAGTCATTTTGAAGCTTTGTCCCAAAGCCCAGACTTTACTTTTTCCTGGTTCACACTTCATTTGAAACCCACCCACACCTACCACCACACATAGGACAAAGCTGTTATTCTTCTCTTCTCTATTGGTTTTATCTGGGACCCTTACCTTATCCTCCCTCCAACCTTCAAGGGGGAAAAAGAAACTTTATCCTGTTTAAACCAGCTTAATTTACATTTCTCCAAAACCTATTCCTAAAGTCTATTTCACTAGATTTGGACCTCTAGATTTTTTAGAACAACCTATCCCATCCCTGTTATAAGGTCAGCTGCTCTGAACTTTCTTTGCCAAAAGGTTGCCTTGTAATTTCTAAACCCTCAGTTCTTTATACTCCCACAATTTATTCATCACTCCCCGCACCACCACCAACCACCATCACCACCACCACCAGCAGTATAATCTAGAACATCTATGTAACCAGTCCTGGGTTCCCACAAACCTGTTTAGTAGCCCATTCAGGCTGCTCATGATCTCTCCCATGTCTTTCTCCCAATTAGTCCTCTTTTCATCTTCAGCCTCAGACAACCATTAATCTTTCTATCTCTAAGGATTTGCCTATTCTAGGCATTAATGTAAATAGAATCATACAATATGTGGTCTGTGCATCTGGCTTTCTTTTCTCATTATAAGATTTTTGAAGTTCATGTATATTTTAGCATTCATCAGTAATTCCTTCTTTTTTACTAAGTAGTATTTTATTGTATGGATAGACCACATTTTGTTTATCTGTTCCCCAGTTAATTGACACTTAGATTGTTTCCACTTTTTAGCCATTATGAATAATGGTGCTATAAACACATAAATGTTTGTATGGGTATATGTTTCCATTTCTTTTGGATAAATACCATTAGGTCAAATTGGTGGGTCATATAATAAATTTATGTTTGTAAAAAATGACAAATATCTTTCAAAGTGATTGTACCATTTTATATTCCCATCAGCAATGTAGTAAGGTTGTGGTTTTTCTACAACCTGACTAATACTTGTTATTGTATGTCTTTTTTATTTTAGTCATTCTAATGGGTATGAATGTAGTTTGGTATCTTAATGTAGTTTGGATTCACATTTCCTAATGACAAATGATGTTGGTCATCTTTAAATGTGCTTTTTAGACATAAGATATCCCAATATTTTGCCCAATTTTTAATTAAGCTTTTAGCCTTATAAGGAGTTGAGCCTCATTGGATCTTAAAATCTTGGATTGCATTTTCCCCCCAAAAAATCCTTAAGATTTATTCTTAATTCAATGATGACTTTATTTGACTATTTCCCAATACTTCCTAAGAATCACTTCTTTGCATGTTTGCAATATGTCTTTTTGCAACTTGCAAAATGTTGTAAAAGATACAAAATCATCAAATAAAACACTTTCTTCTCTAGGACATTCTTACAGGCAGTTTACTTCATTGGCAATACATAGTCTCTATGTAGACTTTCTTTCCCATGCTTTCTTTTTCAAACAGAATAGTTTCATGCCAGTTATCTTTGATTTTTGTTGTTAGAAACAGTACACTCATTCTATCAGAAAATCTGGGCAAAAACCTCTTAAACAATGAGCAATGTGCTCCCTGATTCAGGACAATTGGTATCTATCTCTATCTCAATAACATAAACCTTGGGCACTTTTGAAGCATTTCAATCAAAAGTGAGTAACTACAACTAACCTTGGTGCCTAATTCATTTTCAGTTAGTACGTATTTTTGAAAGTGAGTTAACTCTTTTAAGCAAAGGGAATACAATTTTAGAGTACTTTAAAATGATCTTTTCATGTGATACCTGGAAACGTTGTCATGCCTTTTAATACTTTGCAGTGCAAGGCAACTAACTTCTTGGCTCCCCATAAATCATGTGCTGCAGTGATTTAGGGATTAGAAAGAAAGGCTATTGCAGTTTCAATACTGACTTCTGATTTACTCTGTGTACACCCGCAGTGTGGCCTGAGGGTTCATGTTCCTGTGGTATGCACCTCACATGCCACCCTAATTCTAATGAGTTATGTCTTTGACAGTGTTCTATATGTTTGCCTTGTTTTGTAACAGGTTACTAACAATTCTCTGAATTTTCTTGAGTATAAAACTCTTTACTGTCCCCAATCATCTCATCAATTAACTCTTTGTAATCAACTGCCACAGCCTACCATTCAGTTAAGTATTTTTAACTAAATCATCACAATAATAAGTACTTGCAAAGGTATTCTTTCAGGTTAGATGCCACTATGTAAACCTGTAGCTCAGAGGGAATCCTTCCCCATCCTTCCCTAAGACATAAAAAGCAAGTATTCGGTGACATTGCTGAGATGAAATGTCCTCATTTGAAAATGGAAAAGTCAGCCCTGGGTTGGCTCAGCGTAGAGCATCAGCCTGGAGTGTGGAAGTCCTGGGTTCAATTTCAGTCAGGGCACACAGGAGTAGAGACCATCTGCTTCTCCTCCTCTCACCCCCCCCCCATCTTTTGCTCTTCCCTTTCTGCAGCCCTGAATGGTTGGAGCAAAGTTGGCCCTCAGCACAGAGGATGGCTCCATGACCTTGCCTGAGACACTAAAATAGCTGGGTTCCTGAGCAACAGAGCCATGGCCCAGATAGGCAGAGCATTGCCCCATAGGGGGTTTGCCGGTGGATCCCAGTGGGGATGCATGCAGGAGTCTGTCTCTGCCTCACCGCTTACTTAAAAAAAAAAAGGAAAAGTCTTCATACAAAGTGGAAACACTTTAGGAATGCTGACAACCTGGAGATCCAGGAAATCTTTTGAGTCTTATTACCTTGATCCAAATCTTATTTAGATTTAGTTTCTAGATTAATTTTGTTGAGAGCTCTTATTATTTGATAGTGGTATATAATAAGAATAAGCTAGTTATGGGTAGTTATTTTTAGTTTTTTTTGGATTATTTTATACAGTGTGTCCGTAAAGTCATGGTGCACTTTTGACCGGTCACAAGAAAGCAAAAAAAGATGATAGAAATGTGAAATCTGCACCAAATAAAAGGAAAACCCTCCCAGTTTCTGTAGGATGATGTGGCAGCATGTGCATATGCGCAGATGATTATGTAACACCATGTATACAGCAGAGCAGCCCACGGCCATGCCAGTCGAGATGTGGACGGTACAGAGTAAAGGTCAGTGTGTTCTGTGGCTCACTAAATTCAAATCTGTGACCAAAGTGCAACGTGAATATCGGCACGATTATAATGAAGCAACACCACATAGGAATAACATTACTCAGTGGGATAAGCAGTTGAAGGAAACTGGCAGTTTGGTGGAGAAACCCCGTTCTGGTAGGCCATCAGTCAGTGATGCGTCTATAGAGGATATACGGGATAGATACCTAAGGAGCCCTAAAAAATGTGCGTGCATGTGCTCGACAATTACACCTAAGCAAAACTACAGTTCATAAAGTATTAAAGAAATGTCTCTGTTTTACGGGGTACAAATTGCAGCTGTTGCACGCTATCAAACCGGCAGATAGACCCACACGATGCGCATTTGCTATAGATATGCTTCATGAGATTGACAATGATGCAAGAGTTTTGCAGAAGATTGTGTTTAGTGATGAGGTGACCTTCCATATCTGTGGACATGTTCATTGCCATAACGTCCAAGAATGGGCTGCTGAACATCTTCATGCCTACGTTGAGTACGAATGTAACACCCCTAAAGTGAACGTGTGGTGTGGCCTGATGCATGATAAGGTGATAGGCCCATTATTTTTCACGGAGCAGTCTGTGACGGCAAACACCTATCTTGACATATTGGAATTGTATGCAGTGCCACGATTTCCAGAAGGTATCATCTTTCAACAGGACAGCGCTCCTCCACACTATGCCACCATTGTTCATGAGTTTCTGGATAGAACATTTCCCTGGCGGTAGATAGGCAGGGTTTCTGTCAAGCCATGGCCACCATGATCCCCAGATCTGACGCCCTTAGACTTTTACTTTTGGGGTTATGTGAAGCAACATGTGTACATTGAATGTATCAACGACATTAATCACTTAAAACAGAGAATCACAGATGTTATTCACTCTGTTACACCAGACGTCCTTACCCGTGTGTGGCAAGAATTTCACTATCGTTTGGATATGTGTAGGGCAACAAATGGAGCCCACATCGAACTGCATTGAATTGATATGAAACTGGGAGAATTTTCCTTTTATTTGCTGCAGATTTCACATTTCTATCATCTTTTGTTGCTTTCCTGTGACTGGACAAAAGTGCACCATGACTTTACAGACACACTGTATGATATTTATTTGGAGTTTGATATATACTGGAGATTCAATCTGACCCCAAATTTGTTCAAATATAAAAAGCATACAGCCTGACCAGGCGGTGGTGCAGTGAATAGAGTGTCGGACTGGGATGCGGAAGACCCAGGTTTGAGACCCCGAGGTCACCAGCTTGAGCACGGGCCCATCTGGCTTAAGCAAAAGCTCACCAGCTTAGACCCAAGGTCGCTGGCTGGATCAAGGAGTTACTCGGTCTACTGAAGGCCCGCGGTCAAGGCACATATGAGAAAGCAATCAATGAACAACAATCAAGTGTCACAACGAAAAACTGATGATTGATGCTTCTCATCTCTCTTCGTTCCTGTCTGTCCCTATCTATCCCTCTCTCTGACTCTCGCTCTGTCTCTCTATATATAAAAAAAGCATACAGATACTTAAAGAAAAGAAATAGATAGAAATAGATAAAGACATTGTGGTTATTCTGGGTAATTTTCTGAAAAATATATTTATCATATATACCTTTTTACATATGATTCTTATATACTTATATTTCTTATTTACAGACTTTTTTAGAATTTAAAATATAGGATATTTCTTAATGCTGCACATAATAGTCATATCTTCTCATTTACAACATTTCTTAAAACTACACTGACTGCCAGAATACAATGAACAAGAGTTTTGAAACTTAGGTAGACCATCTTTTTGGAATACTATTTTAATATATATACTCTCTCAGTCAACGACTATCAATTTGTACCCACTATATGCCAAAGTCTGTGTTCAAATCAGAAATATAAACATGAAAGGCATGGTTTGTGCTTTAAATGAGCTCATTTTCATGTCCTAAGATTGAATCTTTACTGTGAAGTAGGCCCATAGATTATATTTTTTTAATGAAGAGCAAAAAAGTTTTTGAATTTTATTCTATAATAGCTACATCATTTACAATTTCTCACTTTATGCATAGCAAATTAGATAGATGATGATAGATAGAATCTTCTGAAGAATGACAAACTTAAGCAGGTAATAATTTCTTAATCAAACTAATCGACTAACTTGTTCAAGTTAATTTTTATGAGTGGGTATTTTCAGATTCATATTCTGAGTATTGGATGAACTTTGAATCAACTTCTTTTTCTCTTTTATTGTCAATTTGTTGTCTTATAGTTTTGTTTTTTGCAATCTTTAGGTTAGTGCCATATCACCAAATGATACAGAGGCCATTCCAAAACTGAGTGAAGTCTTGTTTTAACTGGCACATAACTGTTTTTATTTAGGTTTCTGTGGAATTTGGAAGTCTGCAGCTCATCCAAAACAAGGACATTCCACAAATTCCATTTCATAAAAGCCATCTCTTTTTCATATGCTGTTTCTATTTCTTTCAATATAACTAAATTTTTTAGCAGGACATTCCAAGAAAAGTGATAAAGGGAGGTGTTTTAGACAAGCAAACACAGAATTCTTACTCAGTAAGTCCTCTTGGTGGTATTAACAGTAGTAGCAGCAGGAGCAGTAGTAATAGTATAGAAAAATAATAATCATAATATAGCCACACACTTAAAACACTAACCCTTTTATACAAATTTAGAAAATCCAAGAATTAAAAATATTAACATTTGGTATGTGTATTAGTTTGTACAATATAAATAATGATACTTTAGCAATGTGAGCTATTTCTTAATTGTTTGAACAAAAACTAAGTGTTTCTGAGTTGCCAAATTCTTAGCCTAAAGATCTTAGTTTTTCTTTTATATGCAAAGTTTATTTGGATTCTAAGCACTGTAAATGCAAAGAGAAACAAATAGATTCTGCTATGAAAAGGATGTGTTAAGAAAGACCTTGGCTATATTCTGATGTAAGATTAGTTCTGTGGCATCTTGTTTCCTGAGAAAGACAGCATATTGCAGCTTCCCACATACGTGCATCAGTCTCTTGAATGTGTCAGTAAAACTCGTTAAAGTTACTGGGAATGAGGCAAGTACATCAAGGCAAGCATGGAATACACAGAATATAATAGCAAAGGAGCCTCTGAGAACATTTTGTGAATGAGCAATTAGTTTGTAGAATTGTAATATGGGTTATGTTCCAGGTCCTCATTTTATCTGGGAAAGCTTTGGCATGTTTTCTTAAAACTTTCCTTTGGTTTCAGTAATACGCTGTGCATCATCTGCTCACAAAGCACAACTTACTACAAATACTCTGAGTGTGCTAATTTGTTGGAAACATGCTCCACAAGAGCTGAAGTAACTTGAATTCTTTTGCTTGAGAAAGAAAAATACCACTTTTAAGCATATAAAGGATACAGTGAAGAATGAACAAAAGGCAGTGAGCTTACACTGCCATACGGTTAAACAAAAAGGAAAACTTGCCTGACCAGTGGTAGAGCAGTAGATAGAGCACCGACCTGGAATGCTGAGGACCCAGGCTCGAAACCCTGAGGTCACTGGCTCAAAACCCTGGAGCACAGGGTCACCAGCTTGATCATGAGGTCATAGACATGACCCCATGGTCACTGGTTTGAAACCCAAGGTCTCTGGCTTGAGCAAGTGGTCACTGGCTTGGCTGAAGCCCTTTGGTCAAGGCACATATGAGAAAGCAATCACTGAACAACTAAGGTGCCGCAATGAAGAGTTGATGTTTCTCATATCTCTCCCTTCCTATCCGTCTGTCTGTCTCTCTTGCTTGAAAAATAAAGAATAAAGACTTGACAGTGCTGATTTAAAAAATTTAATACCAGCCTGACCTGGCGGTGGCACAGTGGATAAAGCGTCAGACTGTGATGCGGAAGACCCAGGTTCGAGACCCCGAAGTTGCCAGCTTGAGTGCGAGCCAATCTGGCTTGAGCAAAGAGCTCGCCAGCTTGGACCCAAGGTCGCTGGCTCCAGCAAGGGTTGCTCGGTCTGCTGAAGGCCCCCGGTCAAGGCACATGTGTGAAAGCAATCAATGAACAACTAAGGTGTTGCAACGGCAATGAAAAACTAATGATTGATGCTTTTCACCTCTCTCCGTTCCTGTCTGCCCCTATCTATCCCTCTCTCTGACTCTCTCTCTGTCCCTGTAAAAAAGAAAATAAAGAAGAAAAAAAAATAAAATTTGATACCATATTGCTGTGCATCTTCTCTAGAGATAATTTAAAACCAGAGAATTAGGAGTGCCACTGGTAAGTCAGAATAAAGGACTAATATTATATTCCTATGATATTAATCTTGTCAAGTAAAAAATACCATTAAAATCAAATGTTCCATGTGTCTTAATATGCTTATAAAGCAAAATGATTACCTTTCAGTTGGTATGAGAGCACAGGATCAATAACGCTCCCGTGGCAGGGGGTACATACCAATGCAGAGTGATTATCACCTTGCTTTACCTCACTGCATTACTTGTCTGAGCCCTTGCTCTCAGACTCATTTTTGTATCAATAGTACTGACCATCTATTCCCACAGCTGCTACTCTTATTACTACTGCTGCTGCAATTAATAATAAATAATAATAATGTAACTAGTAAAAAATCACTATCCTTTCCCAATATTTGTGACAGTTTAAAGCATTCAAAATTCTAATAAATAGTTATAAGAAGGGATATTATGTCATGGTTCCCAAAAATTTTTAATATTCACTTCAAAAAATTTCAATAGTCTCAAAAAAAAAAAAAATTTCAATAGTCTCCATGTAATAGTTTGTATTTTGAGAATCTATTGATGAGACAAATACAAAATGACAACCAAACACTACCATGAATTTTCTTATCATTTTTAAGTGAGTGTACTTTGTTAATCTCAGTGGCATTTGTGTACATTTAAAAAATTGTTCCTGTGGTACACTATAGATTAAGTTTCCAGACAATATGCATCTTCAAAGGTCCCAACAAAAGTCTGCCCTCTGAGGGAAAAAATGGCCTGCCTGAGTTGTGGAGATCTGGTCTGTGGAAACACATGAGCAAATGTCTTCTCTTTTTTGAACTTTAATTTTCTCATCTACAAAATAAGGCAATTGGACCAGCTGCTCTTTAAGAATCCTTTGAACTCTAAAACTTTTTTGATTATATCAGGTTCTTTATTTAGCAACCATACACAACTGGATTTAAATTTCACATATGGTTGTAAATGTCAATAGGTGGAAATATTTAATATGCTTTTCATGCTAAGAAAGTTGTTTTTATAAAAAATTTATCAATCTTCCTATACCTTTATGTTTAGTGAACTCAATATAATATACAGCATGTGTATAATTAAATATTGCTTTATATTTCATTTAGATCTTAAAGATTAGGTTTCAATATATTTGTCCTTATATTATAGATGGAAACATTGAAGTGTGTTCAAAGAATCACATAGTAAGTCAGTGAAATAATTTAAAATGAAGCTGTCATTAGAAGATAATTTCTGCAAGAGACACTTTGCAAAGAATCTGTTGATGCTCTCTTCATAGTAATGAGAAAGTTATTGAAATAATCACTGTAGGTGATTCTCTTCTCTAAAATTAACACTGTCCTAATTACTGATGACTCTTAACTCAGTATTTTTCTAGTTTATGCTATTTGATTATAATTGATTAAAAAATCATAATACTGCTGTATCAGAGTTTGTGTGTATTTTTTAAGTGCTGAAGTTGAGCTATACCTTAAAATATTTAATATTAATATTATTGCTTATATAAATAACATTTGCAGGAAAATTTTGAGAGTAATTGATTTATTGGAATTCTAATAAGTGCTGCTTTTTTTTTTTTTAACCTTTATTGATTTTAGCAAGAGAGAAAGGGAAAAAGAGAGAGGCAGAAGCATCTATCTGTTTCAGTGTGTACCCTGACCAGGAGTTTAACCGACAACCTCTGCAGTTCAAAACAATGCTCTAACCAACCGAGCTATTCAGCCATGGCTAATAAGTGCTGTTCTTAATACATTTCAACAATTTATTATACCCCCCTATTTTTATTTATTTATTTTAAAGACGGGGTAGTAGTTGCTTCTCATAGGTGTCTTGACCAGGCAAGCCTGGGGTTTGGAACCAATGACTTCAGCATTCCAGATCAACATTTTGTCCACTGCACCACCACAGGTCAGGCAAATTATTATACGTTTTAATCTTTACAAATGTCTTTTTATTTATTTTATTTTATTTATTTTATTTTTTTATTTTATTCATTTTAGAGAGGAGACACAGAGTGAGAGAGAGAAAGAGAGAAAGGGGGGAGGAGCTGGAAGTATCAACTCCCATATGTGCCTTGACCGGACCAGTGCAGGGTTTTGAACTGGCGACCTCAGTGTTCCCAGGTCGGTGCTTTATCCACTGCGCCACCACAGGTCAGGCTATACGTTTTAATCTTAAAAGATCAAGTCACATTTTAATTTTAATGTTTATATCCTTATTTGATATTTACTTTTCTTTAGCAATATGATTTTAGTGTTATCTTTAATATTTATTTTACTCTTTTGAACATTTTTTTCTTTTAGTGAGTTTATATACAAAACTAATGTGACTATACATAAATACACATATATAATATATAAATGTTATGCATTATGCACACATCTTTTCCTTTTTTGATCATTTTGAACTTTAAGTGGATATTTTAAGTAGCCACAAGAATAACTTTCCTTTTGAGCTGTACCATTATTTTAAAGCCTAATTACATTAAAACATTATGGTTTTAAAATACGTGGAGTCTAGCAGGCATTTCTACTCCAAGAAACTTGGGATAGCCAGTGTTTTAAGAGCTACTCAGTACCTAAGGTACTCAGAGGTAGAATAGCTTTCATTTTGGAGTAATATCATCTAGAATAAACCAGTACCAGTTTACCAAGGGTTTAGTATGTTTACATTTTACTTAAGTATAAAAATTATATTGAGTAAAAAAATCTAAGAACTTGTGTCAAATTAAGCACTATAAAGGTCCAGGTATTTGGCTGGAAGTGGAAAGGAAAAATTGGAGCTCAAATCAAGAACCCTAAACCTAGGAAACTGCTGTAGAGCCAAAATTAGAGCATTGAGATTTCTCTCAACTCAAGGTTCCTCCTTCTTTTTATTCTTTTCATTCCTGAATGAATTAGGATGACCGGGCCACATTGCAGGCCCCTAAAAGGGGTTGCCTTGCTTCATAGTCACTCTTCTGTGTGCATATAGATGCATTCATGAAACTGACTTTACAAACTGGAGCAAGCATTGAACTCTGATTAAACACTTGCAAATTCAAGGTTACGGAGACGCTTCTTCATGAAGTTTTTTCAGGATTGCATGATGGGGTAATATCTTCCTTAAAAATATATACTGATGATCTGGGGGAGCAAGATGGCGATGGAGTAGGTGGACGTACCAACTTCCAACTCCCAGAACCAAAGTGGATTATAACTCAATTTTAAGAGCCATCATTGGGATAAACCAACTTTGAACTAAACTAAGTGGACTCTTCAAACAAGGAACACAGAAGAAGCCACACTGAGACTGGTAGGAATAGCAAAAACGCGAAGAGGGCTGCCCAGCTCCCCAGAGCAAACGGCAGCCCGGAGAGACCCGCATGGCAGGAGGAGAGTTTGGCAGAGAGGAAGGGACCTGGGTCCCAGGAACAAAGCCCCAGCCTGCAGTCCCAGAGCCTAAAAGAGGCATTTGGACAGTATTGAGCTGTGAAACAAGTGAGGATACTGTTTGTGAGAAAGAGACAGTTTTCTCAGACCCAAGATTCCTTTTAAAGGGACAGTGCAGAAAACCTCTCTCACAACCACGCACCCAGGATTCCAGGTAACGGGGACAGAGGAGAGGACCAGAGCAGCGGGAAGAGACTATGGACTGAAAGCACAGGGAGAAACACTCTGAGGGACAGCCACCCTAACCCCTGTGCTAAGTCACTTCCCTAATCAAAAACAAATATTTTCCCTGGAACTAGCAATACCAGCAAAGGGAGACAGGACACCAGCGAAACAAGCTCTTTTGGGGCAATTAGAGCAGAGCTGCTTAGATGGAGGGAGCTTCCAGGTCTACAGTATGGAGTGTTAGGATCTGAACTGTGGGGCTCCTTCCTACTCTGCTGAGGGTTGCTGGAGGGATGGTGGCGGCAGGATGCTGAAACGCGGTTCAGTCCGCGGGGGCGGAGGCCCAGCTAGTGTGAGCTTGCTCTAGCCCAGCAGGGGCGGAGGGAACGCGCAAAAGCGGTCTGGCAGCTGCGAGCCTGCCTGTAACCCCACCTGCGGTGGAAAAGCGAGAGGCCAGGAATGAACAGAGATCTGCGCTGTGACCCTGCGCAAGCCGGCCCTGACCACGGGGACAGGGCTAGGACAAGGGACGGGCGGAGGCTCGCGGCTAAGCTCACGCCAGCAGACCCAACCAGCCGGAGAAACCGCGGTTTGCCTTCCTGCGTGGGCAAGTTGGCTCTGAACGAGGGGGCGGGGTAGAGCCCAGGACGAGTGGAAGTTTGCAGGTGAGCGCACGCCTGCAGCCATGCCTGGCCCAATAAACCTTGGTTTCAGATCCTGGCCTCAAGGGTGGGGCTAAAGCACCCGACGGGCAAAGGCTCACAGCTAAGAGCACGCCAGAAGCCCCATCCAACCCGCAAAACTGGCGAGAAGGCTCTGACCGCGGGTGCTGGGCGGAAACCAGGAAACAGACTGGGTCCGCAACTGAGCAAAGGTGCTCACCTCTACCCTTGGTGCTGATGCTTGTGGCTTGAGTGACAGCCCCTCCTGCAGAGGAGAGTTGGAAATCAGAGCAACAGCCGCAGTGGGCCTGCACTGGCAATGCCCATACCCAACCGCCCTAAGCAGCGGCAGAGGGGGTGGTGGACCTGCAGACTAAACACACCTAGAGAACACAAAGGCAACACCTACTGGACTCTAGTGACCACACTTGCTTATACACAGACAAAATGGGCAGGCAGAGGAATGCAAGCCAAATGCATTAAAAGAAATCCCCAGAGAAGGACCTGAATGAAACAGATATAACCAAATTACCAGAAGCAGAATTTAGAATAATGATAGTTAGGATGTTCAAAGAAATTAGAGCAACAATGGGTAGTCACTATGAACACCTAAATAAAGAGATAACAACTATAAAAAACAAAATTGAAATGATAAAAAAGAACAGACAGAAATGACAAATATAGTATCAGAACTGAAGACCAGAATGGAAGGAATTAAAGACAGGATGAATGACACTGAGGATTGACTCAGCGAGTTAGAGGACACAATAAACAAAGGCATAGAAGCAGAGAAGAAAAAGAAAAAGAGACTTAAAAAATGTGAGAAAACTCAGGGAGCTCTGTGACAATATGAAGAGAAACAACATTCGCATCATAGGGGTTCCTAAAGAAGAGGAGAGAGAACAAGAAATAGAAACTTTGTTCTATCAAATCATAGCAGAAAACTTCCCTAAATTAAGGCTGGGCAACACTTCACATGTTCAAGAAGCACACAGAACTCCATTAAAGAGAAACCAAAAAAAATCTACACCAAGACACATCATAGTTAAAATACCAAAGCTAAGGGATAAAGAAAAATTTTTAAAGCTGCTAAAGGAAAAAAAGGCTATCACCTACAAAGGAGTCCCCATAAGGATGACATCTGACTTCTCAACAGAAACACTTGAGGCCAAAAGGGAATGGCAAGATATATTCAAAGTAATGCAGAACAAGAACCTACAACCAAGGCTACTCTATTCAGCAAGGCTAACGTTTAAAATTGAAAGAGAAATAAAGAGCTTCCCAGACAAAGAAAGCCTCAAGGAATTCATTAAAACCAAACTAATTCTGCAAGAGATACTAAGGGGCCTGTAGTGAACAGTTCAAAGGGATGAAAGAATATAGCAGAAGAAGAATACAACTTTAAAGAATAAAATGGCAATAAACAACTACATATCAATAATAACCTTAAATGTAAATGAATTAAATGATCCAATCAAAAGACAAAGGGTAGCTGCGTGGATAAAGAAACAGGACCCATACATACGCTGTCTACAAGAGATATACCTTAAAACAAAACATGCACATAGACTGAAGGTAAAAGGATGGAGAAAAATATTTCATGCAAATGAAAATGAAAAAAAAAAGCTGGGGTAGAAATACTTATATCTGAAAAAATGGACTTTAAAAAAAAGCTGTAGTAAGAAATAAATAAGGAGCAATTCAACGGAAAGATAAAACCATTATTAATATCTACACACTAAACATAGGAGCTCCAAAATACATAAAGCAGAATTTGATGGATATAAATGGGAGATCAACAGCAATATTATAATAGTAGGGGACTTCAATACCACACTAACCTCATTAGATAGATTCTCAAGAAAGAAAATTACCAAAGAAACAAAAGACTTAAAGGATACACTAGATCAACTTGATTTAATAGATATCTTCAGAACCATTCACCCTAAAGCAACAGAATATACATTCTTTTCAAGCACTCATAGTACATTCTCTAGGATAGACCACATATTCGGACACAAAAGCAGTCTCAACAAATTTAAGAAGATTGAAATCATATCAAGCATTTTCTCTGATCTCAATGCCATGAAACTAGAAATTAACCACAAAAGAAAAACTGAAAAATACTCACACACTTGGAAACTAAATAGCATGATATTAAATAATGAATGGATTAACAATGAGATCAAAGAAGAAATTAAAAAGTTTCTAGAAACGAAAGATAATGAGCATACATCAATTCAAACTTTATGGGACACAGCAAAAGCAGTACTGAAAAGGAAGTTCATTGCAATACAGGCATACCAAAAGAAGCTAGAAAAAGCTCAAATAAGCAACCTGACCCTGCATCTAAAAGAACTAGAAAAACAAGAGCAAATAAAACCCAAGACAAGTAGAAGGAAGGAAATAAAAAAGATCAGAGCAGAAATAAATGACATACAGGCTAAGGAAACAATAGAGAGGATCAATGAAACCAGAAGCTGGTTCTTTGAAAAGGTAAACAAGATTGATGAACCTTTAACTAGACTCACCAAGAAATAAAGAGAGAGGACCCAAATAAATAAAATTAGAAATGACAGTTGAGAAATAACATCTAACACAACAGAAATACAAAGCATTGTAAGAAAATACTATGAAGAACTCTATGCCGAAAAATTAGACAATTTGTCAATTAGGTGAAATGGACAAATTTCTTGAATCATATAATCTTCGAAAAATTAATCTGGAAGAATCAGAACACCTAAACAGACCAATTACAACAAATGAGATTGAAACAGTTATCAAAAAACTCCCCCCCCCCCCACAAAAAAGTCCTGGGCCTGATGGCTTCATAAGGGAATTCTACCAAAAATTCAAAGAAGAACTAACTCCTATCCTCCTCAAGCTATTTCAAAGAATTCAAGAGGAAGGAAGACTTCCAAACTCCTTTTATGAGGCGAGCATAATTCTGATCTCAAAACCGGGCAAAGACAACACAAAGAAAGAAAATTATAGGCCTATATCTCTGATGAATTTAGATGCTAAAATTCTCAACAAAATATTAGCCAACCGGATCCAGCAATATATTTTAAAAAATCATACACCATGATCAAGTGGGATTTATTCCGGAGAGGCAAGGCTGGTTCAATATTCGCAAATCAATCAATGTGATTCATCACATAAACAAAAGGAAGGACAAAAATCACATGATAATTTCAATAGATGCAGAAAAGGCATTTGATAAAATCCAGCACCCATTCATGATCTAAACTCTCAGTAAAGTAGGAATACAGGGAACATTCCTTAACATGATAAAGGCTATCTACGACAAACCCACAGCAAACATCATACTCAATGGACAAAAGTTAAAAGCAATCCCCTTAAGATCAGGAACCAGGCAGGGGTACACCCTTTCACCACTCTTATTCAACATAGTTCTGGAAGTCCTAGCTACAGCAATCAGACAAGAAGAAGAAATCAAAGGCATCCAAATTGGAAAAGAAGTAAAACTGTCATTATCTGCAGATGATATGATATTGTATATAGAAAACCCTAAAATCTCAGTCAAGAAACTACTGGACCTTAGAAATGAATTCAGCAAGGTTGCAGGATATAAAATTAATACTCTGAAATCTGAGGCATTTCTATATACAAACAATGAACTGTCAGCAAAAGAAATTAAGGGAACAATCCCCTTCACTATTGCAGCCAAAAAAAATAAAGTACCTAGGAGTAAATTTAACCAAGGAGGTTAAGGACTTGTACTCGGAAAATTATAGAACATTGATAAAAGAAATCAAGGAGGATACAAACAAGTGGAAGCATATACTGTGCTCATGACTAGGAAGAATAACATCATTAAAATGTCTATATTACCCAAAGCAATTTATAAATTCAATGCAATACCAATTAAAATTCCAATGACATACTTCAAAGATATAGAACACATATTCCAAAAATTTATATGGAACCAAAAAAGAACACAAATAGCCTCAGCAATCTTAAAAAGAAAACATAAAGCAGGAGGTATCACTCTTCCGGATATCAAGGTTTACTACAAGGTCATTATACTCAAGACAGCCTGGTACTGGCATAAGAACAGGCACATAGATCAATGGAACAGGACAGAGAACCCAAAAATAAACCCACATCTTTGTGGACAACTGATATTTGACAAAGGAGGAAAGAACATACAATGGTGTAAAGACAGCCTCTTTAACAAATGGTGTTGGGAAATTGGACATCTACCTGCAAAAAAATGAAACTAGACCATCAACTTACACCATTCACAAAATCAAACTCAAAATGGATAAAAGACTGAAACGTAAGCCATGAAACCATAAGCATCTTAGAAGAAAACATAGGCAGCAATCTCTCCGACATCTGTAGCAGCAATATATTTGCCGATTTATCTCCACAGGCAAATGAAATAAATGGCAAGATAAACAAATGGGACTATATTAAACTAAAAAGTTTTTGTACAGCTAAAGACAATAAGAACAGAATAAAAAGACAAACCACACAATGGGAGAACCTATTCGATAACACGTCTGATAAGGGGTTAATAACCAAAATTTATAAAGAACTTATAAAACTCAACACCAGGAAGACAAACAACCCAATCAAGAAATGGGCAAAAGAAATGAATAGAAATTTCTCTAAAGAGGACATACAGATGGCCAATAGGCATATGAAAAAATGCTCAACATCACTAATCATTAGAGAAATGCAAATTAAAACCACAATGAGATATCACCTCACACCAGTCAGAATGGCGCTCATCAGCAAAACAACACAGAATAAGTGCCTGTGAGGATGTGGAGAAATGGGAACCCTCCTGCACTACTGGTGGGAATGCAGAGTGGTGCAGCCACTGTGGAAAACAGTATGGAGATTCCTCAAAAAATTAAAAATCGAATTGCCTTTTGACCCTGCTATCCCACTTATAGGAATACACCCTAAGAACACCATAGCACTGTTCGAAGAGAAGAACTGCGGTCCCATGTTCGTGGCAGTATAGTTCACAATAGCGAAGATCTGGAATCAGCCCAAGTGTCCATCAGAGGGTGAGTGGATTAAAAAGCTTTGGTACATATATACTATGGAATACTACTCAACCATAAGAAATGATGACATTGGATCATTTACAGCAAAATGGATGGACCTTGATAACATTATACAGAGTTAAATAAGTAAATCAGAAAAAAACTGAGAACAGCATGATTTCATACATAGGTGGGACTTAAAAGTGAGACTATGAGACAGGGACAAGAGAGTGGTGGTTACGGGTGTGGGGAGGGATGAGGGGTGGGGCACAGGGAAAACAAGATAGAAGGTGACAGAGGACAATTTGACTTTGGGTGATGGGTATGCAACATAATTGAATGATAAGATAACCTGGAGTTGTTTTCGTTGTACATATGTACCCTGATTTATTGGTGTCACCCCATTAAAATTAATTTAAAAAAAGAAATTAAAATATCCCCCAAAAATATACTGATAAAAGGATAGTTCATATATCCTATGGAAAGTGCTGCATGCGATAAGTAGGGTCAGAAGCAACTAATAAGAAATGTGAGGGTATAAATAAGCTCTTGACTGACCGTTACATGATGGGAAGACACAAAATGGGAATCTAAGCATAGACAAAACTCAAGAAACACTACTATAGTTTCAACACTTAAAAAAAAAGTTCAGTAATTAATTTCAGCTTTACATAATACACAGAAGGCAATTAAATGAAACAAGACAACCTGCTTGTTCAGAAATTAATTTCTATGCTAATCTTGAACCCTAAATTTTTGTTAATCCTTCAGTTTCAGTTTAATCAATTTTACAAAAGCAAACACATTTAACCATGTTTCCCAAATGCCACTATTTAGCAGTTTTCACAGCATATTTTATTTTGATAAGGGTCTTGTCATTCTTGCCCTCATCTAAGAAAAAAGGAGGAGGTGGAGGAAGAAGAAAAGAAAGAGAAGAGAAGAAGGAGAAAGAGAATGAGGAGAAAGCGGTGGAAAAAGACAAAACTAAATATTATCCCACAGCAATTTGGGAATATTTCTTGGTGCAAATGCCCTTGAAACATCCAAATTTTTATAAGTCAGTTTGTCCCAGTTCGATTGATCTGAGATATTTAAAACAAACCTCTTTAATCACTTCCTTGGGCTAAGTAAGAATCAAGAAAATTACCAGTTGATGGTTGGATATAAGAAGTTGCAGCATCTTAGTTGTTCATTGATTGCTTTCTCATTTGTTAATTGACTGGGGTTTGGGGGTGGCTCCAGCAGAGCCAGTGACCTCTTACTCAAACCAGCAATCTTGGGTGCAAGCCAGTGACCTTGGGTTTCAAGCCAGCAACCTTTAGGCTCAAGATGAAGACCTCGAGGTTTTAAATCTGGGTCCTCAGCATCCCAAGCTGAGTTCTACCCATTGCACCATTGTCTGGTCAGGCTAATTATTTTTAATTAGAAAAAAAATCCAGCCCTGGCTGCTTTCCTGTGTGGTAGAGTATCTGCCCAGCATGTGGAAGTCCCAGGTATATTCCCAGCTGGGGAATACAGGAGAAGCACTCATCTGCTTCTCCACCCTTTCTTTCTCTCCTCTCCCCCTTTCCCTTCTCTCTATCTTTTCCCCTCCCACAGCCAAGGTTCCATTGGAGCAAAGTTGGCTCAGCGCTTAGGATGGATCCATGGCTTCTGCCTCAGGTCCTAGAATGGCTCTGGTTGCAACAGAGCAACATCCCAGATGGGCCGAGCATCGCCCCCTAATGGGTTTGATGGGTGGATTCCCATCAGGTGCATGCAGGAATCTATCTCTCTGCTTTCCCACTTCTCACCTCAGAAAAATACAAAAAAAACCCCAAAACAACAACAACAACAAAAAAACAGTGAAAGAAACTCAGTAAAAACCATTCGGAAAGAGATTACCTGTGATTCTACTAGAATGCACCTTATAGTTTTACTGCTTCAGGGTAAGAGAAAGGAGTCAATAGTCTCCAAAGACTACATATCTACTTTAAAACTTCCTGATTTTGAAATGTGTGGTACAAGCTTAGCAGTAAAGTAATAAAGAAGATCAACTTTCTTTGTGACCATAGCACTCAGGACAGGTTAGGGTACTGGGGGAATACAGCAGAGAGTCCAGGAGGCATGGCCAAACAACCTGTAAAAGACATCATCTGATAGTCTCCAAAAACTCTATGGCTCTAGTTTGTCATTCCTCCTTAAATATTATCTATAACTTCCCATTTGAGAAGATGTGATAGATATATTCTATTCTTAAAAATCTCCATGATCTTTTTTTTTTTTTTTCTTGACAGAGACAGAGAGGCAGGAAGGGAGAGAAATGAGAAGCATCAGTTCTTCGTTGCAACACCTTAGCTGTTCATTAATTGCCGTCTCATATGTTCCTTGACCAGGGATTTACAGCAGACGGTGTGACCCCTTGCTCAAACCAGCGTCCTTGGGCTTAAGCTTGTGAGCCTTGTTCAAACCAGATGAGGCCACACTCATGCTGGCAACTTCAGGGTTTCAAACCTGGGTCCTCCATGTCCTAGTCCAATGCTCTATCCACTGTGCAACCACCTGGTCAGGTTCTATGATCATTTTTTAAAAGATAGCTTAAAACATGACTTATATTGTTTAGCCTACATGTCTCATTTTTTTAACACTTAAAAATTCAGAACTTTTAGATGCTTCCTTTTCTGCAATACAAAGGAAATAATGTAAGTGTTTGTCCTACCCGCCCCCCCAAAAAACACAAAGAAAACAAAAAGTGTACATTCAATTTAGCAGCAATCATTTTGTAAGGCTTCAATACAACTGGATTGCAATTCTCTAATCTACTGAGAATCACTTCATTCCCTATTTGCCTTCCTCTCTCAGATTTATCTGTAGGATAACATTTTTTTTAAAGAAGATTTTTTAATTTTGTTTGTATTTTAAAATTTCTTTTTATTTATTCATTTTAGAGAGGAGACACAGAGTGAGAGAGAGAAAGAGAGAGAGAAAGGGTGTAGGAGCTAGAAGCATCGACTCCCATATATGCCTTGACCAGACAAGTGCAGGGTTTTGAACTGGTGACCTCAGTGTTTCCAGGTTGACGCTTTATCCACTGCGCCACCACAGGTCAGGCTGTAGGATAACTTTTTAAGTGACTACACATTTAAACAGTTAAACTCCCCTTGGATGTGTTACAAAAAAAAAGAAATATAAAATTTAAAGTGAATTCAACTTTAAAATGAATCCTGTTATGAACAGACAGCCAACTAAATAGGATATGATATTTTTATTTAATTTTTAATTTTAATGTGGTGACATTGATAAATCAGGGTACATGTGTTCAGAGAAAACCTCTGCAGGTTATTTTGACATTTGATTATAATGCATACCCATTACCCAAAGTCAAATTGTCTTCCATCACCTTCTGTCTGGTTTTATTCGTGCCTCTTCCTGCCCCCTACCCCCTCCCTTACCTTCCCCTTATCCCCCCCTGACACACCCCATAGCCAGCACACTCTTATCTATGTCTCTGAGTCTCATTTTTATGTCCCATCTATGTATGGAATAATTTATTCTTAGCTTTTTCTGATTTACTTATTTCACTCTGTATAATGTTATCAAGGTTCACCCATGTTGTTGTAAATGCTCCGATGTCATCATTTCTTAAAGCTGAGTAGTATTCCATAGTATATATGTACAAAAGCTTTTTAATCCACTTGTCCACTGAAGGACACTTGGGCTGTTTCCAGATCTTTTCTATTGTGAAAAATGCTGCCACAAACATGGGGGTGCATTTCTTCTTTTTGAACAGTGCTACGGTGTTCTTAGGGTATATTCCTATAAGTGGGATAGCTGGGTCAAAAGGCAGTTCAATTCTTAATTTTTAAAGAAATCTCCATACTGTTTTCCACAGTGGCTGCACCAGTCTGCATTCCCACTAGCAGTACAGGAGGGTTCCCTTTTCTCCACATCCTCCCCAGCACTTAATCTGTGTTGTTTTGTTGATGAGCACCATTCTGACTGGTGTGAGGTGATATCTCATTGTGGTTTTAATTTGCATTTCTCTAATGATTAGTATGTTGAGCATTTTTTCATATGCCTATTGGCCATCTGTATATCCTCTTTGGAGAAGTTTCTATTCATTTCTTTTGCCCATTTTTTGATTGGATTGTTTGTCTTCCTGGTGTTGAGTTTTACAAGTTCTTTATAAATTTTGATTATTAACCCTTTTCAGACGCATCTTCCGAATATGTTCTCCCATTGTATGGTTTGTCATTTTATTCTGTTCTTATTGTCTTTAGCTGTGCAAAAGCTTTTTAGCTTGATATAGTCCCATTTGTTTATCCTGCCTTTTATTTCACTTGCCCATGGAAATAAATCAGCAAATATATTGCTGCGAGAGATATTGGAGAGCTTACTGCCTACGTTTTCTTCTAGAGATGCTTATGGTTTCACGGCTTACATTTAAGTCTTTTATCCATTTTGAGTTTGTTTTTGTGAATGGTGTAAGTTGCTAGTCTAGTTTCATTTTTTTGCAGGTAGATGTCCACTTTTCCAAACACCATTTGTTAAAGAGGCTGTCTTTACTCCATTGTATGCTCTTACCTCCTTTCTCTATCAGTTGTCCATAAAGGTGTGGGTTTATTTCTGGGTTCTCTGTTCTGTTCCATTGATCTATGTGCCAGTTCTTATGCCAGTACCAAGCTGTCTTGAGTATAATGGCCTTGTAATATAACTTGATATCAGGAAGAGTGATACCTCCCACTTTATTCTTCTTTTTCAATATTGCTGAGGCTATTCGTGTTCTTTTTTGGTTCCATATAAATTTTTGGAATATGTATTCTATATCTTTGAAGTATGTCGTTGTTATTTTAATTGGTATTGCATTGAATTTATAAATTGCTTTAGGTAATATAGACATTTTAATGATCTTTATTCTTCCTAACCATGAGCACGGTATATGCTTCCACTTCTTTGTATCTTCCTTGATTTCTTTTATCAATGTTTTATAGTTTTCCAAGTATAAGTCTTGAATCTTCTTGGTTAAATTTACTCCTGGTACTTTATTTTTTTTGTTGCAATAGTGAAAGAGATTGTTTCCTTAATTTCTCTTTCTGACAGTTTATTGTTGGAGTATAAAGATGCCTCTGAATTCTGAGTATTAATTTTATAATCTGCCATCTTGCTGAATTTATTTATCAGGTTCCGTAGTTTTTTTACTGAGATTTTAGGGTTTTCTATATAGAATATCATATCACCTGCAAATAATGATAGTTTTACTTCTTCTTTTCCAATTTGGATGCATTTTATTTCTTCTTCTTGTCTTATTGCTGTGGCTAGGACTTCCAGAACTATGTTGAATAAGAGTGGTGAAAGGGGGCAACCATGCCTGGTTCCTGATCTTAAGGGGATTGCTTTTAATTTTTGCCCATTGAGTATGATGTTGGCTGTGGGTTTGTCATAGATGGCCTTTATCATGTTAAGGTATGTTTCCTGTATTCCCACTTTGCTTAGAGTTTAGATCATGAATGGATGCTGGATTTTATCAAATGCTTTTTCTGCATCTATTAGGATTATCATGTGGTTTTTGTCCTTCCTTTTTTTTATGTGATGAATCACATTGATTGATTTGCGAACATTGAACCAGCCTTGCCTCTCCAGAATAAATCCCACTTGATCATGGTGTATGATTTTTAAAAATATATTGCTGGATCCAGTTGGCTAATATTTTGTTGAGGATTTTAGCATCTAAATTCATCAGAGATATAGGCCTATAATTTTCTTTCTTTGTGTTGTCTTTGCCTGGTTTTGGAGTCAGAATTATGCTTGCCTCATAAAAGGAGCTTGGAAGTTTTCTTTCCTCTTGAATTTTTTGAAATAGCTTGAGAATAGGAGTTAGTTCTTCTTTGAATTTTTGGTAGAATTCACTTGTGAAGCTATTAGGCCCAGGACTTTCCTTTGATGGGAGTTTTTTGATAACTGTTTCGATCTCCTTTGTTGTAATCGGTCTGTTTAGGGTTTCTAATTCTTCCAGATTGATTTTTGGAAGATTGTATGTTTCAAGGAATTTGTCCATTTCTTCTAGGTTGTCTAGATTTTTGGCATACAATTCTTCATAGTATTCTTTTACAATATTTTGTATTTCTTTTGTGTCAGTTATTTCTCCACTGTCATTTCTAATTTTATTTATTAGAGTCCTCTCTCTTTTTTTCTTGGTGAGTGTTGTTAAAAGTTCATCGATCTTGTTTACTTTTTCAAAGAACCAGCTCCTGGTTTCATTGATCCTCTGTATTGTTTCTTTAGTCTCTATGAAATTTATTTCTACTCTAATCTTTATTATTTCCTTCCTTTTACTAGTCCTAGGCTTTATATGCTGTTGTTTTTCTAGTTCTTTTAGATGCAGGGTCAGGTTGCTTATTTGAGCTTTTTCTAGCTTCTCATGGTATGCCTGTAGTGCTATGAACTTCCCTCTCGGTACTGCTTTTCCTGTGTGCCATACATTTTGAGTTGATATATGTTCATTATAATTTGTTTCTAGGAACTTTTTTATTTCTTCTTTGATCTCATTGTTAATCCATTCGTTATTTAATAGCATGCTATTTAGTTTCCAAGTGTTTGAGTATTTTTCTGTTTTTCTTTAGTGGTTAATTTCTAGTTTCATGCCATTGCGATCAGAGAAAATGCTTGATATTTTTCAATCTTCTTAAATTTGTTCAGACCACTTTTGTGTCCTAACATGTGGTCTATTCTAGAGAATGTACCATGAGCACTTGAAAAGAATGTATATTCTACTGCTTTAGGGTGAAAAGTTCTGAAGATATCTATTAAATCGAGTTGATCTAGTGTGTCCTTTAAGTCTGCTGTTTCTTTATTAATTTTCTTTCTTGAGGATCTATCTAGTGATGTAGGTAGGGTATTGAAATCTTCTACTATTATAGTATTGCTGTGGATCTCGCCCTTTATATCCATCAAATTCTGCTTTATGTATTTTGGTGCTTTTATGTTCAGCGCATAGATATTTATAATCGTTATATCTTCCTGTTGAATTGCTCCCTTTATCATTATGGACTGTCCTTCTTAATCTCTTACTACAGCCTTTGTTTTAAAGTCCATTTTGTCAGATATAAGTATTGCTACCACGGCTTTTCTTTCATTTCGATTTGCATGAAATATTTTTCTCCATCCTTTTACCTTCAGTTTATGTGCATCTTTTGTTATAAGGTGTGTCTCTTGTAGACAGCATATGTATGGGTCCTGTTTTATCCATGCAGCTATCCTATGTCTTTGATTGGGTCATTTAATCCATTTACATGTAAAGTTATTATTGATATGTAGCTGTTGATTGCCATTTTATTCTTTAAAGCTGAATTCCTCTTTTGCCATATTCTTTTCCCCCTTTGATCTGTTCACAACAGGTCCCTTAGCATCTTTTGCAGGATTGGTTTTGTTTTAATGAATTCCTTAATTTTTTTTTTCCTATGGGAAACTTTTTATTTCTCCTTCAATTTTAAACATTAGCCTTGCTGGATAAAGTAGTCTTGGTTGTAGGTTCTTGTTCTGCATTTCTTTGAATATGTCTTGCCATTCCCTTCTCGCCTCAAGTGTTGAGAAGTCGGATGTCATCCTTAGGGGGTTCTTTTGTAGGTGATAGCCTTTTTTTCCCCAGCAGCTTTTAATATTTTCTCTTTATCACTTAGCCTTGGTATTTTAATTATGGTGTGTCTTGGTGTAGATTTCTTTGGGTTTCTCTTTAATGAAGTTCTCTGTGCTTCTTGAACATGTGAGATGTTTTCCAGCCTTAATTTAGGGAAGTCTTCAGCTATGATTTGGTTGAACAAAGTTTCTATCTCTTGTTCTTTCTGTTCTTCTTCAGGAATCCCTATGATGCAGATGTTATTTCTCTTCATATTGTCATAGAGCTCCCTTAGAGTTTCCTCAGTCTTTTTGAGTCTCTTTTTTTTTCTGCTCTGCTTCTGTGCCTTTGTTTATTGTGTCCTCTAGCTCGCTGATTTGATCCTCAGCTTCATCCATCCTGCTTTTAATTCCTTCCATTGTGTTCTTTAATTCTGATATTGTATTTGTCATTTCTGTCTGATTCATTTTTATTATTTCAATTTCCTCTTTTATACTTGTTATCTCTTTATTTAGGTGTTTGTAATGACTATCCATTGTTGCTCTAAGCTCTTTGAACATCCTTACTACCATTATTTTAAATTCTGCATCCGGTAGTTTGGTTATATCTGGGTCATTCAAGTCCTTCTCTAGGGATTTCTCTTGATTCATTTGGGTTGCATTTTACTGCCCGCCCATTTTGTCTGTCTGTGTATTAGAAAGGTGTGGCCACTGGAGTCCAATGGGTGTTGCCTCTGTGTTCCCTAGGTGTGGTCTGTTAGCAGGCCTGCCATTCCCTCTACTGCTGCCTAGGGTTGTTGTGTATGGGCATTGCTGCCCACCTGCTGCAGCTGTTACTGAGGTTTCCGCCTCTCCTCTGCAGGAGGGGTTGTGTTCTCATGCAGGCTCTACAAATCTCAGCCTGCCTGGGCCTTCACCTCACCCCCACAGGTGGGGTTGCACAGCACACTCGAGTCACAAGCCTTGGCACCAAGGGCTGGTGTGAGCCCCTTCACTCAGCTGCGGTCCCCACCTATTCCCGGGCTTTAGCCCCATCTTTGCGGTCAGTACTGGCTTACACAGGATCACAAACCTCGGCTCTTCGGGCCTGGTGGGGCTGCTGGTGAGTGCTCAGCTGCTAGCCTCTGCCTATACTCGGCTTTTGCCCTATCCCCATGGTCAGAGCTAGCTTGTCAAGGTCGCTAACCTCAGAGGCCAGGTGCTGCCACACACCTGCGTGCCCCAGCTCAGCAGCAGATTTCTGCCCGTTCCTGGGCTCCCCCCCCCCCCCCCCCCCCCCCCGCGCAGGTAAAGCTGCTGGCGGGCCCGCAGCTGCCAGACCGCTTTCACGCGTTCCCTCTGCCCCTACTGGGCCAGACCTAGCTCACGCTGGCTGGCTGGGCCTCGGCCCCCTCTGATAGTACCGCATTTCTAAGTCCCGCCGCCACCATTTTTACTTTGCCTCTTCAGTCAGGGCTGGCTTGCATAGAGTCACAAAGACCAGAGCCCAGGTGAGACTGCGAGCCTGTGGGCTCCTGCTCAGCAGCAAATCTCTGCCCATTCCGGGCTCCCGCTTTTCCCGTGCAGGTAAAGCTGCAGGTGGGCCACAGCTGCCAGACTGCTTTTATGCATACCCTCCACCCCTGCTGGGCTAGATCGAGCTCACAGCCAGTTGGCCCAACCTCTGCCCCTGCCACCAGAACCCCATTTCCGCCTCCCGCCATCACCGTCACTCCAGCAAACCCTTAGCAGTGTGGGTGTAACACTCCATACTGTAGTCCTGAAAGCTCCCTCCTTCTAAGCATCAGTGCTCTAAGTGCCGCGGGAGAGCTTGTTTGGCTGGTATCCTGCCTCTCTTTGCTGGTATTGCTAGTTCCAGGGGAAATATTTGCTTCAGATTTGGGAAGTGACTCAGCCCAGAGGTTAGGGTGGCTTTCCCTCAGAGTATTTCTTCCTGTGCCTTCCAGACTGCACTCTTCCTGCTGCTCCATTCCTCTCCTCTCTCCCCATTCCCCAGAGCCTTGGGTGAGTGGTTGTGAGAGAGGTTTTTTGCTCTGTCCCTTGAAGAAGAATCCTGGTTCTGAGAAACCTCTCTTTCTCACAAACAGTATCCTAACTTGTTTCACAGCTCAATGCTGTCCATACACCTCTTTTAGGCTCAGGGGCTGCAGGCTGGGGCTTTGTTCCTAGGACCCAGGTCCCTCCCTCTCCACTAAACTCTCTTCCTGCCATGCAGGTCTCTCCGGGCTGCTATTTGTTTCAGGGAGCTTGGCAGCACTCTCCGCATTTTCACTTTTCCTACCAGTCTCAATGTGGCTTCCTTAGTGTCCTTTGGTTGAAGAGTTCACTTAGTTTAGTTCAAAGTTGGTTTATCCAGATGATGGTTCTTAAAATTAAGGTATAATCCGCTTTGGTTCCAGGAGTTGGAAGTTGGTACATCCTCTTACTGCATCACCATCTTGCCATCCTCTGGGCATTCTCTTTAAAATCAGTTCACACTTTTCTTAACAACTCATCAAGGGTGGAATTACTTGTTGAATCCGCCCCATAATGCCTGTTAGGTCCCTGTTCGAGGCACCATTATGTGGACAAGGGCAGGGACAAAGTTCAGTGACACGGATCGCTGGGATATGATATTTTTGAACAACAGCTCAGATAAGGTGTTAGTATCCAAAATACATAAAGAACTCAACAACAAACAAGCAAACAATCCAATAAAAAAATGGGAAGAGGACATAAATGGACACTTCTCTTAAGATGAAATACAAATGGCCAATAGATATATGAAAAAATGCTCATCTTCACTAGCCATTAGAGAAATGCAAATCAAAACTACAATGAGATACCACCTCATACCTGTTAGATTACCTAATATCAACAAGACAGGTAACAACAAATGTTAGAGAGGCTGTGGAGAAAAATGAACCCTCATTCATTGATGGGAATGTAAACATTATGGAAGAAAGTATGATGGTTCCTCAAAAAATTAAGAAAAGAACTACCATATGAGCCAGCAATCTCTCTACTGGGTATATACCCCAAAACTCAAAATCATTGGTACATGAAGACAGATGCAACCCCATGTTCATCGCAGCATTATTCACAGTGGCCAAGACATGGAAACAACCAAAAAGCCCTTCAATAGAAGATTGGATAAAGAAAATGTGGTACATATATACTATGGAATACTTCTCAGCCATAAGAAATTATGACATAGGATCATTTACAACAATGTGGATGAAACTTGATAACATTATACTGAGTGAAATAAGTAAATCAGAAAAAACTAAGAACTGTATGATTCCATTTACATAGGTAGGACACAAAATTGAGACTCATGACATGGACAAGAGTGCAGTAGCTACCAGGGGGAGAGGAGGTGAGGAGAGGGAGGGAGTGATGGGAGGGGAGGGGCATAAAGAAAACCAAAGGAAGGGTGATGGAGGACAATTTGACTTTGGGTGATGGGTATACAACACAATCGAATGTCAAAATGATCTGGAGATGTTTTCTCTAAATCTATGTGCTCTAATTGACCAATGTCACCTTGTTAAAATTAATTGTCTAAATAAAACTATTAAAATTTTTTTAAAAAAGAATTTTGTTATAGTGTAAACCAAATATTATGATATCATTGAAGTTTTCTGATTAAATTAACATAAGCAGCATAATCTTCCTTTTCCCTCTTCTGTTTAAGAGGCTCAAGCTTCTTTAGGTAACTCAACTGGTGGTAACACAGTGGACAGAGCATTGACCTGGAATGCTGAGGTACCAACTTAAAACCCCCAGATCTCTAGCTGGAGTGCAGCTCTCTGGCTTGAGAGTTGGTTCACCAGTTTGAGCACAAGGTCACTGGCTTGAACAATGGACTGACTCACTGGAGCTCCCCAGTCAAGGCACGTAAAAGACGCAATCCAAGTTGAAGCTTCTAATCTCTCCTCCTTTTCTCTTTCCTCCTTCTCTCTCTCCCTTCCCCCCATATCAATAAAATTTTTAAAATATCTACAAAAAGAACATAACTAACTAAAAGTTTCTTGATGCTGACATCTCAATGTGTTCAAAGGATCAATTAACCAAAAGTAGAATCCAACCTTGTGTAAAACAAGGAAAGATAACCAAATAGCAATGATTACTAAATATTGCAATAGATTGTTCTAAGTGTCCCTTAAAACATTGTGTGCCCTTTAACACAGAAATTCAACTTCTAAAACTTTATTCTATGGAAAGTAAATAGAAAAGAAGGCTCATTGCTATATTATTTATGTTGTATAAAAAAGAAAACAAACTTATTTCTGATTAAAGGGAGAATGGATAAATCAATTATGTTAAAACCATGGTAAGGAAAACCATGCAACTATTAGAAAAAAATAAGAAATTAGAAATCAGCTGCAAAAAGGAAATAATGAAACCTACAAATATGTGGAGATTAAACAACATACTACTAAAAAATGTCTGGGTCAGAGAAGAAATAAAAGATGAGATCAAAGGACATATAGAGACAAATAAGAATAATGATATAGGATATCAAACTTTCTAGGATGCAACAAAAGCAATAATAAGAGGGGTATTTATATTACTGAAGGTTTATCTAAAAAAACCAAGAGAAATCCCAAGTAAACAATCTAACATTATATCTTAAGAAACTAGAAAAAGAAGAACAAAAGCAACCCAAGGTCATCAGAAGAAAGGAAATAATAAAAATTAGAGAAGGATTGAATGAAATAGAGAACAAAAAGACTATACAAAAAAATTTAATGCAACAAAAGTGGTTCTTTAAAATGATTAATAAAATTGACATACCCTTTGTTAAACTCACTAAGGAAAAAGAGAAAAGACTTATATAAACAAAATTAGAAATGAACGAGAAGTTACCACAGACATCACAGATATACAAAGAATCACAATAGAATACTATAAAAGACAATATTCCACCACATTCAATAACCTAGAAGAAATGGATAAGTTCCTAGAAATATATAACCTACCTAAAGTGAATCATGAAGAAATGGAAAATCTAAATAAACTGAGGAAATTGAAACACCATTAAAAACCTTTAAAAATAAAAGTCCAGGATGGATGGCTTCACTGGTGAATTCCACCAAACATTCAAAGAAGATTTGGTACTTATCCTTCTCAAACTCTTCCAAATACTTCAAGAAAAGGCAATATTTCTTACATTTTATGAGGCCAACATAACCTGATACCAAAACCAGGCAAGGATAACACACAAAAAGAAAACTAGAGACCAATATCTCTGATGAACACAGAGGCAAAAATCCTAAACAAAATACTAGCAAGTCAAATACAACAATACATTAAAAAATTAATATATGACCAGTGGTTCTTAACCTGGGTTCTATCAAACCCTAGGGGTTCGATGAGTCGGTCTCAGGGGTTTGGAGAAGCCTCTGCTGCAGAGGCCAGAATAAAGTAATACCGTAATTTGTTGTAAGTTCATGCACTTTGTTGGTTTTGTTCTTTGAGCAAGGTGATGTTCATGCATGACTCATTTTGTGCACCAGTAAAAGAAATATACCTATGTCTTGAATTTGGAAAATAAAATCATATTTTATTTATCACTAAAGAAGGGTTCGGTGAATGCGCATATGAAACTGGTGGGTTCGATACCGCTCAAAAGGTTAAGAACCACTGTATATAACAATTGAGTGGGGTTCATTCCAGAGGTACTAGTATGATTCAACCAACATATACAAATTAATCAATGTAATACACCAAACTGACAAAACAAAGAATAAAAATTATATTATCTTATCAATAGATGCTGAAAAACATTTGATAAGATACAATATCCATTAATGACTAAAACTCTCAATAAAATAGGTATAGAAGGAAAGTACCTCAATGTAATATAGGTTATATATAGCAAACTGTAAGCTAATACCATACTCAGTGGTGAAAAAACTGAAAATTTTTTCTCTAAAATGAGAAACAAAGCAAGAATGCTCATTTTTACCACTCTCATTTAATATATTTCTGGCAGTCCTAGCCAAAGCAATCAGGTAAGAGAAAGAAATAAATGGCATCCAAGCTAAGAATGAAGAATTGGTAAAAATGTCACTTTTCGCAGATGACATTGTTCTGCATATAGAAAACTCTAAAGACTCAACCAAAAAACTATTAAAAACAGTAAGCAAATACAGTAAAGTTGTAAGATACAAAAATCCACTGCTTTGGTATATACCAGTGGTAGTCAACCTGGTCCCTACCGCCCACTAGTGGGTGTTCCAGCTATCATATTGGGTGGTAGCGGAGCATATTCACCAAAGTATAAATAAAAATATATTAACTATAGTAAATTGTTTTATAAAGATTTATTCTGCCAAACTTAGCAAAAATCTGACATAAAGTACTTGGTAAGTAATTATTATTATATGCTTTAACTTGCTGTAACTCTGCTTTATAAATTTTACAAAGTAAATTTACTTCCCTACTTTATGAATCACCATTACTATGGAACCGGTGGGCGGTTAGAAAATTTTACTGCTAACAGAAATACAAAAGTGAGTGGTAGGTATAAAAAGGTTGACTACCCCTGGTATATACTAACAATGAAACATCAGAAAAAGAAATTAAACAATGCCTTTTGCAATCGCAACAACAAAAACATAAAATATCTAGGAATAAACTTAACAAAGGATATGAATGACTTATATACTGAAAACTACAAAGCGTTATTAGAAGAGATTGAAAAAGACAGTGAAATGGAAAGATATTTTTCTTTTTTTTAACAGAGACAGAGAGAGAGTCAGAGAGAGGGACAGCTAGGAAGGGAGAGAGATGAGAAGCATCAATTCTTCGTTGTAGCTCCTCAGTTGTTCAGTGATTGCTTTCTCATATGTGCCTTTATTGAGGGGCTACAGCAGAGTGAGTGACCCCTTGCTCAAGCCAGTGATCTTGGGCTTTAAGCCAGCGACCTTTGGGCTCAAGCTAGCAACCTCAGGGTTTTGAACTTGGGTCCTCCGAGTCCCAGTCCACCACTGTGTTCATTGTGCCACCTCCTAATCAGGCTATATTTTTCATTCATGGATTAAAGGAGTCAACATAGTTAAGATGATCATATTACCCAAAGGAATATACAGATTTAATGTAATCCTGATAAAAATCCCAATGTCATTTTTTTAAATGAACAAAACATTACCATATTTTTATGCAAACACAAATGACCTCAAAAAGCCAAAGCAATCCTGAAAAAAAGAATGAAGTTGGAGATATCCCACTACCTGATTATATTACAGAACTATGATAATTAAAACAGCATGGTATTGGATTGAGAGCGCAGAAATAAAACCACATGTATATGGGCAAATAATTTTTTACAAAGGAGCCAAAAACACACAGGGAAGAATATAAAGCCTCTTCAATAAATGGTACTGGAATAATTGGAAAGCCATATGTGAAAGGATGAAACTAAATTACAGTTTCTCCCCATGAACAAAAATTAATTCAAAATGGATAAAAGACCTAAATATAAGATCTGAAACCATAAATTATATAAAAGAAACCATAGGCACTAAAATTATGGACCTTAGTCTTGGAGAACACTTTATGAATTTGATCCCAAAGGCAAGGGAAGTAAAGGCAAAAATAAATAAATGGGACTATATCAAACTAAAAAGCTTCTGAAAAGCAAAAGAAACCACCCACAAAACAAAAAGACAACAACTAAACGGAAGATGATGTTTTCAAACAACAGCTCTAACAAGAGGTTAATATCCAAAATATGTATATAAAGATCTCATACAATTTAACAACAAACAAATAATTCAATTAAAAAATGGGCAGAGGACCTGAACAAACACCTCTCAAGGAGACAAATAAATGGCCAACAGGTATATGAAAAGTTGTTTAACTTCACTAGCTATTAGGAAAATGCTAAATGATCAAAACTACAGTGAGATACCATCTCAAATGTATTAGAACAGCTATTCTCAACAAGACAGGTAATGACAAGTGTTAAAGAGGTTGTGAACAAAAAGGAACCCTCATTCGCTCCTAGTGGGAATGTAAACTGGTACATCAATATAGAAAACAGTTTGGCAATTCCTCAAAAAATTAAAGACAGAGTTACCATATAAGACAGAAATCCCTCTTTTGGGTACCTACCTGAAAAACTTGAAAACATTTATTTGCAACATATTTGCACCCCTATGTTCATTGCAGCATTATTCACTGAGGTCAGGATGTGAAGACAATCAAAGTGTCTGTCAATAGAAGATTGTATAAAAAAGATGTGGTACAGTTAATAGATAATTTACAAAGGAGGCAAAAACATACTATAAGGTAAAGACAGTCTATTCAATAAAAGGTGTTGGGAAAATAGGACAGATACGTGAAAAAAAAAAAAGAAACTAGACCACCTTCTTACACCATAAGCAAGAATAAACTCAAAATGGATTAAATACTCAAATATTAGACATGAAACTATAAAAATCTTAGAAAAAAACATAGGCAGTAAAATCTTGGACATTTTCATAGTTATATTTTTTCAGATATATCTCCTTGGACAAGGGAAATGAGAGAATAGATAAACAAATGGGACTACATCAAACTAAAAAGTTTTTGAACAGAAAAGGAAACCATCAACAAAGTGAAAAGACAACCCATTAAATGTAAGAACATATTCACCAATATATATGATAAGGGATTAATATTCAAAATTTATAAAAAAACTTTTAAGACTCACCAAGAAAACAAACAATCTAATTCAAAAATGTGCAAAGGACCTGAACAGACACTTTTCTATAGAAGACATACAGATAGTCAATAGACATATGGAAAGATGCTCACCATCACTAATCATCAGAGAAATGTAAATTAAAACCATAATGAAGCCCTCGCCAGTTGGCTTGGTGGTAGAGTGTTAGCCCGGCGTGTGGATGTCCTTGGTTCAATTCTCAGCCATGGTACACAGGAGAAGTGCTCATCTGCTTCTCCACCCTTTCCCCTCCCCTTCCTTTCTGTCTCTCTTCCCCTCCAACAGCCAGGGCTCCATTGGAGCAAAGTTGACCCAAGCATTGAGGATGGCTCCATGGCCTCCGCCTCAGGTACTAGAATGGCTCCAGTTGCAATGGAGCAATGCCCCAGATGGCAGAGCATCACCCTCTAGTGGGCTTGCAGGGTGGATCTCACTCAGGCGCATGCGGGAGTCTGTCTCCCTGTCTCTCTACTTCTCACTTCAGAAAAAAAAAAGGAGCTGTTAAAACCACAATGAGATATCACCTCACACCTGTCAGAATGGCTATCATCAACAAATCAACAAATAAGTGTTGGCAAAGATGCAGAGGAAAGGAAACCTTTTCTCATTGCTGGTGGGAATGCAGATTGGTGCAGCCACTGTGAAAAGCAGTATGGAGTTATCTCAAATATTAAAAATAGGACCGCCTATGTCTCAGCAATCCTACTTCTGGGAATAATAATTCAAAAGGATACACTAATTCAAAAGAACATATGTAACCCAATGTTTACTGCAGCATTATTTATAATAGCCAAAATATGAAAACAGCCCAAGTTCCCATTAGTAGATGAGTGGATAAAAAAGTGGTACATTTACACAACTGAATACTATGCAGCCATAAAAAAGAAGAAATTCTTACCTTCTGCAACAGCATGGATGAAAGTGGAGGTCATTATGCTTAAGTGAAACAAACCAGTCAGAGAAAGACAAGTACAATACCATATGACTTCACTCATATGTGAAATCTAATGAACAAAATGAACTAACAAGCAAAATAGTGATAGACACCTACAGAAAAAGCAGGCTGACAGCTGTCTGCAGGGGGTAGTTGAGTGAGAGAGGTGGAGGGTAAAGCAAAAAAAAAAAGGACAATTAAACTTCATGGACATGGACAACAGTGTGGAGATTGCTGGGGGATAGGGAGTGAAGATAGATACAGGGGTGAAAGTGCTAATGGATGAAGACTTGAGTTGGGGTAGTGAACACACAATACCATGTGCAGAGATATGTTGTAGAATTGGGCACCTGAAACCTGTATATTAACTAGTCCAACCCCAATAAAATTTAATTAGAGAAAGAAGACGTGGTATAGATGGTACATATATACTCAGTAATACTACTCAGTCATAAGAAAAGATGAAATACTGCCATTTGTGACAACATGGATGGACCTTGAGAATATTATGCTAAGTAAAATAAATCAGTCAGAAAAAGCTAAGAACCATATGGTTTCACTAATGTAGAATATAAAACTGAAACTCATAAACACAGAAAACAGTATGGTGGGAAGAGGGTAGGAGATAGTAAAGGGATGAGGGGGCCAAGTATTCAGTGTCTGTGGGAAGTTGATTTGACTGTAGGTGGTGGGCACACACTACAATATACAGAAGATGTATCATAGAAGTGTACACTTGAAACCTATATAAGCATTTTTTTTTTGTATTTTTCTGAAGTGAGAAGCGAGGAGGCAGAGAGACAGACTCCCTCATGTGCCTGATGGATCCATGCGGCAAGCCCACTAGCGGGCGATGCTCTGCCCATCTGGGGCATTGCTTCGTTGGAACCAGAGCCATTCTAGCACCTGAGGCGGAGGCCATGAAGTCGTCCTCAGTGCCCGGGCCAACTTTGCTTCAATGGAGCCCTGGCTGTGGGAAGGAAAGAGAGAAAGAGAGGAAGGAGAGGGGGAAGGGTGGAGAAGCAGATGAGCGCTTCTCCTGTGTGCCCCAGCTGGGAATCAAACCCAGGCCTTCCACATTCTGGGCTGATGCTCGACCACTGAGCCAACCGGCCAGGGCTATATAAGCTTATTAACCAATGTCATCTCAATAAATATAATTCAAAAAATTAAGTAATAAGGAATATACCCAACAATGTGAAAAAAGGCAGATTTTAAAAAGAATCAAATAAAATTTCTGAAATAAAGAAAGAGAAAGAGTAATATCAATTTATATGTACTAACATAAAAAGATCTCTAAGACATATTAAGTTTTTAAAAAATGTTGCTTAATAAAATATATATAGCTGGATTCCATTTATCTAAAAATAAATGTGTATATCAATACATTTAATATATGGGAAAGGCTTGGAAGGATGCATTTCTGTGGAACGAGTGCAAGAAAAGTAGATAAGGAGATGGCAAAGATAAATTTCTTATCTATTATAATTTTATGTGGTTCATATTTTTATGATTAAATTTTTTAAAATTATACATAAAGAGTATTTATTAGCTGTTAACTAAGAGAAAAGGACAGCAACAGCAACAAGAAGCCTAAGATAAAAGAAAGTTAAAGATACAGCACTCATTAGAGAGAGGTACTGAAAGTTTATTTGAGAAGACTGAAAACTGTATTGGTAGCAGCTTCTTGTTCGTTTTTTGATATCAGATAAGGTATTTTTTAAATATGCAGTTTACTTATTTATTTTATTAAATTTTATTTCGAAAATTAAATTTAATGAGGTGACATTGATCAATAAGAGTACAAAGGTTTTAGGTAAACATCTTCATAGTTTTGAATTGTTGATTGCATTATGTGCTTATCACCTAGAGTCAAATCACTCTGTCACCATATATTTGTCCCCTTAAATAAGCTATTTTCAAACAGTGAATTATGCAAACAAAAAGCATAACATGTCTGATGGTATGCACCACAACTGTATACAGCAGGGGTTGGGAACCTTTTTGGCTGAGAGAGCCATGAACACCACATATTTTAAAATGTAATTCTGTGAGAGCCATACAATATGTTTAACACTAAATACAAGTAAATGTGTGCATTTTATGTAAGACCAACACTTTTAAAATATAATAAGTCTCTGAATTCTTTTTAATAATGTTGTTATGCTGTTGCTAACCAATGGTGAATAAAGTGCTTCTTAACATTAATGCGACTTCTGGTGCTGCATGGTTTTGCTGATGGCTTTGTAGTCTGATTGATACGTGGTGAGGTTAAGCTTCGTGCAGGCGTTGAGATTTCCATCTGTTAAACATGATCATAGGTTGATCTTAACGTTCTTTAGATGTGAGAAAGACTGCTAACATGCATACATAGAGCCAAACATCGTCAGTACAGCAATACTCACACACTGCAGTGTGTGGTATAGGACGGGAAGTGCACTCCAACTTTTGACAATCAGCTGGTCCGTGGGTTGAAATTTTATCATTTCTCCCCACTTGTGTTGCTCGCCAACTCTGCTTGCTGTCATGCAAGACTTTCCAAATCTTCATTCAGTGACTTGAACTTATTCACCCACATGTCTGAGGCCTTCAGGCCAGCAGCTTGTAGCTCAAAATCTTTGACGGAGACATCGGGGATGTAACTCAGGTCGGCGCTGTCCACTGCACACTTGTGTGGATGGGTGATGAACTTAAAAAGACAGTGCACTCACAAAATTCTCCAAAGCACACTTTGAATGACTGCAGGAGATTAGATGTGAAGCCCGCTAGCTGCTGGAGATCAAGATGTTGAGCAGGGTCACTTGCTGTGCATGCATCTTTAAACTCTCCCAGTTTTTCAAAGTGTAGTAAACGACCTGTTTCAATGTCTGAGATGAAGAGTTCCAGCTTGTTTTCAAATACAAACACTGCTTGTTGAAGGGATAAGACTGTATTTCCAATGCCTTGCATTTTCACATTGAGCTGGTTCAGATGTTCAGTCATGTCCACGAGATAGTAGAACTTCAGGAGCCACTCAGTGTTAGCTAACTCAAGATGCTCAACGTTTTTCATTTCAAGAGACGTCTGGATTTCACTCAGACAAGCCGCGAAATGGCCGAGCACCTTCCCTCTTGACAACCAATGCACATTGCTGTGCAGAAGCAGACCAGGATAATTATTCCCAACTTCATCCAGCAGTGTTTTAAACCAGCGATCATTTAAAGCTCGGGCAACAATAAAGTTGACCACCCGAATGACCAGCTACATCACCTCACCAAACTGCTCACCACACATCTGAGCACAAAGCGCCTCCTGATTGATGAAGGTTGCAGTAAAAACTTAGGATGGGCCTGACCTGTGGTGGCGCAGTGGATAAAGTGTCGACCTGGGAACACTGAGGTCGCCAGTTCAAAACCCTGCACTGGTCTGGTCAAGGCACATATGGGAGTTGATGCTTCCAGCTCCTCCCCCCTTTCTCTCTCTCTCTCTCACTCTGTGTCTCCTCTCTAAAATGAATAAAATAAAAATAAAAATAAAAAAAACTTAGGATGGGTCTCTTTTCATGTTCATGAAGAAGTGCTACGAATCCTGTTTTTCCCCACCATGCACGGAGCACCATCAGTACACACCAAAATAAGTTTATTCATTGGTAGATTTTTTTCTTTAGTGAACTCAGTGAAAGACTTGAATAAATCCTCCCCTCTTGTTGTCTCTTTCATAGACAAAACAGCAAGACTGTCCTCACATAGTATGTCACCGACAGCATACCTTGCAATCACGCTGAACTGGAATAAATGACTTACGTCTGTTGACTCATCCAAACTGAGAGAAAATGCTGCTGCATTTATGTCCTTCACTTGTGTTGCCTCAATTTGATTTGCCATCATGGTGGTACGATCATGAACAGTTCTTGCCAACAGAGGCGTGTCTTTTATTCGTTTGATTAGTCTTTATTCAAAAAGTCATCAAAAAGTTCATTGGCAACATCAAGCATGAATGTTTTGGCATACTCCCCATCTGTGAATGGCTTTCTGTTTCTCACAATTGCTAAAGCACCAGCAAAGCTAGCTGAATTCCAGTCACCTTGTTGGGTCCAAACATGGAGTTGCTGCTGACTAGCTTGCACTCTGCACAGTAGCTCTTAACATGCTTTCTTGCCCCCGTTGGATATTTTGATGCAAATGTAGTATGGCGTGTGTCGAAGTGCCGCTTTATATTTGATCGTTTCATTGATGCAATTTTATCATTGCATATGAGACACACTGCAGAACCTGCTCTCTTCACAAAGGCAAATTCCTCTGTCCATTCCTGCTGAAAAGTACAATATTCCTCATCCTTTTTTCTTTTAGCCATCTTCTTTGTCAATAGGGTTTCTGCAATTAGCTAGCTGACCACTTGATTAAAAGGAGGAAAGTTTACTTCCAGACCTCACAACGACCCATTTATGTTATGCATTATCCAATAAAAATTTGGTATTGTCCCAGAGGACAGCTGTGATTGGCTCCAGCCACCCACAACCATGAACATGAGCGGTAGGAAATGAATGGATTGTAATACATGAGAATGTTTTATATTTTTAACATTATTATTTTTTTTTATTAAAGATTTATCTGTGAGCCTGATGTAGCCATCAAAAGAGCCACATCTGGCTCGCGAGCCATAGGTTCTTGACCCCCTGCTCTACAGATTGTGTTATTTCATAATATGTGTCACTAAAAAGGCATGAAACATATGCTTTCTACCTGTGATAAATCACCTTGACTAGGTCACAGAATGAGTAAATTGCAGTTTTCTTAGTGCCACATGTGATCCATGAAACATGGTGACAATCCTTTCATTTTGTTGTCATAAATGACACATGCCTTGAAAATCACAGCCCCACCTCAGATTAGTTACATTAGTTACAAATATTTAAAATACAGTAATTTGAATAATTATATAAAGATTTTTGTTCTATGGTACCTAACTTTACCTAGCATTTAATTCCCTCTGACTTTCCCTTTCTCCTTCCTTTCTTCTTTCTTTTTTCCTTTTCATCCTTTCCTCCTGTCTTCCATAACTATTAAACACATGTTTTGTGTCAAGCAGTGTGCTGGGTATTAGTAATCCAAAGATGAGTATGTCAAAATTCCTGCCTTGGATGAGTCTATAGTATATAGTGAGGTAGATCTATATATAAACATATTAATCTGAATAAAACAGGGTCTGTAAACAAAATCCTGATGAGAAAAAAATGATTATTTACTGGGTATCTACTACATGCAAAGCACTATGCTAGATGTTTTTTATACATTATTTATTAACAGTCACATTTAATTTTCATACCTTCATGTAAGCATTTTTATCTTTTTTTTGCAAATGAAGAACTTGAATAGCAGAAAAATTAAATAATGCTAAAAAATTTCAAAGCTTCATCCCGAAACACCAACGTTGTAGGTTTGATCCCAAGTTAGAGCATATATGGGAAGTGACCAATGAATACACAACTAAGTGGAATAACAAATTAATGCTTCTCTCTTTCTCTTTCTCTCCCTCATTTCCTCTCTCTCTCTGGAATCAATAAAAAAATTTTTTAAAGCATCCTGGAAATAATCAGCAGTGCTGTTGAGGCTGTAAATTTTAAACTTGACTGGATTAGTTGATTTATAATTACCTGCTCCTGAACTAGAACCCAATAATCTCGCTCCCCACTGCTGAAGGTCATTTTTAGACATACAGAAATAGGCTGCTATAGATCTTTACAGTGAAACACGGTGTTTGTCTTAAATCATTGGGTTTGAATTTTAACTATAAGAAGACAAAAATATAATTTTATCAACAATTTATTAGAAGAGGAAGGAATTGGTAATTGGGCGTGACTTTCCTAAAGACATAAGTGTTGACATAATATACAGAGAGTGGAGAACTCTATAAATGCTATTGAATGTCTTAGCAGACTTCCATTCTACCAAGTTTCTTTAATGTTATATTTTATATGCACTCTTAAAATGAGATAATCTTCCCACTTTTGGGGGGACAGTATTGGTTTAGTTTCTACAGCTAAGAAGTATCTAGAGGACTGAAGGCTGTGTAATTTTTACATATAGTTTCTCGTAAACATTTTTGAGGGAAGGAAGAGCAGGCATTTTTATAGCTGAAGATCCAAGAGTATTAACTGAACTGTGAAAAAAAAGGACCATTAATGAGCTTTCCTCTTAAATACAGTTTAACATTTTCTGGGGGTTTTTTGTTAATATAGATGAAAGGTAGCTTGTTTGCTTCCTTCTTTACTTCCAACAAATTTATGTTAAATACTTCCTGTGTTCCAGGCTTTGTGCTCAGTACTGGGTATGCAAAAATGAAGCAGCTCATAGTCTAACAAATATAGATCTGTGGAGACCATGTTCTAGGCATTACACTATGTGTTTTATATGAATTAGTTCATTTAACACTTAAATAACTCTGTCAGATAGGTTCTAAAATTGTCTCTATTTTGCAAACAAAGACTAGGCTATAGAGGTTAAGCACTTGCCTAAGGTTAAACATCCAGAAAGTGGCATTACTAGGTGTGTTAGAATTTTAATTTCTATGTGACCCAGCTATTATAAAGATATAAACGAAGAGCTGTGGGAGCCAGAAAGGTATAACAGGTGTAAGTAACTGTCTTGGCTTCAGGCAGTCCAGAGATGCTTTATAGAAATAGCACTTGAGCTTCACCCTGAAAGAAGAAATAGTGGACATATACTAGGTGGAGAAGCGTGGAAGGGCAATGGAGGCTGGGGAAAAACAAAACTCATATATGCAAAGCCACAGAGGTGTAAAAGGGCATGTCAAGGTTGAAGAAACAGTTCAGGATTGGCAAGAAATGAGTCAACAGGCCTAAAGCTAGATGTGGAAGGTTTGCATCCTTCAGCAAGAAGCTTAGGCTTTATCCTCTAGGCAGCAGAAAACAAAAAAGGGAGTGGAATAAAAAATTGTGTATGTGTGCATGTGTGTGTTTAATATAATGTGGCAATGCAGAAAGTGGGCTAGAGTACAATTCTACCTATAACTGCAACAGCCTGTGAGAGAAAAAAGAGGTTGCCCTCAGGCTCTATGAGAGCATGATTTATAATAAAAAATACTGTATATCATTGATCTTTGTCCCCAGTCCCTGACACGGGGCTCCAAAAACCTCTGTAAATTCCTGAGTGATAAGAGCACTGGGAACATCTTTTATTCTAACAAGGTGACTCTGGGTGGACTCTTGGATGATTCCTGGATGTAGGCTGGGTCACCAAAAAGGAAACAGACTTGATGAGAAACAGACTTTTTACCCCCCTCCCCCACTCCACTTATCTAGAGAGGAATGAGGCACTAGAAATGGAGTTAATAATTGATGATGCCTATGTGATGAAATCTCCATAAAACCCCAATAGTAAGGGGTTTGGAGAGCTTCCAGGTTGGCAAACACATCCATTCTAGGAGGGTGACACAACCTAACTTCACAGGGACAGAAGCTCCTAAACTTAGGACCCTCCCAGACCTCACCTTATGTATCTCTTCATCTGGCTGTTCATCTTTATTCTTTATCATATCCTTTAATAAACTGGTGAACATATTTGTTTCCTTGAGTTCTGTGAGCCACTCTAGCAAATTAATCCAACTAGTGGTGGGATTCAAATAATTTAACAACCGGTTCTTTGCCCTAATGACTGTTTTAACTTAAGAAGTGATATATTGAAAAGCAGTTCATTATTTCATGCATTTAATACTTAAATAAGAACAATTAAATATGTACACAAAACTAGACTATGTTATAAGAAAGAGTTCTAAAATATTAATGAAAAATATTAAATAATACCTGACAAAAAACAGTAAAACTGATATTTAAGATATTTCTATATTGCTTCTTGATTGGCACCCTCACTTGCAATTTTCTTTGCTTTTATCCAAGCATCATCGACTGTGTGATTTATCCTTAAACCCTTGAAATCTATGTTTCTATAGGTTCATTGTGTTCTACCTACCTATTGGTTTCACCTTTTGGGGAACACCAACCGGCGCCCTCATAGTATCTTGGGGGAATTTTGAGTGTAACACAAAGCTGAAACAAATGACAGCTTGTCACCCCCTTGTTGACACTTTTCTCTTTACATTATATGTTTGTTTACTGAAGTAACAAATAGAAGGGAATTAAAATATAATATTTCATCAAAGGTATAATGAATTTTGTGAAATGAATAAATAAATATTACAAGCATAGTTTTATCAAATACTTTTCACCTATGGACAGAATGAACATTATAATGGGCACTTAGAATACACCGTTGTGCAGATGAATGTTGAAAAAGATTAAGGAATGTAAATTTGTGATTTCCACATTGGGTGACTGCCCAGCGCCCACCTTAGAGGGAAAACTGATTACAAGTGCCATTTTAACAACTGGTTCCCCGAACTCAACAAAGAATTCGGTATCAGATCTGCCAAACCAGTGTGAACCAGCTGAATCCCACCACTGAATCCAAACCAAGGAGTGGATAGTGGAAATCTCATATTTGTAGTCAAGTCAGACAATACTTGAGGATAACTTGGAGACTTACTCCTTGTGATGACATCTAAAGACGGATGAGAGCTGTCTGTGGAACTGAACCCTTAACCTATGGTATTTGACACTCTCTCCAAGTAGATAGCATCATAGATGAGTTAAATTATAGAATATACAGCTAATGTCACAGCGAATTGTTTGTTGTGGGGAGAAACCCCACACATTTGCTGGCCAGTGGTGTCAGAAATGAAGTTTTTTTGCGTGAAAGTAAAGAAAAAATACAAAGGAAGAACAACTATTTTTTTTCCTTAATTTACTATAGTTCTGGGGATGGCCAGGTACTTGAGCTACCTATATAGTGCAGGATGCTGATAGGGTTAATAACATCAGGTAATAAGGGAAATAATTATGTGCACACTTTATATATCCATGTCATTGTGCTGAGCATTATATATATATTATTCTCACAGCAACCCTTTGCAGTTCTTTCTTTCTCTCTTTTGCTGAAGAGAATTTAAGAAAGTTATCTAAGGTCACTGGCAGAGCTGGAATCCAAACCACCCAAGACTGTCTTCCTCCGAAGCCCTTTTACAGAGGACACACTCAAGAATGCTACAATTTATTTAATGATTCCACTCATTCTTGTTTGCCTTCATCAAATTTAAATAAAGTGCCTTCGAGAGCCAAAGTGTTAAAGAAGCAAACAGAGAGGACAAAATAAGGGTCAAAAAGCAGATCTATACAATATAGGCCCAGTGAGGGCTCTTTTGTAAAAGTGTGCTCTATACTTCACCTTTATTGACATACTGACATTCTCCTAAAAGAGAAATTTCTAGAGATGCGTGTGTCATTTGCATTTGCGGTTTTGGAAACTTCCCAGAAAACCATGATCTGAATAAAAGGATGTGGTATTAAGGTGAAACTTACACATAGCTTAACCTAGCAACCCAACTTCCAGAATCAAGATTATTACTAAAATGACTTTGTGTATTCAGATGTACAGACACACAGACACATCAGCACAAACACACAAACACAGTGACTTTTAGGGAAACCAGGATAGCCTGCTCCCTCCAGGATCAATTTATAACATTATATTCCTATTTTTTCGAGGTCCTCAAGTCCTATAGTTCGAGGATTTGAGGACCTCGAACTATATTATATCAAGCTTCTCACTGTTGTGGCAAGGTGCAGTTGTACTCGTAATTTTACTCATGAAGTTTTACAAATTGACTGGTAAAGGTGAGCCACACAGTGTTATGTAAACATTTGTGGCTGCTACTGTTGTTATGCATCATCGTCATTATTGTTTTTCCAATCCAACCAGTAACCAGCATCAGTAATCTCAGGGAGAGACCCTAAAACTGTTTGGAGTGTCTAGCAGTAGCAGAAATTGCATGTGCCTTTGACCAAAGAAATATCTTTTGTTACCTGGAAGTGGTACTTTCAGATAATCAGACTGACTCAACTATGCCAGCATCATCTTTCCTCTTCCATTGACCACCTCTTCTTCCTTTTCTTACACAAACATTTATAAACCCTAATGATTAATTTATTAATTTATCCAATAAATATTTATTGAGTATGTACTCTATGCCAGACCTGGTTCTAGGTCCTGGGATTAGAGCATCAAATAAAGTAAACAAAAATACCTGCCCTCAAGAAGACACTATTCTACTGGACTGGTCGTGTCACACACCTCAGCCAGACCATCAGTCCACCTGAGAAGATCAAACGCCCCATCAGGACTCGGAACTGGCAATAGATGAAGAGTGGGAAGAAGAAAAACCAGGCAGTTGCCAGCCCCCCCTCACCCACACCCCTGTCCTCCTGCCATTCTGACTAAAGACCAGCAGGTAGAGAAAACTTTTGCTTACTGCTGCACTCATTTTTGCGTGATGCGTGCACCACCCCTGGAGTCTCACATTTCTTGTAGTGGAGGCTGTGGCTCTCCTTCTTAACCAGCCCACCCTGAGCTCTAAGCACCTGGGACAGAGTGCTTTTCATAGCGAAAAACCTGAAGGTCTGAAGGAGCAGAGGACATTTGATATGAAAATCAAGACTCATGATCTCTGGCCCTGTACTGGATCCTTCTCATTAAGTCCGAACATGGACCTACCCAGGAACTGCGCAATCCAGGAATCCACCCACACACAGTCCATCTCTGCTGAGCTAGAACACGTCAGCAATGCCTCAAGGGAATGGCCCCGGAGGTGGAATTTGACCTCCTTCATACTTGGGCTCCTTTTCTGCAGGATCTTAATGAGTTTTCTTAAATGAAACCATCTAGATTTCCCTAAAAAGTAAGTAAGGAAGAGAGATTTAAAATTATTCATTTAGAAATATCCTTTTATTATGCAATGTTTACCCATTATAAGAGCAGAATAGAAACTATCTAAAAAATAGGTAAACTCTAAAAATAAAACCCAACAAAAACCCCACACAAATGCTATTTTGGCCAATGATCCAGTTTCTTTCCCTCAAACCAAATCTTTTGCTGAAAGTAATAATATATAAGAAAAATGGATGTTTTCAGCTGAATTTCTTATTTTCCCTTTCTTCTTGGTGGTGGTGACTAATGAAGACTGAAATGGTTAGGAGGTAGGCTGGAAGCCACACAGGAGAGGAGGAGGAGCAAAAGACAGAAATAATCCACAAAATGGTAGCTAGGTCTGAAATAATGTAGAATTCAGCGTATTTCTACTTTAAAAGGTAAGGGAAGAGGCATGGAAAATAATAATTATATTAGCTTAAGAAATGATAGTAATTAGTATGCCTCTACTATGCTAGGCCCAGTTCCTGACAGGTATTTTATATCTAATACCTCTCAGCAATCCTGCAAGGGCAGCATTATTCTTTAAAGAAGAAAAATTGGAGTCTCAGAAAGTTAAGCGACTTTCCCAGGCCCACACAGTGAAGTGGCAGAGCCTGGATTGGAACCCACATTCAATGCCTTCCCTTCCAACACAGGCCTCCTCTGCACCACTTTTTAGAGTCTACTGCAAGGAATATGTTAGGTTGTTATGACAATTTAAAACATATTAAATAACATTATAGTGAAACACGTAGGATATCATTGGCTTATAGAATGCAAACCTTAGTGTTATAGAAAAATTACCTAGAGAGCTTGTTTAAACTACATATTCCTGGTTCTCAGAAAGATTGAGATTCAATAGGTCAGGGAAAGGGTCCAGGAATCTACATTTTTAATAGGCATCCAGGTAATTAATATAGGTAAATCTCAGATCACACTCTGAAAAACAATGTCATAGACTTAACCCCAGATTGCCAATTCTCAATTTACTATTCCCTTAGCTTGTCAGTTGCTTTATTCTAAATATATGGAGCCATGCCAAAGAGATGGTCGTCTGGCGTAGCAGAAAAAAAATAGAACACAATATGGGTCTGTAGAGGCCTAAGTTCTTGGAAGAACTCTGTCACTAAATAGTTGGGTAAACTCAAACTATTCCTTTAAATGTTGTAGACTTCTGTTTCCTCATTTGTAAAGTAAAGACTTTATGAAATCACACATCTATGGTTTTCTTTGGCTAAAGAAGGCCAATTTTTAAAATGATAATGATATATATAGCCCAAACATTTCAATGGTAAAATGTAAGAAGCAGTCTTTCCTTATAAATTTTATTATATATGTTTTTAAAAATGCTTTATTTATTCATTTTTCAGAGGACAGAGAGAGAGAGAGAGAGAGAGAGAAGCGAGGAGGAGCTGGAAGCATCAAATCTCATGTGTTCCTTGACCAGACAAGCCCAGGGTTTCAAACCAGTAACCTCCGTGTTCCAGGTCATTGCTTTATCCACTGCGCCACCCAGGTCAAGCCTAAATTTTATCATATCAACACAGTGAGTCTAGCCTGACCTGTGGTGGCGCCGTGGGTAAAGCGTCGACCTGGGAACACTGAGGTCACCAGTTCAAAACCCTGCACTGGTCTGGTCAAGGCACATATGGGAGTTGATTCTTCCAGCTCCTCCCCCCTTTCTCTCTTTCTCTATCTCTCTCTCTCACTCTGTGTTTCCTCTCTAAAAAAAATGAATAAATAAAAAAAGAATAAAAAAAAAGAATAAAGGCATTAAAAAAAAAAAAAGGAAAAGGCTATGCTTGACCAGCATAATTCTCTCAGTATAGTGAGCAACACAGTGAGTCTAAATATCATGATTTTGGGGGAAGGGTATGAGAACCCAAAAAGGGAAGCAGGTATAACTTAGGTTATATATTTAAAACAATTCAGCTGTTTGCTTAGCAGCCAAGTTCTTCAATCAGATAGTTGAGCATCTATACTAAGAATTGTTCAAGTATACAGTATTTGAAATCTTAGAAGTATGTCATTACATAATCATTCATTTTAATTTTCTGTAGCATCTTGAAGTTCAAAGCTACTTTGAGTTTGTTTTTAAAGAATTAAAAATAGCCTTTGGTTTACATCAACACAACCTTGGATTTGAAAATACAGGTTGAGAATTGTTTATTTATATCTTGTTTTAAAATGCCCAAAGTACAGCTTATAGGATGGTTAGGATCAACGGAAACAAGCTAAACAAGTGATATGAGTCACACCAATCAAGTCACAGTTACAAAAAGGAATGAAGACCACTGATAAAAAGCTATAGTTCTAACTCAACAAGGAAAATAATAAAGCAAACTTACTGCACTTTCAGAATACCGTATATTTACTTTCCCTGAAATATTCCTCTTTGCTCTGTGACTTATTAACACCTTCCCAGAAGGCACTAATTTGCTTGCTCAAGCAACCTAGTCCAGCAGCAGAATTTGGTTACAGAAAGAGACAAAGAAATTATGTGAGAATTCTGAATCGCAGAAACAAAAGAAACAATTCACTCAATTATGAACTAAGTTGAGATGCACTTACAGTAATGTTGAGGGAGACATTAATTCCACATTTAGATAGTGTGCAATATTTTCTCCAGCAGTTTGCAGTATAATTTAACAGCTTTTATTTAAAAGGGAACTTTCCAACTCAATTGATGCTAGTTTTATCTCCAAAGCTTTCAATTAAAGTATGTTCCCCAAAGCATCATATTAAGAAACTCGATGCATTCATAATCTTAGATAGTCTTTATAGCATAGTAGTAGAGTCACTTAAGGGAAGTGCTCTGAGATTATTTTGCATGTATCTTAAAGATAAATATACTTTTTCTATGTATTTTCTAGCTATTTCCTTAGTGAGATCTTGAAGAGCTTATAAATTGGCTTTGACTTTGTCAGTTTATGATTTTGCAGCATCCAAGAAAGAGAAAATGTTTTCTGCTGCAGTTAAGGGATATAATATTGCTACCATCTATTTACTTGTATTGCAAGGTAAGCTCAGAAGTTAAAATGAAAAGATTACTTATTTAGGTCAAGAATTCTGAGGGAAACACTTTTTTATATTCCATACTAATTTTTAATAACATTCATAAATGCTATGAAGTAATAAAATCAAAGTAACTCCTTTTTCTTCTTGCTTAAAAATATTCTTCTTGCTTAAAAATATTCTAGCCAACAACTTCTAATTCATATATTAACCCAAAATATGAACTTCAAAACCAAACCACTGATGAGATTTCAAAGACTAGGTGGGCATCATGCTATGTAGGTACTCAAACATCTCTTTTCACATTTTACTGCATCTTCTTAGATGAAAAACAGTTCTGTGAGCCTGAAAAGAGCTGATAGAATGCTAGAGCTCCTTCGGTCAAGACCAGTGAGCAGAGTATGTCCTCAGTGATCCTGGAACAGCCATCATCATGACTTTCCGAAATCGTTGGAACACTACTTGGAGGCTCTGGGCCCACTTAAATAACTTTGGGTATAATTATGGCCTAAGGATATTCTATCAATGCTGAAGGGTATCCAGAGAGATATGCCTTTGTTGGAAACATGTTCAATTTGTACCCAAGTAGTTTTTTAAGAAATATTGTTTAGGCATTTAGAATTTGGGTAGGCTAAATAATTCTCAATAATAATTCTGAATAATCCTGATGTCTGAAAGGCCAGAGAAAGGAATATCAAAATGATTAAATGAATGAATAATAATGACAGCTAAAATGTATCAAGTATTTGGTATGAGTGATCTTGGTCAATCCTCACAATAACCTTTTGAGGGAGGTATAATTATGTATTTCGTTTTACGAATGTAGAAACTGAGATCCAAAGAAATTAAGCAATTTGCTTAGAGTCATGGCAGAATAAGAATTTAACCCATGCAGCAGGGATCCAGATCTGACAAGTGTAAACAGTATGATAGACTACCTTCCAGAAGGCCTCTTTTGTTTCCACAAAGTCCAGTTCTACAACAGTCAGCTTGTCGCTGCCTACCTGTCATTAGCTGCCAAGGAAATGAGACTATCTTTAAGGTGAGAAGCATAAAATATTCAAATGAGATTTCAATAAGGAGCTTACATTTTTTATTTATGCTACATTGTGCTGTAACAAAGGCAATTTATTTCATTCAGTACTTCAGAACTCATACTATTAATTTCGGAGTGTGATACTAGCATGAAAGATTTGTTATATAGAATTTGTTATTCTTTTTTATAAAAATTTCTCTGACATCAAGGGCCTGGATTTGTAGCCTCTGGACACTTTCAAATTATAAAGCTCCTCACAAGGGGTTGGAGAAGATAGGGCAACTTTACTTAGAATTTGGGGGAGGTGACCATAGATAGATTGAATTTTTACTTTTGTTGCTTTGACTAAGAAAAACTTCCGGCCTTGAGGCTCTTGGAAGAAACTTGCTGCCATCTCTGATCCTGGGATGTCCCAGCAACACCTGCTCAGAAGTGAATCCTTTCAGTTTACTTCCTACCTCTAGGATCTAGTGGGTACCTCAGCCTTAGTAGAGATACAAAAGAATCCCAAGAACCCTGTGAAATTTCTGATATATTAGAGTGCACAGATAAATAATGCACGTTATTTTTTTCCCTAGCCTTTCTATTCTTAATTGTGGGTTTGATTATCTACGCTCATATAGATCGCTATGCCTTTGAAAAGTGACAATGACTGAGTTCTCTTATCCAGAGCTCGTGGTCAAAATAGACAAAGAAATTACTGGAAAAGGTTGAAAAGGCCAAGAAGGATTTTAGTAAATTATGTAATATATTAAATTGCTTAAAAGTACAAGTGCCTTTTCAAAAGAAAGGTAACATTATAATTTGTAATTGCGCTAATTGTATTTTTTAAAAAGGAGAAAATCAAAGTCTTAATACATGCTCATAGAGAGTTCACATATGCATGAAACTTCCTCTCTTTTATTGTTTAGACACAATTTCACCAGATATTTCACAAAACATTTCATTATTCCCTTATCTGGCAATGGTTATTCTTGGCTCTGTGGTCAGATAAGGTTGGGCAGATGTTACTTCAATTTAAATGGATTTTTATGTCATTATAAGAAATGTTTGCTCTAAGGAGAATATTGACTATAAAAGTCACAGGCTCCAGACCATTTCCCGTGGGATTTTTCCACTGTCCTGCCAATTAGTCAGTCAATGTGATGTGTCACTAAATATGATCATTTATTTTTTTCTGGAGGGTTACCTTTTTTCTGTTAGAGAAAGATGATCCTGGAAAATAAAGAAAGCTTTTTATAACCCTTAGTGCAATATTTGTGATTAACTGCAGCCCAACATAATGAATGACAAAAGAAAAAAACATTTAGTTTCCTTGATCTTCTCATATAGAAAGCATTGGTTTGAGTCCCAGCCAAGTTTCATTGTTTAGGCAATAATTAGTCAAATTATACCAATCACCAACAATCATAACAGAAATTATATAATTGTAATTTAGACCAATGACCTTGAACTTATGAAAATAGAATGTGGGTTATTTAACTGCATGATGTAGCACTACAATTCTATACCTATAAACTCCAAGTACTTATATTATTAGTTAATTAACTTACAAAACCCAAGATACTTTTATTTCTGAAAGTGACCAAATTATGTAAGTTCCATAAAATATTCAATAGGATCTTATTTCAAACAAACTATATTAAAAATAAAACAAGATTTTACTCTTGTATAAATAATGATTCCACATATTTCAGAAATTTGAATGAACTTTGCAACAAACATGTTTAAATTGAACTGTTTCAAGGAATTAGTCTAATATCAATTATTGAATGATTAAAACAAATTAACATCTTTTCTAATCAGAGAAATGCTGAATTTGTTCAATACTCACTGTCAGTAGAGTGAGCTCCCCTGAGGAAAAAGAATGGGTAATGCATACAAAAACAAACAAGTTGGATGCTTCACATCAACAGAACGATGAATAAAAGACTCTTCTAGCACAGTAGGCAAATTTCCTCTTTAATAAGCAGCCAGGAAAAAGCAATATTTCAATGTTTGCTTTCCTTCCTCTGAGAGAGAAGGTTTCACTCTGAGTTATTTTACTTCCTTTTCATTCTGTCCTATTTTCTTGGCTCTCAAAGACAGCTCCGGTAGCAACATGACAATACCACTTTGCACTTGCCGAAAGCGTCTTTTCTCTAAAATTCTTAGCTGTGGCCTATGCGAGGAGAGTGCAAAACAGGGGAAACGATGACAACATTGAAGTTCATCCTCTCATGCAAACATTTTGAGAGACCAAGACCCATTTTAATCCTTGTCTGGGAATGAGAGACACTAAAACAAACCTTATTCCTCCAGAAGTTCATGCTTAGTATCCTTGAGGCCTTTGGCAAGATTTGCCATTATCTCGAGTTCTGTCTTATATATAAAATAAAGCAATGCCATTTTCTTTATGAGGATGTGAAAAGTAACAAGATTGCACTTTCTAAAAAACTTGGGAAAAAAGCAGATTATTGAAATTCTAAAAATAAGCCTAAAGTAGGTGCCTACAGTTTATCAGTCTTGAAAACATTTTTCTAGAGTGGAAAACACATTTCTATTTAAAAGTAAAAATAAAAAATCTTATTTGTTGAGGGAAGAAACACCTCAAAATAAATAATGCTTCTGAATTAAATTTATTAAAAGGTTGCTGATGCTCTCTGTTTGAACCCACAAATATGCATATTTCTACATCTATATCAATCTATACAAGTATTCCTTTTAATTTTTGTTTATTCATTTCAGTAAAAGAGGAAAGAAGAGAGAGAGAAAGAGGAACATCGAGCTATTTCTGTATGTGCCCTGTCCGAGGATCAAACCGGCAACCTCTGTAGCTTTCAGATGATGCTCTAACCAACCAAGCTAGATGGTCATGGATACACAACTATTTTTTAGTAGAAGAAAATACTCTCTTTACAAACAATAGAGCTCTGTTATATATTAAGGTTTTAAAGGTTACTACCATAAGTCAGAGATTTTAGACTCCCCAGATTCCCGATCATTATATGATTATCTCAGTATTCACACAAAAGCATTTCAACAAATTCTACCTCAATTTATGATACTCTTACCAAGTTAGGAAATAAAAGAAAAGTCCTTAACCTAGTAAAGGGCATCTACAAAAATACCCACGGCTAACATTATACTCAACGGTGAAAGAATTCACTAAGACCAGGAGCAAAGTAAGGGTGTTTGCTCTCACCATTTCTATTCAACATCACTAAAGGTCCTGGCTAATGCAATAAGGCAAGATTTTTAAAATTTTATTTTATTTAGAAAATTAAATTTAATGAGGTGACATTGATCAATGCAAGATGTTTTTTAAAAGGCATAGATCAGAAAAGAAATAGATTTTCTCTATTTGAAGATTCTATAAAACACATTTATAGATACTCAACAACATTATTCATTAGGAAAATTCAAATTAAAAGCACTATTATATACTACATACATAATAGAGTGGTTTAAAATAACAGATCATACTAAGCGCTGGTCAGAATGTGAGACAGCTAGAACTCTAATACTTGTTAGTGGAAATGCAAATGTAAAACAGCCACTCTGGAATTATAATAAAAATAAATGTTCCCATAAATATTTATTTAACATATGATTGAGCAATTCCATTCATGGGTAATTACCTTAGAGAAATAAAAACTTATTACTAGCCTGACCGGTGGTGGTGCAGTGGGTAGAGTGTCAACCTGAAGCAGGTTTGAAACCCTGAGGTGCTTGGCTTGAGCTTGGGCTCTTGAACTCTTGAACATGGGGTCATGGGCTTGAGTTGAGGGGATCATCCTCAAAATTTCAAAGGTTGCCAGCTTAAGCCCAAAGGTTGCTAGCGTGAAAAGCCCAAGGTCGTTGGGTTGAGCAAGGGGTTGCTGGCTTGGCTTGAGTCTAAGGTCTGATCCCCAAAAATGCATGTACAAGAAGCAATAAATGCACAACTAAATTGAAAGCAGCCTGACCAGGTGGTGGCACAGTTGATACAGCTTCAGACTTGGATACAGAGGACCCAGGTTTGAAACTCCAAGGTCGCCGGCTTCAGCGCGGGCTCACTGGCTTGAGCATGGACTCACTGGTTTGAACATGGAGTTGCTGGCTTGAGTGTGGGATCATAGACAGGACCCCATGGTCGCTGGCTTGAGCCCAACGTTGCTGGCTTGAGCAAGGAGTCACTCACTCTGCGGTATACCCTCCCCTCATCAAGGCACATATGAAAAAGCAATCAACGAACAACTAAGGTGCCACAATAAAGACTTGATGCCTCTCATCAAGGTGCCTCTCCCTTTCTGTCCCTATCTGACCCTATCTCTGTCTCTCTCTCTCTCTGTCACAAAATAAAAAAATTAAATAAAATAAAGTGAAAGCAAGTACAAGTTGATGCTCTCTCCTGTTTGTCACTCTCAAAAAAAGAAAAAAAAGGAAAAGAAATATATATATATATATATATATATATATATATATATATATATATATATTCAGATGACTAAAAACTGGAGACAACTTTGATGTCCTTCTGAAACAAACTGTGGTATATCAATACAAAGAAATATTACTCAGCAACAAAAAGAAAAGAACTTCTCATGAACACAACAACATAGATGGATCTCAGATGCCTTATGCTAAATGAGAGAAGTCAGGCTCAAAAGGCTACAACCTGCACAATTCCAGTTATGACATTCCAGAAATGGCAAAATTATAGAAACAGAAAACAGATTAGTGGTCACCAAGGGTTGGGATGAGAGTAAGAGGAGAGGCTTGTTTTTTGAGAGTGATGGAACTCTTTAATAACTTCATTGTACTGGTGCCTATATGACAGTTTGTGTTGGTCAAAACTCATAGAATAGTACACCGAAAATGTGAATTTTACTGTAGGTAAATATGGCAAATTTAAAATAGGAATTAACACCCATGTAGGAATTAATACAATTATATAAAAGATATATAACAATACTGATTTTGATTCTCTCTTAGATGTGATATTATTGGTAATTTTCATTTTCTTCCTTGTCCTCTTCTGAAAATTTTAAATTACCCCCAATCAATATTACTTTTGTTCCTGGGAGAAAATAAAATTGCGTTTCTTTTGTTGAATGTGAGCCTCCAGACCTAGTTAAGACTGCAACTGCCTCTTAGAGGCCTCTGTGATTCCAGTCTCCCTTCCCTTTTTCCTTTTGTCCTTTGCTCTTTTTATAAATGTTTATTTTATTAATTTTAGAAGGAGAAAGGAAGGGAGAGAGAGAGAAAGAAACATCAATCTGTTCCTGTAGGTGCCCTGACTGGGGATCAAACCAGCAACCTCTGCGCTTCGGTACGATGCTCTAACCAACCACGCTATCTTGTCAGGGCTTGCCCTTTGCTCTTGATGATATAGTTTCAGCATATCAAACCTCAATTTAAAAAGCTATTGTAGTTGCCTGATACCTACTTAAGTAAGGCCTAAGTTCTTGTCTACTTTTTGAGTCTATTTCTGATATAATAAGATTAGGCAAGGATTTATTGATCCCTTATTATGTAACAGGCACTGCTAGGGGCTCCGCATGCAACATTTTATATAACCCTTGCACAGCAACCTTAAATGATATACCTTTTCTGTCCTCAATTTATAGATGCCCATAGTCACAAGCTCAGAAGACTCAGAAAAGCAATGACTACAGAGCCCAAATTCCCAACCACTGTAGTGGAGTGAGGTTGTTAAGAAACATGGCACCTGGAAGAAAGTCACCTGGGCTTAAAGCTTCACTCACTACTTTATAGCTTGTGACCTTGAGGGAAATGACTTTCCAGAGCATAAAATAAAGATAATAATAGCAGTAGCTATTCATCAGTTGGTTATGAGGATTAAGTTATATTATACATATGAGGTGCCTGGTACATGACAGGTGACCCCTCCACCCCGCTCCATCGCTCCCCCCACATGAGTCTTCTTTCCCCTTCAGCTCTAACAGGAACCTTCACCTCCTATCAAGGTGACATGCTAACTTTTCAGGTGTAACTCCAGGCTCCTCTTGTCTTTAGGTCATTGGTTTATTATTCCCTCTGCCCAAAACATTCACTGTTCTTGTTTCCACTTTCTGTTTTTCCCGAGCATACCAGGCTCAGCTCAAGTTCCCCACTGTCCAAGAAATCTTTTATAATTTATTTTATTTTTATTTTATTCATTTTAGAGAGGAGACACAGAGTGAGAGAGAGAGAGAGAAAGAGAGAAAGAGAGAAAGGAGGGAGGAGCTGGAAGCATCAACTCCCATATGTGCCTTGACCGGACCAGTGCAGGGTTTTGATGAACTGGCGACCTCAGTGTTCCCAGGTCGATGCTTTATCCACTGCGCCACCATAGGTCAGGCCCAAGAAATCTTTTATATACCTCCTTGTGGATGGTCACTAATAGTTTTATGGTAATTAATTTTGTCTTTGATTAAAAAGGCCATTCAAGCCTGACCAGGTGGTGGTGCAGTGGATAGAACATCAGTCTGGGATGCTGAGGACCCAGGTTTGAATTCCGCGATCACAGGCTTAAGTGTGGACTCATCTGGCTTGAGCGCAGGGTTACCGGCTTGAGTGTGGGATCATAGATATGACTCTGTGGTAGCTGGCTTGAACCCAAAGGTTGCTGGCTTACAGCCCAAGGTTGCTGGCTTGAACCCAAGGTCTCTGCTTGAGCAAGGGTTCAAGGGCTCAGCTGGAGCCCTCCTGGTCAAGGCACAGATGAGAAAGCAATCAATGAACAACTAAGGTGTTGCAACAAGGAATTGATGCTTCTCATCTCCCTTTCTTCCTATTTGTCTGTCCCTGTCTGTCCCTCTCACTCTCTCTCTAATAAATAAATAAATAAATAAATAAATAGGCCATTTAATAAGGTAGTCATTAGCCTTATGTGATTGTTTAAACTTAAATTCATTAAAATTAAAACAAAATTTAAAATTTTAGTTTTTCAGTTACACTAACCATAGTCAAGTGTTTGATAGCCACAAGTGGCTGTTATCAACTTTATTAGATAACACCAATTCAGAGCATTTCCATCAACATAGAAGGTTCTATTTAAGAATACTGGTCTAAAATGCAAAGCTTTGGAGGGTAAGGACTATAGCTAAGGTTTACATAAGAAGAACTCAGTTGAGTTTTGCTTTATTGATTCACCAAGGGTATCCACATTTCATGGGAAGCCTAAGGTAAACCTGATCATTTGGCCTAGCTACAAAATATTGGTTGATTAAATTATTTGTACAGTTTCAACTTGAGTTGCAAAAGACTAAATTTCCAAACAGATCATAGTATCTTTCCTATTTTAAGGAAATGAAATAATTATTCTGCCAATGACCCCTTCAGTCAGGAGCTGATGTCCTCTATGACACATGCAATTTTCACAGAATCTTATATTGAAGCTGCCTCTGTTAAGTAATCTTTTGCAAAACATTACCTAAAATAATTATCTTACAATGAAAAGATTTCCTTGTGCTTGGCAAATATTGCCCTGATAATTTGCAGCATTTCAAGAAGAGGAAAATGCATATATTTGCTGTATTTTAAGGTAAAGAATTAAGGTCAAGTGATTTATCAAGGTCACATTTCAATGCTACCACTGGATCCTGTTCCCTCAGACACCTGGGCCCCTATCCTACTCTCTCTTCACTGAACCTTGGAATTCTAAATCACTCCCACACCCATAGGACATTTTACACCCACTAATGATGCCACTTATTTTGAGTGCCTACAATTTGTGAGCTCTCTGCCAAAGTGGCAAAAGCTGAGGCCACTGCTAACCCCTCCTCCAATCATGTAAACATCTTGGCTCTATTTCAGCTGAGTCACTGCCATAGAGTAAAGGACTCAATAAAGTCAGACTGAGCTTGAACCATTACACTAGAGAGGCTGTAGGTCATTAAGAAATAAAACATAAAATTAGCAAAACAGCAATTTTTTCTACCATATGCTAAGAGGTTTCTCCAAATGGTAACACACACACACACACACACACACACACACACACACACACACAAATCCATACATGAGACAGGAGGGTAAATTGAGAAAGTGGTTTCAGGGATGCGTTGATGAAACAAGACGAATTGCTTTTTGATAATCAGATTTGAGGAAATAATTTTTTTTTCTTGTGTGTGATTCTACTCTTTTGTGTATTGCTGAAAGACTTAAAATTCCAAGGAGATAAAGGTCTTTTTCCACATGCTTCATCTCTTTGTGCTTATAGTGAAGACACAAAAAGAACTATCATAAAATTCCTCTTATCAGGCTTATTTGCCAAATATTTTCAATGTTAAAACAGTTCAGTATTTCACCCAAACTATAATTAAGACTTGAAGAAGAAAGTCTTATTCCAGGATACATGATCATTAACATTCAAAAGGATAAAAGGGGGATAGACATGAGTTTCAACAAAAGAAATTAGCAAAATGGATCTGATTTTATATTTCAGGCATTCCCTGATAGCATAGCTACTGGAATCATAGCATAAATAATAGCTCCAATTATTAAAACTGAGAAATTTAACAAGGCACAAGATCAAAGTGCAAACAAACTGGTTTAACCTCACACTCATTCAGTCACAATTATTCAAAAATGCTCTCGGCTAGGCTAGACTTGTACTTTGAATTTGAGGAATTCTTAACTGATTGCAAATTTATAGCTTCTCCTTATTGCAGCAAATCTGCTTGACTTTTGGTCTTTATGCTGACATTTTGATATACTGGTACTCTAATCCTGTTGAGAAATAGCATGGTAATAATCTATGACAAATGCTTGCAAATATTTTTTAAAAAGGAAGAAGAAACAGAGATAGCAGGACAACATGTAAACCTGCAACATCAGAAAAAGTAATCAACAGTACCAACAAAACCTTATTTGCAGCCTCTTTGCTTTAGTCCATATTGAAATCCACTCCCTTCGTTCATGCTCCCCAAACCCAACCCTGGGAGGTACATTAAGTCTTTTCATTAAAGAGATGGAATAGGAAGTAGAAAGAGTGAAAAGATACAGAGAGGAAGAGACAGGGAAAGAAAGAGAAACAGAGAGAGCCCATGACCATGACATGGAGAGGGGCTGAGAGGGAAACAAAACCCTCTAATTTAGCTATTAGGTTAGGCGTTGAGTATAATAATCTATTGGAAAGTTCAAACAAGAGTGAAACAAAGGTGGATGCTTTCAGTTTAAACTGACTTGCTCAGTGGACCAGTCATATTTTCCCTGGCCATTCTACCACTTTGCACCCCTGTTTATATTCAGGGGCTCTCTTGAGTGTCATCAAACTTGATATTTTCACTCAGGCTGTTCCAGGCAGGTCAGTCACCAGAATAGAGAATATTAATTTGTAACCTCCAGGGTACTTGGATTAGGAAGTTATTTTTCATTTGAAACTCAACTATCTGAGCCACTCATCCCCCGATACCATTACATTATACAGCACAGCTGCCCAGGTTGTTCTCAGATCCTGACATTTCATTAATTAGCACAAGAGATGGCTGCTTTTGACACTTGCATTAGTCAAACCATCCTCTTCACCCGTTAAACAGGAGATAGGAGGTATTGTAGAATTGACTGATGCTAGGGGATTGACAACACAGACCAAGAGTGTGTGATTTGTACTCTATCAGGTGACATTGGCTTATTTACTCTACACAACAGAAGATACTGAGTATTTTGGTAAACTTCATTTTCAAATGCAGGCCAATAACATTAACCATGTCAGTGGTTCTCAAACCTTAGCTTGCATCAGAATCATGTGACTGGAGAGCTTGTTAGAATACATACTGCTGGGCTCTCCCCCCCAGAGTTTCTAACTCAGTAGATCTGGGGACCTACCCCATTCCCAGGGAATTTAGGAAGGAAAGGCTGTGGGGAAAAAAAAATAGATTCATACATGCACAGGGAAGAAGATGCCTCCTTTAGACCAGTGCTTTTTAAACTTGAATGTGTCTATGAATCACCAGGAGATCTTGTTAAAATGCAGATTCTGATTGAGTAGGCCCAGTGTGGTCCTGTTTCCTAATAAACTTCCCGGTGATATTGATGCTGTTGGCCCAGGAAACACACTGAGTTTTAAGGCTCTATATTACCCAGGCTAGTGTTCCACTTTTTATTTTTAAATTTATTGATTTTCTTTTAGAGAGAGAAAAAAACATCAATTTATTATTCCACTATTATGCATTCATTGATTGATTCTTGTATGTGCTCTGACCAGGCATTCAATCTGCAACCTTGGCATAAGGGGACAACACTTTAACCAACTGCGCACCCAGCCAGGGCTGCCAGTGTTTTTCAAAGTATATTTTGAGAAACATCCATATGAATATCATGGGTCAATTAGGGAGGGAGGATATTGTTATTAGTGCAGATTCCTAGGGCCACCCCTAGATATATTATATTAAAAACTCTGGAAGTGGGCCTCAATGAATCGTTAGGCCAAATAGGAGTTTCTGTGATTTTTATACAAACTAAGAAGAATGGCTAGGAGGTTGGGGGGAGGAGGATGGGAAGAGGGGGATGTCAACAGGTGATTATTCAGTGATTAATGTTTCAATGTGCTGTCTCTCAGAGCTTCTAATTATTTTTTCTCTCTTATTTATTCTATCGCCCATCTTATGTTGCCTCTTGGTGACATCATCAGAAAAAGTAACTAGGAACTTAAAAGAAAGGGTGAAACTTCTAATGGCCTATTTTACTCTGTATTAGTAAAAACATAATAAAGAAAAAATGGAAATTATAGGCCATATTTAAATTTTTTCCATAAATTTAAATTATTCCTGCTTTACCTGTCCTCTGTTTCCATAGACAGCCACAAATAGTTGTCTAGACTTCTTTTGTTAGTAGTAAGTGAAAAATGTTTCTGTAATAATTACTGAATATGTTGCTAAATCCAGGAGACAGCAACTGTCTGCCAGCAAGTGCCATATTTAAGTGTCCTAAACATTACAAAAAATAGAAATTATTTACACTTACTATTCAACATTGGCAAACAAGTCACGCTATTAAAGATGTATTTGCATATGTTATATTAAGAAACATGAAAATGTATGTGGACATAATTAATCATTTCCTGCAGTGATGAATATCTCATTTCCAATCTTGCCATCCAATCCCTCCTTTCTTTTGAGCACAGATGTTTCTAACCTCCTGGGATCCCAGTGTTATGTGCAATGCCCCTCCTCCCACTCCCAACTCCTACATCTACATTTAAAGGACTGAACATGGAAAATGATTCCAAGTTCTTAGACTAAGAAAATAAAATTTTAACAGTGGTTAATATGGAAAGTTGTTTCTAATCCTAGTTCTTATTGTCAGAAACATCTAGGGAGCTTTGCAAAAGTTCAGATTCCCCAAAAACCTCAAGGTTCATAGTCAGTAGGTTTGGGGAAGGCCAGGAATTTTTTTTTAAAGATTTTATTTGTTGATTTTACAAAGAGAGAAGAGAGAGGGGCAGGGAAATGAGAAGTATCAACTCATAGTTGTTTCATTTTAGTTCATTGATTGCTTGTTGTGTGTGCCTTGACTGGGCAAGCCGAGGATTTCAAACCAGAAACCTCAGCATTCCAGGTCGAAGCTCTATCCACTGCGCTACCACAGGCCAAGCACAGGCCAGGAAATTTATGACTGTCAAACCACCCCAAGGAATTCAAATGACCAGCCAGGATTAGACACCACTGGCACACATAAATTAGCATTGAACAAAGTCAGGAAGCTTTGATAGTATTGTAGTTATTATTTTTGTTGTTAATAATAATTTTTATTAATATTTATTGAGTTCTTCCTATGCATTAGGCATGTTACTAAGCATTTATTATCACTGAATCATCACAACCATCCTTTTTAAAAAAATTTTTTTGAGAGAAAGAAAGAGACATACAGGAAAGGAGAGAAATGAGAAACATCAACTCATAGTTGCAGTGCTTTAGTTGTTCATTGATTTTTTCTCATATGTGCCTTGATGTGGGAGCTACAGCTGACTCAGTGACCCCTTGCTCAAGCCAGCAACCCTGGGCTCAAGCTAGCGACTTTGGCTTCAAGCTAGTGACCTTTGGGTTCAAGCCAGCAATGATGGGGTCATGTCTATGATCCCACACTCAGGCTGGTGAGCCTGCACTCAGCAAGCAATCTTGGGGTTTTGAACTTTGTACCTCAGTGTCCCGGGTTGATGCTCCATCCACTGTGCCATCACTGGTCAGGCAACCATCCATTTTATGGATGAGGAAACTAAGACTTAGAAAACTCAAGTCATTTGCCTAAAACCAGAGATAGTTATAGTGGCAAAGCAGAAATTTGGTTTTATCACTAAGTGGTACATGAGTCATTTGGTAGTTATGTGAGTTATTTAAGATGTTAAGTTTTCCCATATGGAGATAAGGGTTGTTGGCGCCTGGACACAAGATTAATTCTTTTTATTTTTTTCTGGTGCGAGAAAAAGACTAGACCAGGCGTGGCCAACAGTTTTTGCCCCGGGGCCAGATTAGAAAGAAAACATTTTTCACGGACCAGACAAAATATTAAAATTAAAAAATGTTAAATACAAAAATGATTCGTTTAAGTAAACAAAATTTTATTATGTAATTTGTTTATGAATAAATTTAAGTGAGTAAAAAAATTTTTATATACAATATTATTTTAATAAAAATATAATTACATACCGTATAAATATCCAAACTGTATCGCAATCAATTGAAACAATGTTTAATTAATAGAATGAGCTTGTAGGGGTTATATCGCAAATAAAACAATTATTTCGTTTTACAAACAGCCTGGACACGTTTTGTTATCAACTGAAGCTACAATGCCACTTAATTCAGAACACTTGACCACAAAAATAATGAATTGTTTGACCTTGGGTGCATACTGGCAAACTCCGCCTAAAAGAATGTGGGTTTCACATTGCTGCTAAACGTCAAACAGTTCATATTGAGTACAGATGAGTACAAAAGTTGTAAATCTTTATAATGGAATTTTTTTAAAAAATAAAGAAGTATCACGAATCCATTAGACCAATTATTGGAAGTAACCCTAGATTAGTCACACGTAAAATTGTTTTCCATGTATCACTATCTTCTTAAATATCTCGATTTCCAATAATCAAAGATGCTTCCACTTCTGAGTAGCTGAGATTTTAAAGTAGCAGAGAATATTAAAAATTTAATTGCAGGCCACATAAACTCATTACGTAGGACGAGTCTGACCTGTGGGCCGTGTCTGACCCGCGGGCCGTATGTTGGTCATGCCTGGATTAGACAGACAGGAAGGGAGAAATGAGAAGCATCAACTCGTCGTTGTGTACTCTTAGTTATTCATTGATTGCTTTTCATATGTGCCTTGACCTGTGGGCTCCAGCTGAGCCAATGACCCCTTGCTCAAGTCAGCAACCTTGGGCTCAAGCCAGCGACCAGGGGGTCATGTCTATGATTCTATGTGCAAGCCAGTGACCCTGCACTCAAGCTGATGAGCCCATGCTCAAGCTGGTGACCTCAGGGGTTTTGAACCTGGGTCTTCAGTGTCTCAGGTTGACACTCTACTGTGTCACCACTGGTCAAACTAGATTAATTCTAATCTTCTTTTAAACTGTAATGTTTACTTGTAGAACTGAGTTGAACTAGAAGCAGAGGCGGATTTAACAGTGGGCACACTGGGTGCATGTCCTGGGCCCCGACTTCTAAGGGCCCCGCAAAACCCCAACTTTACACTACATTCTAACAAAACCAAGTTTGGTTTCATATGTGCAATTTTAACATTAATAGTACATAATATTTTTTATTTATTTAAAAATATGGTTAACATGTATTTTTATTTTCCCTCTCTCTTTTTTTAAGTGGCTCAATATTTTCTTCTGTGCCCACGGCCTCAACAGACCTTAATCTGCCTCTGACTAGAAGACATGGTTTTTGGTCTTCTGGAGCTCAAGATGTGTTGTCAGACTTTTTTCTCTTCATCCCATTTCAGGATTCAAGTGCCACTTCTTCATGGCTTCTAATTTTCAATGGAGCGAAAACTTCTTCACCATCAGCCCTAATCCTTCTCTTGAGCTTCATCTGCCGGTACCTCAGGGCAGAACTGCAACCCTCCAGCCCCCCTGGGTAACAGTCTTACTCAGCTCCATGCCCTTGCTCACAGTGTCTGTTTTAACACTTTGCTCTTCTTGGTCAATTGATAGAATAATCCTGCTTGCTCTTCACCGCCAATCCACATGTTAACTCCTTTGTGTAGACATCCCTCTATTCCTGGTCAGAACTAATTTGTTCTTTTAAGATTTTGTTTTGTATGGTGTTATAGGTAAAATGAACTTAAATCCTAGCTCTCTGGCAATCTCAGTTTTAAATATCCACATAAACATGCCAGTACTTGGCAGTCTTGGTTTTGACAACATGGCAACTGTTGTTATGGCATATATTCCACCAGATGTGTGAACTATTTTACTTTTGGTGAGATTCCAGAGGGTAGAGGTAGCTGCCTTGACTGTTTGACCATTCTTTCAAGCATATCCATCCATCCATCCGTCCATCCGTCCATCCATCCATCCATCCATCCATCCATCCATCATCCATCTATTCATTCATTTGCATATATGTCAAGTTATATACCATAAATTTAAGTTGCCTATCTTTTGCATATAGTAGACACATTTTTTTGTTGAACTTACGTTAATTGGTTTTATGTGAATCTCTGCTTAGATAAAACTTTTGCAATCAGCTTCTTCTTTACCCCTAATCCTGCCACCTTGAATAAAAACGATTTCTCCTGAAGAAATAATAAAGTATTAAAGAAGTGATAGTTAGAGAAAATGGATAGAAGGGCAAAAATGTTAAATTTGATTAGTATAGGTCAGTGGTCGGCAAATTCATTAGTCAACAGAACCAAATATCAGCAGTACAATGATTGGAAATTTTTTTGAGAGCCAAATTTTTAAAACTTAAACTATATAGGTAGGTATATCTCTTATCGAGGTAGCGCCCTCATGTGGTATTTTGTGGAAGAGCCACACTCAAGGGGCCAAAGAGCTGCATGTGGCTCGTGAGCCACAGTTTGCCAACAAGGGGTACAGGCTATCAGCATGATAAAAGAGGCAAAGCTGACATTGTGCTTGATTAAAAGACAATGATGAGGCCCTGGTTGGTTGGCTCAGTGATAGAGCATCAGGCAGGTGTTCAATTCGATTCCTGGCCAGGGCACACAGGAGAAGCACCCATCTGCTTCTCCACCCTTCCCCCTTTCCTTTCTCTCTATCTCTCTTCCCTTCCCACAACCAAGGCTCCACTGAAGCAAAGTTGGCCTGGGCGCTGAGGATGGCTCCATGGCCTCCACATCAGAAGCTATAATGGCTCTAGTTGCAACAGAGCAAAGGCCCAAATGGGCAGAGCATCACTCCCTAGTGGGCTTGCCAGGTGAATCCCAGTCAGGCACATGCAGGAGTCTGTCTTTCTGCCTCCCAGCTTTTCACTTCAGAAAAAAAAAATAATAAAGACAATGATGAAGGCTAAGCTAAGCTCTTCAATTGGACTTGTGCACAATACTATCCTTGTACCAAGTCTGAGCAAGAATTAAGACAGCATGGAACTAATAGGACAAATAAGAAAGTAAAAGTAGGTGAAGTTAGTCAAGGGACTATATTTTAGCTTGAGCTTCTCCTAACAAAATATCATAAACTGGGTGGCTTATAAATGACAGAAATGTATTTCTCACAGTTCTAGAAGCTGGAACTTCAAGATCAGGATGCCAGCATGGTCATTTTCTGGTGAGAGCTGTCTTCTAGGTTGCAGATTTCTGACTTCTCATGGTATCCTTATGTGGCAGGAAGCAGAGAGAAGAAGCAATCTCTCTCTGAAAAGAGCCCTAATCTCATTCATGAGGGCTCCATACTTATGACCTCACTTCATCCTCATAACTTTTCAAAGGTCCCTCTTCCTAATACCATTACAAGAGGTATGGTTTCAACATATGAATTTTAGGAGAACACAAACAATCATTCCTTAACAGACCATCAACAGGTCCTCAGGGCCAGAATCATTCAACCTACCACAGCATAGAGTGGCAGCATTCAGGGGAAAACTATGGTAAGTTTCTAGAAGGGGTTTCTGTGTACGTAGACACCAAAAAAAAAAAAAGCAACATACATAAATGAAAATCTTTACTCAATTCTGAATCCCTTTCCAAAGCCATTGTACTTTGGCAACTTGTGAAAGCTTTCACTGGCTTCCCAAAATCTTTTTAAGCATCTCTTCTCTGTTCTCCCAGACAACGTATCTCCTGCATTCACTACTGCACCATTGGTTGCTATGACTTTATCTATCACTTTACTGAACTGAAAGCTCTGCAAAGACAAGGTGTCATTCACTTTGGTGTTCCCAAGACCTAGTACTCAATATATGTTTCATGAGTCAATGCAGAGAAAAATTAGCCATCTGTATTCATCACTGGTGTTTCCTTTTAATGACCATGTTTGGACTTTTAGAGTGGACAGCATTCTGTTCATGTCATTCTGTTGAAAAACTAGGCTGTCTCAGACAGAGGTAGGTTTTTGACCCTGGGGAGGTCTAAGCTTGGTGACAGTGAGTTAGAATAAAAGCATTTGTGGCCTAGTTGGACTAAATCCCCTCTAAATCAGAACACCAAACCTTTACTATCCCAGCAATTGCTAGAAAGCAGTTCTAATTCTGGTTTTATTCTAGTAGGGTTTATTCTAGTAGCAAATATTTTCTTTGTACGGGGGTTTCCTTTTCTTTCTGACTTTGTACAAGTATCCAAAGAATTCTTTTAGAGGTAGCAAATAGTTTCCTCCTTGTGCAAGATGAGAATTATGACTTTAACATTCATCTCCTCTTAATCAGGGCACAGGAATCCTGAATCAATAATTTCAAAGACCAAATGAGATGGCCTTTACTTTATAATTTATTTTTCTATCTCACTGTCCCAACACTCTGCCCTTGTCATTATGCAATCATTTGCAATTAGTTTTCTGTTATAACTTGTTTAGAACAGGGATGAATTTCTTTTGATCTTCTACTTGAACATTGTACAATTACTTCCCCTTTGATGAAACCTTGATTATGCAAAAAAAGAAAAGGATACTTACAGATGACTGTACTTCCTTGTAGAGAAGCAGAGGACCAGTTTTTGAGGCTTGCCTTAGGGGTTAGTAGCAAGTCATAAAAGTGTCAGTGCTTTCAACATTCTCCCTGCAGGATGCCAACACATTATATTCTAAGTCACTTTTACTTGCGTCTCAGTCAGAAATCAAAGGTGATTCCTGCCTCAACCCTATTAAAAATGATACAGTAAGACCAACAAACACACATGGTCTATGGGGAACAGTCAACCATTGCCTTGTCCCTTTCACTTCCCATTGCTTTCCCTAGTGCACACCAACTAACAGGACCCAATTAATGGAAGTACCAGAAACTATTCTGCTATGATTTTCTGATATTCTTTCCTAGAGAATAGGGATATGGTTCTAAAGGCCTCAGATGATTGGAAAAGACATCTTTCTAAGATTGTCTTGTCTTATTTTTGTTGTTTATGACCCTTTACTGTAAAACCATCCAGGAAGAGCAACCTGTTTCCTTTTTCTATTTTAAAATCTAGTCACTTAGTTATTTAAACAGAAGTGTGTGTGTGTGTGTGTGTGTGTGTGTGTGTGTGTGTGTGTGTGTGTGTGTTGTGTGATGTTTCCATCTACTGTGGGGATTTTATGTAAACTATGACTCTCTCAAGTTCCTTTTGGCCAAGAAGTCTTAAAGTCAGATTAGATCTAGGTTGAGTTCTAAGAAGAGTCTTTCAGTGGTAAAAGTAACAAAGCATTTAAGAAAGTGTTATCTACATACAAATAGTTCAAATCTTCAAAGGTTATTTTGTTGTTTCTAATATCACAATCCTGACCATTTCAATAAACCATACACAGAAAGTATAATTCTCCTTCCTCTGCTGTATTATTTCTGATAGTGATACCACAGACCAAAGAATCATTAAAATTGAGCCAGCGTTTTTAATTTTCTTCAAAGGAAGGTGTTAAGCCTGACCTGTGGTGGCTCAGTGGATAAAGTGTCGACCTGGGAACGCTGAGGTCGCCAGTTCAAAACCCTGCACTGGTCTGGTCAAGGCATATATGGGAGTTGATGCTTCCAGCTCCTCCCCCCTTTCTCTCTTTCTCTGTCTCACTCTCTCACTCTGTGTCTCCTCTCTAAAGTGAATAAAATAAAACGAAAATTTAAAAAAAAGGTGTAACAAAGGAAGGTGTTAAGATAAAGTATAGGCTTTTAAAATCAGCTTACCACTGACAAGTCACTCCTTAAATTTTTAAAGTTGCAAGAACTTTCACAAACATCATTTACTATTTATAGAGAAAAAAATTTAATTATTATGGTAAGAAGAGAATAACGTATGTCTATTCAGAATCATTGAGAGGCATAGCTCACAAGACATTATGCAGTACTTTGCAATTCTGTCACTTCTCAATCATTTGCATTCCAAATATCTACTACATGTATGAGTAAAGTCTTTTGCTGCTGCTTGTCTCATTAGAGCTGGAAGATCCCTTCTCCAGACTTTGTTTCTCAAATCAGTGTTTTGCAAAGTATGGACCTTCAGGATGGTAGAAAAGACAATAGAGCAGAGTGGCTGAGACCATAGGGGTTATGGGCATGAGCTGAACATGGGTCATTGTCAAGGTATGTAATTGATCCAAGATACTGATTAATCCAATTCTGTGCACCTGATGTCAAGAACATTTTAAAAGCAGGCTTTAATGCAGAGTCTTTGCTCTGGCATTTCCACCTTTATCATTTTAAATGTTACCCTCTCTAATCCTTAATCTCATTATGTCATTATGTATAAAATGGGCATGATAAAAATAGTCCTTGTTTCACTAGTTGTAAAAATAAGATGAGACCATGCATGCCAATATTTTTGTTCATGTGTTTGTTTACTGTTTATTTTCTGTCTTTTCTCTACCTAACCCCCAAGTAAAACCCAGGGACATTGTCTTGTTCATGGAGGTATCTATCCCCAGAGCCACAAATAATGTGGTACACATAGTAGGAGTTCAACAAATACTTTTTTATAAAAATGAATGATTGAAATAATACATGAGACATTCTTGGCATGATGCCTGGCAAATGGTAAGGGTTCAATAAATATTAGCATAGAAGTCTAGTCCTGTGAGCTGTTTCTCAAATTAAAAATCTTGTCTAATATACACTATAAAGACTGAATGTATATATACACACATATTATATATCTATATATACCTACATATACTAAAGATATAGTGTATATTATATAGACTAAAACTTTTTTAGTGGAGAAATTTATATAACTTGCTCCATTTACCAGTTTTATTTGATAATAAACCCTTTCTTCTCAGCTATACCTCTCTCTCTCTCTCTCTCTCTCTCTCTCTATATATATATATATATATATAATTATTATTAATTCTAATGGGGTGACACCAATAAATCAGGGTACATATGTACAATGAAAACATCTCCAGGTTATCTTATCATTCAATTGTGTTGCATACCCATCACCAAAAGTCAGATTGCCCTCTGTCACCTTCAATCTGGCCTTCCCTGTGTCCCTCCCCTCCTACCTATCCCACTCTTCCCTCCCTCCCCCCATCCCATAACCACCACTCTCTTGTCCATGTCTCATATTCTCACTTTTATGTCCCACCTATGTATGTAATCATGCTGTTCTCAGTTTTTCTTTTTTTCTGATTTACTTATTTCACTCCGTATAATGTTATCCAGGTACATCCATTTTGTTATAAATGATCCGATGTCATCGTTTCTTATGGCTGAGTAGTATTCCATAGTATATATATACCATAGCTTTTTAATCCACTCGTCTTACTGACGGACACTTGGGCTGGTTCCAGATCTTCGCTATTGTGAACAATGCTGCCACGAACATGGGGGCGCATTTCTTCTTTGAGAACAGTGATATGGTGTTCTTAGGGTATATTCCTAAAAGTGGGATAGCTGGGTCAAAAGGCAGTTCGATTTTTAATTTTCTGAGGAATCTCCAAACTGTTTTCCACAGTGGCTGCACCAGTCTGCATTCCCACCAGCAGTGCAGAAGGGTTCCCTTTTCTCCACATCCTCACCAGCACTTATTCTGTGTTGTTTTGCTGATGAGTGCCATTCTGACTGGTGTGAGGTGATATCTCATTGTGGTTTTAATTTGCATTTCTCTAATGATTAGTGATGTTGAGATTTTTTCATATGCCTATTGGCCATCTGTATGTCCTCTTTGGAGAAATTTCTATTCATTTCTTTTGCCCATTTTTTGATTGGGTTGTTTGTCATCCTGGTGTTGAGATTTATAAGTTCTTTATAAATTTTAGTTATTAACCCCTTATCAGATGTGCTGTCGAATATGTTCTCCCATTGTGTGGTTTGTCTTTTTATTCTGTCCCTATTATCTTTAGCTGTGCAAAAACTTTTTAGTTTGATATAGTCCCATTTGCTTATCTTGCCTTTTATTTCAGTTGCCCGTGGAGATAAATCGGCAAATATACTGCTGCTACACATGTCGGAGAGCTTGCTGCCTATGTTTTCTTCTAAGATGCTTATGGTTTCACGGCTTACATTTAAGTCTTTTATCCATTTTGAGTTTGTTTTTGTGAATGGTGTAAGTTGATGGTCTAGTTTCATTTTTTTGCAGATAGATGTCCAATTTTCCCAACACCATTTGTTAAAGAGGCTGTCTTTACTCCATTGTATGTCCTTTCCTCCTTTGTCAAATATCAGTTGTCCATAAAGCTGTGGGTTTATTTCTGGGTCCTCTGTTCTGTTCCATTGATCTATGTGCCTGTTCTTATGCCAGTACCAGGCTGTCTTGAGTATAATGGCCTTAAAGTAAACCTTGATATCTGGAAGAGTGATACCTCCTGCTTTATTTTTTCTTTTTAAGATTGCTGAGGCTATTCGTGTTCTTTTTTGGTTCCATATAAATTTTTGGAATATGTGTTCTATATCTTTGAAGTATGTCATTGGTATTTTAATTGGTATTGCATTGAATTTATAAATTGCTTTGGGTAATATAGATATTTTAATGATGTTTATTCTTCCTAGCCATGAGCACGGTATATGCTTCCACTTGTTAGTATCTTCCTTGATTTCTTTTATCAATGTTCTATAATTTTCCGAGTACAAGTCCTTAACCTCCTTGGTTAAATTTACTCCTAGGTACTTTATTTTTTTGGCTGCAATAGTGAAGGGGATTGTTTCCTTAATTACTTTTGCTGATATTTCATTGTTGGTATATAGAAATGCCTCTGATTTCTGAGTATTAATTTCATATCCTGCCACCTTGCTGAATTCATTTATAAGGTCCAGTCATTTTTTGACTGAGACTTTAGGGTTTTCTATATACAATATCATATCATCTGCAAATAGTGACAGTTTTACTTCTTTTTTTCCAATTTGGATGCCTTTTATTTCTTCTTCTTGTCTGATTGCTGTAGCTAGGACTTCCAGAACTATGTTGAATAAGAGTGGTGAAAGGGTGCATCCCTGCCTGGTTCCTGATCTTAAGGGGATTGCTTTGAATCTTTATCCATTTTGTATGATGTTTGTTGTGGGTTTATCGTAGATGGCCTTTATTATGTTAAGGAATAATCACTGTATTCCCACTTTACTGAGAGTTTTGAGCATGAATGGATGCTGGATTTTATCAAATGCCTTTTCTGCATCTATTGAAATTATCATGTGATTTTTGTCCTTCCTTTTGTTTATGTGATGAATCACATTGATTGATTTGCGAATATTGAACCAGCCTTGCCTCTCCAGAATAAATCCCACTTGATCATGGTGTATGATTTTTTTCATATATTGCTGGATCCGGTTGGCTAATATTTTGTTGAGAATTTTAGCGTCTAAATTCATCAGGGATATAGGCCTATAATTTTCTTTCTTTGTGTTGTCTTTGCCCGGTTTTGGGATCAGAATTATGCTCGCCTCATAAAAGGAGTTTGGAAGTCTTCCTTCCTCTTGAAATTTTTGAAATAGCTTGAGAAGGATAGGAGTTAGTTCTTCTTTGAATTTTTGATAGAATTCACTTGTGAAGCCATCAGGCCTAGGACTTTTCTTTTTTGGGAGTTTTTTGATAACTGTTTCTATCTCATTTGTTGTAATTGGTCTGTTTAGGTGTTCTGATTCTTCCAGATTGATTTTTGGAAGGTTATATGATTCAAGAAATTTGTCCATCTCACAAAGATTGTCTAATTTTTTGGCATATAGTTCTTCATAGTATTTTCTTACAATGCTTTGTATTTCTGTTGTGTCAGTTGTTATTTCTCCACTGTCATTTCTAATTTTATTTATTTGAGTCCTCTCTCTTTTTTTTGTGGTGAGTCTAGTTAAAGGTTCATCAATCTTGTTTACCTTTTCAAAGAACCAGCTTCTGGTTTCATTGATCCTCTGTATTGTTTCCTTAGCCTCTATGTCATTTATTTCTGCTCTGATCTTTATTATTTCCTTCCTTCTACTTGTCTTGGGTTTTATTTGCTGTTGTTTTCTAGTTCTTTTAGATGCAGGGTCAGGTTGCTTATTTGAGCTTTTTCTAGCTTCTTATGATATGCCTGTAGTGCAATAAACTTCCCTCTCAGAACTGTTTTTGCTGCGTCCCATAAATTTTGAGTTGATGTATGCTCATTATCATTTGTTTCTAGAAACTTTTTTATTTCTTCTTTGATCTCATTGTTAACCCATTCATTATTTAATAACATGCTATTTAGTTTCCAAGTGTTGAGTATTTTTTAGTTTTTCTTTTGTGGTTAATTTCTAGTTTCATGGCATTGGGATCAGAGAAAATGCTTGATATGATTTCAATCTTCTTAAATTTATTAAGACCATTTTTGTGTCCTAACATGTGGTCTATCCTAGAAAACGTAACAGGAGCTCTTGAGAAGAATGTATATTCTACTGCTTTAGGGTGAAAAGTTCTGAAGATATCTATTAAATCAAGTTGATCTAGTGTCTCCTTTTTGTCTGCTGTTTCTTTATTAATTTTCTTTCTTGAGGATCTATCCAGTGTTGTTAGAGGGGTATTGAAATCCCCTACTATGATAGTATTGCTGTTAATCTCGCCCTTTATATTTATCAAAGTCTGCTTTATGTATGTCGGGGCTCCTATATTTGGTGCATAGATATTTATAATAGTTATATCTTCCTGTTGAATTGTTCCCTTTATCATTATGTAGTGTCCTTCTTTATCTCTTACTACAGCCTTTGTTTTAAAGTCCATTTTGTCTGATATAAATATTGCTACCCCTGCTTTTTTTTCATTTCCATTTGCATGAAATATTTTTTTCCATCCTTTTACCTTCAGTCTATGAGCATCTTTTGTTTTAAGGTGTGTCTCTTGTAGACAGCATATGTATGGGTCCTCTTTCTTTATCCATGCAGCTACCCTATGTGTTTTGATTGGATCATTTAATCCAGTTACATTTAAGGTTATTATTGATATGTAGTTGTTTATTGCCAGTTTATTCTTTAAAGCTGTATTCTTCTTTTGCTATTTCATTCCTCCCTTTAAACTGTTCACAAGAGGCCCCTTAGTATCTCTTGCAGAATTGGTTTGGTTTTTATGAATTCCTTCAGGCTTTCTTTTTCTGGGAAGTTCTTTATTTCTCCTTCAATTTTAAACGTTAGCCTTGCTGAATAAAGTAGTCTTGGTTGTAGGTTCTTGTTCTGCATTACTTTGATTATATCTTGCCTTCCCTTCTGGCCTCAAGTGTTTCTGTTGAGAAGTCCGATGTCATCCTTATGGGGGCTCCTTTGTAGGTGATAGCCTTTTTGTCTCTAGCAGCTTTTAAAATTTTTTCTTTATCCATTTTCTTTGGTATTTTAACTATGATGTGTCTTGGTGTAGATCCTTTTGGGTTTCTCATTAATGGAGTTCTTTGTGCTTCTTGAACGTGTGGAGTGTTTCCCAGCCTTAATTTAGGAAAGTTTTCTGCTATGATTTGATTGAACAAAGTTTCCATTTCCTGTCCTCTCTCCTCTTCTTCAGGCACCCCTATGATGCGAATGTTGTTTCTCTTCATGTGTCACAAAGCTCCCTTAGAGTTTCCTCACATTTTTTAAGTCTCTTTTCCTTTTTCTTCTCTGCTTCTGTGCCTTTGTTTATTGTGTCCTCTAACTCGCTTATTCGATCTTCAGCGTGATTCATCCTGCTTTTAATTCCTTCCATTGTGGTCTTCAGTTCTGATACTGTATTTGTCATTTCTGTCTGATTCTTTTTTATTATTTCAATTTCGTTTTTTATATTTGTTATCTCTTTATTTAGGTGTTCATAATGACTATCCATTGTTGCTCTAATTTCTTTGAACATCCTAACTATCCTTATTCTAAATTCTGCTTCCGGTAATTTGGTTATATCTGGTTCATTCAGGTCCTTCTCTGGGCATTTCTCTTGATTCATTTTGTTTGCATTCCTCTGCCTGCCCATTTTTTCTGTGTATAAGCAAGTTGTGACCACTGGAGTCCAGTAGGTGTTGCCTTTGTGTTCTCTAGGTGTGGTCTGTCTGCAGGCCCCCACCCCTCTGCCGGTGCCTAGGGTGGTTGGGTATGAGCATTGCCAGCGCCAGCCCACTGTGGCTTTTGCTGTGATTTCTGCCTCTCCTCCGTGGGAGGGGCTGTCACTGAAGCCACAAGCCTTAGCACCAAGGGTAGAGGTGAGCACCTTTGCTCAGCTGCCGACCCAGCCTGTTTCCGGACTTCTGCCCAGAACCCTCAGTCAGAGCCTGCTCGCCACAGTTTCACATGTTGGGCGGGGCTTTTGACGTGCTCTCAGCTGTAAGCATTTGCCCGTCTGGAGATTTAGCCCCGCCCTCGAGGCCTGGGCCCTTCTGCGCAGGGTCGTAAACCCAGGTTTATTGGGCCGGGCGTGTTTGCTGGCTTCCGCTCAGCTGTGTACTTCCGCTTGTCCTGGACTCTACCCCGCCCCCGCGTTCGGAGCCCGCTCGTGCACGTATGAATGCAATCCGCGGTTTCTCCGGCCGGGCGGGGATAGTAGCGTGACCTCTGCTGCGAGCTTCCACTCGTCTTGGGGTCTAGCCCATTCCTGCGCTTGGAGCCCGCTCGCGCACGTATACTGGCCAACCGCAGTTTCTCCGGCGCCGGGGGGCGGTGCAGGGGTGCTGGTAGCGTGAGCTCAGCCGCAAGCCCCTGCCCGTCCCTGGTCCTAGCCCGGTCCCCGCAGTCAGGGCCGGCTTGCGCAGGGTCGCAGAGCAGATTTCTGCCCGTTCCTGGCCTCCCTCTTTGTCCCTGTAAGTGGGATTAAAGGCAGGCCCGCAGCTTCCGGACCACTTTCGCGCGTCCCCTCCAACCCTCTGGGCTAGACCGACCTCCCACCGGCTTGGCCTCTGCCCACGCCGACAGAACCGTGTTTCAGCGTCCTGTCGCCCCAAACCCTTAAGCAGCCCTCAGCAGAGTAGGAAGGGACCTAATACTCCACACTGTAGGCCTGGGAGCTCCCTCACTTGTTTCACAGCTCAAAACTGTCCAAATGCCTCTTCTAGGCTCTGGGACTGCAGGCTGGGCTTGGTTCCTGGGACCCAGGTCCCTCCCTCTCCGTCAAACTTTCTTCCCGCCCCGCAGGTCTCTCCGGGCTGCCGTTTGCTCCAGGGAGCTAGGCAGCCCTCTTCGCGTTTTCGCTATTCCTACCAGTCTCAATGTGGCTTCTTCTGTATTCCTTGGTTGAAGAGTCCACTTAGTTTAGTTCATAGTTGGTTTATCCAGATGATGGTTCTTTACATTGAATTATAATCCACTTTGCTTCTGGGAGTTGGAAGTTGGTACGTCCGCCTACTCCGTCGCCATCTTGGTTCCCCCTCAGCTATACCTCTTAATTAACTTTCTGCAACATTACTGTACACTTGAACATAATTTGGGAGAAAATGGATTTGTTCAGTATCCCTATTTTAGACCTAAGAAAACTGAGGTCCAGATAGTAAATGGTTCTCCTAAGACCAGCAGCCAGCAGCAGCTAGTCTAGAACTAGAGGCAATGTTCCAACATGCAACGCAGGCCTGCATTCTTTCCCCCAGGCCCAGTGAACAGTGGCAATTAGGCAGTGACCGTGTGTGTCAGCATTAGAAGGTATAGGATTAAAAAACGGCCTGCATTTTCCAGCACTGAGGTGTGTATCAGACACTGCTGGTTTCCTCCTCATATCCTTTCCTCCCTTAAGGTGTCCTCTTTGACCCCTGAGCATGGCATACCTACTGGAACTAGCCCTCAGGAAAGTGCAACCTGGAAGTACAGGGGTCTTAACATCCTTGACCAATAGGGGGTGGTTGATTATGAGTAAACACTTTCCCCTTTTATTAATCAGGCAGATAACTCTGAGCTGTATTCTGTATGTCCCCCATAAGGATCCCTGTGGGATTGATCCTAGTTGTCCACATTGGTGACCTAGTCTACAACTGTATAAAAGTATATGTGAACTCTCTAAATTCCTAGCCTTTCTCCTTTCGTCTCACTGCCTTTCCTAGGTGTGTTACTCTTTTACTTACTATTAGAAACAACTGTGTCATCTCCTGAGCCCATTAAACAGGTGGCAGATTTCACGCCAAAGGTGGCTGCCATGTGGCAGGCAGAGGTATAAAATAGGAAGCAATATCTAAATATAAGTAGGACTAGAATGGAGGCCTCTAACAAATGGAAGGTGCTACTAGGCTGCAAGCTCTGTTGTTGTTTTTCCTTCTGCGTATTCAAGGATTTTGAGAAGGCATAAGAACATTGTGTTTATAAACATACTCTGTGTTTATGGCACCTTCTGGTTTTTCTGTTATGCTGAATAAAAAAGGAAGCTACTGTTAGTGTGGGAAAACAGTGCAATCTGAGATAGTTACCACAATTCTTTAGCAATGTTGGGCAACCTTCCAGGCACCAGGGTCCTGGCTTTAAGCTTATTGTTCTGCTCTCAACCCCCAAGGCAAGAAAGGGAGGCAGCACAGCTATATTACATTGTGGCAACAAATAGAACCACAATCTCAGTTTACTTCCTGCTCATGTAATAATACAATACAGATGTTCCAGTTCAACAACTTTCTTCCACGTTATGGTTCAGGGACATGGGTTTCTCCACGCTGTGGCTCTGTTGTTCCTCTGGATCCTCATCTGCATCATATGCACTCAGCTGAAGTCACTCTACCTGCAGGTGACACTCAAAACCAAAGCTCATACTCCACTGGCAAATATTAGTCACATGGTTTCCCCAGAAGCAAGGAGGTTTTAAAATGCAGTGCCTTCCCAGCAACACCTGTGTTCTGTGGAAGGTGGAGCATGAATTGAGGGGCACAGCTAGCCATCTCTGACACAAAGGTTCAATGGTCAAGAACACCAGTTCTGAAGCCCCATGGATCTGGATCCAGACGCCAGTTTTGCTACTCTAAGCCGTGCAGAAATAGTTACGTTATTTCACCTCTCTGAGGTCTTTTCCTCATCTGTAAAATGGGAAAATCTGATCTGTCTCAAAGGGTTATCATGGGGTGTCAGCAAGATCATGCATACACAACTCTTGTCACAGTGCCTGACCCATAATGAGCACTCAGCAAAAGGTGTTTTTATTATTGTCTGTGAAGAAATACTACCATCTCACTCAGGGAACTGTGTAAGTTTCCTTCAGTTTGTATGAAACAGAGACATACGTTATCTCTGTTAATTTGAATTGTTTCAAAAGAGATCCAAGGACATAAGAAATAGCAGGAAAAGGGTCTGAACAGCCACACAGCCAGCCTCTTGACATTAGAACACTGCACAGATGATGAGAAAGGCTCTAACTGTGGGACAATCATACTGGAAGCTCAGGAAGGAATGTTGGCTGTCCCACCCATGGAACTCATCTCCACACTGACTTAACATCTTTCTTTCCCGCCACCTCTGACTGGCAACTCTGCTCTTCCCAGTGCCCCCTGCTTTCTTCTTACATAGGGCTTCTGTGGGCTTTTCTCTGTGTATCTTGGTTTCCTTGCCATTGTGTTTTCTGCAAGTCTCTGTTCATATCTTGTGTTCAGACACCCTGAGAGGATCTTACAGTGGGATAGCTCTTATCCAATAAAGGGCACCAGAACACAGACCCAGTTCACCCAGACTATTGATAAATGTTTCGGTGCCTACTGTAAATCTCTGATTCAGTCAACTGTGTCTATGTTAGTGGAAGTAGATCATACAAACATGGTGACTCGGTGTAAAAAAAGGTTGCATGCTTCCTTGTTTAAAAGGAGCAGTGGTTGGAGCTGCCACTCAAAATATCAGGAGTAGGGTAAATCATTAAAATTGTCACTGTTAAGGCCTGACCTGTGGTGGTGCAGTGACTAAAGCATCAACCTGGAATGCTGGTTCAAAACCCTGGGTTTGGTTTTGCCTAGTCAAGGCACATATGGGAGTTGATGCTTCTTGCTCCTCCCCCCCTTCTGTCTCCTAAAATGAATAAATAAAATCTTTAAAAAATGCTTTTCCTGGTGAATAATCTCCAAATTATTATCTGATTTTAATTGGCTCTGAATTAACTTGGTTTTCTTAATCTTATGAATGAGTCTTTAGAAGTAAAGTTTTAAGATCAGTTCTCTTAATATCCCTGGTTGAAGTTTGTCTACATTTACACATCTTCCATAGTGCCATCAGAGTTCTTGTCCCCATATAAATCTGATTATTTTACTTTCCTACTTAAAAAACCTAAATTGCTTCCCTTCTACCTATCAGGTAAGCTCCAGCTTCTTAGCATATTAGGCCCTCTACATGCTGCCACCCCTACCTGACCTTCTACCCTCCTTTCACCGCCCTTCTACCAATGTCCACCACACTGGATTTTCTTGATCACATTTTGTGACCATGTATATGCTCTTCTCTACTGGAAGTTTTTTTTTTTTCTTTTAAGTCAGAGAGAGGGATAGATAGGGACAGACAGACAGGAACGGAGAGAGATAAGAAGCATCAATCATTAGTTTTTCATTGTGACACCTTAGTTGTTCACTGATTGCTTTTTCACATGTGCCTTAACCGTGGGCCTTCAGCAGACAAAGCAACGCCTTGCTCGAGCCAGCGACTTTGGGTCCAATCTGGTGAGCTTCTGCTTGAACCAGATGAGCTCACGCTCAAGATGGTGACCTCGGGGTCTCAAACCTGGATCTACCGCATCCCAGTCTGACGCTCTATCCACTGCGCCACTGTCTGGTCAGGTTCTTTTTTTTTTTTTTTTTTGTAATTTTCTAAAGTGAGAAGCGGGGAGGCAGAGAGACAGACTCCCACATGCTCCTAACCAGGATTCACCTGGCAAGCCCTCTAGGGGGCGATGCTCTGCCCATCTGGAGTGTTGCTCCTCTGCAACCAGAGCCATTCTAGTGCCTGAGGTGGAGGCCATGGAGCCGTCCTCTCTGCCTGGGCCAACTTTGCTCCAGTGGAGCCTTGGTGGTGGGAGGGGAAGAGAGAGATAAAGAGAAAGGAGAGGGGGAAGGGTGGAGAAGCAGATGGGTACTTCTCCTGTGTGCCCTGGCCAGGAATCAAACCCAGGACTTCCACACACCAGGCTCTACTGCTGAGCCAACCAGTCAGGGCCTAGGAGTTCTATTTCTCACCCCATTACCACCTAGCAAACACCTATTTATCCTCCAAGGCCCAATGCACTTGATATCTTCTTGCTGATGAAGCTTTCCCTGGATCTGCCAGTCTCCATCTCCCCCCAGCACACCCCTAAGCCTGGGTGAAATCAGCTGTTTCTTTATCTGATTCCCATAGTATGTAAACATAACTGTATGGTGGTCTTACTATTTTATATCCTGGTTATCCAAAAATCAGTTTCCTAGGCACAACTGTGAGTCTCAAAAACAGAATATGTCTTATTCATTTTTTACATTCCCAGATCCCAAGAGAGCATCTCTCTCATTTAGCACCCAATACCTGTTAGTTGAATTTTATTGAAATGCAAAACCCTGAAGGCGCAGAGGAATCTGGAACATGGAAAGAAAATTCACTCATTTTCCTGTGTAGGCTTTTTATTATGCAGCATCTTTACTTCTCAAGGGTTATTTTATAGAGTATAAAAGAGAAATAAGCTTACATTCTCTATAAAGTTGCAAGATGAAACTTCAATTCTTATGTAAGATCTAGGACAAGTGTATGATTTTTATATGTCATGTGGTTCTCAAACATCATGCTTGTTCTGTTAATATAATTGTTGCCATTGGGGTGCAATGACAGCATCAAGGTATGGTATGTAGAGACATGGGCTGGAATGATTAAAGCCACATTTATCCACATGTGAACACACATCCTTTTTGGGATTTCAAAAACAAATCTCTTATCTCTCTGCAGAGGGACACTTCCACGTTGGACTCTCAGAGAAGTTGGTATTTGGAGATGGGTATGGGGTAGGATGGTTGCCACAATAATCAAAGGATGCTTCCATTATTTAGTGGGTGGGACCCAGGAATGCCAAATATCTTGCAACACACAGGTTAGTAATACAAACTGAGTATTGTCCTATCCAATGCCAGTAACCTGTTAGTTGAGAACCAACAATCTGCTTAAAGTCTTTTTTTTTTAAATAAAAGCAAATCATAGAAATCCAAAAGGAAGTTCCTACCTCAGTTTAAAGACCTCCAATTTATGGAAATACATAGTTTTTTCTTCTGTGTTCAAAACACGGGCTTACATCACATTAACTGGAAACAAGAGATTCCTAAAAGAATCAACAAGAGAGAGCACTTACTACACCCTCTTGCTTCTAAATATAAGACAATAGTGGAATAGAACGGCCCTTCCTCTGAAATATATGTGATTTAACAAGACACCAGATTAAAGGTAGGATGGTCTCATCCCTATTACAAAATAACCTGCAAAGTGAAAACTGAAACATGCCCAATTTCATTAACCTTCTATTCATAAAGCACAATGTGGGGAGAATGCCATTTTAGCATCCAACAGATCAAGGCTATTTCCATGTCTTCAGGGAGCTTCATGTATTGACATTATTTATCAGTGTGGATACAAGAAACAGTGGAGAGAAGAAATATCATACAAAGCATTTAGAAATATTTACCCTTTTAATCACCCATCTTTTGAATAAAGACATTTCCTTCTCATACAGTGTTTTTTCTACTTTGTTAAATATTCTTAGTGGCCAAAGGAAAAGCATATCAGTCTGCAATTTACTGATATTTATAATGTGGGATTATGTAAAAAACTCTGATCTGGGTGTGTAGACTCATAAAACTTTAAACCATCAAAACCCTAGAGATCACAGTGTCCAGTTCTCTATTTTGTAGAAGAGAAAACTGAGGTCCAGGGAGATTAAGGGACAGAGGAGGTGACAGCTCACATCTGGATGAGAAGAGAGAAGGCATATCTGGGTAGGTTGTTTTGTGTGTGCTCAGCATCTTCCAGTTACAGACTGTTTTTAGTGAACCTTTAATTGCTTTCTGAATACATAATGGCAACTCACAACCCTGCTCATTTTATTGTATTCTATAGCTGTTAGTACTAATATAATGAGCTCTTGACCAAAAAAAAAAGAGAGAGAGAGAAAAAAAAAATTGGGGCAAACCCAGCAATTATGCAATTTATAAAACTGCAAAACATAAGCACCTAACATTTGAAAAATATGTTCATGTTTCATTAAGATACTGTGTTGTATTCAAGTAGTCACTGCAGAAGGATGTAGCATTGTTCACCTTCTCTGGGTCTATTTGGTTGGCACAAGGCAAGCACATCCCTTGGCGCCCACCGCTTCCTCCCTCCCCCCAAGTCATTTGCAAATGAATTGTACACCTAACATTTTGTGCAAGTGAATTTTAAACCCAGGAAACAATGCTGTATATTTTAGTATATTATAGCAATAGCTTCAAATTAAATGAGATTTGGATGTAATGTAGCAATTTGGAAGTCTCTTTAAGCTTATTAAAATGAGATTCTACCCAAACGACCTTATCTTGCATCCGAGAGGCTTTTTTGGAGTATATGTAAAGCAAATTGTTATGTAATATGCTCCTTTCCTTTCCAGAGTTCCACTTTATGATCACTAACACTGGAACAAAATGTCCCCATTTGACGGATTGTAGTATTTTGATAATTAGAGTAAAATACAGCTGATTTGAGCTGATTTGCCTCCAGCTGCTTTTGCTGAGGAGCCTGGTGTCTGAAAGCTTGTATTAAAGCCATGCGGCAAGCAGGAAGAACCACACCAGTTGCATCTGATTTCCTCCTCATTATGTCAGGATAAATAATTTAATAAGAACTGCTTATACCCAGATACTCCAGCAACTGGTTGAAAGATAAGACTGTCAGGATGCTGGCTTTTTATATTGTATTAATTAATTTGTTTTGGGGTTTTTTTTGGGGGGGGAGGTTGTTGTTTTCTTTTGCTATTTCTGGCTGGTCTTGAGTAGAAGCTTGTTTTTTTTCCCCAGTGGCAGTAAGTCAAATAGCCCTGTGACCTCAAACTTTCACTTAAGCCCTTAGTGCACCAGGATCTTTCTCCTGTGACAAAGGCCACTGTTTCTTTTGTAACTGTGGCACACACTGCTGGTTGGCTTCTCAACTGGCCTTCACAGCCCCCATCTACCTACATAGGTTGAAATAGGCTCCCTTCCAGCCAGAGTAGTCATGTGATGAACATTTCTGCTAATTGCCTTTATTTATTTTTGTTTATTTTTATTTTGACAAAATTTTATTTTTTTCACATATAAAACATGGATAAAGTATAATAGTCACTACTATATAAAATGATTATTAAGTGGTTTCTCAATTTTATCTCTTCCCCGTCTACCTTTTTTCTACCTTGACAATAGCATTTGTATAAATTCTTATTTAGCCTTCTAGCATTGCTTTCTTTTTCTTTTTTGTATTTTCATTTATTTATTTATACTAATATTAATGTGGTAACATTGATAAATCAGGGTACATATGTTCAGAGAAAACCTCTGCATGTTATTTTGGCATTTGAATATAATGCATACCCATCACCCAAAGTCAAATTGTCTTCCATCACCTTCAGACTGGTTTTATTTGCACCCCTCCCAACCCCATACCCCCTCCTTCACCTCCCCCTTATCCCCTCCACCCCCAACCCATAGCCAGCACACTCTTGTCCATGTCTCTGAGTCTCATTTTTATGTCCCATCTATGTATGGAATCATTTATTCTTAATTTTTTCTGATTTACTTATTTCACTCGATATAATGTTATCAAGGTTCACCCATGTGGTTGTAAATGCTCTGATGTCATTGTTTCTTATGGCTGAGTAGTATTCCATAGTATATATGTACCAAAGCTTTTTAATCCACTTGTCCTCTGACGAACATTTTGGCTGTTTCCAGAACTTCCTATTGTGAACAATACTGCCACGAACATGGGGGCGCAATTCTTCTTTTCGAACAGTGATATGTTGTTCTTAGAGTATATTTCAAAAAGTGGGATAGCTGGGTCAAAAGGCAGTTCAATTTTTAATTTTTTGAGAAATCTCCATACTGTTTTTCACAGTGGCTGCACCACTTTGCATTCCCACCAGCAGTGCAGGAGGGTTCCCTTTTCTCCACATCCTGCCAGCACTTGTTCTGTGTTATTTTGCTGATGAGCGCCATTCTGACTGATGTGAGGTGGTATCTCATTGTGGTTTTAATTTGCATTTCTCTAATGATTGGTGATGTTGAGCATTTTTTCATATGCCTATTGGCCATCTGTATGTTTGGAGAAGTGTCCATTCATTTCTTTTGCCCATTTTTTGATTGGATTGTTTGTCTTTCTGGTGTTGAGTTTTATAAGTTCTTAATAAATTTTGGTTATTAACCCCTATCAGACGTGTTGTCGAATATGTTCTCCCATTGTGTGGTTTGTCTTTTTATTCTGTTCTTATTGAATTTAGCTATGCAAAAACTTTTTAGTTTGATGTAGTCCCATTTGTTCATCTTGCCTTTTATGTCATTTGCCCATGGAGATAAATCAGCAAATATATTGCTGCTACAGATGTTGGAGAGCTTGCTGCCTATCTTTTCTTCTAAGATGCTTATCGTTTCACGGCTAACATTTAAGTCTTTTATCCATTTTGAGTTTGTTTTTGTGAATGGTGTAAGTTGATGGTCTAGTTTCATTTTTTTGCAGGTAGATGTCCACTTTTTCCAACACCATTTGTGAAAGAGGCTGTCTTTACTTCACTGTATGTTCTTTCCTCCTTCGTCAAATATCAGTTGTCCATAAAGCTGTGGGTTTATTTCTGGGTCCTCTGTTCTGTTCCATTGATCTATGTGCCTGTTCTTATGCCAGTACCAGGCTGTCTTGAGTACAATGACCTTGTAGTAAACCTTGATATCCAGAAGAGTGATACCTCCTGCTTTATTTCTTCTTTTTAAGATTGCTGAGGCTATTCGTGTTCTCTTTTGGTTCCATATAAATTTTTGAAATATGTGTTCTATATCTTGGAGGTATGTCATTGGTATTTTAATTGGTATTGCATTGAATTTGTAAATTGCTTTGGGTAATATAGACATTTTAATGATGTTTATTCTTCCTAGCCATGAGAACGATATATGCTTGCACTTGTTTGTATCTTCCCTGATTTCTTTTATTAATGTTTTATAATTTTCAGAGTACAAGTCCTTAACCTCCTTGGTTAAATTTACTCTTAGGTTCTTTATTTTTTTGGTTGCAATAGTGAAGGGGATTGTTTCCTTAGTTTCTTTCGCTGACAGTTCATTGTTGGTATATAAAAAAGCCTCAGATTTCTGAGTATTAATTTTATATCGTGCCACATTGTTGAATTCATTTATCGGGTCTAGTAGATTTTGACTGAGACTTTAGGGTTTTCTATATACAATATCATATCATCTGCAAATAATGACAGTTTTACTTCTTCTTTTCCAATTTGGATGCCTTTTATTTATTCTTCTTGTCTGATTGCTGTAGCTAGGACTTCCAGAACTATGTTGAATAAGAGTGGTGAGAGGGGGCACCCCTGCCTGGTTCCTGATCTTAAGGGGATTGCTTTTAATTTTTGCCCATTTAGTATGATGTTTGCTGTGGGTTTGTCATAGATGGCTTTTATCATGTTAAGGAATGTTCTCTTTATTTTCACTTTACTGAGAATTTTGATCATAAATGGGTGCTGGATTTTATCAAATGCTTTTTCTGCACCTATTGAAATTATCATGTGATTTTTGTCCTTTCCTTTGTTTATGTGATGAATTACATTGATTGATTTGCGAATATTATATCAGCGTTGCCTCTCCAGAATAAATCCCACTTGATCATGGTGTGTGATTTTTTCCATTATTGCTGGATCCGGTTGGCTAATATTTTGTTGAGAATTTTAGCATCTAAATTCATCAGAGATATTGGCCTATAATTTTCTTTCTTTGTGTTGTCTTTGCCTGGTTTCAGGATCAGAATTACGCTCACCTCATAAAAGGAGTTTGAAAGTCTTCCTTCCTCTTGAATTTTTTGAAATAGCTTGAGGAGGATAGGAGTTAGTTCTTCTTTGAATTTTTGGTAGAATTCACTTGTGAAGCCATCAGGCCCAGGACTTTTCTTTTTTGGGAGGTTTTTGATAACTGTTTCGATATCATTTGTTATAATCGGTCTGTTTAGGATTTCTGATTCTTCTATATTGATTTTTGGAAGATTATATGATTCAAGAAATTTGTCCATTTTACCTAGGTTGTCTAAATTTTTGGCAGGAGTTCTTCATAGTATTTACTTACATTACTTTGTATTTCTGTTGTATCAGTTGTTATTTCTCCACTCTCATTTCTAATTTTATTTATTTGAGTCCTCTCTCTTTTTTTCTTGGTGAGTCTTGTTAAAGGTTCATCGATTTGTTTACCTTTTGAAAGAACCAGCTCCTGGTTTCATTTATCCTCTGTATTGTTTCCTTAGCCTCTATGTCATTTATTTCTGCTCTGATCTTTATTATTTCCTTCCTTGTACTAGTCCTGGGCTTTATTTGCCGTTGTTTTTCTAGTTCTTTTAGATGTAGGGTCAGGTTGCTTATTTGAGCTTTTTCTAGCTTCTTATCGTATGCCTGTAGTGCTATGAACTTCCCTCTCAGTACTGCTTTTGCTGTGTCCCATAAAGTTTGAGTTGATATATGCTCATTATCATTTGTTTCTAGGAACTTTTTTATTCCTTCTTTTATCTCATTGTTAATCCATTTGTTATTTAATAACATGCTATTTAGTTTCCAAGTGTTTGAGTGTTTTTTAGTTTTTCTTTTGTGGTTAATTTCTAGTTTCATGGCATTGTGATCAGAGAAAATGCTTGATATGATTTCAATCTTTTTAAATTTGTTGAAACCACTTTTGTGTCATAACATGTGGTCTATCCTAGAGAATGTACCATGAGCACTTGAAAAGAATGTATATTCTACTTCTTTAGGGTGAAAAATTCTGAAGATATCTATTAAATCCATTGATCTAGTGCAGTGGTTCTTAACCTGGGTTCTATCGAACCCTAGGGGTTCGATAAGTTGGTTTCAGGAGTTCAGAGAAACCTCTGCCACGGAGGCCAGAATAAAGTAATACCGTAATTTGTTGTGAGTTCATGCACTTTGTTGGTTTTGTTCTTTGAGCAAGGTGATGTTCATGCACGGCTCATTTTGTGCACCAGTAAAAAAACATATACCTATGTCTTGAATTTGGAAAAAAATCATATTTTATTTATCATTAGAGAAGGGTTTGGTGATTGCGCATATGAAACTGGTGGGTACAGTACCTCTAAAACGGTTAAGAACCACTGATCTAATGTATCTTTTAAGTCTGTTGTTTCTTTGTTAATTTTCTTTCTTGAGGATCTATCCAGTGAGGTTAGTGGTGTATTGAAATCCCCTACTATTATAGTATTGCTGTTAATCTTGCCCTTTATATCCATCAAAGTCTGCTTTATGTATATCAGGACTCCTATGTTTGGTGCATAGATATTTATAATGGTTATATCTTCCTGTTGAATTGCTCCCTTTATCATTATGTAGTGTCCTTCTTTATCTCTTACTACAGCCTTTGTTTTAAAGTCTATTTTGTCAGATATAAGTATTGCTACCCCAGTTTTTTTTCATTTTCATTTGCATGAAATATTTTTTTCCATCCTTTTACCTTTATTCTATGTGCATCTTTTGTTTTAAGGTGTGTCTCTTGTAGACAGCATACGTATGGGTCCTGTTTCTTTATCCACGCAGCTACCCTATGTCTTTAGATTGGATCATTTAATCCAGTTACATTTAAGGTTATTATTGATATGTAGTTGTTATTTCCATTTTATTCTTTAAAGCTGTATTCTTCTTTTGCTATATTCTTCTCCCCCTTGAACTGTTCACAACAGGCCCCTTAGCATCTCTTGCAGAATTGGTTTGGTTTTAATGAATTCCTTGAGGTATTTTTTTGTCTGGGAAGCTCTTTATTTCTCCTTCAATTTTAAATGTTAGCCTTGCTGGATAGAGTAGTCTTGGTTGTAGGTTCTTGTTCTGCATTACTTTAAATATATCTTGCCATTCCCTTCTGGCCTCAAGTGTTTCTGTTGAGAAGTCGAATGTCATCCTCATGGGGGCTCCTTTGTAGGTGATAGCCTTTTTTTCTCTAGCAGCTTTTAAAATTTTCACTTATCCCTTAGCTTTGGTATTTTAACTATGATGTGTCTTTCTGTAGATTTCTTTGGATTTCTCTTTAATGGAGGTTTCTATGCTTCTTGAATGTGTGAAACATTTTCCAGTCTTAATTTAGGGAAGTTTTCAGCTATGATTTGATTGAACAAAGTTTCTATCCCTTGTTCTTTCTGTTCCTCTTCAGGATTCCCTATGATGTGAATATTATTTCTCTTCATGTTGTCACAGAGCTCCCTTAGAGTTTCCTCAGTCTTTTTGAGTCTCTTTTCTTTTTTCTGCTCTGCTTTTGTGCCTTTGTTATTTTGTCCTCTAACTTGCTGATTCGATCCTTAGCTTTATCCATCCTGCTTTTAATTCCTTCCATTGTGTTCTTCAGTTCTGATACTGTATGTGTAATTTCTATTTGATTTTTTATTATTTCAATTTCCTTTTTCATATTTGTTATCTCTTTATTTAGGTGTTCATAATAACTATCCATTGTTGCTCTAAGCTCTTTGAACATCCTAACTATCATTATTTTAAACTCTACATCAGGTAGTTTGGTTATATCTGATTCATTCAGGTCCTTCTCTGGGGATTTCTCTTGATTCATTTGGATTGCATTTCTCTGCCTCCCCATTTTATTTGTGTGTAAGAAGGGTTTGGCTACTGGAGTCCAATGGGTGTTGCCTCTGTGTTCCCTAAGTGTGGTCTGTCTTCAGGCCCACCACTCCCTCTGCTGCTGCCTAGGGCCATTGGGTATGGGTGTTGCTGGTACTGGCCACTGTGGCTGTTGCTGCGGTTTTCGTCTTGGCTCCGCGAGAGGGGCTGTGTTCTTGTGCCAGGCTATATAAGCCTCAGCCAGTCTTGGCCTTCGCCCCTTTCCCTGGGTGGGATTGCGCACCACACTTGGGCCACAAACCTGGGCACCAAGGGCAAGGGTGAGCACTTTTGCTCAACTGCGGGTCCCTGTAAGCTGGTTTCTTTGGCCAGGAGGGACATCTGGTGCATGCTCAGTTGCAAGCCAGGCTTCCTCCCCATCCCCCGCCAACCTCAGCTTCTCGGCTTGGAGGGGCTGCTGCTATATGCTCCACTGCGAGCCAGTCTTCCACCTCGCCCCTGCCAACCTTGGCTTCTTGGCCAGGCTGTTGGTGCGCGCTCAACTGCAAGCCCAGGTTTCCATCCCATCTCTGTGGGCAAAGCCGGTTCATGCAGGGCTTCAAGCCTCAGAAGCCAGGTAAGGCTGCACTCCTGCTCGCCCCTGCCCAGTGGCGGATCTCTGCCTGTTTTGGGCTCCTGATTTTCCTCCACACATGGGGTCGCAGGTGGGTCTGCAGCTGCCAGACCACTTTCGCACGTCCCCTTTGCCCCGACTGGGCTAGACTGAGCTCACGCCAGCCGGCTTGGCCTCTACCCCCACCAACAGAACTGCTTTTTTGCGTCCTGCCACCACACACCCTCCAGCAAGCCCTCAGCAGTGTGCGTGGGGGCGCTGCAGCTCAGACCCTAACACTCCATACTGTAGTCCTGAAAGCTCCTTCCTTCTAAGCGACTGTACTCTGATTGCCGCAGGGGAGCTTGTTTGGCTGGTTTCCTGCTTTCCCTTGCTGGTTCCAGGGGAAATATTGTTTCAGATTTGTGAAGTGACTCAGCCCAGGGTTTAGGGTGGCTGTCCCTCAAAGCTTTTCTCCCTGTGACTTCCAGACCACACTCTCTTCCCGCTGCTCCGGTCCTCTTCTCTCTCCCTGTCTCCCAGAGTCCCGGGTGAGTGGTTGTGAGAGAGGTTTTCTGCGCCGTTTCTTTAAGAAGAATCCTGGGTCTGAGACAACTGTCTCTTTCTCACAAACAGTATCCTAACCTGTTTCACAGCTAAATACTGTCCATACGCCTCTCTAGGCTCTGGGGCTGTAGGCTGGGGCTTGTTCCTGGGACCCAGGTCCCTACCCTTCCACTGGCCTCTCCTCCCGCCACATGAGTCTCTCCAGGCTGCCTTTCACTCCGGGGAGCTGGGCAGCCCTTTCCGCATTTACGCTTTTCCTACCAGTCTCAATGTTGCTTCTTCAGTGTTTCCTGGTTGAAGAGTCCTCTCAGTCCAGTTCAACGTTGGTTTATCCAGATGATGATTCTTAAAATCAAGTTATAATCTACTTTGGTTCTGGGAGTTGGAAGTTGGTATGTCTGCCTACTCTATTGCCATCTTGCCTTTCTGCTAATTGCCTTTAGAAATGGTTTTGTGAGGTCACGATGCCTGGAATTATGGCAACCATTTTTTGGCTATGCTGGCCACTGCATGCAAACGTCTGATGTGCTGCTCAGGGCCCAATCTGTCACCCCACGGCTGTGTCTAAGATGGTTGTAGGGGTTGCTTCCACCTCCAGGTGTCAAAGTGTGTAGACTCTGACAGGAATCCAATGCCACAGATGTGTGGGTGTAGAGGGGAGGACTGGCCCCTGAATATCAGATGGTACTTCTTTGCCAAGAGCATGGTAAAGCTGCTCTACCTCTCCTCTGCCAGTGCACTTAAATGAGTTCTCCATGCTTCTTTGTTTTTCATACCATTCCTGGGAAGGCTGTTCTGACATATATTGAAGGTGATGATCTTATAGAATGATAGAGAAAGGAGGACATACAATGCTGATGCTCTGGGACTTACTCTTCTCTAGACAACTGGCTTCTTGCTTGGAGCCTTTTATCATTGCTTCTATATCCAAATTTGATGATAAGCCCCTAAGGATTTTTTTCAGTCTGTTCTTCACCAAAACCACTACAAAATCATAGTAAAAAATAAGAATAATAAAGAGAGGGTCACTTCATAACCCACTTGGGTCCCAGAATTAAATCTAGCTCAGGTCAGAAATAGGCCATGAGACCCAGTTGCTGTCACCTATCATCAGACCTCAGTGAAATTACTGTCAATATTTCCAGCACATTCGTAGATGATTTCTTTATCATATGAAATTCAGAATAAGATGGAAGTTTCTCTGGGGAAATTTAGGGGAAAGAAAGGCACATTCATCTATTGCTTGAATTTGTTTACATATTTAAAGCATATGAGTGTATTTATTATTTAGTTACACACCCACAAGGTGTCACATATAATAACACACTGCCATGAGCTATAGTCTCAGAAGAGATTGGACCCTCTGGAAGCTGACATAAATAATTTAGGTAATTAAGGTTAATGAATTGCCCCAGGACTTCTGCACCCTATGTCCTGCTAACTGCCAGGATGTATTTTCTTGAGGGAATAGTTTGACTCAATGTATTTAATAGACCTACCACCATGCATGTCACTGGGATGACCCAGGGTTGGATAGCAAACCAAGTTTGTGGAATGACCAGAAACAGAGTGATGGAAGTTCCTTCATGCCTATTCAACCCTACAGTGTCAGACTTGCTTAAACTCCCTTGCCAGCTAAGGAAGCCATTTTTTCCCAATGCTTCCTGAGTCCTTAATCTTTTTCCTGAGAAGCCAGAAAAAGAGGTCAGTGTAAATGGGTGTTGAAAAGAAAAACCCTGGATCTCTTTTACCCAAGAAAAGCAGAGAATTTCTGAATTCTGGCTCTGACACAGAAAAGCCCTGTCTCTAGGTTCCTGCTCATGATGACTGCCTATGGATTTGCTGGAAAGTATCCTGGCCATATTAGCTTCTATGATCACATATCCTGGGACAAGCACTTTAAAAGTTCCCAGAGTCAGTTTTTGGGAAGCAAATAGACCAGTCTACTACTATACATTTAGTTTAAATGAGAGAGTATATATAAGAAAGCTTTAAGGTCTGTAAAGTCTTAGGTGTGTGCCTAGTATTGTTTCAGCCCCCCTAGAACTGAAGGTAAAAGATTCAGAAGACAGGTGTATCTCCCAAGAACTTAGACTCCAGGAGGGTGACAGGACTGTGCTATATAAAATAATTAAATAAGTAAGTGCTCAACTGTGTGATAGTAAATAGAGCTGTGCTGGGTGGGCATGAGAGAACACGGGCTGAAATGGTCAAGGACCACGTGGTGGGGAAACTGCAAACCCAGTGGCTGGTGCCACGTCGCGAGATCATAAATTTAAAAAGGATTGAGATGGGGCAATTTATCTGTGTGGGTCAGGAATGCAATCAGGCAACTTATGTTGGTCTGACTCAAACTTTGTACTTAGTCCAAGGCAAGATTTATAGCTTCAAAGACTTTTACCCATATACACAAAACCCCTGCAAAATGATTTGAGTATTTAAAATAAACAGTTGAAAGCTGGTTTTACTATAACATGTGGCTACATAAGAACTATTATGTTTGATTGTTCTTTCTTACTATGAAGAGGACAAGTTAGAACTTTAGTTTTAGGAAATGAACATTCATCGCTTTAGTCACCCACTCATTATTCTAGACAATAGGAGGAGGAACTGAATTCATTCCATCATGTGTTTCACTTTGTCTTGATCCCCAAAGTAATGAATGATATTTTAGGCAGCAGTTGCTGAACTCTTTTTTGCTTGTCTTGACATGCAGACTACATGAGAGGAAAATCAAGCCAGCGAAGTATCTAGGAGGAAGAGTAGTGACACCTGCAATTTACTTTGAAATACATCAGAAAGTAAGATAGATTGCTTGGTAGATAGAGGGGTGGATTGATATGTAGGTATGTGATAAGGCAAGTAAAGTAAAATATTAATTTAAAAATCTACTTGGCAGGTAAAAGGGTGCTCATATAAAATTATTCTGACTTTCAACTATTATTAAAATTTTTATAATAATGTGATGGGAAAAAAACTGAGTCAGGTTTTTTTTCTTTTCTTGCCCTTTCTTCTCACAGTTAAAGATCATTGCCTGAAAAGAGACAGAAAGAAAATAGCTTGGACTAAGTTCTAGACATACATTAAATGTAAGACTTGGTTATGTGATTTTTAAAAATAAAAACCATTAAATCTATCTCTGCCAATCAAGGGTTGATGGCAGAAATTCCACCATTAGAAACATAGCTGTTGAGTTAAGGGGTTAGTTTATAAAAACTTCCTGGGATTCCTGGAGGACTGCCAGGTTAAAGTCAATCAGTCATTAACACTCAATTGCAAACCTTAAGCGACCACTTTCAAAAAATGTGCAGCTAAAAAGGTCGGGATAAGGGAGAAAGAAAAGAGGATATAAGCACTGATATCTTAGGGAAGGAGTGCAAGATACAGAAAGAATATCTGGAAAGCTATTAAAGATCACCTTTACCTTCTTACAAGGTTACCATGGGTCAACCCAAATCCAATATTAATGTTTGCTGCTCTTGAATTTTATATAAAAATTTTCTGAAACTCCAATGGAGCTATCCTGTGGCAATTTAACAATGCCTATAGACTACTTACTCTTCTGTAGCTCTTGCTACTTCATAGCAAGTTTTCAAGTCCAAATCTTATCCCCACAAAGGACAGTTTGTACCATGGGCTGTCCTCCTATGCTTAGGATTAACCTTTGACTTACCTTTCCTCTCTGAAGGAGAGTATTTTTATTTTTGTACATTTTTCTATTTTTTTCTATCTTCAGAGATACCCCCTTTCTTAGCTTGACTTCATCAGACTGCAAAGCCTGAGGCAAGGATTCATATGCTACTACTTAAGGAGGGAGGCTACACCAAGGATGAGGAGTGAAGGACAAGGGAAGTGAGAAAGAAAAGGAGGTAGAACCAATACAAGGAAGTATACTGAGCACAATTGATTGTTTGATATCCCAGAATCATCTTCCATGAACCCATGTAAACAATGTCTCAGAAATGACCCTCTGTGGAAGGATTTATCCCCTGTTCCCATATCCTATTGGTCAAGGTTTCACTCTACAGAGTTAATGCTCCTGCACACCCAGAATGCATGTTTGTAAGGATTACTGTGAGTTCCTATGTCTTGGTACTAAAGAAATTCAGAGAAACAGGTGAGCAGTACCCAGCATGAGTGTGAGGCAAAGTGCTGTCAGGTTGTGCCTTTGTGAAGCTATTTGCTGCACTGACGGTTGGAACAGGAGACAAGTGAAGCTGAGAGATCAGAAGTGCTGGATGAGAACAGTCTACTATAGTCCACCCCTTGCATCAGGCAGCCTGCTTATTCCTGGCTCACTCTGGAGCCTCTCTTTCTCTGAGAACAAGATGCCCTCACTTTTTCTCTGAAGAGGGAGATCTGAGTCCAATTAGTCACAGAAAGGGGTCTTCCTCAAGGTGATGGCAGTGGAAATTTCCATAGAGATCCAAGGCAAAATTGTTAGGGAAATAAGATGCAGTTCCAGAGTTGCAGCTGGTCCCAAGGCCAAAATTGACATCCACTATCCCCTTCTTTCATCACTCATTTACATTTCTATAACTTTGGCCAGCACTTTGCCTTTGATCTGCACTGCTTGCCTAGTGGTATAATCAAGATCTACATCCCCAAGGGGTCTGAGGTTTTTCTTGCTTTGCCTTCGGGCTGTGATTTCTGTAATTGCCCATTTTCCATGGATGCACCAAAATACATCCTCATGAATCCTGTCGATTTCAGATGTACTTTTCCCAGCTCACATTGTGCAGAGCAACCACAGCTCCTCGTGGTATTCAGTACAATAACTCTTACTTTGTTTGCTGATCCACCAGAAGTGACTTGGTGGTTACAGCAATTTCAAGTTCAATGGAAACCTTACTGTGACCTCTGAACACCACGGACATAACACCATATATTGGCTGTTATTTCACACATATATGGCATATTCAGAAGAAAGTACTCCAACTCTTATATTTTCTCCAAGGTGACAACTTAGCTAATCTTTTAACAGCCCATCCACCACCCTAGTAGACTGGCTGCTTCTGGATGAGAGGGCACACGGTGGGCCGTGTAGCTATGTGCCTACTGTCACACTCTTTTGCTGTTGCTGTAAAATGGGTCTCTGGGTCTTACGTAATGTTGTAAGGGCCACCACTGCAATATATTCTGAAAGGCCTCGGGTGGTTATGCTGGTGGAGGCACTATGTGAAGGGCAAACAAACCCACATGCACAGTAGGCATCAATTCCCGCAGCAATGAAGTGCTGTCTGCCAGGGTAAAAAGAACCATTATAACTGCCCTGCCACAAAGTGGCTGGCTGATCTCATTAAAGGGTGCTGTCATATCAAGGAATCAATGTCAGCCTCTGTTTCTGGCACTGCCAGTAGTTAGAGCAGTGCTGGTGAGGGGGAACCCATTCTTTTGGGCCCAGGCCCAGGCTTCTTCCTTGCTATCTTGGTTACCCTGTTTATGGAATCACTACACAAACACCGGGGTGGCTGAGGAGAGACACTGGCTTATCTGCAGGATTAGTCATCTGTCCTTCTGGTTGTTGAAATCCTCCTCTGTGGTGGATACTCTTTGCTAATCATTAATATGAGACAGAAAGATTGGCATACTTAGTGCCCAGCCCCAGAGGTCAAGCCATATATCTGCGCTCCAAACCTTGCTCCATCTAGTAGGACCATCCTCTAAGAAACTGTATTAACTGCATCCCAGACATTGTATGTTGTACTGGGACAGGAGAAAGACTGGAAGGATGTCTCCACCACTGGGGGAGAGCCCCGTGTTTCCCACTGGTCAAAGATTTAAACCATCGAGTTGTTAGTTCTCTTGCTTGTCCAGGTTGTTGCTCATGCATGGGAATCTAGTGCAGTCACATGACTTTGTGTCAATGGGAAAGCCCAGGAAAAAGGTGAAGGGCTTGCAGTGCAGTTATGATGCCAGATAGTGTCAGGTGGCACCTGTGTAAAGTCCACTGGAGCCAGGCAGAGTTGGCAACTGCTGCAACCACTGGAATAAGACAGGTGAGGCTGACTAACTGAAGGAAAAGATAAGTGTTTGACACACCTCTCAAAAGCACATTTCCAAAAAAATGTGACCCAACTATCTACAGACTATAGGAATCAATGAAGCAACTTTGTCCTTAATATGAGATTTTACTGGTCTCTAGGACAATCCACTTTACTCCTTTCCACAGTGCCTCACTCTGTAGGTAGTCTTGTCTGATACCCCGGGGCCCATGCCCACTGAGATGATACGTCTGCATGCATGCTTTCCCCACCCTGCCAGCCTCTGCCCCTGCTGGCTGACAGCTCTGCTGTGGCTGATGCCCTGCTCTGGGGCAGAACCTTGCCAGGTGCCTTGGCCACCTAGCGCTCTCGGCCACACAGAAAGGAAATGGTATTCTCCTGTGGTGTTAGTTAGGCTTTGTTGGGGAGAGGCCTCAACCTGCAGTAGGATGTTTGGGCTCTGCAGTATTGCAGAGTTTGGTAACTCTGCTTTTCCAGTTTTATTTATTCTTCTTTCTAGGGCAAGCATACAACACCAAGATAATTGGGCCAGGGTGGCTCCAAGTAACAGCCTCCGTACTGAACCGAGAGTCATTACTCCTTTTGATCCTTAAGTCTTATTGCCAAGCCCAACTTGCTGTGCCAGAATTTTTTTTCCCCTAAGGATAAATTTTCTCCCAAGGACTGCACAGCTCTTATAATTTAGTATTTGATACATCTTTCTCTAAATCCCTATTCGGCTTTCTAAAGGACTCAGTCCACAAGTTCCTGAGGATTCTTGTAAATCAGGGCTACTGAAAGCCAGGGTTGCTATTTACCCAATTTTTCCACAGTCGTATCTGACCCTCAGCTGGGGCTCACCCCTCAGGGCTCCCTAATCCTTACGAAAGAAGAACCATCCCCCCCTCACACTCACACACACACACACACAAAATTAGGTTAGTGATTTAAAGGTTTAAGTTGGAAGACATTCTTTAAAAAACTCTTGTTAAATGTTTGTAAACTTTGTATCTGAATATCATCCTTGCCTGTTGCACTCACTTTGGTGGCCACTCTCATTGGTTTTTAGTACCCCTCAAATCTGCACTGCGCAGAGGCCAGGACACCTGATGATAGCTTCAGGAAAGCAGGGAACTGTTTACAGGAAAACACTCAAAGGACATCCTCCATGCCCAGGGATCTAGTCATAATCACTTTCACCAGTTCTCGGAAGATGGAATTAAGTAGATAATCCCAACGCACAAGGGATACTCATCATCTCCTGTAAAGTTATTAGACACTCAGACTCTGTCTTTTCAGACTTAGGGTGGAAATTTCCCTTTTATGTTGGAATTGCTCCGTGGACAAAGGTAGTAGAATTTTATGCCAGCCATGATTCACGTGAGTCAATACAAACGTGCATGACACAGCATTGAAGAAAGCATTTTATATGCTGCTGCCAGTAGATACACCCTGGACTAGTGGCCATTAACTGAAATGCTCATGTAAACAAGTGCTTCATAATGTGTATGCAGGCCAGATCCTCAGACAGATTCCAAATGCTACTAAGGTTGTTTTATTTAACTGTCATTTTGTGGTGACTTCTTAAGCATAGCAGTCTTGTTGTCCTCTTCCTTTGGACAACACTAGACACACAGGTGCTAAAATTGCTCATTAAATAATTGGATAAAAGAATTAAGTATAGAAATCATTACTTGAATTAAATGCCATGGACTGGGAAATCTGTGTTTTTGTTATTATTGCAAATTTTATTGTGGGAAACTTTTTTGAAAGAGAATTGATTTATAACCCATTTGAATATTTGTCTAGATATGAATAAACATGGAGTAATGCTGGGTGATAATTCCAATGTGCAAGAAAAGGTAAAGAGTATAGCTATGTCTTATTGGACATTTCATTTGTACATATTCCTGTGCTGTAATATGTTAGAATGTTAGAGCTGGAGGTGATCCACCAGCTATTGAAAACGAAGTTCTGAGGAAGTGAAGTGACTTGCCCAAGGCCAAAGACTAGTTAGTACCCGACCCTGGACTAGAGCCCAGATTCTCAATTCTCTGCTTACTAATGAGAATTTCTCCTCAGCTGTATTTTTGCTACCATGTCACACAAATGTCTCCCACTGTAATTCTGAAGCCCAATGTGCTGGGGTGAGCCAGTCTCACTCCTTGGCAAAAGACTGCTGGAAGAAGTTGTATATCACCAGATTTAGTCATTGTTTTTCTTAAACTACAACTCTGATGAATTGGTAGAAACACTGCTGTATGAAATATTTCCAAGTCAGTAGACACTCTTCGTTTTACTAGCTATGCTAATTTTAAGAAAGGCAATATTGTGGAAACAATTTGGTTAGAAATGCCAAGATTTTCTCTTGTCTTCCTCTCTCTTCTTTCTGTTTCTTTCATGCACACACACATGTGTGCATACTCATACACCAACAGTTGTTTCCTACACTCAAAGGGCTGCAAAGGACCTTGAGTCCATATTCTTTTCCTTAGACAGGACCACCCATATATCCCAGATGCAAACAAATTTGACTATTTTTATATAGCACTCATTCTCTCAGAAGTGATTTTTAGTTTATTTATTTATTTTTAAATATTTTTATTAAATATTGGCTCAGTTGGCTCAGTGGTAGAGCATTAGCCCAGTGTGTGGATGTCCCAGGTTCAATTCTGGTTAGGGCACACAGGAGAAGTGACCATCTGCTTCTCCATCCCTCCCCCTCTTGCTTTTTTTTCTCTCTCTCCCCGTCCTGCAACGATGATTCAATTGGAGTGAGTTGGCCCCAGGCGTTGAGGATGGCTCTATTATCCTCCACCTCATGCACTAAGAAGAGCTTGGTTGTTGAGCAATGGAGCAGCACCCCAGATGGGCAGAGCATTGCCCCCTAGGGAGCTTGCTGGGTGGATTCTGGTCAGGTTACATGTGGGAGTCTGTCTCCCTCCCCCATCACTGAATTAAAATGTGTGTGTGTGTGTGTGTGTGTGTGTGTGTGTGTGTATTTTAAAGATTTTATTTATTGATTTCAGAGAGAGAAGGCAGGGGAAGAGTAGAAAGCATCAACTCATAGTAGTTGTTTCTCATGTATACCTTCACCAGGCAAACTCAGGGTTTCAAACTGGTGACCTCAGCATTCCAGGTCAACACTTTATCCTCTGTGCCACCGCAGGCCTGGCTGATCTTTAGTGTCTAATAGTTTTCACTAAGCATGAACTCCATACAAGTACACACCAAACACAGGCAAAGTGTGGGAAGCCAAGGGAGCCTGAGAAGCCCCTGTGCTCTAAGGCCTAGGAAAGGCAGTGCTGGTGGAGAAGGGCACAGTAACCCACAGCTTCGTTTTCTACGCACATTATGCTGGGTTCTTTATCAGGGAGGGACCTTTCTATGGTAGACGTGCTCCAATAGTTACCCCTCTACATGGAAACACCCGAGGTGTAGCAGGAAGTTTACATCTGATGCAAGAGTCTCTGGACTCATCATACCATCTCCTTATGAAGAAACCCTCCCCACCCTCACCCCTCACACAGCAGAGGCCATTCCTATTACTTCTTGTTGACATTGCAGGGACATAGAAAAGTAGGTGACTCCTTGTACTTTGGTATTCTTAGTTTTCTCCAGGCTAAATTATCCTCCCATGAGAAGCACGTCTAGCCTTACTAGATGCTGGCAGTTACCATTATGAAATTCATTGAACAGACTTTTACCGGGAGCATACTAACTGCTAAGCTGTTAGTATATAAACCCTCTACATGAGAAACTTATGATCAAGAGAGGAAGATGATATTGGTAATGATGACAATAATATTAATTAGTATATGCCAGGCCCTTATGGACTCAGTTAATTTCCACATCAACCCTATTAAGGGGGTCCTTGGGTTACCACACAGTTCCATTCCTAAGCCATTGACATAATCCGAATTTTGTTGTAAGTCAAAACACACCCTTGCCTAAGTCACTTACCTATCCTAACAGGGTTGTACAATCATAATCAAGAACATAAAAACACAACTAAGCCACAGAAAAAAGAAAAGGACATAAATATACTCCACTGTATCCTGTACTGAGTATTCTTCCACAGTGTGCAACCAAACTAGGGTGCCCACATAGTCCGTAAATACAATGCTAACAGCATAAGCCAAAACACTCACATCTCAATTTTTTAAAGTGTTTATGGGAGCGAGAATCGTAAACTTGAAACGTCATATGTCAAGACTGTCGTAACCCAAGGACCTCTGCATTATTATCTCTAATATCTCAGAGAGATTAAGTTGCATAAGGTCACATAGCTAATTAGCAACAGAACCAAGTGACCTTTTTCCAAAGTCCATGGTGTAACCACTGTGAAAAAGTAGACAATTCAATAGAAGGTGGTAAGAACAAACAAGCGAACTTGACTTGAAGGAACCACTGAGCTAAAGCCAGCCCTCCAAGGTGGTAAGAACTATAAAGGAGCCTGTACAAGATACCTAGGAGCACAGAGAAATCACTTAACTTAGTTTGAGAATCATAGAAGGCTTCCTGGAGGAGATGTCCTCTGATTGGCCTTAGACGCTCTTTCCCTAGTCCAATGGCAGGGTCACTCACGCAGCCAAAAAGGTTGGTCACTACCTCCACCTCTGGACATGACCTGCCCAACCTGTTCTTGATCCTGGTACCAGGTTCTTATTACAGGGACTTTATTCTTATTATGCATCTTCCCTAAACCCCAACTTGGTTGCTCAATTCCTGTACAGTCCAAAGCAAGTAAGAGAATTGGTAGCTCTTTCCCTGTCACCATTAAGTGAACCCGGTGGCAGGAGAGAAGAATTAATGCATTGAATCTGAATATATTTGGGATGGAGTGACTCCATTTCAAACTCATTGTGTCATACTTGAACAATATAAGGATTCTTTCCTTTCCTGTGAGAGCCCACAGTTGCAATATTTCTGTGCTGCTTTGCAGACTCTTATCAAAAGTGTAGTTGGTTTCAAGTAAAGTCTGTCAGTTCTCATGAAAAAAAAATTAATTTTGGTCTTGCACTGAGTATTCAGCTCTAAAGCAAGGCTCGGGCTTCTTATTTAGAAACCAGTAATTTATTTTAATTCTAAAATATTAATTGTGCTGCTGTATTTTCACCTGATAAGATGACAAACCCATTATCAGAAAGGGTTTATCCACAGGAAACACTTGATACAATGATTTAGAAACCGGTTGCCCAGAAAGAATTTGATAGGGCCAGACACTGCCATGCTGAAGGGGTCTTTGGCTGGAAAAAAGAAAACTAATTACTACACACAATCCTAGTGATATTCCAAAGCAAACTAGTATGGCCGCTGGGATGTTTGCAATATTTGTAAAATGTCTCTGAGTACTTCTTTTTTTTTAGCAATAATCAATGAGTATGAATGCAGAGCTGGGGAATAACACAAGGTCTTTTAGGCCATCCTGTAATCTTTAATTAAGCCCACAGGTCAGATGTGCAAGACTACCTCTCAGTTTAAAGATTGCTAATACTATAGCTTCAACCTCTGGAGACTGACACCTAGTAGCTGCTCAATAAATATTTGTTGAATGAATAAACAAATAAGAACACCTGTCCTGGCTTTCCTGGACCTCCCAGGAGTGATTTTCAGCCAAGCTTTTTATTATAGATTCCAAGAAGCAATCTAATTTTTCCAACCATGGTTCTGGAAGGTGCAGTGAGCATGGCTTAGAAGGAAAAAGAAAGGAAGGAAGAAGAGAAGAAAAAGAGAAGGGGTGAAATAAAGAAAGAAAAACAGAAGGAAGGAAAGGAGAAGGGAAGGAAGGAACTGAGGGAGGGAGGGATGGAGGGAGAGAGCAGGGGGGAAAAAAAGAAGGAAAGAAGGAAGGGAGGAAGGAAGGAATCTTCCTAGTTTACAAATCTATAGCCTTCCTAGAACTGTTGGTAAGTTTGCTTTCACAGTGATGATAAAGGCTCCAGTTTCTAAAAACAGCTTTTCTAGGGAGAGACTCTAAAATTGCCAAGCCCACAAGTTAGAGCGCTGGTTGTGTGGAAATTAAGCCAGTTTATGTCAAAAAGCAGACCCAATTCAGATAAAATGGACTCTTTCTTTGTGGGAAATTTGGCTCACATCATTGCTTTCTATATTGGCCAAAGCCAAGATTATGGTCTTACTTGCCTCTTTCAGCAACTTAAAATGCTTGTTATCATCAAGTTCTTCCTTATGTCTATGTATTGCTTTTGCTTAAGTAAAAATTTCTTCCTTTTTCTCCAGGCTCAACAGAGATTAATTAGTGCCTATCTTCTATGCAAGACATTCCTTCATATTCTTTACTCTTATGTCATTCATTAGCCATCTGCCCCCAAGGAAGGCTTTTGAAAAATAACTGAATAGATAATGAGACCCAGTTTTGCTGCCTTTTTATAATACCTCTTAATACACAGCAACATGGACCTGTCATGGGAAAGAGAATCAAAATAAATTCAGATTGGGAATTAACTGCACATTTCTTTACCCTTTAGCCTAGGTATCACCCAAAGATTAACCACATCATCTTTCAAACATTTTTATAAGATTCATATGGGGCAGGAGTGATCACCTCTATGTGAGAGAAGAAACTGAAATGTGCCTCTCCCCAGCAGGTTATCAGCATGGCCAGGATAAAATTCCAGGGTCTGGGCTCAAATGTCTTTGCCCTGCCCACACCCCAAAGAATCTTTTATATCTTCATGTTAAAAGTCCAGAAAAACTTCAAGGAAAATCTGAGAGCCACAGCCACAAAGGGGAGCTTGTTCCTAGTCTTCCTACCACTCGAACACTTCCCTGAACCTGCTGACCCACCCTCCCACCACACCAGGCTTCTCACCATGAAATTATCTTTCTGGTGGTGGTGGTGGGGGGTGTCTCGCAGGAAACATCCTGGCCATTGAATTGGTTCATGATGACAACTTTATCAAAAATTTCCATTATGCATCAGCTGCTCTTTAGAGTGAAGAGAAAGAGCCTAGTCTTTCTTTTTTTTTTTAATTAATTAATTTATTTTTTAATGAAAACATCTCCAGTTTATCTTGACATTCAATTGTGTTGCATACCCGTCACCAAAAGTCAAATTGTCCTCTGTTACCTTCTATCTGGATTTCCCTGTGTCCCTCCCCTCCTTTCTATCCCACCCTTCCCTCCCTCCCCACACACTATAACCACCACTCTCTTGTCCATGTCTCATATTCTCACTTTTATGTCCCACTTATGTATGAAATCACGCTGTTCTCAGTTTTTCTTTTTTTCTGATTTACTTATTTCACTCCATATAATGTTATCAAGGACCATCCATTTTGTTATAAATGATCCGATGTCATCATTTCTTATGGCTGAGTAGTATTCCATAGTATATATGTATCAAAGCTTTTTAATCCACTCATCTTCTGACGGACACTTGGGCTGGTTCCAGATCTTCGCTATTGTGAACAATGCTGCCAGGAACATGGGGGAGCATTTCTTCTTTTCGAACAGTGCTAAGGTGTTCTTAGGGTATATTCCTATAAGTGGGATAGCTGGGTCAAAAGGCAGTTCAATTTTTAATTTTTTGAGGAAACTCCAAACTGTTTTCCATAGTGGCTGCACCAGTATGCATTCCCACCAGCAGTGCAAAAGGGTTCCCTTTTCTCCACAACCTCGCCAGCACTTATTCTGTGTTGTTTTGCTGATGAGTGCCATCCTGACTGGTGTGAGGTGATATCTCATTGTGGTTTTAATTTGCATTTCTCTAATAATTAGTGATGTTGAGCATTTTTTCATATGCCTATTGGCCATCTGTATGTACTCTTTGGAGAAATTTCTATTCATTTCATTTGCCCATTTTTTGATTGGATTGTTTGTCTTCCTGGTGTTGAGTTTTATAAGTTCTTAATAAATTTTAGTTATTAACCCCTTATCAGATGTGCTGTCGAATATGTTCTCCCATTCTGTGGTTTGTCTTTTTATTCTGTTTTTATTGTCTTTAGCTGTGCAAAAACTTTTTAGTTTGATGTAGTCCCATTTGTTTATCTTCCCTGTTATTTCATTTGCCCGTGGGGATAAATTGGCAAATATATTGCTGCTACAGATGTCGGAGAGCTTGCTGCCTATGTTTTCTTCTAAGATGCTTACGGTTTCACGACTTACATTTAAGTCTTTTATCCATTTTGAGTTTGTTTTTGTGAATGGTGTAAGTTGATGGTCTAGTTTCATTTTTTTGCAGATAGATGTCCAATTTTACCAACACCATTTGTTAAAGAGGCTGTCTTTACTCCATTGTATGTTCTTTCCTCCTTAATCAAATATCAGTTGTCCATAAAGCTGTGGGTTCATTTCTGGGTCCTCTGTTCTGTTCCATTGATCTATGTGCCTGTTCTTGTGCCAGTTCCAGGCTGTCTTGAGTATAATGGCCTTATAGTAAACCTTGATATCTGGAAGAGTGATACCTCCTGCTTTATTTTTTCTTTTTAAGATTGCTGAGGCTATTCGTGTTCTTTTTTGGTTCCATATAAATTTTTGGAATATGTGTTCTATATCTTTGAAGTATGTCATTGGAATTTTAATTGATATTGCATTGAATTTGTAAATTGCTTTGGGTAATATAGACATTTTAATGATGTTTATTCTTCCTAGCCATGAGCACATTATATGCTTCCACTTGTTTGTATCTTCCTTGATTTCTTTTACCAATGTTTTATAATTTTCCGAGTACAAGTCCTTAACCTCCTTGGTTAAATTTACTCCTAGGTACTTTATTTTTTTGGCTGCAATAGTGAAGGGGATTGTTTCCTTAATTTCTTTTGCTGACAGTTCATTGTTGGTATATAGAAATGCCTCTGATTTCTGAGTATTAATTTTATATCCTGCCACCTTGCTGAATTCATTTATAAGGTCCAGTAGTTTTTTGACTGAGACTTTAGGGTTTTCAATATACAATATCATATCATCTGCAAATAGTGACAGTTTTATTTCTTCTTTTCCAATTTGGATGCCTTTTATTTCTTCTTCTTGTCTGATTGCTGTAGCTAGGACTTCCAGAACTATGTTGAATAAGAGTGGTGAAAGGCGGCATCCCTGCCTGGTTCCTGATCTTAAGGGGATTGCTTTTAATCTTTGTGCATTTAGTATGATGTTTGATGTGGGTTTGTCGTAGATGGCCTTTATCATGTTAAGGAATGATACCTGTATTCCCTCCCACTTTACAGAGAGTTTTGAGCATGAATGGGTGCTGGATTTTATCAAATGCCTTTTCTGTATCTATTGAAATTATCATGTGATTTTTGTCCTTCTTTTTGTTTATGTGATGAATCACATTGATTGATTTGCGAATATTGAACCAGCCTTGCCTCTCCAGAATAAATCCCATTTGATCATGGTGTATGATTTTTTTCATATATTGCTGGATCCGGTTGGCTAATATTTTGTTGAGAATTTTAGCTTCTAAATTCATCAGGGATATTGGCCTATAAATTTTCTTTCTTTGTGTTGTCTTTGCCCGGTTTTAGGATCAGAATTATGCTCGCCTCATAAAAGGAGTTTGGAAGTCTTCCTTCCTCTTGAATTTTTTGAAATAACTTGAGGAGGATAGGAGTTAGTTCTTCTTTGAATTTTTGATAGAATTCACTTGTGAAGCCATCAGGCCCAGGACTTTTCTTTTTTGGGAGTTTTTTGAAAACGGTTTCGATCTCATTTGCTGTAATTGGTCTGTTTAGGTGTTCTGATTCTTCCAGATTGATTTTTGGAAGGTTATATGATTCAAGAAATTTGTCCATTTCACCAAGATTGTCTAATTTTTTGGCATATAGTTCTTCATAGTATTTTCTTCCAATGCTTTCTATCTCTGTTGTGTCAGTTGTTATTTCTCCACTGTCCTTTCTAATTTTATTTATTTGAGTCCTCTCTCTTTTTTTCTTGGTGAGTCTAGTTAAAGGTTCATCAATCTTGTTTACCTTTCCAAAGAATCAGCTTCTGGTTTCATTGATCCTCTGTATTGTTTCCATAGCCTCTATGTCATTTATTTCTGCTCTGACCTTTATTATTTCCTTCCTTCTACTTGTCTTGGGTTTTATTTGCTGTTGTTTTTCTAGTTCTTTTAGATGCAGGGTCAGGTTGCTTATTTGAGCTTTTTCTAGCTTCTTATGATATGCCTGTAGTGCAATAAACTTCCCTCTCAGAACTGCTTTTGCTGTGTCCCATAAATTTTGAGTTGATGTATGCTCATTATCATTTGTTTCTAGAAACTTTTTTATTTCTTCTTTGATCTCATTGTTAATCCATTCATTATTTAATATCATGCTATTTAGTTTCCAAGTGTTTGAGTATTTTTCAGTTTTTCTTTTGTGGTTAATTTCTAGTTTCATGGCATTGTGAACACAGAAAATGCTTGATATGATTTCAATCTTCTTTAATTTATTGAGACCATTTTTGTGTCCTAACATGTGGTCTATCCTAGAAAACATAGCATGAGTGCTTGAGAAGAATGTATATTCTACTGCTTTAGGGTGAAAAATTCTGAAGATATCTATTAAATTGAGTTGATCCAGTGTATCCTTTAAGTCTGCTGTTTCTTTATTAATTTTCTTTCTTGAGGATCTATCCAGTGTTGTTAGAGGGGTATTGAAATCCCCTACTATTATAGTATTGCTGTTAATCTCGCCCTTTATATCCATCAAAGTCTGCTTTATGTATGTCGGGGCTCCTATATTTGGTGCATAGATATTTATAATAGTTATATCTTCCTGTTGAATTGTTCCCTTTATCATTATGTAGTGTCCTTCTTTATCTCTTACTACAGCCTTTGTTTTAAAGTCAATTTTGTCTGATATAAGTACTGCTACCCCGGCTTTTTTTTTCATTTCCATTTGCATGAAATATTTTTTCCATCCTTTTACGTTCAGTCTATGTGCGTCTTTTGTTTTAAGGTGTGTCTCTTGTAGACAGCATATGTATGGGTCCTGTTTCTTTATCCACGCAGTTACCCTATGTCTTTTGATTGGATCATTTAATCCATTTACATTTAAGGTTATTATTGATATGTAGTTGTTTATTGCCATTTTATTCTTTAAAGTTGTATTCTTCTTTGGCTATATTCTTTTCTCCGTTTAAACTGTTCACAAGAGGCCCCTTAGTATCTCTTGCAGAATTGGTTTGGTTTTTATGAATTCCTTCAGGCTTTCTTTTTCTGGGAAGCTCTTTATTTCTCCTTCAATTTTAAACATTAGCCTTGCTGGATAAAGTAGTCTTGGTTGTAGGTTTTTGTTCTGCATTACTTTGAATATTTCTTGCCATTCCCTTCTGGCCTCAAGTGTTTCTGTTGAGAAGTCCGATGTCATCCTTATGGGGGCTCCTTTGTAGGTGATAGCCTTTTTTTCCCTAGCAGCTTTTAAAATTTTTTCTTTATCCATTAGCTTTGGTATTTTAACTATGATGTGTCTTGGTGTAGATCTTTTTGGGTTTCTCTTTAATGGAGTTTTGTGTGCTTCTTGAACGTGTGGAGTGTTTCCCAGCCTTAATTTAGGAAAGTTTTCTGCTATGATTTGATTGAACACAGTTTCCATTTCCTGTCCTCTCTCCTCTTCCTCAGGTACCCCTATGATGCGAATGTTGTTTCTCTTCATGTTGTCACAGAGCTCCCTTAGAGTTTCCTCACATTTTTTGAGTCTCTTTTCCTTTTTCTTCTCTGCTTCTGTGCCTTTGTTTATTGTGTCCTCTAACTCACTTATTCGATCTTCAGCATGATTCATCCTGCTTTTAATTCCTTCCATTGTGGTCTTCAGTTCTGATACTGTATTTGTCATTTCTTTCTGATTCTTTTTTATTATTTCAATTTTGTTTTTTATACTTGTTATCTCTTTATTTAGGTGTTCATAATGACTATCCATTGTTGCTCTAATTTCTTTGAACATCTTAGCCTCATTATTCTAAATTCTGCATCTGGTAATTTGGTTATATCTGGTTCATTCAGGTCCTTCTCTGGGGATTTCTCTTGATTCATTTGGTTTGCATTCCTCTGCCTGCCCATTTTGTCTGTGTATAAGCAAGTTGTGGCCATTGGAGTCCAGTAGGTGTTGCCTTGTGTTCTCTAGGTGTGGTCTGTCTTCAGGTCCCCCACCCCCTCTGCCGCTGCCTAGGGTGGTTGGGTATGGGTGTTGCCAGCGCCGGCCCACTGTGGCTTTTGCTGTGATTTCCGGCTCTCGTCCACAGGAGGGGCTGTCACTCAAGCCACAAGCCTCAGGACCAAGGATAGAGGTAAGCACCTTTACTCAATTGTGGACCAGCCTATTTCCGGACTTCCGCCCAGAACTAGCAGTCGGAGCCTGCTCGCTACAGTTTCATGGGTTGGGCAGGGCTTTTGATGTGCTCTCATTGTAAGCCTTTGCCCGTCCGGAGATTAGCCCCGCCCTCGAGGTCAGGGCCCTTCTGCGCAGGGTCGGAAACCAAGATTTATTGGGGCGGGCGCGTTTGCTGGCTTCCACTCAGCTGCGGACTTCCACTCGTCCGGGACTCTACCCTGCCCCCGCTTTCAGAGTCCGCTCGTGCACATGGGATGGCAAATTGCGGTTTCTCCAGCCGGGCTGCGATACTAGTGTGGGCTCAGCTGCAAGCTTCCACTTGTCTCGGGGTCTATCCCGTCCCCGCACTCAGTGCCTGCTCGCGCACGCAGAATGGCAAACCTCGGTTTCTCCGGCCGGGTGGGGCTGGTAGCGTGAGCTCAGCCGCAAGCCCTCCGCCCGTCCCTGGTCCTAGTCCGGTCCCCGTGATCAGGGCCAGCTTGCACAGGGTCGCAGAGCAGATTTCTGCTTGTTCCTGGCCTCCTACTTTGTCCCCACAGGTCAGACTACAGGCGGCCCGCAGCTTCCAGACAGCTTTCGCGCGTCCCCTCCGACCCTGCTGGGCTAGACAGAGCTCACACCGGCTTGGCCTCTGCCCACGCCAACAGAACTGGGTTTCAGCATCCTGTCGCCCACCATACCCTTCAGCAACCTTCAGCAGAGTAGGATGGGACCTAATACTCCACACTGTAGGCCTAGGAGCTCCCTCACTTGTTTCACAGCTTGAAACTGTCCAAACGCCTCTTCTAGGCTCTGCGACTGCAGGCTGGGGCTTGGTTCCTGGGACCCAGGTCCCTCCCTCTCTACCAAACTCCCCTCCCTCCACATGGGTCTCTCTGGGCTGCCGTTTGCTCCCGGGAGCTGGGCAGCTCTCTTCGCATTTTCGCTATTCCTACCAGTCTCAATGTGGCTTCTGCAGTGTTCCTTGGTTGAAGAGTCCACTTAGTTTTGTTCAAAGTTGGTTTATCCAGGTTATGGTTCTTAAAATTGAGTTATAATCCACTTTGGTTCTGGGAGTTGGAAGTTGGTACGTCCGCCTACTCCGTTGCCATCTTGCTCCTCCGGGCCTAGTCTTTCTTGCTGCTTAACCTGGAGCATGACTCAGAAGAACAAACAGGGAAGAGATGGCATTAATCCCGACATTATTTTTTAATGCCCCGCGTGGTACTGCAGGCTCCACACAGCCAGGTCTAGGACTAACGGAAGTCTCTCTGCTTATGTACACTGTTTACCTTTGTATAGACTCCCAGTGTCCGAGGATGAGTAGGTAGCTTTGGAAAAGGCACTACTTTCCTTTTGCCTCCTACTGGACAAACACACCCGGCCAGATGGTTTCTTCTGGGGTCAGGGAAGCTGATGGTCAATTCTATGACAGAACAGAAGGTGGGGGGCTGACAGTGGGCAGACCTTCTCATGAAAGCTGTCAGACAAGGTGGTGGGGACCCAGGGGAGAGAAATAGTCCTAGTTCTCAGCCAACACTCCCTTCCAGGTTCAACAGCGTCTGTGGATTTCCGGCATTGGAGAGTCCAAGCCCTTGTCTCTTGGAAGAAGACAACACACCACACACTGAATCATTCATTAACACGCCAGTGGGAATTTGTTCATCAGATTACTCCCTGTGGAAGCTGGCGGCAGCCAAGCTCTCCGGTGCGCAGGCGGGACTCCTCTGTCAGCAGCGCTGCCCAAGCCCCACCTGAGGGGGTGCAAGGTGGAGCTGCTCAAGGAGCAGGAGAAGGCACCCCGTCCTCTCTCACTAGTCCAGCCAGTGGTTTTTCAGACTCTATGACCAGTTTCTACTCACCGGCCTGCTGGGCCAGCACACTTTTTGCATGCATGCTCAGAACAGCGCTGCTCTTCGAATGAACCCCTCCCCATCTTGATTGGCAGCCCATCTTGACTGGGATTTTAGCCCAGAGTTTTACTGGGTTATAATGTCAAATTAGGTCAATATAATCTCAACTTTGCTACCTTGGCAATTCTCTTGGAGAGTCAAGGCTTGGCCTTAAAAAGGATAGAAGGAAAAAAATAAAAGGAATGTTGAAACCTGTCCAGCTACCTTTTGATCCCTGCCCAGCTTACATCTTAGGTGAATGCCGGTAAAATACTTTTACTGTGTTAAGTGTTAGGAGGGTCCTACCCACTCTGTTATGAATGAGCTGCATGAGCTAGTAGCTTCCTTTATACTCCAACTCCTGATAATACATGTCCCACTGGTAACTGCCAAAATACAGGGTGTGATTGCTCTTTTCCTGATTTTAAGGCTGGAGTTTCAGAAGTGATTTCAAGTTTGATTACCAAGTTCTAATTTTTATATGAATTTTGGCAAGCCAGCTATCCATGACAGTGTTTGATCCACCCTTGCCAGTACACATTTTGAATTTTTTTTAAACTTTATTTATTCATTTCGGAGAAAGGAGAGAGAGAGAGAGAGAGAGAGAGAGAGAGAGAAGGGAGAAGAGCAGGAAGCATCAACTCCCATATGTGCCTTGATTGAGCAAGCCCAAGGTTTCGAACCGGTAACCTCAGCATCCCAAGTCGACACTTTATCCATTGTGCCACCACAGGTCAGACACCAGTGTGCATTTTGAACCAAAGTAATCCCATCCTGAACCATGAGATCTCTTGTTTCATTTAGAAGAGCAAGTCTCCCGGCACTCAGCTGCAGGCAAACCTCTGGGTTAAAGAAGAGCCATTTCCCCTCAGCTTTGGCAAGTGCTGTGATTTTCCTTGAGATGTTCCTTTCCCCACATGAAAATGTGTCCTCAGTCACTTAGAGGAATGCCTCCTAGATTTTTCTGGGGGGCTCAAGTGATACTCTCAACTAAAGTAGAGAAAAGTAATGGATTGAGAAACACATTCATGATTCTTTTTTTCTGCAACCAAGTGTTTCAAGGAATTGGCCAATTATTCTTCTGGTCATAGTATGTCTCAAACAGTTGTATTCACATTCTTTATTTGGGGCAATCTCTCAATTCTGTGTGGGATATTATGTAATTATCTGGGCCATTCAGGCAAAATCTCACTTATATCTGAATCACCCAGGTTCATTTAGGAACAAGCTAGAATTTTCCCTGGACACTTGCCTCCACATTCTGTTTTACTCTAAGACCTGTCATTTTAGCTATAACTGAAGCCTCCTATATCTCTCTCATGTGGATTACGTAGCCATAGTGGTCACATTATGAAATTGGGAAGGGATAAGAGTTTGCATTCTTTCACTTTACTCTCTTCTCAGTTTCTATCCTATTTTAGGAAAGATAGATGTTACACATCTTCTTTTATGCCCATTATTTCCATTCTAATTGAAAGAGGAAGAAGTTAATCAATTTGATCATCTCTGTCTCCGGACATTCTTTACAGGTCTATCCAGAGAGAACAGAGGCTGTTGCTTATTCTGTCTGTGAGAGACCAAGGCAAGTGGGTTAAAATAACGCATAGCTTTTCAACCTTTATAGAAGGTGGCTGTGTGGTTGTTTATCATACTTAAGTGACTGAACTGAAATCCAAATGACAGCAACATTTCGGCACAGGATGGAAAGGAGGAACAGGGGTGGTAGTGGCAGTGCCAAAATGATGACATTAGACGATTGCAGCCCTCTCTAGCATATGCGATACTTCTTTTGGCATTGTCACTCATTGCCACTATGCTCTATTTCCCAAACCAGAACACACACCTTCTCCTTCTGGGGAATATGTAGACATGTGACCGGTACTGGTAGTCAAGGGATCAACAAGTCCATCTTCCTGGAATATAAATTTTTCCCCACAGATTTAGGGGTTGAGACATATAAATCAATTTAACTAATAACTGAAATATTATATTTAAAAAAAGCAATATATTGTGGAGTATAATATTATACTATATTTTTAACATAATAGGGGAGAAGGCAAACCAATTATTCCAAAATCTGTGAGTAGTCTGCATAATGCCAGGTTTATGGAAAGTGGCATTTCCTCACTCTTGCAGCTAAAGTAGCTGGGCATAGACTTTATCACACACTGCTGTATCTGATAAAGACTCCCAGCCACATCGGTTCTGCTGGGGTTCTGCTCAACAGGGCTGAGCTTGTCATGCTGTTGTATGGGCTGGTTGTACAATGCCTAGACTGAAACAAGCCATTTCAACCCTCTCGCTAAATAAATCCCCACTGTCTGCCCATTGCTATTGCTTCTTACTTGACAGTAGTTATGGGCCATTAGTAGAAAACAAGAATCTACTCTTTCCCCATCTGCATATTGGACAAGTCCTGCACTATTTGGATTGTGAGGTCTAATAAGAAGCCAGCACAATCTTCCCATTGACTGCTGGCCTTCTTTCTGTCCCAAGTACCAGAATCTCTTATTTTGCATGTCTCTAGCTGCCCCCAATTAAACACTTTTCAGTTGCACCTGCATGGCACTTGTAACAGAAGAGAAAGGGCTCCCTTTGAGATAATTCAAACTCCTGGCCCTCACACTTGTTCCACTCTTGTGTGTCCTGGGCATCTCTAATTTGAGGTCTGAACATGTTTAAAGAATGCTGTTTTCACATGTTCACAAAGCACTGTTTATTTTGACCCATATTTCTACGAACATGCTGGGTACTTCTCTTGTACTTTTTCCAAAGAAGAAAGCCATGCAGTGATGACAGGGCTCTTTCTCCATGAGGGCTCTGAGATCAGGTATGCCTGCATCCAGGCCTTCAGGGAAGGTTCAGAATAATGCCCTTTGGATTTAGTTAGCATCTTAAATATCTCTCTAGATCTGTTTTTCCCTTTGGGATTTTAAAGTATGGAAACTTGGGAGGAGCAAGATGGCGACGGAGTAGGCGGACATACCAACTTCCAACTCCCAGAAGCAAAGTGGATTACAACTCAATTTTAAGAACCATCACCTGGATAAACCAACTTTGAACAAAACTAAGTGGACTCTTCAACCAAGGAACACAGAAGAAGCCACATTGAGACTGGTAGGAATAGCGAAAACGCGAAGAGGGCTGCACAGCTCCCCGGAGCAAACGGCAGCCCGGAGAGACCCGCGGAGCGGGAGGAAAGTTTGGCGGAGAGGGAGGGACCTGGGTCCCAGGAACCAAGCCCCAGCCTGCAGTCCCAGAGCCTAGAAGAGGCGTTTGGACAGTTTTGAGCTGTGAAACAAGTGAGGGAGCTCCCAGGCCTACAGTGTGGAGTATTAGGTCCCTTCCTACTCTGCTGAGGGCTGCTTGGGGTTTTGGGGCGGCAGGACACTGAAAGGCGGTTCTGTCAGCGTGGGCAGAGGCCAAGCCGGTGGGAGATCGGTCTAGCCCAGAGGGTCGGAGGGGACAGCGAAAGCGGTCCGGAAGCTGCGGCCCGCCTTTAATCCCACTTACGGGGACAAAGCGGGAGGCCAGGAACAGGCAGGCCTTGCGCAAGCCGGCCCTGACCGCGGGGACCGGGCTAGGACCAGGGACGGGCAGGGGCTCGTGGCTGAGCTGACGCTACCAGTTCCCCCGCCCTCAGGCCGGAGAAACCGCGGTTGGCCAGTATACGTGCGCGAGCAGGCTCCGAGCGCGGGAACGGGGTGGACCCCGAAACGGGTGGAGGCTCGCAGCTGAGCCCACGCTATTATCCCCATCCGGCCGGAGAAACCCCGGATAGCATTCATACGTGCAGGAGCGGGCTCCGAACGCGGGGGCGGGGTAGAGTCCGGGATGAGCGGAAGTACGCAGCTAAGCAGAAGCCAGCAAACACGCCCGCCCCAATAAACCTTGGTTTCCGACCCTGCGCAAAGGGCCCTGGCCTCGAGGGCGGGACTAAAGCTCCGTCCGGGCAAAGGCTTAAAACTGAGAGCACGTCAAAAGCCCCGCCTAACCCGCGGAACTGGACCGAGCAGGCTCCGACTGCTGGTTCTGGGCGTAAGTCCGGAAATAGGCTGGGTCCGCAGCTGAGGAAAGGTGCTCACCTCTACCCTTGGTGCTAATCTTGTGGCTTCAGTGATAGCCCCTCCCACGGAGGAGAGGCAGAAATCACAGCAAAAGCCACAGTGGGCCGGCGCTGGCAACACCCATACCCAACCACCCTAGGCACCGGCAGAGGGGGTGGGAGAGCCTGCAGATAGACCACACCTAGAGAACACAAAGGCAACACCTACTGGACTCCAGTGGCCACAACTTGCTTATACACAGAAAAAATGGGCAGGCAGATGAATGCAAACCAAATGAATCAAGAGAAATCCCCAGAGAAGGACCTGAATGAACCAGATATAACCAAATTACCAGAAGCAGAATTTAGAATAATGATAGTTAGGATGTTCAAAGAAATTAGAGCAACAATGGATAGTCATTATGAACACCTAAATAAAGAGATAACAAGTATAAAAAATGAAATTGAAATAATAAAAAAGAATCAGACAGAAATGACAAATACAGTATCAGAACTGAAGACCACAATGGAAGGAATTAAAAGCAGGATGGATGACGCTGAGAATCGAATAAGCGAGTTAGAGGACATAATAAACAAAGGCACAGAAGCAGAGAAGAAAAAGGAAAAGAGACTCAAAAAATGTGAGGAAACTCTAAGGGAGCTTTGTGACAACATGAAGAGAAACAACATTCGCATCATAGGGGTGCCTGAAGAAGAGGAGAGAGGACAGGAAATGGAAACTTTGTTCAATCAAATCATAGCAGAAAACTTTCCTAAATTAAGGCTGGGAAACACTCCACACATTCAAGAAGCACACAGAACTCCATTAAAAAAAAACCCAAAAAGATCTACACCAAGACACATCATAGTTAAAATACCAAAGCTAATGGATAAAGAAAAAATTTTAAAAGCTGCTAGAGAAAAAAAGGCTATCACCTACAAAGGAGCCCCCATAAGGATGACATCGGACTTCTCAACAGAAACACTTGGGCCAGAAGGGAATGGCAAGAAATATTCAAAGTAATGCAGAACAAGAACCTACAACCAAGACTACTTTATCCAGCAAGGCTAATGTTTAAAATTGAAGGAGAAATAAAGAGCTTCCCAGAAAAAGAAAGCCTGAAGGAATTCATAAAAACCAAACCAATTCTGCAAGAGATACTAAGGGGCCTCTTGTGAACAGTTTAAAGGGAGGAATGAATAGAGCAAAAGAAGAATACAGCTTTAAAGAATAAAATGGCAATAAACAACTACATATCAATAATAACCTTAAATGTAAATGGATTAAATGATCCAATCAAAAGACATAGGGTAGCTGCATGGATAAAGAAAGAGGACCCATACATATGCTGTCTACAAGAGACACACCTTAAAACAAAAGATGCTCATAGACTGAAGGTAAAAGGATGGAAAAAATATTTCATGGAAATGGAAATGAAAAAAAAGCAGGGGTAGCAATACTTATATCAGACAAAATGGACTTTAAAACAAAGGCTGTAGTAAGAGATAAAGAAGGACACTACAGAATGATAAAGGGAACAATTCAACAGGAAGATATAACTATTGAAAATATCTATGCACCAAATATAGGAGCCCCGACATACATAAAGCAGACTTTGATGGATATAAAGGGCGAGATTAACAGCAATACTATCATAGTAGGGGATTTCAATACCCCTCTAACAACACTGGATAGATCCTCAAGAAAGAAAATTAATAAAGAAACAGCAGACTTAAAGGATACACTAGATCACCTTGATTTAATAGATATCTTCAGAACTTTTCACCCTAAAGCAGTAGAATATACATTCTTCTCAAGCGCTCATGGTACGTTTTCTAGGATAGACCACATGTTAGGACACAAAAATGGTCTTAATAAATTTAAGAAGATTGAAATCATATCAAGCATTTTCTCTGATCAAATGCCATGAAACTAGAAATTAACCACAAAAGAAAAACTGAAAAATACTCAAACACTTGGAAACTAAATAGCATGATATTAAATAATGAATGGATTAACAATGAGATCAAAGAAGAAATAAAAAAGTTTCTAGAAATAAATGATAATGAGCATACATCAACTCAAAATTTATGGGACACAGCAAAAGCAGTTCTGAGAGGGAAGTTTATTGCACTACAGGCATATCATAAGAAGCTAGAAAAAGCTCAAATAAGCAACCTAACCCTGCATCTAAAAGAACTAGAAAAACAACAGCAAATAAAACCCAAGACAAGTAGAAGGAAGGAAATAATAAAGATCAGAGCAGAAATAAATGACATAGAGGCTAAGGAAACAATACAGAGGATCAATGAAACCAGAAGCTGGTTCTTTGAAAAGGTAAACAAGATTGATGAACCTTTAACTAGACTCACCAAGAAAAAAAGAGAGAGGACTCAAATAAATAAAATTAGAAAGGACAGTGGAGAAATAACAACTGACACAACAGAAATACAAAGCATTGTAAGAAAATACTATGAAGAACTATATGCCGAAAAATTAGACAATCTTTGTGAGATGGACAAATTTCTTGAATCATATAACCTTCCAAAAATCAATCTGGAAGAATCAGAACACCTAAACAGACCAATTACAGCAAATGAGATAGAAACAGTTATCAAAAAACTCCCAAAAAAGAAAAGTCCTGGGCCTGATGGCTTCACAAGTGAATTCTATCAAAAATTCAAAGAAGAACTAACTCCTATTCTCCTCAAGCTATTTCAAAAAATTCAAGAGGAAGGAAGACTTCCAAACTCCTTTTATGAGGCGAGCATAATTCTGATCCCAAAACCGGGCAAAGACAACACAAAGAAAGAAAATTATAGGCCTATATCCCTGATGAATTAAGACGCTAAAATTCTCAACAAAATATTAGCCAACCGGATCCAGCAATATATGTAAAAAATCATACACCACAATCAAGTGGGATTTATTCTGGAGAGGCAGGGCTGGTTCAATATTCGCAAATCAATCAATGTGATTCACCACATAAACAAAAGGAAGGACAAAAATCACATGATAATTTCAATAGATGCAGAAAAGGCATTTGATAAAATCCAGCACCCATTCATGCTCAAAACGCTCAGTAAAGTGGGAATACAGGGATCATTCCTGAACATGATATAGGCCATCTACGATAAACCGACAGCAAACATCATACTAAATGGACAAAGATTAAAAGCAATCCCCTTAAGTTCAGGAACCAGGTAGGGTTGCCCACTTTCACCACTCTTATTCAACATAGTTCTGGAAGTCCTACCTACAGCAATCAGACAAGAAGAAGAAATAAAAGGCATACAAATTGGAAAAGAAGAAGTAAAACTGTCATTATTTGCAGATGATATGATATTGTATATTGAAAACCCTAAAGTCTCAGTCAAAAAACTACTGGACCTTATAAATGATTTCAGCAAGGTGGCAGGATATAAAATTAATACTCAGAAATCAGAGGCATTTCTATACACCAACTATGAAATATCAGCAAAAGAAATTAAGGAAACAATCCCCTTCACTATTGCAGCCAAAAAAATAAAGTACCTAGGAGTAAATTTAACCAAGGAGGTTAAGGACTTGTACTCGGAAAATTATAGAACATTGATAAAAGAAATCAAGGAAGATACAAACAGGTGGAAGCATATACCGTGCTCATGGCTAGGAAGAATAAACATCATTAAAATATCTATATTACCTAAAGCAATTTATAAATTCAATGCAATACCAATTAAAATACCAATGACATACTTCAAAGATATAGAACACATATTCCAAAAATTTATATGGAACCAAAAAAGAACACGAATAGCCTCAGCAATCTTAAAAAGAAAAAATAAAGCAGGAGGTATCACGCTTCCTGATATCAAGGTTTACTATAAGGCCATTATACTCAAGACAGCCTGGTACTGGCATAAAAACAGGCACATAGATCAATGGAACAGAACAGAGAACCCAGAAATAAACCCACAGCTTTATGGACAACTGATATTTGACAAAGGAGGAAAGAACATACAATGGAGTAAAGACAGCCTCTTTAACAAATGGTGTTGGGAAAATTGGACATCTACCTGCAAAAAAATGAAACTAGACCATCAACTTACACCATTCACAAAAACAAACTCAAAATGGATAAAAGACTTAAATGTAAGCCGTGAAACCATAAGCATCTTAGAAGAAAACATAGGCAGCAAGCTCTCCAACATCTGTAGCAGCGGTATATTTGCCGATTTATCTCCACGGGCAACTGAAATAAAAGGCAAGATAAACAAATGGGACTATATCAAACTAAAAAGTTTTTGCACAGCTAAAGACAATAGGAACAGAATAAAAAGACAAACCACACAATGGGAGAACATATTCGACAGCACATCTGATAAGGGGTTAATAACTAAAATTTATAAAGAACTTATAAAACGCAACACCAGGAAGACAAACAACCCAATCAAAAAATGGGCAAAAGAAATGAATAGAAATTTCTCCAAAGAGGACATACAGATGGCCAATAGGCATATGAAAAAATGCTCAACATCACTAATCATTAGAGAAATGCAAATTAAAACCACAATGAGATATCACCTCACACCAGTCAGAATGGCACTCATCAGCAAAACAACACAGAATAAGTGCTGGCGAGGATGTGGAGAAAAGGGAACCCTTCTGCACTGCTGGTGGGAATGCAGACTGGTGCAGCCACTGTGGAAAACAGTTTGGAGATTCCTCAGAAAATTAAATATCGAACTGCCTTTTGACCCAGCTATCCCACTTTTAGGAATATACCCTAAGAACACCATAGCACTGTTCGAAAAGAAGAAATGCACCCCCATGTTCGTGGCAGCATTGTTCACAATAGCGAAGATCTGGAACCAGCCCAAGTGTCCGTCAGAAGACGAGTGGATTAAAAAGCTTTGGTACATATATACTATGGAATACTACTCAGCCATAAGAAACGATGACATCGGATCATTTATAACAAAATGGATGTACCTTGATAACATTATACGGAGCGAAATAAGTAAATCAGAAAAAAAGAAAAACTGAGAACAGCACGATTACATACATAGGTGGGACATGAAAGTGAGGGTATGAGACATGGACAAGAGAGTGTTGGTTATGGGATGGGGGGAGGGAGGGTAGAGTGGAATAGGGAGGAGGGGAGGGACACAGGGAAAACCAGATTGAAGGTGACAGAGGACAATTTGACTTTTGGTGATGGGTATGCAACACAATTGAATGATAAGATAACCTGGAGATGTTTTCATTGTACATATGTACCCTGATTTATTGGTGTCACCCCATTAGAATTAATAATAATAAAATATATATTAAAAAAAAAAAAAGAACCACTGGATGGGATAAACCTGAAGGGAAGGGGGAAGGGCGCTACAAGGAGGGGGGGAAAGAAGAGGTTGAAGGAAAGGGGGGATGCATTCGGGGTGACCCTAGAATCTATGTAAACACAATTAATTAAATAAAAAATAAATTAAAAATAAAAGTATGGAAACTTGGAACATGAATAGCCCACTGCCACATTCTCATAAGGGTTTAACACATTTGAAAATTAGTATCTTGATGACAGAATTAGTATCATGAATGAGATGCTGAAGTAAGAAGTTCAGATGCTAATTTATAATATAGTGAGGTTTAAAAAGAATTACTATCATAACTGTCACTATCAGATACTCTTTTGTCAAGAGAACTGATTGTTGAGTTTCATGAGGATAGAAACTGTATCTCTTTTACTCCTTTTTGAAGACCTAGCGCCTAGCTCAGTGGTGGGCACAGTATAGGTGCTTAATAAATATTTGTTGAGAAAAATATAAATGTATAAAAATAATATTGATAGGCCACTTAGACTAAATACAGCATCTGGAAGAACAAAGGAAAATTAATGGTTATGCATAAGAAAATGGAAGACATTAGCCCTTCAGAGGTGAGACAAAAGGAAGAGTGAGATGGCTGAACAACATGTAAGGAGGCAGGGGCAGAGCTATTTAGGCCCGGGGTGTGTTTAATTCAATTTTAAGTTATGTTTCAGGGTCCTAAAATTCTCCATCTCCACATATTTATATAAAGTCTGCTGTGCACACAAAGGTCTCAAGTGAGGAATTTCTGTTGTTTTACTTGCTATGTGGCAAGCAGTGAAAGGTATTGAGTTTTACGTATGGGAAAGTAGCAGGGGAACAAGGACTGCACATATGGATGGTCAGCTGATCTACACACCATGTCACTGGAAGCAGGAATCGGGAGCCATCTTCTTCCTCTCTAACCAAATTCCAGGAAAGTTTGGATAATTTGGAGTTCACCCTGAACATGAGGGATGGGCTTCATTTTGGTCTCCACTGACATCTAACCATATGATAAGACATGATGATCAGGCTACATACTTCATTGTTATCTAATATTGCTCATGCTATGTTTTCTCTTAACCCTCTCCATTATCCTTCTCTCCCGTTCTATAGAATGTCTCAAATAATTTTCATTACATGAAATATGAGGATGAAATTCTGCTGAGAAGAGAAGAAGAAACAAAATGAGAAATATGTTTATCCCCATAATATTTCAGAAACATGTAGGCCAGGAATTACCACCTATAAAATCTATTATTGCTTTCTGGAAGACCCAACATAGTATAGGTAGAATGGCTTTTGAAAAATGCTGGTTATCCTGAATCCAAAGTAATAATTGATTGGTAAATCCAAAGTAATAATTAATGAAATATAAAAAGTATGATAAAATCTCAAACTCCAAATAAGATTTGTTAAAGAAAAAATATCTTTAACATTACTCAAGAAATGTGCTTTTCCCATGTCCAACATCTCAACCACAATGATACATGAGTGAGATTAAAACAGTAACTTCCTCTCTACCACTGACTATAGTAAGTATCTTTTACCATATCTCTTTATTTAAACTTTAAAAAATGAGTTTAAATTAAATTTGAGTGTGCAGCAAACTTGCATACCAAGAGATAGTTTAAAGTTAATTTTTAAAAAAATTATTTCAGGCTTTCTTCTAAATTCTCCAAAGATGTTTTCTAGAGCAATATCCTGGGAAATTAATGAGGGCAGACCCTTGGCATTTGACAATTTCATAATGGTATATTTACAATTGCAATTTCTGCTATTTGTAAGTGACCCTGGAGTTCTATAATATATAGGAATTTCTCATTTTCAACCTTTTTCAACTTAGCTTTGTTGTTCTCTATTACTCTGGTATTCAATAGCTTTCCAGAAGTGATAAATTTTCTCTATGAAAAATGACCAATGAATTTATTGAAAATTGAAAAGATGGTTACTTCATGATGTGCAATATGGGACAAAAAATAGACTTTTGCTTAAAATGTGGTTCTAGAAACACCTGGATTCTTCAATATAAGGAAAAGCAACCTTTTCAGATATTAAGGAGTTGTCTTCTGGTGTTGAGTGAAAGAAATTAAGATTCAGGAAGATAATTTTAAGTGCCAGTTCTTAGCTTATGCTTTTATATAGAGACATAGTATAGAATTGCCATTGTACTCAAATTCTATTCCTCACTCATACACTAGCCAACTGTATCAATTTGGGATAGTTACTCCACCTCTCTGATTATCGTCATCATTATCATTATAATCATGACCAACATTTCCTGAACCTTTACAATTAGTTAGTCACTGTGGTAAGCTCTGTGTTTGAATTTTCTCATTTAATGTTTACAACAACCTGATACAATAGGCACTGAAAGCAAATAATACTGGATAACAACAACTAACAGTGTTTGAATGCTTATAACGGAAGATACTATGCCAAGTGCTTTATATGCATAATCTCTTATTATCGTTATAATAATAAGCCGGGTGCCATTAAACTTCTATTTAACAGATAGTAAATTGAAGCTTAGAGAAATTCATTAATTTATCCAAGATGACATAACCAGTAAGAGATGAAGGAAGATTTCAAATTAAAAATTCTTTGACTCTGGAGCTCAGGATCTTAACCACTAGATTCAAATGGGTATACAAAGAAACTAATCATACTGCAAAAATAAGCATTCATGTACAGATGTTGAATTCTTCATATTCACATAAGCAGCGAGTGTTGGCAATATACTGTCAGTCATTATGTCATATAGATGGTATTTCCCATTGGCAGGACCAGCCCTTCGAGCCATTTCCTCTGTAGTGATTCTCACGGAGCCATACTCATCTCGTGTGGCTTCCTATATGTGGCCAACAGTGAACATTAAAAGGACAACTGATTGAGGTTCTGACTATGAAGCCAGGTTTCATCTATGTGCGACTCTAGGTGGACCATAACAGATACAACCTGTGTCCTGGTTACACTAGCAGTATACTTCATCCAAAGAAATCAACTCCTTTCATCAAATCATAAGTGTTCTCTTGAGCAATTTCAATTTTTGTATCCTAGTAAGCAGATGGCAAGAATCTGTGTTTCTGACAATTGAGTAAACATTCTTTTTGCCTTTCTTGGCTTGTAAAAATGAAAGAAAAGCAAATGGAAATTCACTGTGATGAGCAGAAGGCAGATTTCTAATGTAGATTCTCCCAATCCTACACACACACATACACATACACACAGAGTCACATAGACAGCCAATAACAGCAGAACAGTAGAGACAAGGGTGAGCAGTGATTTGTCTATCGTAAGAGCAGAGTGGAAGATTTGACAATACTTCATTTTCAAGCATTCTCTTTAAGGGATCACAGGTCAACATTTAGACTTTTCATAGAAGACACAGAAATAAATACAATCTTTTAGGTTGATTGTAAATCTGAGGAGCAGTTTTATCTAAATTATAGTTATTAATGTTATTTCTGTCTCTGAATGATAAATTACATTCAAGTCCACTACTTAGCAGGGTTATTATGCTTTTCGAAACTTAATTTGGGGACAATTTTGATTTTCTTTGGAAGAGAAAAGGCAGATTCATCTCTTGGCTGAAGCATGACTATTTTAGGATCTAGTCAGATCTCATTTTCTTGAGAGAGAGAGACCAGCCAAGTGTTGCTCTCGCCCTCCATGGGTGGTGCAGATAAAAAGAGGAGTCACATGCAGCAGATTTGTTCTCAGCTTCATAATGATACTATTCTTTCATCTGACAGTCACTAAAAATAACATCTGAATAAAGAAATTGGGTCACCTGGTGACATTTTTGGTAGTAGCAGCACATTGAAGGGAAAGCCTTCATGTTTTCATGCAGAGTTGCACAAGTTCACTGCTTGATTTGTAGAAGGCATTTCCAAAGACAGCTATGAAATCCTTCAGTTGGATCTTTTCAGAGCACAGGAGAGAGGGTTGCATTTCTAGGGAACTTGAGGCAACTCCCTTATGAAGGCAGGGCCAAAGTAGGTAAGGAAGTCTAGTTGCAATTCTATAACCCTGTATTTTTTTTTCCCATGGAACATACTGGTCCTAAGGAGTAAGCATTTTACTCAATAGCTTTCTTTCTCTTAATTCATTTGCCTCATGTTCTGAGTATGGATGGAATATAAGCTGCAGATTTCTTTGGTGTCAGATGGCTGTAGTAAAATTTGGAGACAGAAGACACTTGTATCCTAATTTTTGATTCCAGGATTTTCAGACATCCTGGCACATAGCAGCATTTAAGAAAGATTAGTGAGTGAATAATAATCATTAGAATCCTTTGACAGCCTCTCTGATGCATCTTTCTGCTGCTTTCATCCTTACTCACTCCGCTCCGCCACACAGGTCCCCTGGCTGATGGTCAGACACACCAAGCACGTGCCTCTCTTTACCTTTAGCTTGGAATGTTTCCCCATGTCTCTGTGGGCCTAGCTCCCCCACCTCCTAAGGTCTCTACTCAGATGTCACTTTATCAGTGAGGACTTCTGCTATTTCCTCTATCCCCACCCTTGCCCACATTTCTTCACATTTTTCATTGTGCCTACCAGCATCAGATATAGTATATATTCACCTATTTACTTGTTTAGAGTCTTTATCCTCCCTCTACTGGAATGTGAGCTCATAAGACCAAAGTCTTTGTCCCCAAATCTTAAAAACAAATATTGAGTGAACAAATGAATGTATATTTTAGTTATCCTTCTTCTGGTTGGTAGAAACAGATACCCACTCATCAAATCTCTAGTAAAGGAGATTCACCTTAATTAGAAGAAATCTTACACAATCCAGGAATAGGAATGTTGGGAGGTCCCTTGGTAGGGCCAGGTTTCTTGGAGACAAGAACTGGACGGAGCCACCAGGACTTCATTGGCAGGGCTGGGAAGACCTTGCCTCTAGCACTGCATCATTACCACATTTTGCCCCTTCTCCTCTCCTAGATTTATGATAATCATGTGACTTCAGTTTGTATTGTGCCATGTAATAGCTCCGGCCTGGAGTTTGCTGCTTCACCTCCTTCAGCTTTCTCAATCTCTGTTTACCCATAGAGGAGCTCAGATTTCAGATCACCTTTTCAAACTAGCACAATAGTATCTAAGTCTCTAGCTTCCCAAAGGCTAAACCAGTGCCCTCCCCCGTTTTGCTCACTTAGGATGTAATATAGACCTCATGTGATTGGCTCCCCATTCAGTAACAGTCACTCAAGGGTCAGCTTCTAGGAAGATCAGGCTATTGACCTTCCAAACACTATTCTCTTCCTTTTCCAAGAATGCTCTTTTATCTCCTGTATTCCCCTTTAAAGGCAGTAAGAGGTTCATTGCACCTTTTTATTTGTTTGATGTTGTTTCTTTTTCTTCTTTTTATAAGTGTGTGTGGGGGGGGGAGATAGACAGACGGTCGCATGCGCCCCAACCAGGATCCACCCCAGCAACCCCCGTAAAGGACCTATGCTCTGCCCATCTGGGTCCATGCTTGCAACCAAGATATTTTTAGTGCCAGAGGTGGAGGCTCCATGAAGCCATCCTCAGCATCCAGGGCCTACGCACTTGAACCAGTAAAGCCATGGCTGCGGGAGGGAAAGAGATAGAGAAAGAGAGAAGGGGGGAAGGGTGGAGAAGCAGATGCTCACTTCTCCTGTGTGCTCTGGCTGAGAATTAAACCTGGGACATCCACATGCTGGGCTGATACTCTACCACTGAGCCAACAGGCCAGGGCCTATTTGATGTTTTTAATCAATAAGTTTTGCCCAAAAGTCCTTAAAAATTATGACATATGTTAATGTAGAGAATTACGGTTACTGTGGAACTGAAAGTCACAGAGTGTCTTTGTGTCTTAGGCACCACAGACAGGCAGATTCTAGAAAGACTGGGACAGTGCAGCTGGTGTGGCAGGTCCTGCACCACTCGCTGAGGGGCCGCTCTCACAAACACAACTGACCAGAAATGCTACAGCTAGGGGGCTTGTTTTTCTCTCCAGTAAAGAGGACTAGGGAGAGGGAATATATTGAAATGGCTAAATTTAAAGCAAAGGGTCTGTCAAGAGATAACTATTTGGTTTGGCTCAGATACCAGATGCAAAGGTGCTTGAAAAGTATGTAATTAATCCTTCATGTGTCCTCTTTAAGTTTCCTCACAAACCCAGGAATTGTTTTCCTTTCTGGTCTCAAAGTTTTACTATTAAGAACTCTAAGCTAAGTAGACTGAGACCCAGCATGGACCATGATGGCATTCCTGGGAGATTGCTGCCCTCGGTATCACTGAAAGCAGGCAGCCATGAGTGACTGGAAAATGACCATTATAGAAGCCTATGATTGGGGCCAGCCACCACCACTCAGTGGACCTTGGCAAGTAATAGCCACTATAGGCCTCAGTTTCCTCAGCTCTATATCTCGGAGCTATGAGGATCAAAATCTAACTGACATATCACGTGTGGGAAATTCCTAGGTTTAAGATCATTACATAAGAGATTTTATCTTTTAGAGCAGGAGTTGAGAATTATGGTCCATCTGGCAAATCCAGTTTTCTGCCCGTTTTTTAATGACTGGCGATCTAAAAATGGGGTTTACATTTTTGAAAAGTTGAAAAAAATCAAAAGAAGATTTCATAATATGAAAATGATATGAAATCCAGATTTCAGTATCTGCCAGTAAAGTTTTATTGGCATACAGACCCGTTTGGTCATTTACATACCATCTACGGCTGCTTTGCCACCGCAATGGCAGAGTACTTGTGACGGCAACTGCATAATCCACAAAACCTAAAATATTTGCTTTCTGGCCCTTTATAGAAAAAGCTAGCCAACTCCTGTTTTAGAGTGTCGAGGCTAGAAGTAACGAACTGGGATGGACATGCCTAGGTACAAACCATAGCCTCCCCTAATTAGCTGGGTGACCTTGGACAGTTATTTAAACTTTCTTAGCTCTACTTTTCTTATCTGTAACACAGAGATTAACAGCAGTCATCTCAAAGGGTCATTGGGAGGAACTGAATGAGATCATCATGAGGCAGTGAGCAGAGATCCAGCCCAGCTGAGTAAATCAAGGCATGCTTGCAAGTCTCCCTATTCTTAAAATTTTATTTTAAAAATAACACTTAAAAAATAAAAACAACCAGGGGGACGGCAAGATGGCGATGGAGTAGGCGGACATACCAATTTCCAACTCCCAGAACCAAAGTGGATTATAACTCAATTTTAAGAACCATCATCTGGATAAACCAACTTTGTACTAAACTAAGTGGATTCTTCAACCAAGGAACACTGAAGAAGCCACACTGAGACTGGTAGAAAAAGTGAAAACGCGAAGAGGGCTGCCCAGCTCCCTGGAGCGAACTGCAGCCCAGAGAGACCCGCGTGGCAGGAGGAAAGTTTGGCGGAGAGGGAGGGACCTGGGTCCTAGGAAAAAAGCCCCAGCCTGCAGTCCCAGAGCCTAGAAGAGGCGTTTGGACAGTATTGAGCTGTGAAACAAGTGAGGACACTGTTAGTGAGAAAGAGACAGTTTTCTCAGACCCAAGATTCTTCTTAAAGGGACAGCCAGAAAACATCTCTCACAACCACTCACCTGGGGTTCCAGGGAACGGGGACAAAGGAGAGGACCAGAGCAGCGGGAAGAGAGTGTAAACTTGAAGGCACAGGGAGAAACACTCTGAGGGACAGCCACCCTAACCCCTGGGCTCAGTCACTTCTCTAATTAAAACTGAATATTTCCCCTGGAACTATCAATACCAGCAAAGGGAGAGAGGATACCAGCCAAACAGGCTCTCCCACGGCACTTAGAGCAGAGCTGCTTAGACGGAGGGAGCTTCCAGGACTACAGTATGGAGTGTTAGGGTCTGAGCTGCAGTGCCCTTACCCACATTGCTGAGAGCTTGCTGGAGGGATGGTGGCGGTGGAATGCTGAAATGCGGTTCTGTCGGTAGGGGCGGAGGCCCAGCCGGTGTGAGTTTGGTCTAGCCCAGCAGGGGTGGAGGGGACACGCGAAAGCAGTCCAGCAGCTGGGGACCCGCCTGCAGCCCCACCTGCGGGGGAAAAGTGGGAGGCCAGGAACGGGCAGAGATCTGCTCTGCGACCCTGGACCCTGTGTAAGCCGGCCCTGACCGCAGGGGCGGGGCTACCACCAGGGACAGGTGGAGGCTCGCAGCTGAGTACACGCCAGCAGCCCAGCCGGGCCCAAGAAATCGTGGTTTGTATTCCTGCGTGCGTGAGTTGGCTCTGAACGCGGGGGGGCGAGACTAGAGCCCTGGAGGAGTGGAGGCTCACAGCTGAGCGCACATCAGCAGCCATTCCCAACCTAATAAACTGTGGTTTGCGATCCTGCGCAGGTAGGCCCTGGCCTCGGGGGCAAGGTTAAAGCTCCGGATGGGTGGAGGGTCACAGCTCAGTGCACAACAGCAGCCCCCTTCAACCCAAGAAACTGTGGCAAGCAGGCTCTGACTGCGGGAGCTGGGCGAAAGCCCGGGAACAGGCTGGGTCCGCAGCTGAGCAAAGGTGCTCACCTCTACCTTTGGTGCTAAGGCTTGTGTCTTGAGTGCAGTGCACAACCTAACCTGTGGGGTTGAGGCAAAGGCCCAGGCAGGTTGAGACTTGTAGTAACGGGCACCAGAATACAGCTCCTCCCACGAAGGAGAGGTGGAAATCACAGCAACAGCCACAGTGGGCTGGTGCTAACAACGCCCATTACCAACATCCCTAGGCAGCGGCAGAGGGGGTAGCAGGCCTGCAGACAGACCACACCTAGAGAACACAAAGACAACAACCACTGGACTCCAGTAGCCACAACCTTCTTATATACAGACAAAATGGGTAGGCAGAGAAATGCAACCCAAATAAATCAAGAGAAATCCCCAGAGAAGGACCTGAATGAACCAGATATAACCAAATTACCAGATGCAGAATTTAAAATAATGATAGTTAGGATGTTCAAAGCAATTAGAGTAACAATGGATAGTCACTACGAACACCTAAATAAAGAGATAACAAGTATAAAAAACAAAATTGAAATAATAAAAAGAATCAGAAAGAAATGACAAATACAGTAGCAGAACTGAAGACCACAATGGAAGAAATTAAAAGGAGGATGGATGATGCTGAGGATCGAATCAGCGAGTTAGAGAACACAATAAACAAAGGCACAGAAGCAGAGCAGAAAAAAGAAAAGAGACTCAAAAAATATGAGGAAACTCTAAGGGAGCTCTGTGACAACATGAAGAAAAATGACATTTGCATCATAGGGGTTCCTGAAGAAGAGGAGAGAGAACAAGAAATAGAAACTTTGCTCAATCAAATCATAGCTAAAAACTTCCCTAAATTAAGGCTGGAAAATATTTCACACGTTCAAGAAGCACAGAGAACTCCATTTAAGAGAAACCCAAAGAAATCTACAGAAAGACACATCATAGTTAAAATACCAAAGCTAAGGGATAAAGAGAAAATTTTAAAAGTTGCTAGAGGAAAAAAAGGCTATCACCTAAAAAGGAGCCCCCATAAGGATGACATATGACTTCTCAGCAGAAGCTCCTGAGGCCAGAAAAGAATGGCAAGATATATTCAAAGTAATGCAGAACCAGAACCTAAAACCAATACTACTCTATCCAGCAAGGCTAATGTTTAAAATTGAAGGAGAAATAAAGAGCTTCCCAGACAAGGAAGCCTCAAGAAATTCATTAAAACCAGACCAATTCTGCAAGAGATACTAAAGGGCCTGTTGTGAACAGTTCAAAGGGAGGAATGAATATAGCAAAAGAAAATATAGCTTTAAAGAATAAAATGGCAACAAACAACTACATATATATAATAACCTTAAATATATATGGATTAAATGATCCAATCAAAAGACATAGGGTAGCTGCGTGGATAAAGAAACAGGACCCATACATATGCTGTCTACAAGAGACACACCTTAAAACAAAAGATGCACATAGACTGAAGGTAAAAGGATGGAAAAAAATATTTCATGCAAATGGAAATGAAAAAAAAGCCAGGGTAGCAATATATATATCTGACAAAATGGACTTTAAAATAAAGGCTGTAGTAAGAGATAAAGAAGGACACTACATAATGATAAAGGGAACAATTCAACAGGAAGATATAACCATTATAAATATCTACGCACTAAACATAGGAGCCCTGACATACATAAAGCAGACTTTGATGGATATAAAGGGCGAGATTAACAGCAATAGTATAATAGTAGTGGATTTCAATACCCCACTAACACTGGATAGATCCTCAAGAATGAAAATTAATAAAGAAAGAGTAGACTTGCAGAATACACTAGATCAATTCAATTTAATAGATATCTTCAGAACTTTTCACCCTAAAGCACTAGAATATACATTCTTCTCAAGTGCTCATGGTACATTTTTTAGGATAGACCACATGTTAGGACACAAAAATGGTCTCAATAAAATTAAGAATATTGAAATCATATCAAGCATTTTCTCTTATCATAATGGCATGAAACTAGAAATTAACCATAAAAAAAAAACTGAAAAACACACAAACACTTGGAAACTAAATAGCATGTTATTAAATAATGAATAGATTAACAATGAGATCAAAGAAGAAATAAAAAAGTTTGTAGAAACAAATGATAATGAGCATATATCAACTCAAAATTTATGGGACACAGCAAAAGCAGTACTGAGAAGGAAGTTCATTGCACTACAGGCATACCATAAGAAGCTAGAAAAAGCTCAAATAAGCAACCTGACACTGGGTCTAAAAAAACTAGAAAAACAACAGCAAATAAAGCCCAGGACCAGTAGAAGGAAGGAAATAATAAAGATCAGAGCAGAAATAAATGACATAGAGGCTAAGGAAACAATACAGAGGATCAACAAAACCAGGAGCTGGTTCTATGAAAAGGTAAACAAGATTGATGAACCCTTAACTAGACTCACCACGAAAAAAGAGAGAGGACTCAAATAAATAAAATTAGAAATGACAGTGGAGAAATAACAACTGACACAACAGAAATACAAAGCATTGTAAGAAAATACTATAAAGAACTCTATGTCAAAATATTAGACAACCTAGGTGAAATGGACAAATTTCTTGAATCATATAATCTTCCAAAAATCAATATGGAAGAATCAGAACACCTAAGCAGACCAATTACAACAAATGAGTTCGAAACAGTTATCAAAAAACTTTCAAAAAAGAAAAGTCCTTGGCCTGATAGCTTCACAAGTGAATTCTACCAAAAATTCAAAGAAGAACTAATTCCTATCCTTCTCAAGTTATTTCAAAAAATTCAAGAGGTAGGAAGACTTCCAAACTTCTTTTATGAGGCGAGCATAATTCTGATCCCAAAACCGGACAAAGACAACACAAAGAAAGAAAATTATAGGCCTATATCCCTGATGAATTAAGACGCTAAAATTCTCAACAAAATATTAGCCAACCGGATCCAGCAATATATGAAAAAAGTCATACACCATGTTCAAGTGGGATTTATTCTGGAGAGGCAAGGCTGGTTCAATATTCGCAAATCAATCATTGTGGTTCATCACATAAACAAAAGGAAGGACAAAAATCACAAGATAATTTCAATAGATGCAGAAATGTCATTTGATAAAATCCAGCACCCATTCATGATCTAAACTCTCAGTAAAGTAGGAATACAGGGAACATTCCTTAACATGATAAAGGCTATCTACGACAAACCCACAGCAAACATCATACTCAATGGACAAAAATTAAAAGCAATCCCCTTAAGATCAGGAACCAGGCAGGGGTACACCCTTTCACCACTCTTATTCAACATAGTTCTGGAAGTCCGAGCTACAGCAATCAGACAAGAAGAAGAAATAAAAGGCATCCAAATTGGAAAAGAAGAAGTAAAACTGCCATTATTTGCAGATGATATGATATTGTATATAGAAAACCCTAAAGTCTCAGTCAAAAAACTACTGGACCTTATAAATGAATTCAGCAAGGTGGCAGAATATAAAATTAATACTCTGAAATCAGAGGCATTTTTATATACCAACAATGAACTGTCAGCAAAAGAAATTAAGGAAACAGTCCCCTTCACTATTGCAGCCAAAAAAATAAAGTACCTAGGAGTAAATTTAACCAAGGAGGTTAAGGACTTGTACTCAGAAAATTATAAAACATTGATAAAAGAAATCAAGGAAGATACAAACAAGTGGAAGCATATACTGTGCTCATGGCTAGGAAGAATAAACATCATTAAAATGTTCATATTACCCAAAACAATTTATAAATTCAATGCAATACCAATTAAAATACCAATTACATACTTCAAAGATATAGAACACATATTCCAAAAATTTATATGGAACCAAAAAAGAACACGAATAGCCTCAGCAATCTTAAAAAGAAAAAATAAAGCAGGAGGTATCACTCTGCCGGATATCAAGGTATACTACAAGGCCATTGTATTCAAGACAGCCTGGTACTGGCATAAGAACAGGCACATAGATCAATGGAACAGAACAAAGAACCCAGAAATAAACTCACACCTTTATGGACAACTGATATTTGACAAAAGAGGAAAGAACATACAATGGAGGAAAGACAGCCTCTTTAACAAATGGTGTTGGGAAAATTGGACATCTACCTACAAAAAAAAATGAAACTAGACCATCAACTTACACCATTCACAAAAACAAACTCAAAATGGATAAAAGACTTAAATGTAAGCCGTGAAACCATAAGCATCTTAGAAGAAAACATAGGCAGCAAGCTCTCCGACATCTGTAGCAGCAATATATTTGCCGATTTATCTCCACGGGTAAATGAAATAAAAGGCAAGATAAACAAATGGGACTATATCAAACTAAAAAGTTTTTGCACTGTTAAAGATAATAAGAACAGAATAAAAAGACAAACCACACAATGGGAGAACATATTCGACAATACATCTGATAAGGAGTTAATTACCAAAATTTATAAAGAACTGATAAAACTCAACACCAGGAAGACAAACAATCCAATCAAAAAATGGGCAAAAGAATGAATAGAAATTTCTCCAAAGAGGACATACAGATGGCCAATAGGCATATGAAAAAATGCTCAACATCACTAATCATTAGAGAAATGGAAATTAAAACCACAATGAGATATCACCTCACACCAGTCAGAATGGCGATCATCAGCAAAACAACATAGAACAAGTACTGTCAAGGATGTGGAGAAAAGTGAACCCTCCTGCACTGTGGTGGGAATGCAGACTGGTGCAGCCACTGCGGAAAACAGTATAGAGATTCCTCAAAAAATTAAAAATCGAACTGCCTTTTGACCCAGTTATCCCACTTATAGGAATATACCCTAAGAACACCTTAGCACTGTTCGAAAAGAAGAAATGTGTCCCCATGTTCTTGGCAGCATTGTTCACAATAGCGAAGAACTGGAAACAGCCCAAGTGTCCATCAGAAGATGAGTGGATTAAAAAGCTTTGGTACATATATACTATGGAATACTACTCAGCCATAAGAAATGGTGACATCGGATCATTTACAACAAAATGGATGGACCTTGATAACATTTTACAGAGTGAAATAAGTAAAACAGAAAAAAACTGAGAACAGCATGATTTCATACATAGGTGGGACATAAAAATGAGACTATGAAACGTGGACAAGAGTGTGGTGGTTACGGTATGAGGGGAGGGAGTAGAGGGTGGGATAAGGGGGAGGGGAGGGGCATAGGCAAAACCAGATAGAAGATGGCAGAGGACAATTTAACTTTGGGTGATGGGTATGCAACATAATTGAATGATAAGATAACCTGGAGATGTTTTCTTTGAACATATGTACCCTGATTTATTAATGTCACCCCATTAAAATTAATAAAAAGAGAAGAAGCAATATGAAAAAAATAAAATAAATAAATAAATAAATAAAATAAAAACAACCAAAAGTAATTAGATAAAAGTTTAAAGGTTTGCTCATTGAACGAAGGGGCAGCTGTCTAGAAGAACGTTTCTGCTTGCTGTACCTGCACTCCTGCAACCATGTCTAAGGGACCTGCAGTTGGCATTGATCTTGGCACCACCTACTCTTGCGTGGGTGTTTTCCAGCACGGAAAGGTGGAAATAATCGCCAATGATCAGGGAAACCGAACCACCCCAAGTTATGTCGCCTTCACTGACACAGAACGATTGATCGGTGATGCTGCAAAGAATCAAGTTGCAATGAATCCTACCAACACGGTTTTTGATGCCAAACGCTTGATTGGACGTAGATTTGATGATGCTGTTGTCCAATCTGATATGAAGCACTGGCCCTTCATGGTGGTGAATGATGCTGGCAGACCCAAGGTCCAAGTAGAATACAAGGGAGAGACAAAAAGTTTCTATCCAGAAGAAGTGTCATCTATGGTGTTGACAAAGATGAAGGAAATTGCAGAGGCCTACCTTGGAAAGACTGTAACCAATGCTGTTGTCACAGTACCCGCTTACTTCAATGACTCTCAGCGCCAGGCTACCAAAGATGCTGGAACCATTGCTGGTCTCAATGTACTTAGAATCATCAATGAGCCAACTGCTGCTGCTATTGCTTATGGCTTAGACAAAAAGGTGGGAGCTGAAAGGAACGTGCTGATCTTTGACTTGGGAGGTGGCACTTTCGATGTGTCAATTCTCACAATTGAAGATGGAATCTTTGAGGTCAAATCCACGGCTGGGGACACCCACTTAGGTGGAGAAGACTTTGACAACCGAATGGTCAACCATTTCATTGCTGAGTTCAAGCGCAAGCACAAGAAGGACATCAGTGAGAACAAGAGGGCTGTCCGCCGCCTTCGCACTGCCTGTGAGCGGGCCAAGCGCACTCTATCTTCCAGCACCCAGGCCAGCATTGAGATTGACTCGCTCTATGAAGGAATCGATTTCTATAGCTCCATCACCCGTGCTCGTTTTGAAGAATTAAATGCTGACCTTTTCCGTGGCACCCTGGATCCTGTTGAGAAAGCACTTCGGGATGCCAAGCTTGATAAGTCCCAGATCCATGATATTGTCTTGGTTGGTGGCTCTACCCGTATCCCCAAGATTCAGAAACTCCTGCAGGACTTCTTCAATGGAAAAGAATTGAATAAGAGCATCAACCCTGATGAGGCTGTTGCTTATGGTGCAGCTGTTCAAGCAGCCATCCTCTCTGGAGACAAATCTGAAAATGTTCAAGATTTGCTGCTGTTGGATGTCACTCCTCTTTCCCTTGGCATTGAGACTGCTGGTGGAGTCATGACTGTCCTCATCAAGCGCAATACTACCATTCCTACCAAGCAGACACAGACCTTCACCACCTATTCTGACAACCAGCCTGGTGTGCTCATTCAGGTTTATGAAGGTGAGCGTGCCATGACCAAGGATAACAACCTGTTTGGCAAGTTTGAACTCACAGGCATACCTCCTGCACCTCGTGGTGTTCCTCAGATTGAGGTCACTTTTGATATTGATGCCAATGGCATCCTCAATGTCTCTGCTGTGGATAAGAGTACAGGAAAAGAGAACAAGATTACCATCACTAATGACAAAGGTCGCCTGAGCAAGGAAGACATTGAGCGGATGGTCCAGGAGGCTGAGAAGTACAAAGCTGAAGATGAGAAGCAGAGGGACAAGGTGTCTTCCAAGAATTCACTTGAATCATATGCATTCAACATGAAAGCAACTGTTGAAGATGAAAAACTTCAAGGCAAGATCAATGATGATGACAAACAGAAGATTCTTGACAAGTGCAATGAAATAATCAACTGGCTTGATAAGAACCAGACTGCAGAAAAGGAAGAATTTGAACATCAGCAGAAAGAGTTGGAAAAAGTTTGCAACCCGATCATTACCAAGTTGTACCAGAGTGCAGGAGGCATGCCTGGAGGAATGCCTGGGGGCTTCCCTGGTGGTGGAGCCCCTCCATCTGGTGGTGCCTCCTCTGGGCCCACCATTGAAGAGGTTGATTAAGCCAACCTTGAGCATAGATTGAGCATTGTTCCACATAAAATATTTAAGGACCCAAATTTGTAGCAAATTCTATGGCAGTTTTAAAAAATTGAACTGCTGTATAGTTAACTGGGCATTCTCAATACTTGAATATGGACTGTGCACAGGGAAAGGAAATAATGCACTTTATAAGCACTGTATTGTAAAGTGGAAAATGCGATGTCTTAAATAAAACTATTTAAAATTGGCGCCAAAAAAAAAAAAAAAAAAAAAAAAAAGTTTAAAGGTTTATTAGGTGCTATTGCTATATACACCTTCACCCTGTTTATTAATCTAGTTCAAGTAACTTCAAGTTCATAAATTTACAATGAGTATAGAGCTCATGGCTAGTCTCTCTTATCCTCAGCATGTGGCACAGCAACTGGCACAAAACTGGTGCCAAGTATGTATTTGTGAGATAAATACATGAATAAACTGTAGAGTATCTCCCTAACAGTGTCTGTGGCTGTGAAGCCAATGAGAGAAATGAAAAAGACAAGCCAGAAATCCAGGAGGGGTCATGACCAAGCAGAGCCAGACTGCCCATGAATTGTTGCTGTTTCTACTACTGCCAACCCAGTCACAGGGACCATTCTCACTGGGCACTGACTCTTTTTTCTGACTACCTCCTTGAAGCCTTTTGTGCCAGTATCTTAGATTCTATAAAGGAAACCGTGGGAAAAACTGCCCTCTCCCCAGTGGATTCTGAGGGAGCCCAAACCATATTCCAACTTCAGCTATACCCTCTGGGCCAGAAATGGCTTCGCTGAAGACAGATAATCCAGCATCAGACTGTTCAAACTCTTTTGCTTCTTTCCCCTTGTTTTGTTTTGCACCAGCAATATTGCCATGATTTGCATAACCTGAGCGAAGGGGTGGGAGGAACATAACATCAATAGCATTGATTTTCCAGCTTAAAAAGATTTGGGAGGAAAAGAACTTGAAATACTGGCAAGCATTGGGGATAGAGTTTCTGTATTGAATGATCCCAATGACCTCAGAGAGTAGTGTGATTGCATCATCACCCCTGAGGAGGATGAGAGGAGAATATGAAAAGGCTGTGATCTCCTCAGTTTCCACACACTGCCCGGCACACCACGGGCACATCCAGCAAATCAAATATTGAGAAGGCTGTTACTCTGACACCCAGTCCCCAGCTGTGACATAGTGAAGTATCTTGTCAGTGGTTATGGAAAATGTCCCCAAGCTCTATCTTTCTGGCCCATTTGCCAAGAAAGATGACCGTGGTCAGAGTCATCATAAAGTTTAAGTATATGTGAATCATAAATGATGAATAACCACATTGTAAATTTTGCAAGTCTTTTTTCCCAGAGATGAGATTTATACCTAAAGATACTGGCAGTGAAGAGCCTCCCTGTACTCTTTGAAGGACTCAGTACTTGGCAATGAACAAGGGAAGAAAATGGCCTGAACAGTTTTTGAGGGAAGTCCTTGTCCAGCCACAGCTGGGGTGCTCCTGGTATTGGCTCCTCGAGAAATGCGTGGACTCTAGCTTCACCTTTCATGGGCTGTAGGAGGGAAATGCTCATGGAACAGCAGATTATAGACCATTGAGCTCCTCTTTAGAACCTGAAACTTTTTGTTGTTGTTTTTTAGTGAAGAGGGAGAGACAGACAGACAGAAAGACAGGAAGGGAGAGAGATGAGAAGCATCAATTCTTCGTTGCAACACCTTAGTTGTTCATTGATTGCTTTCTCCTATGTGCCTTGACCGGGATGGGGGAGGGGGCTCCAGCTGAACCAGTGACCCCTTGCTCAAGCCAGTGACCTTGGGCTTAAGATCATAGACATGATCTTAAGCCAGTGCTCAAGCTGCTGAGCCTACGCTATAGCGGGTGACCTTGGGGTTTCAAACCTGTGTCCTTAGTGTCCCAGGTTGATGCTTTATACATAGTACCACTGCCTGGTCAGGCTAGAACCTGGAACTTTAAAGTAATGCTTTAACTCTTCTCTTGAATATAAAGCTATTTACTGATGTAGAACAGGCATGCAGGATGATGTTTCCCAACTATCAATTTTGTGGATATACTTTTTTTAAAAAACAAACAAACAAGCCAACCCCTTTCTTCTGTCTATTCCTGCCCACTCAGAACATAAGGAGCAAAATAAGATAATTCCGTATGTTTTACAATGACCCCTTGGGCTGTGCAGTCTACCCCTGCCCCTGGCCCAGTGATTTTATTTGCAAAGCTGATTTAAGATGCAAAGCAAAGTATAGTGAACAAGCTGTACTCTTCTGCCCTGGCAAATATTTTCTGAGTGAAGTATGACCAGCCTGAAAATTTTTAACAAATTCAAGAGGAAAAGGCATTCGGCTTCTAAATGGCCTGGATCAGGTTTCCATAGTAATTTGGTTAGACAACAGACCTTTCCCAAGAGTTATGCAGATCCTGTCAATAACGCTGGTGCAAAAACAAGAAAGCCAACAATGGGGTCTTGTTCATTTTAAGCTGAATCATGAAAATCATGCACTAAAACCATCGTGGAGAGAGACCTGGTTGGGAAAGCAACAGCCAGTAAACTTGGAAGGAATTTCGAAAGGAAATGTTACCCTCTGTTTTCTGAAAGACATTCAAGGCAATGAGAGATTTAAGAAAAATAATTTGACATTGCAATTCTCTACCTCATAAAACATTTAAAAAATTAACTCATTATCATAATTTATAGCAGGAACTAGTCTCTTAAGTCTCAATGGACAATCTGTCTGACATCACGGTCCCATTTGTATGATTCATTATTTCAAAGGCAATCTTGCCAGACCATTAAAAAGTAAACCAATTCATTACTTTTATGTTAGCTGGTTCCCTTCTGGCCCTTAGTTTTTCTCTTTGTGGGGGCCATTATCACTCATGCAGTCTTGCCTGATATTTCTGCTAGTGCATGTTAGAACACTGTCTACACAGTAAAATGAACTACTCAAAACATGCAAAATGAAGCCCTCACTTCATTGGACATTGAAAATTTAATACTTTCTCTGTCTCAGGTTGTTTACAGTTCTGCCTTTTACTCTGGGATCTCTTCATAGCAAAGTAATTATTCAACCTGCCCTGCCCTACTATTACACCAAATGTCACCATTTATCCCAAGAAATAGAAAAACGTAATTAAAACAGAGCTGTTTTCACTGGTGCTTTCTCTAAGGGGACAGTGAGAAGGCTGGGGTAATGTAATCTGGTCACAAAAATTAAGAGATACTTCAAAATGGATATGAAGCGATAAAATGTCCCTTAGGCCTTGGCCAGTTGGCTTCGTGGTAAGAGCATTGACCCACGTGTGTGGAAGTCTCCAGTTAAATTCCCAGCCAGGGCACACAGGAGAAGCACCCATCTGCATCTCCACCCTTCCCCTTCTCCTTTCTCTTTATCTCTCTCTTCCTCTCCCACAGCCAAGGCTCCATTGGAGCAAAGTTGGTCCAGGCACTTCGGATGGCTCCATGGCCTCCACCTCAGGTGCTAGAATGGCTCCTGTTGCAGCAGAGCAATGCCCCAGATAAACAGAGCATCACCCCCTAGTGGGCTTGCTGGGTGGATCCTGGTTGGGTGCATGCGGAAGTCTGTCTCTCTGCCTCCCCGCTTCTCACTTTAGAAAAAGAAAAATCCGCTAATTTTTTTTAATAATTTTTTTAAAATTTCTTTTTATTTTATTCATTTTAGAGAGGAGACACACACACACACACACACACAGAGAGAGAGAGAGAGAGAGAGAGAGAGAAAGGGGGGAGGAGCTGGAAGCATCAACTCCCATATGTGCCTTGACCAGACCAGTGCAGGGTTTTGAACTGGCGACCTCAGTGTTCCCAGGTCGACACTTTATCCACTGCGCCACCACAGGTCAGGCAAAAAAAAATCCGCTAATTTTTATGAGCAGTATTGTATAAAAACTAGGAAATTATTTCTTCTAAGACTCTTCTTAACTCTATCAACCTTCAAGGGAAAGTCAAATGCCATCTAAGCTAAAGTGAGGCTGGCTTTTATTTTTCTACCCCCTCCTTTTTACTTCCCAATCCTCTTAATAATTACAAGAAAAAGTAGAAAATCACTTCTCTCTTTAGATTCTCTATTGCTCACTACAATTATAATAGGAACAATTGCTGGGTAGATTTGCAATCTCTGATGTTTTACCCAATGAAGATATTACATCCTTTTAGGAATATAATCCCATTAATTTTTATAGTGATACTTTGACATGAAACAAGAACTAAGACCTTCAATACTCACTCACACAGATAAGGAGAACAGGGCCAGATGCTGGGAGGCCACAGCAAATTAGTGAAACTGGATTAAAATCTAGTATTCCACTTCTCAATTGTTGCTAGTGCTAACCTAAAGGATTCTACATCTCAGAGGCTCAAAATAAGCACATGAGGAAGGTCCAAGATGGAGTAAAAATAAAAATAATTCTATAGAGTTGTAATGGCAGTTCTGTAACTGTAGTTCTTTGACTATAAAACCAAAGGAGAGTAAGACACAGGCAATTGAAACCTTGAGGCCTTACAAGATTCATATGTTGACATGGAGAGCAAATAAAAGAGCAACCATCAATGACTGATAAAAACATAAAGCAAAGTTCAAGCTAGTAATTTATTTTCAAAGATCAGTTAGTATGAACTACAAAGGGAAACTGTGAGCATGTGAAGTTTACCCATACTGTATTTCATTCTACTGTACTTTGTTCTTTGAGGTGAAACCTAAGTTCATCTTCTCTATGAAGCCTTCTTTGACTACTATACCCCAGAGTAATTTTTAACTTGGTTGAACACCTATACTTTTCATCCAAACCACAGTTCTGGTCAGAGTATATGTCATTATAAGGGGGAAAATAGTAACCACTGAAACCATCCCAAGTAAAAAGGGCATTACTGATACAGTGGACTATTATATAAATTAAATATTAGAAGCACAATAGCTGGAAAATTGTAAGGAAAATATCAATTTTTTTCTCTCAGCCTCTACACTATTTCTATTCTCTCTCTTGCATCTACTCTAGTCTCTGCAGAATGCTCAACCATAATTCTTGCTCCTCCAGATCCATAACTTAGCCAGTACTTTGGATTGCCTTAGTGCCTACTTCATTGCCAACTCTACATGGCCTTACTCATCAAACATCCATTACTATTCGACTATAGTCTCTGAGTTTCTCAATTCCAATTTTTATTTTTGACAGAGACAGAGAGAGAATCAGAGAGAGGGACAGACAGGCAGGAATAGAGAAAGGTGAGCAGTATCAATTATTTGTTGCAGCTTTTTTAGTTGTTCATTCACTGCTTTCTCATAAATGCCTTGACCAGGGTAGAGTGAGTGACCCCTTGCTCAAGCCAGTGACCTTGGGCTTACGCCAGTGACCTTTGGGTTCAAGCCAGCGAGGGACCATGGGGTCATGTCTATGATCCCACGCTCAAGCCAGCAACCCCACACTCAAGCTGGTGAGCCCACACTTAAGCCGAATGAACCCATGCTCAAGCCAGCGACCTCAGGGTTTTGAACCTGAGTCTTCTGTATCCCAATCCGATGCTCTATCCACTGCGCCACCACTTGGTCAGGGTCAATTCAAATTCTTAAAGGGAAATCTCACTAGCTAATCTTCATCTATGGATTGGTATTCATTGAGCTAGGTGTTCAATCTTGGTCCCATTCCTGTGACTTGGGTGTGGGGAAAGGATTGTGCATGATGCAGAGGTGCTCCTGCAGCTAGAAAGGGAAGTTAAGTCAGGTTCATCTCACTTAATTGTTCCAACCATTCTCAGCATGTAATTGTATTTTGCCTTGCCTTCATAATAGTTAAATAAACTTGCTTTGTAGGTGTGATTTATATTTCCTGGTATAATAAAAGCTTCTTGAATTAGGACTCTGCTTAACTTTCTTTTCATTTTTAAAATTTTTAGTTTTGTAAGATTTCATTTTAGCCAAATTGATGACATTGGCTGGGGAGCAAGATCTCAAATTCTCATTGCCTAGTTTTCTTTCTGACTCTTGGACATGGGATATCAAAAATACTGGTTCAAGTGGTCTCATTCTTCTTTGGTGTATACCAAGTATAAAACATAAACACTTTTTTAGCTATTTGATGAGTGAATTAATGGTGTTACATTTTCAGTTACAGTATCTTTTAAACTTTCATTAAATAGCCATATTTTTCTTTATAGAAGCTTGGTCTCCACATTGTCAGGCATCATATACAAGCATTTATTCTTTACTATATTTCAAAATGGTTTTGAGAGAATGTGTTCAGAGACTTCAGTGTCCCACAATGACAGAGTAACTGACACCTGGCTTGTCTTTCTACTGAAGTAAACTATACCAGTGAATAAAATATATGAGGCAATAGTTTTCAAGAAAAGAATAATAGGAAGCATAGGACTATAAATCTTAAAAAAAGGGAGCCCTGGCCAGTTGGCTCTCTGGATAGTGTTGGCCTGGAGTGAGGACTTCAATTCCTGGTCAGGACACACATAGAAGCAGCCCTTTGCCCCCTTCTCTCCATTCAGTCCCTCTTCCCCTCCCACAAACAGTGGCTCAGTTTATCTAAACCTCAGCCTCAGGCACTGAGGATAGCTCAATTGATTCAAACATTAGCCCCAGATGGGGGTTGCCAGGCAGATCCCAGTTGGGGAACATGTGGGAGTCTGTCTCACTATCTCCCCTCTTCTAACTAAAAGAGAGAGAGAGAGAGAAAGAAAGAAAAAAAAGAAAAAGAAAGTTTGAGATAAGCCCCACAATTGCCCTAGTTTTCTGCCATGGGTACATTTCTTCTATACCATAGGAAGACAGAGCCAAAGCAGAGTGAACAGATAAGGCAAAGATTACAGTTCCAGGGTGGTAAAATACTTGGAACTTGTGAGACCTGATGTGGAGAAGAACCTGTGCAAATTGGAAGTTCTAAAAGTCTGTGTGGGGATTCACCATGGGCCCTTGGCAAGGGCTAGGTTGCACTTCAAAGGCAAGATTCTATGAGGCCCAATAGAGACTGACAGCTACAGAGCTAGCTGGTGAATGATAACACCAAGGGTAATCCTAGAGAATGTGTAGCACTAACAGATATTGGAGTTCTGGTCTAGAATTCAGTTTAAATCTATAGAAAACAGTGCTTTAGGAATGCAGCTCCTATTGCAGAAGTAAGAACCATAACAAAGAATAAGGGCTACACCTGGGACTAAAATCAAAAGCACATAGCCCTGCTTTAACAAAAGACAAAACTGGGATTGACAGGACCAAGAAGGATGTAACACTAATTTAAATGCTCACAAGGACAAAATAACACTCTAAACTCAACACATAATCCAGACTCTCTATAACATATCATCCATAATGGCCAGGCTACTATAAAAACTTACTAGGAATGCAAAGTAAAAGAAAATTTTGACCTAAACTAAAGAAAAAAGAAAAAAGAAAAAGAGAGAGAGAGAAATAGAATCCTAAAGGATCCAGATTTAGAATATCAAGATAAATATTTTAAAGGAGGTACTACAAATATATTAGGGACTTAAAGTAAAAGGTAGTCAAAATAAGAGCATAGATGGGAAATCTCAGCAGAGAAATGATGGCAAATATAGAAAATAACAAATGAAAATTCTAAAACTGAAAAGTACAATATAGGAAATAAAAACTTTATGGGATGGATTTAGTAACAGATTAGAGACTACAGATTATTGATTAGTAAATTTGAAGAGAGGTAAATAGACATGATCCAATATGGAGATGAGAGATAGATTTGAAAAGTGAAAAAAACAAACAAACAACTAATCAAGGTGCCAGGTAGATTCTTGATATATCAGGGAAAACACTTTGTAAAGCATATGATTGTCTAATCACTATGCAGTATACCTGAAACTAATATAAAATAATACTGAATATAAAATGCAATTGAAAAATAAAAATTTTGCCTGACCTGTGGTGGCACAGTGGATAAAGTGTCGACCTGGAAAAATGAAGCCACCGGTTTGAAACCCTGGGCTTGCCTGGTCGAGGCACATATGGGAGTTGATGCTTCCTTCTCCTCCGCCCTTTCTCTCTCTCTTCTTTAAAAAATGAATAAATAAAGTCTTTAAAAAATAACTTTTTTAAAAAAGTGAACAAATCTTAGTGATCTATGATAATCATGTGTTCTAACATTAAAAAGTATTCCATAAGAAGTATTTGCCCAAAAGAAGTCAGAAAAGGAGGAAAAAAAGAATATATGAGGCAACTAGAATAAAATAATATAATAGATTTAAAACTAATAATTATATTACATGTAAATTAATTAACTGTTCAATTACAAGAAAGAAATAGAAAAATGAAATCCAAGTAAATATTGCCAGTAATGAATGCAATTGAAATATAAAGACAGAAACAACTTAAAGTGAAAGGATGAAAAAAGACACACCATACCGTATAAATAGTAAACATAAGACAACTGCTATGGTTTATTAATATAAGACAAAATAAAGAGTATATACCACAGATAAAATGGGATATCTATTAAGGAAAAAAATATCAATTCAATCAGAAAGACATAAAAATTCTAATATATGCATACCTAATTATAGAGCTTCCAACAACTAGAAGAACTAAAAGGAGAAATAGATAATTGTAGTGAAAATTTTAACACCCTTATATCAGTAATTGATACAATTAGACAAAATAATCAGAGTGGATAAGGAAGATTTGGACAAAACTATTAACTAATTTGACCCAATTTTCATTTAGAAAACTGTGCACTCAACACCTGAAAATACACATTCTCTTCAAGAGCACGAGGCATGTTCACTAAGAAAAAAAAAAAAAAAAAAGGACCATAAAGTAAGTCTCAATGCATTCAAAAGATTGAAATCTTACAGAGCATAATTTGTGACTACAATTAAATTAAATTAAAAAACCTATAAAATAATAATATCTGAAAAATGCTTAAATATTTTGAAATGAAACAACATAACCTTAAACAACTCATAAGTAAAACAATATCACAAGGGAAACTAGAAAATATTCTAAACCTTATAATAGTGATATACAACATATCAAAAGCAGTGCTTAGAAGAAAATTTATAACTTTAAATTTTAATACTAGAGCCTGACCAGATAATGGCTCAGTGGATAGAGTGTCGGACTGGGATGCAGAGGACCCAGGTTCGAGACCCCGAGGTCGCCAGCTTGAGCGCAGGCTCATCTGGCTTGAGCTAAAAAACCTTGCCAGCTTGGACCCAAGGTCACAGGCTCCAGCAAGGGGTTGCTCAGTCTGCTGAAGGCCCGCAGTAAAGGCACATATGAGAAAGCAGTCAATGAACAACAAGGGTGTCGCAATGAAAAACTGATGATTGATGCTTCTCATCTCTCTCCGTTCCTGTCTGTCTATCCCTATGTATCCCTCTCTCTGACTCTCTCTCTGTCCCTGTAAAAAATAAACAAAAAATTCTAATACTAGAAAGAAAGGACGATTTAAATTTAAAGATCTCAGAGCTAGAAAAAGAAGTAAATTAAACCCAAAGTAAGTTGAAACAAGAAAGATAGCAGAAGTCCAAGAAATAGAATGCAATCAAACAGCAGAGAAAATTTACAAGGCCAAATTTGGTTCTTAGAACAGATTAATAAAATTTGTAATCCTTAGCATTATTGATGAAGAAATGAGAAATAAAACACAAATTACATACTTCAAGAATGTCACTACGATATCCTACAGACATTAAAAGGATAAGACAATATTATGATAGATTCATACTAATACATTTTACAATTTATAAGTACTAAAAAAGTCCTTGAAAAACTCAAATTGCCAAAACAAAACAAGAAGAGAACATTTGACTACTGTATTTCTATGTCTTTAGAGAAAATGAACTTGTAATTATAAATTTCTCCATAAAGAACACTTTAGACCCAGATAGTTTTTACAATAAATGCTCTTAAAGATTTAAGGAAGAAATATTCCCACCATCAAAAACTTAAAAGAATTAGGGGTGATGATTCCCACTACATCTCCATTCAACTTGCCTAGCTGGCCTATGTGAGAATCAAATGCATCTTAGAGAATGACAGTTGATAATTGTAAATTTACACTTGATCCTAGCCAAAAGGCCAAGAAATAATGGTTATTGTAAATTTAATCATGTCTTGACTCCTATTACAACTTCTATTCCAGACATAGTTTCATTGTTTGAGCAAATAAACACTTCCCAATATGTAACTATTGATCTGGCAAATGGCTTTTTTTTAAAAGCCTGTTAGTAAAGACCACCAGAAGCAGTTTACTTTCAGCTGGTAAGGCCAGCAATACACCTTCACTGTCCTACCTCAGGGCTATATCAACCCTCTGGCCCTATGCCATAGTTTAGTCAACAACTACCTTGATCACCTTTTTCTTCCAGAAATCACACTGCTCTTCATCTGTATGGGCCACCAAGTTACTATGTAATTGATCTGAGCTGCTTATCATAAACTCAGTGTTATCTAGAGACTCAGCAACCATAAAGTTGGGCATGCACAAAGGCACTCTATTATCAAACAGAAGTGGCATATACAAAATTGGGCTCAAGTTGACCCTGAAGGCACAAGTAAGTTACATGAAGAAGTGGCCCTAAAGTTCATGGTCCCAGTCCATATCTATGTCTTCATGGGATTTTCCTACAATAAGTGACTGAGGAAGAGAAGATTTGTGCCTAGTTTATAGGTGGTTCTACACTACCCTTAAATGAACATTTGTGACACTCAGCCTATTCTGGGCTCTTCCTGAAGGACAGTGGTAAAGTTTGGAAGTTCTTCTAGTGGGCAGAACTTCAAGCAGTGAATCTTGTTGTTTCTTTGACTTGGAAAGAAAAATGGTCAGAGATATGAGTCTATAGTGATTCATATATTATAGCCAGTGGTTTGGCTGGATGGGCACAAACTTGGAAATAACAAGAATGGAAAACCTGCCTGACCTGTGGTGGCGCAGTGAGTAAAAGCGTCAGCCCAGAACACCGAGGTTGCTGGTTTGAAACCCTGGGCTTGCCTGGTCAAGGCACATATGGGAGTTGATGCTTTCTGCATCTCCCCCACTTCTCTCTCTCTGTCTCCTTTCTCTAAAATGAATAAATAAAATCTAAAAAAAAAAAAAGAATGGAAAACCTAAGACAAAGAAGTCTGAGGAGGAGGTATGTAAATAGACTTTTCTGAATGGGCAAAGAAAGTGAAGATATTTGTGTCTTGTGTGAATGTTCACCAAAATGTGACCTCAGCAAAGGAAAATTTGAATAATCAAATGATAGGACAACTGTTTCTGTGGAATCATGTCAGCCCCTTTCCCCAGCCACTCCTGCCATTTTCCAAAGGGATCATGAATAAAGTGACTATAGTATCAGTGAAGGAGATTATGCATGGCATCTACAACATGAACACCCACTCTCCAAGGCCAACCTGGATACCCTTACTATTGAGTACCCAGTTTGCCAGCAGCGAAACCAACACTGAGTTCATGATATGAACTCAACACTGATTTCATAATGGCACCATTCTTCAGGCTGATTAGCCAGCTACTAGTTGGCAAAACTGACTATAATGAACTATGTCCATCATGGAAGCAGTTCTTTATTTTTATTGGAATAAATATCTATTCTGGATATGAATTTGCTTTCTTTATGTGCAATACCAAAACTACCATCCATGGACTTACAGAATGCTTTATCCGTCATCATGGTATTCCACACAGCATTGCTTCTGATCAAGGGGCTCACTTCACAGTAATGGGCTATGTGGCAATGGGCCCATACTTGGAATTATGAATTCCAAGAATCAAAGGGTGGAATCAGGAAGAACACCATTCACTATTACCACTAGTGACCCACCACAAGTAAAATTTTTGCTTCCCATCCCTGTGAACTTATGATTTGCTGGTCTACTTATCTAAGTTCCACATGGAGGAATGTTCCTATCTGAAGATACAACAATGATCCCATTGAACTGGAAGTTATGACTGCCTTTTAGCCACTTTGAACTTTTCATGCTGCTCAGTCAACAGGCAAAGAAGAGGGTTGCTGTACTGGCTATAGTCATTGATCCTGATTATCAAGGGGAAACTGGACTGGTACAAAACAATGAATATAAGAGTATGCCTGGAATACAGGAACACCTTAGGATATCTCTTAATACTACAATGTCTTGTGATGGAAGTCAGTGGAAACCTATAACAACCCAATTCAAAGACTGTAATGGCCCAGATCCTTCAGAAATGAAAGTTTGGGTCATCCCACCAGGCAAAGAATCACAAAGATCAGAGGTGCTCACTGCAGTCAAAAAGAGTATGGAAATAGTTATATAAGAAAGTAGTTGGATATCAGACAAGGCCACATGATCAGTTGCAAAAATGAGGACTATAATCATTATGAGTATTTTTTGCTTATTTTTAATAAACATGTTTACATTTATATATTATATTATTAATATATTAATATATATTTTTGCTATTTTTGTTTTCTTCCCTCTATTATCCCAATACCATATAACATAAGATATATTAATAATAGTCACTTTACATCACAAGATTTAAGTTATAGGACATCAAGGAGAAGAGTGAACATCACTCAAGACCTTTGCATTGTAGGTAGAGCACAGAGCATTTATCTAGTAGCAGTGGCTGATACAATGCTGTGAGAATACTCCAGCTCCTGAATCCCTCCTGGGAACACTCAGGCAGGGAGTTCGCCCGTTGTACGGAAGCGACTCAGCACCAACTAGGCAACCTCCTGACCTTTTTTGGCCATTTGCCCTTCTGTAACATTCTATTGGCTGAACCCATGTATATAAGCTAGCTTACTTCCATAATAAAGTAGATTTGTGTCACTGAACCTTGTCCCCGGAGTAGGGTCTTGTGCGTCTCCATTGTCCTTACCCTGGGCAGGCCTTGTCCACAACTGGCGCCTCGAACAGAGACCTAACTGGCATCTATGGGATGGGTAAGTGACCCTCTGCAATGAGAAATCTTCTCCCTTATTCTCAAGCCCCGCAGGCTCAAGTCTTGCATGCCCTATTACAGAGTAGGCGAGTTGAAGTTTGTGAAAAGGATCTCTGTACTTACTCTGGTCTCAATCCCTGGATTGAGGACTGCCCTCTGGGACCCAGATACTTGGGCCCGAACTCTCCAACACCTTAATTCCCAAGAAGCACATAAAGGACAAACCTTCCCTCTTGGCCTAACTCCTGCCTTATTGGCAATACATGCCTGCTTGACCGGTGCTCCTGCTGAGAACCCTCCGCAGGTTCCTAAGATCTTACAGGCTACTCCTCTTTCAGAGGAGACCCTGCCCTCCTATTTGCCTCCCTCTATGGAGAAGGAAAATAGTTGGCCACTGAGTTTGATAAACTCGCGGCCGAGCGCACAGAACCAAAACCAACTGAATTAGTAGCTGCGCCATCAGCTCCGCCACCCAAAGAAGTGGAAGTCGCTGCTTCGGCAGTCCCTGCTAGGGCTCAAGGCCCCGCCCCAGTTCCTCAGACTCCATTTTCTATCCCAGCTTTAAAGGCAACAAGTGCTCCCACTGCCAACCCATGGGCTAGCTTAGCGGTAGCCCTTGCTACTGTCCTTGTAATCCAATTAAGCATTTCCTCTCAGAGGGCCCAACAGACACAAGGGGCCTGCTTTGAATGCAAGGGCACAGGACATTTTGCACGACAGTGCCCTAACAGGAAAGGAAAGAATGATAAAAAACCACCTTCTGTGTGCCCCCGCCCCTTGAAGAAAGGGATTTCATTGGAAGCGAGATTGTCGCTCAACCACCAATGCAGATGGAAAGCCTCTAGAGCCTTTAAATGGGAAGAGGGCAGCTCTCAGCCCCACCCATAAGAGAGCAACTCCACACAGGAGTCTATTGGACTTTACCTTTAACTCAGAATAAGGTCTTTCTGACCCTGCCAGTAGAAGGCCACCCCATCCTTGGGCTCATAGACTCAGGGGTTGATGTTTCTGTAATTAGGGAAGAGGATAAAAAGGAAGGCTGGGCCATGCGGCCCAGGCCTCTTGTACAGAGAGTTAGTGGAGTGCAACCAGCCCAACAAGCCATACGGCCACTCCATTGGACAGATCCTGATGGAGCAACTGGAGTTTTCAGTTCTTTATTTATGACTGAATTGCCACATACACTTTGGGGACGGGATGTGCTGTCTTTACTCTGTGTCTCTATTACCAGCCAGCTCCCTCCAGCCAACCCCCCCCCCCAATTCCTAAGGCCAATTAAGGACTCTGGAACCCATCAAACTTACATGGGATACCGACTAACCAATTTGGGTTGAGCAGTGGTCATTAACAGCCTTTAAATTAAAAAAATTACACAAACTAGTTCAGCAACAATTAGAAGCCAAACATATTGAACCTCCCACCAGTCCTCATAATTCGCCTGTCTTTGTAAATCAGAAAAAGCCATCTGGAAAATGGAGATTCCTTCATGATTTAAGGGCTATTAACAAGCACATGGCAAAGATGGGTACTTTACAACCAGGCTCGCCACATCCCTCTGCAGTACCGCAGGCAGCCCATATCAAAATTACAGACATCAAAGATTGTTTTTTCTCAATCACCCTCCATCCAGAGGACAAGCCTTATTTTGCTTTTACTGTGCCCTCCACTAATCATGCTCTTCCAGCTCGAAGGTATCAGTGGACAGTCCTTCCACAGGGCATGAAAAATAGCCCCACCATCTGCCAGCAGTATCTAGGCACCGCAAGGCAACCCTTGCGGGAGCAATGCCTCATATGGATGACATATTAATAGCTCATGTCGATCCTATGGTATTAGAAGAGTGTTACCAGCAGCTCTTAGTTAATCTGAATGCCATTGGACTTTCTGTAGCACCAGAGAAAGTACAAACCCTGCCGCCTTTTACTTTCTTAGGATACTGCATAGAGGAAGAGATAACACCTGTTTCCCCTACGCTCGCAATCCCTCAGCAATGCTCTTTACAGGAATTACAAGAGCTATACGGTCAAATAAATTGGATACGTGGATACCTATCTATATCTACTGCTAAATTAGGCCCCTTGTTCTCCCTCCTTGGGGGCGACACAGAGCTCACTAGCACCCGCCGTCTCACTACAGCAGCAAAGTGGGTTATAATGGACATTAACACTGCTATTTGCTCTGTGTCGATGGCCAAGCTAGACCCTACTCAGCCAATCTCAGCCATTGTGCTGGCCACAAAAGGCATTCCTACCGGAGTTCTGTTTCAGAACAAACCTCTTTATTGGGTACACGTAGCATACAGGCAGCTGTCCAAAATCACCCCCAGCAAGACCGCAATCTGCATTCTTGGTCAGAAGCTACGACACACTTATGTCACCCTGTATGGTCGAGAACCGGATGTTCTCATCCTACCAATCCCTCTTGACCATATACAGTTCCTCCTTCCCAATGACCTATAAGTACAATCACTTGTAGCTAACTTTCCTGGTCAAATAGACAATCACCTACCCAATGATAAACTCCTGCAAACTCTGCAGAGAGTCCCATTACAAACAACCCCTCATTCCTATCCAGCCTCTACCTCTATCCCACATAGCATGCTTGCGTTCACCGTCTCTAGCCATTCTCATTGTGGGATAGTATTCAAATCACCAACAGAAAGCACAAAGTTCCATAAATACAGTTATGCGGGGTCAGTACAAGTAGGCGAGCTACTAGCCATCTATTATGCCCTACGTCTCTGGGAACAGGCTCCCCTCAATATTTTCTCGGATAGTGCTTATGCTGTACAAACAGTTAAAGGTCTTGCCCGTTCCACCTTTTGACCCAAGCAGACATTACTTGATAAGGCCCTCAGCCAGCTTAAAGAACTATTAGAGGAGCGTCAGCACCATTGGTATATTCAACATCTTTGCTCTCACTCAGGCTTACCTGGTCCTCTTACAGCAGGCAATGCATAGGCGGATCGCCTAGTTTTAACAGTTTCTCCTATTGAGCAAGCTAAGCAGCTCATGCCTGATTTCATGTGTCTGCCCATTCTCTTAAATCTCTCTTTCCCGATCTCACTCACGCAGCCTGCAAACACCTTGTACGTGTTTGTAAACAATGTGGGCCTTTACTACCTGTAGGCCCCCTACAACCACAAGGTGTCAATCCTTGGGGCCTACAGCCTAATGCTGTATGGCAAGTAGATGTCACTCATATTCCCCAATTTGGCAAACTTCACTATGTACATGTAGCAGTAGACACCTTCTCCGCAGCCATTGCGGCCATGGCCCTGGCTGGAGAGAGAACTAAACATGCAATCTGTGCCCTTCGACAGGCCATGCTTTGTCTTGGTGTACCTTGGGAAATTAAAACTGACAATGGTCCCTGTTATACCAGCAGCCAGTTTAAAGCCTTTTGTTCCCAATGGCAAATCACACACTGCCTTGGCATTCCTTATAATCCCCAAGGACAAGCCGTTGTAGAAGGGCAACACAGAGACATCAAGCTTCAAATTCAAAAAGAAAGGGGGATATGCCCCAGGCCTCACCTGGAGAAGTGCTCCTCAGTGCTATATTCACTCTCAATTATTTAACTTTTGATTCTGAAGGAGTAACTCCCGCTTATAAACACTGGGGAGGCCTTAGTAGCCAACTGACCCTGTTGCCGTTAGTACGCTGGAAGGACCCAGCCACAGCTCAGTGGCAGGGACCGCACCCCCTTTTAACACAAGGAAGAGGTTATGCTTGTGTCTTTCCATAAAATAGCCCGCATCCAATTTGGATCCCAGGAAGGAACGTACGGCCACTCCCGGTGACCCTAGATGACCCCACCAACGATGCCTCCAACACCTGTGAACCCTCCAGTTCAGGAGAGGGTCAGCCTCAGCCTTGATGAACAGCCGCCTGGAGGAGGTTCTCAGCGCTCCAGGAGGAGACCTCGTAACCAACATGCTCATAGCATAACCTGGGGAGATATGAAGGTGGTAGGTGAACAGGCTCAAACATTAGCCCATGACGGAGTCCCAGGTCCAGGCACTCTGTTCCTCCTCATGTGTGCTATTATCATAGCAAACTCCCAGGCACGAGGAGATCCTCACGTCTGGGTGGCTGTTCCCCACCCTGGCATAATTATGCCTGTTGAAGTTAATAGCCCACAGTTTCCAGCAGTATATTTCAGTAACTGCTCCCTTAGTCTCCCTTGTGACAATCGTGGCTGGGAATCCCAACAGTGGAACGGCACTGTATGGGGTAACCTCAGTGATCCGATGCTACTTAAGTTTACTAACACCATCCCCTCAAAGGGGTGGGTCCTCCTTCGAAATCATACTACAGGGTACTTTGCTGAAAACAGTACTACCAACCAAGGCTCAGTACTTGGCCTACAAGCCCTCCTCCCTCTAGCTACCAACAACTGGGCCCACCCCGCTAACCTTGCCTTCCCAGGGTCGCCTCTTTGCCCATTCTCATATGACAAACATCTAAGAACACTCCAGAGAGAAGGAATTCCCTGGAGAGACTGCCGCATTGCCTCTGGCCTGGATGTGTAGATCTTCAATCTCGGAGTTTAGCATCGAAAGCTGAGAGACAGAATGCAACCATATGCAGTACGCAGGCCGCGGCAAGCCATCCATTCAGTGTTTGGACGCTGGGACCTTTGCGGGAAGGGGCGTGCACGGACCTACGTCCATTTTTTTACAATAAAAAATGGAACTGTGTTTAACAGCACCTGGAAGGTCTCTGTAACACAATGGGAGGGAAATGACATCCCCACCCCTAGGATCAATCCCCTGTTTAAGGCCCCTGTTCTATTTCCTAACTAGTAAGCTTGCCTCATTGTTTAATACAGCTAATAATAGGTATTATAGTTGTTTTAGTTCTACTAGGGTTCCGTTGCATAATGCATAGCATTCAGAAGCTACAACAGCAACAAGCAGTCATCAAGCTAGTTCAACTGGCCTTAATTAAAAGAGAAGGGGGAGATGTAGGTAGAGCGCAGAGCATTTATCTAGCAGCAGTGGCTGATGCAATGCTGTGAGAATACTCCAGCTCCCGAATCCCTCCTGGGAACACCCAGGAAGGGAGTTCACCCGCTATATGGAAGTGACTCAGCACCAACTAGGCAGTCTCCTGACCTTTTTTGGCCATTTGCCCTGCTGTGACGTTCTATTGGCTGAACCCATGTATATAAGCTAGCTTACTTCCATAATAAAGTGGATTTGTATCACTGAACCTTGTCCCTGGAGTTAGGTCTCGTGCGTCTCCATTGTCCTCACCCCAGGAGGGCCTTGTCCACATTGTATCCTCTTCTGAAGAAAGGGTCATGATATTTTTGGTTATACACAGGATAGTTGTGTCATATTAGCAAAAGTAGGACTTTGTTATTGCTTTTATTTGGAGCTTAGGTACAATTTAAGAGATGTGAATGTACACTTAGGCCCTGGCCAGTTGGCTCAGCGGTGGAACGTCAGCCCAGTGTGTGGAAGTCCCAGGTTTGATTTCTGGTCAGGGCACACAGGAGAGGTGCCCATCTGCTTCTCCACCCTTCCCCCTCTCCTTCTTCTGTCTCTCTCTTCCCCTCCCATAGCCAGGGCTCTATTGGAGCAAAGTTTGCCTGGGCGTTGAGGCCGACTCTATGGCCTCCACCTCAGGTGCTAGAACAGCTCTGGACGCAATGGAGCGGCACCCCAGATGGGTGGAGCACCGCCCCCTGATGGGCATACCAGGTGAATCACGGTTAGGCGCATGCGAGAGCCTGACTGTCTCCCTGCTTCTAACTTCAGAAAAATACAAAAATACAAAAAAAAAAAAAAAAGGAATAGATTGTGATAGTCAGTTTTGTGGCAACTCTACTAGGTATAGTCCCCAGTTATTCAATAAAACACCATTTTAGGTGTTGACCTAAAGGTATTTTGTTGATGTGATTAAAGGAAATTACCCTCAGTTATTTGAGTAGGGCTGACCCAGTCAGCTAGAAGATCTTAAGAGCAGAACTGAGGTTTCCCTAAAGAAGAAAAAATTATGCCATGCCTGTGGACTGAAGCTTCAACTCCTGCCCAAATGTTTTCAACCTGCCATTCTTGATGACATGTTCTACAGATTTTAGACTTAATTGGACAGCTTCCACAATTTTATAAGTCAATACCTTGCATATAGTCATCTGTCAATCAATCTATCAATCATCTACCTATCTGATTGTCTATCATCTATCTGTCTATCCACTCACATGCATATGTATATAAACATATACTTATCCTACTAGACCTTTTTCTGGTAGTCCTTTAATAGATACACTTCTCAACTTTTTTTATGAGGCCAGAAGAACTCTGATATCAATACTTGACAATAACATACCAGGAAAGAAAATTACAGACTCATGAATTATAGATATAAAAATTCATATGCCTGACCTGTGGTGGCACAGTGGATAAAGCGTCGACCTGGGAACATTGAGGTCGCCAGTTCAAAACCCTGCACTGGTCTGGTCAAGGCACATATGGGAGTTGATGCTTCTAGCTCCTCCCCCCTTTCTCTCTCTCTCTCTCTCTCTCTGTGTTTCCTCTCTAAAATAAATAAATAAATAAAAAAGAAATTTAAAAATTCATAATAAAATGCTGATAAATCAAATGCAGTAATGTAAAAGGAATAATACTCCATGACCAAATGGGTTTACTCCAGTTAAAATTAGCACAATATTTGAAAACCAGTCACTGAAATTCATCACTTTAACAAAATAAAAGAGAAAAACCAGATCACCATCTTAATGGAGCAACAAAAGCATTTGACATTCCATATTTATTTCTGGAGAAAATTCACGGCAAACAAAAATTAGAGAGAAGTTTCCAGAATGTGATAAACAGCACCTATAAAAACCTACAGCAAATATTATATTTAGTCCCCAAAGAATGGGAACAAGGCAAGAATATCTACTTTTACCACTTCTTATCATCGTTGAACATAAAAGTCATAACTAGTGTAATAAGGCAAGAAAAAGAAACAAAAAGCATAAAGATCTGAAAGAAAAAATAAAACTGTCTATATTTGTATTTGACATGATCGTTTATGTTGAATGGTAACTCCACCACTTCCTGACTCTGTGATTTGGGCTAATAATCACTATAACAAGCCTACTCTCATATGGAAGATGGTGGCGCCAAGTTATGAGGATGGGATGAAATGATATACAAAAGTGTTTAGCTCCATGGCAGGTTCATGAAATGTTGATGTTGATAAATGATGGCGGTAGTGGTAGTAGCTTAAAAAAAAATAGGACTTTTAACTTCACTTAAAAAATCCAGAGTTTTAACTTTCTATGCCTCAATTTCTTCATCAGCTACATAGATAATACTGTTGCCTACCACATAGGGTTCTGTGAGGAGTACAAGCAAATACATAAAAAGTGTTTTGAACAGCACCTGAAACAAAATAAGTGTTGATATATGTTTGCTATTTTGATTATTATCTAGTTATATGTTTCACACAGAATAATCTTATATTTTTTACATTGTTCTTCAAGAAACCACCTTAATAGAAAGAATTTGGGATTCAATCTTCCTGGTAAGAAATATAGTAGAGCTTCTCTGGAATCCTAAAGTGATTTGTAGCCAAAGAAATTTCATCAGATTTAATACTCTATACCAGTCACTGTTAGGTACATTTATATATTTTAATCTCCTTTAATCCTTAAACCAACTTTTGGATGGGTACTATCCTCAGGCTCATTTTATGAGAAACTGAGACACAGTTAAATAATTTTCCCAAAGTCCATCTGTCAATAATAGACCAAGTTAAGATACCATTTCAAAATTGAGACTCTTGGACATGGACAGGGGGAGGGATAGGGAAAAGGTGAAGGGGTGATAGGAGGGGAGGGTCACAAAGAAAACCTGATAGAAGGTGATGGAAGACAGTTTGACTTTGGGTGATGGGTATGCAACATAATCAAATGTCAAAATGACCTGGAGATGTTTTCTCTGAATCTATGTACTCTAGTTGATCAATGTCAATGGTTAAAATTAATTGTCTAAATAAAAAGAAAAAGATACCATTTCAAAACTTCCAAGTTCAAGCATTTCCATTGCATCTTAGTCATGTACAACACAAGCAGCTTCCAACCAACCTCACCAGATTGTGTTTATTCTTTGTGTACAGATAAAATTAGTCATGCACATTTATTCTAAATGTCCAAATTAAGATTGTGTGTGTCAAATGAATGCAAACTGTTGGTGGGGGCAGGGAGAGAGGAAGAGAGAAGGGTTTTCTTCATTCCAAGTGATTTGGATCAACACCAGCATTTCTGCCTTAGCTTTCCAGGCTCTGCTATGAGAAAGGGAAAACAGGGCATATAGTAAAGGGGGGTCTCACCAAACTCCATGCCCAGTTCTTGCCAGGAAAAAAAAAAAGCGGCAGCTAAAAATGTAACCTGTGCTGGATCCTTGCACAAAGTCAGCCTTCATCACTTACTGCTACTTGGTCTAGAAGAAATATTTCATTAACTGCACTCTTGCTGTAGATTTTATCTAGTTGCCATAGAAACTTTGGAGGAAAAAGCTTGTTTTTAACCCTTGGACTAGGTTTGCTACCCAGTTTTATAGCTCTATTTAAAAGCCCCCTTGTTATTTTAAACTCTTTCCCTTCTGCTCTCCTGTTCTCTCCTCCTGTGAGACAGCTGGACAGGACCTGTTTATGACCTTCTTTCTAACTGCCACTGTGATTCTGGCACAAATCCTGAGGGGAGAGGGCAACCGCCAATAGTGTTTTTCCATGTTTGTCTGTGAGATGAACTCTGGTTGCAACCAAATTTTTTAAAAACTGAAGTTTCACTTCATCAAAAATAAAATTGAGCCATCTTGCTTTTATCGCCTCTGCCAAGCCAGCTTCCCCACCTAGCTTAAGTCCTTACAGAAGGCACCACAAGCCCCACAGCCTCCCAGACAGCCTCCAAATTAAAAGCATCTGTTGTCTTGATACTCGGACTCCTTCTGTCTTCCCACGGGCCCCCTCCTCACTGCCCCTGGAGTTACAAATACACCACTGGGGTTGTGCTTGCCTGTATAGCTTTCTTTTCCCTGAGGGACATACACATGTATTTCAGAGCAGGGATCTAGGCTTGGTTTATAACCAATGGGCTCCCACGATGTGAACCTTCGCTGTCTCCATACTTGATGGCATCTTTCCTACATTAACTCTTTGTTCTCCTGCCTGGGAGCTCATTTAACATGTTTGAAAATTCTAGTTACAATTGGTGTTGTCCACAGGAAAGAGGTGGGTATTAGTCAATGAGTTGTATTTACTGGGGTGAGTCAGAGCCTGGCCTTACTCTGGTTTGGAGGGAAAGTTGAGGGCCAGATGTTGGGTGTTTCTAGAAGCTACAAAAGGTACCCTGTGGAGGATAGAAAGATTGCTTCCAAGCTCTTTTAATCTGGGCCATAGATGGAGATATGGTTGGCTATATCAGCTGAGAATAATGTCACCTAAATAACATACTGACCCTGCCAAGGCAGATACAGCCTCTTAGGGAGGAAGCGGAGGTAAGGGCTTCACTTGTCTCCAGGTCATGACTGCCATCCCATAGACTTAGCCTTGCAAGATGAGGATGAAAATTGAGTGCAATGGCCTATCAAGAGCTTGAAACTGCCAGGCAATTCCACATTGCAGGAGTGCCACCCATTCATGGGATTGTCTTCTTTTAGAATTTTTATGACCACATCTCTGATTATGGAGTCCCAGAGAAAGGCCTGGATGACTCCCACGAGCATACAGAAAGAGAATGATTCATTGCAACCTGTTCTGTTCCTGTGATTACTAAGTAACAAGTGAGATAAGCCAGCTCATCAGTGAAATGCTCCCTGGAGAGGAAATGGCTTCAGGGTTGCCAAGATAGGCAGTCTTTCTCTGGTAGGAAGTCCAAAGGTGAGCATTGTGGCTGGGTGTGTATCTAAACTTGGCTCAAAGCTGCCAAGTATTCCAGGTGAGCTTTAGATGTGGGAAAGGAGACATTTCAATTGTATATACAGGTTACTTGGAGCTATGAACTCTGTCTCTCTCATCTCTGAATGCCTCTCATATCTCAGGCACAGCTTGGTCCATAGCAGATGCTAAATGGTTCAATGTACACCTAATAGAGATATTTTTGTTTTTTGCTATAGATCACATATGTCTTTCCTTTTTTGAGAGAAAGAGGAGAGAGAGGGAGAGAAGCATCAACTCATTTCACTTAGTTGTTCCATTGGTTGCTTTTTATATGTGCCTTGACTGGGGCTGGAACCAGCAACCTCAGGGGTTGAACTAGTGCCCTCGGGATCAAACCAGCAACCCTGAGATTGAACTAGCAAACTTGGCACTCCAGGACAATGCTATGTCCACTGTACCACCAGCCAGGGCCTACTTCTTCTTTTTTTTTTTTAATGATAGCTTTACTGAGATATACTTCACATACAATAAAATTTATCCTCTTAATGTATTCAGTTCAGTGGACTTTAGAGTATGGTTGTCTCTTGCCATATCATGGTTCACTTTTCGCAGTCTCACTGTATCACAGATTTTTAAATTGTACATATCTAATTTCATATTGCAGATTTTTTGCTATATTGCAAGATTTTGCAGTATATAGGTATTTTTATATATTACTATTTTAATTATCTTTGTAGTAAAATAAGTGTTTTCTAGCCTAAAAAATTGAAAATATAAAAGTATAAAATATATTAAGAATAGTAAATCGAAATAAAATATGTAGTATACAGCAGACAAGTAGACAAAGACTCACATGTGGAAAATGCAGCTACAGCTACTTCTGCTTGAGTTAGTTTGCTCATGTGAGATCAGTACTGCACAGCTAATTCATCATCATCTTCATCATTCAAGTTGTAGTATATTCACTGGTGAGTACCCATATAGAATTTCATATGTTGTTAAAATTACATAGGTTTAAGAGTATAGAAAGTGTTTAAGAGCATAGAAAGTATTTATAAGAGTGTGGGAGCCTGACCTGTGGTGGCACAGTGGATAAAGCATCAACCTGGAATACTGAGGTTGCCGGTTCAAAACCCTGGGGTTACCTGGTCAAGGCACATATGGGAGTTGATGCTTCCTGTTTCCTCCCCCTCTTCTCTCTCTCTCTCTCTCTGTCACTCTTCTCTAAAATGAATAAATAAATTAAAAAAAAGAGTGTGGGAAAGGTTTATAAGAGTGTAGAAAGGATTTATAAAGTCTTAAAATATATGTAAATAATAAATATAAGGTCTCTACTTAGTGGATTTTTGCCTGTTGTGGGGGGTTCTGGAACCTAACCCCCGTGATAGATGAGGGATCACTGTATTTGCAGAGTCATATAATTATCACCATTATCTAATTTTAGAACATTTCATTACCCCCCTCCAAAACTTTGCACCCATTAGCAATCACTACCTGTTCCCCAGCCATCAGCTGCTGGAAACCACTAGCTAAATCAACTTTCTGTCTCTGATCATAAATTTCTTATCACTGCATTCAACAGTTTTAGAGATCTCTGCATAAGCACACAAAGCAAAATTTCCATGAGGCCTAGCTCTTCAGAAAGCTTTCCTTGTGTTATCCAGGTTTTAGCTAATTCAGTCTCATCCTTTCTATCACTTAAAAGAACAGATGGCTCTTTAGCCTTCTCCAGGCCAAAGCTGAGTCTCAGTATTGCCAAACATATTGATGAGCACTGAAATTCAGCCCAGAATCACAATGAAAGCAAATGCGAAATACCTGGACATCTCCAAAGTAATCAGGCATTTCCCCATACTCTAGCACCATTTAGCAACTCCATGGGGACCCATTCTGGTGCAGTGACTCTTAGCAGAAATGGAATTTGGGGCATGCCAGGTCACTGATGGGAGGTCAGCCTTGGTCTGAAAAGGCAGCAATGAAGATAAGAGTAGAGTTAGCCATGGCAATGCATATGATGTAGCATCAAGTGCTGCTGTAGGTTGAAGTCCCAAAGCTGAAGCCCATGGTTATGAGGTTGCACTGGGAGTAGAGGGAAGAACCTGAAGATCTCAGACCCAGGTTCGGGAGCCAGGATGGGCAGCCAAGTACTGAACACAGGAAACACTGGATGCTGATCAGGGTGAGCAGGGTGGTTCTAAGGACTTTGCCAAATAGCTTGTTGCTACTTCAGTCAGATTTATTGGTCCAGTTCAGCAGTTTTCACCTGAGAGCATTTTTAAAGGCACCATGGGATCTTTGACACTAGGAACTGAGAACCACTGATGGATGACAAAGTGGAGGAGGTTAGTCCTTCCTTCAACAGCTTAAGCCTCTTTTTAAAAAAGAGTAAAAGTTGGTGAAACCAATTCTCCAGTTTCAAGAACATCATGGCAGCCTTCCTTGGAGTGATGAGGCTCTGTGTTATGTCTATACTTGGTTGTTAACCTGCAGCTATTCCAGGCTAGAATGTAAGCTTCTCACAGGGAGAATCTGTGTCATTTTGTACCCTGCTGCTTATCAATGACCGGCACATAATAACCACTCAATAAAGACTCTGTTAGAGAATGACTCAATACCTGTCTCCAGAAAAAATACCATCTCATTTTTTCTAATTTCTCAAGGAGATAAGGAGAAAATGATAGTAGTAAGATTGTCCACAGAACTTAGTGGCAAAAAGAGTACCCTTCCTACAAAAATTACTGTATTGAAGAGGGTAATTAGGATAAAATGTAAATGTATGCTTTTGAATATGCTTCTTTTATCAGCAGAAAACAACAACAACACTGTACTACCCATCCAAATTGAAAATATGTGAGCTGAATAAAGATTAAAAAAAAAAAAAAACACCTTGATGTGAGGCTAGGAAAACAAGCTCTGAACACTGGTGCATAGACTGCCAGTAACTTGCCTGCTGGTTGACCCTCCTCTCCCCATGCTCTTGGCAGACACTGCTAACTACGTCTATGCTATTCTTTCCCACCAAACTGAGGCTTAACTGTGGAATCCTTGTCAACATTGTATTTCACGTGGTCATTACTGGGTGGCGGGTGTTGATAGATGTAATATAAGCCATTAGTCATGGCTGGGCTAGAGCGTAGCAAGGGCAGGCCCAAGAAAGAGAGTGAGATCATTTAAGGGAGAGGAGGAGAACTGGGAAGAGCCCTGATGCGTGGTTGAGATCGTGGTCTGGCTCGTCTTCCATGTAGGTTACTGGGTGCATGCAGAACAGCCTTAGCCTAACTCAAGGAATGCCCTGGGGCTGGATCAGAGACAAAGTCTGTTAACCCAAAGCCTGAGTCTAGAGGAGTGGCCAGTTCAGTGAAACAGCATTAATTCTGCACCAGGCTCAGTGAATAATTGAGTCTGCCCAGGAGACATGCCTCAGCTACAAGTTGCCTGTACTCCAACACCCCCTGCCCAGGTGAAAAATACCATTGTTATATAATTTGATGGAGCGAACAGCATCTGCCCCTGTGTTGTGATGGCAGGACAAGGGAAGGAGTTGTGTCAGAAGTAAAGGGGTCTTCTCAGAGATCCAGGGAAGCTGGTTAGAAGAGGATTCTCTCTTCTCCTGTCTTCCCAAGAGGGTACAAAAGAAAATTACCTGGGGTATAGCCTATGCTTGGCAATAGCTTCTTTGTAAACCTGAAATGCTTGTACCTAATCTTCATACCATAGCTCTGCAGAGCAGAGGTGGAGGGACTGAAACCCAGACAGCTACATGACAGGGTCTCTGACACACAGTAACACAGCCAGGATCAGCCTTTAGGCTCTTCTTGTTTGAGACCACTTTTCCTGCTGAGCAGCACTGACTCATCTGGGCTGACAACAGAAAGCATGATGCCCAACAGGTCACATCATAAGGTAAACAAAACAGCAGTGGGCTGGAACTGCTAGGTACCCTATTTTTTGCTCCATAAGACTCACTTTTTTCCCCAAAAAGCGGAGGGGAAAATGCCCATGCATCTTATGAAGCACAAAATATGGTATTTTATTAATAATTTAACACACAATTTGGCTCAGAATATTTTTTTCTTATTTTTCTCCTTAAAATTCTAGGTGTGGCTTATGGTCAGGTGCGTCTTATGGAGTGAAAAATACGGTATCGCTAGAAGTATTTTCTTGCTTTACAGTGAAGGGAATGACTAAGTAAATTTGTTTTTGAGGTCGATAACATTCTTCTAATATGCATGTTTGACTATGGATCAGAAAAGTCAGTGTATGGGCTGGCTTAACCTTCCTCAGAGGCAATGTAGAATTAGAGCAGTTAGGAAGCCCTGAATGCTTCCTAGCTGTGCAGTGTTAGGTAATTACTTCCACTCTTTGAGCAACCATACATTTAGGATACAACTATTTACTTCTTAGGGGCTGTCCTGAGGATTAACAGCATATGTAAATAGCTTAACACTTAATACATGTTCAACAATGCTAAATTCACCCCTCCTAGGAAAAGAAGGAGGTTGGTGGTTTTGTTCTTAGAAAATAGGTAACACAGTAGTAAGTCCATGTTAGAGACAAGGCTGGAATCCGGATTTCCAAATGTCCAGGCCAAAGCTCGCTTTTCTTTTCCATCTCTGTGCAGTCTGGCCGGCCTGCAGACTCAGGCAGGGGCGAAGGGGTGGTGGTGGGGAAGTCCGGGGGGTGTGGGGAGGCACCTAGTAACTGGCCAGGTAGAATGGATTCTGTGGCCACCAGGGCCCTGGCGCTAAAATGGGAGCAGGCACCTGTGCCCCGCCCTCGAGGCTGCTTTTGGATTCATTTCAAGTGAAACACAATTTGAAGAGAATTAGTCATTTTCTCGGGAGGTGACAACAGCACGAAAGTCTGAGGAGGGAGCTGAAATGAAGGAGGGGCGCGGCACTGGCGACCCCTTCACCCAGGAATACATACTCCGAAAGAGCCCCCCGCTGGGGGCTGCTGACAGCCCTTCCTGGCTGAGGGCACTGCGTATCTCAGAGTCCCCTCCCACCCTCCTTGTGGCCAGCTGCTCTCTCAGGCCTCAGCCTCTGCCAGCTCCCTCCGCCAGGCCTACGCCTTGCCAGGAGGTCAGGCCCAAAACACAATGCAGCAGCAACAGTGAAGGCTGAGCAAACAGCCCCAAACCCATGATGAGAAGGTGAACGGGAGCGGGGGTGGAGCGGGCAGGCTGCCTGGGAATGACACCAGCACTACTCATCATGGTAACAGGGCCCCAAGTTCTCCAGACCCGGAGCTGAGCGGGGCGTGGTGGCTACTCCTGAGCACATCCTGGGAAAGGACCATCTTCTCTTAAGTAATGTGCTCACATGATGGTTGGTACCCCGCAATGAAGAGCCACGAAAGCGTGAAAGCAGGACCGCGAGGCCTCAGAGAAGGCAGTCAAACAAAGGCTAGCATATTTTAGAAAAAGAACTCTTCCTCAGCAATCAGCAGCACAGTCCTGCCTTCAGCTAAGCCCCCTGCATAGCCTGTGTGCTTTGTCCTGGAGGCACTCAAAGCTCTGCGAGGCAGCAGGAGGTATCCACCCTTACCCTCCCGCCCTCCCCTCCCCCGCCTGGCCCCAGCCCCCTGGAACACGAACTGTGACCTGGAGAGGAAACTTTTTCCTGCACTGTGGGAGCAAAAGACAGGCAGAAGCACAGCCCCAGGGAGGAGAAGGGTGCCTGAAACTCACCGAGGGAAGCACAGACAGTGTGAAGACCAACAATCCATCTCCTTCCTCCTCGTCAGCCATCCAGTCCCCCATCTCTGGTTCCCAGAGAGCAGCCTCTGTACTGCAGAGGAATCAGGCCTGTCCCGGCTTTAAAGAGCATCAGGTGTCTGTAGCTGGGGGCCTGCCTTTCCTTTTCTCTTTTCTTTTCTTTTTCAGCCTGCCATTCTTTCTCCAAATGTTTTCCTTTTCTTCTCTTCATTCAGCATCACTCTAGCCCAGATTCTGTCACCTCATCCTTGGATGCCTGCAGTGGCTACTACATGGCCTTTTAAGCACAGCTATCTATCTCCCTTTTGGCTCTCCCTGCCATGATCATAAGACTCTTCTTCAATGACGTGTTTAACATGAAAGTTTTTGCTCCCAGTTTTACATCGATGTCCTGTGAGGCAGTGTCTGGAGCCCAAACCTCTCTGCTGGCTTTCCAAATCCTCCATGGTCTTGTGCCAGCTTCTACAGATCGCTTCCTTCCGGCTAAGCCAGGCTCTTCCCCATTCTCTGTTCATGCCAGACTCATCCGATCTCTGTTTCTTATCCTGCTTCCTGTAACGCTCTCTTCACCCTCTCTGCCTAATCAAATTCTACCCCTCCTTCAAGCCCAGGTGCCATCTCATTTACTCCTTGCCTTAGACTTCTTAAGCCCACATGATCTCTCATTCCTCTGAACTTCAGCTGAAGTCAGTGGTTCAACATGTGAGTTTCTGATTATCTCATTTGTCTAGCTAGTGCATAACAAAGTTGAAAGCAGGGCTTCTGCTTGCGTCCTTCAGTGGCCTTAAAAGAACTAGATAAGAGTATGGTGTTCACAATAAAAGGGTCATAATTCATATTTGTTGGTTCAACAAAGTCCAGGGTGATTTTTAATTACAGTAAAATCATTCATTCATTCAACAAATGCCTACTGAGTACCTACTATGTGCCAAGATCTGTGCTAGAGATCAAACTGTGAAAAAGATAGGCATAGTCCTTAAGGAATTTATAGACCAATGGTAAAGACAGATTGCCAATCTCCCTTTCTTGGGAGCCTGGGCTGCTCTCCTACTCTGGGCTCAGCCTGAGCCCCCTCCCTCAACCAAGCCCAGCAGTCACAATGCAGACCAGCATGATGATGCCCCGAAGGGAACAAATAGCCTGCCATGGAGGTACAGAAAGAGGACAACTACCCTAGTCTTGGAGATTATAGGATTCCCAGAGTTGATGTTTCTTAAAATAAAACCTTGAGTTAGCACCCTGGCCAGGCAGCTAACTCAGGCAGCAGTTAGTTAGAGTGTTGTCCCAATATACAAAGTTTTGAGTTCTGTCCCCAGTCAAGGCACAAGGCACATACAAGAATCAACCAATGAATGCATGGATAAATGGAGCAACAGGTTGACATTTCTCTTTCTCTCTCTCCCCCCACCCTTCCTCTCTCTCTGAAAAATCAATAAATATTTTTAAAAATTAAAGTAAATCTTTAAAAAAAGAAAGACCTTGAGTTAGCTGATTAAGGATGCCAGGGAGAATAAGAGAGGAGTACTTTTAAAAGAACTGAAAGATTTAATGTAGATTGATCATTTCTAAGAATATCACTTCAGTTTTTCCTATTTACTTGAAGAACCTCTATGCTATACATAGCTAGTAAATAATAACATAATTATCTGTTTATATCTATTGATCTAGTCATTTATCTACCCATCTATGTATTTTTAGCCAAGTGTATGCAAGTCCTGTGTACTTTCTAGTCGTGGTCTGGGTAGAAGCATGAGAATTCGATTTTTATAGCATCTGTGTAGATTTTCATTCTCAGGTGCCCGATATGTTTGGCATAGTGTTGTTTGCAAGTGGAGCGTGAGGAGAAGGGAGGGGAAAGGGATGGATTAGGACTCTCACAGAGTCCATGCATTGGTTCCATGCATCTATTCTTATTCATAGCATTTTTTTTTAGTAGCAGCATGGGGATGACCTGACTGCCAACCTATGATGAATAAAATGAAGAGACTGCCCGTGTAAAAATCTGTAGTCCCTTCCATTACTGAGAGCCAAAGAGCTGCGTCCCATTCCAGCTGGCCTTTCACATGTTCAGAGTAGCAGGGCAGTTCCTTGAGTAAAAAGAAAGCAAGACTTAAGCATCATACATTTCTCAGAACAGTGTCACAGTCTGGATGCTGGATGTACTGGCATTTTATTACTCTACTTCTGTTTACTATTGTTTCTTTCCATTTTAAAGAACACAACTGGTTCTACAAATAGAACACAGAATTCTGGGGTAAAATAAATGGATGATTAAATTAAAGTATGATGCCAGTGTATACATGCAGGAGAATAAATAATATTTTATGACTAAAGATCCTTCCAGTCACATCGAGATCCTCCTATTTGTGGACCTGTCTGTACAGAGGCATGGTGCTGCCTAGCACACTGAGTTCTAACTTGTCTGAGTGCCACAGTCTTCCGTTGCTGTCTGGAGCTGGCTCTCAGCAGCTCATGCTAAGTATTCAGGACACAGATATCACCCTTCTTTGTTTTCCATGGGATGGCAAAAGGCCGTGAAACACACTCAAGGCCCCACAATTCTTTTGACTGGTTTGGAAACAGGAAGGCCCTGGCTGTGATATTCAACCACATTAAATGAGTGGCATTATCTGGAGCCCTGCAACATGAGTTCATTGCCTTGCTGGTCTTTGACGCTGAGCACACTGGAAAAAGGCTGTGTGTAATTAGGAGCCTGACTAGTGAAAAGGGCTTTGCTCATGCCACATGCCCAGTTTCTGTCCTCAGAGGAGGGTGTCCATCTGAGAAAGTTTAAGCCCTTAGGGAGATACATTTATAAAGAATTTTGAGGATGTGTGGATATCTTGTTACGGTGACTTCAGGTTGGGGAGGAGATTCTCAGCCAGAATGTAGATTTAGGCCAGGACACTTGCCAGAGATAAGACTCTAATGGACTCTGCTGTTGACAATTGTGCACAGTAAGCTGTGGGCTCTTGAGCTGGGCGACTGTGATGTGTTTTTGTAATCAATTCTTCCCAGTCTGCTGTGAATGGTTTTCAGGCACTTAAATGACTCAATGACTTAATATTTCATTTTAAACCATGCTCTGCGCAACAAAGAAGGCTGACATTAGTATTTTCAGACTTTAGATGTGCCTTATCCAGCCAGGTTGATTTCAAACCCTGTAGCATTGTAGAAATATTTCTTATAAATGTTAATAAATAACCCGCATTATTCTTCAGAAAAACAGAATCAATCTTTGCAATGATATAGAACAGCTATGAAATGAGGAGAATATGGAGGTCTTTAGCACTCTTTAGACATAAGTACAATCTCTCTGAATGGAAGCTCTCCCACCCATACTGTGGGCTTTCATTTGCTAGACTGTGAGGTTTCTTTAATTCCTACACTGTTTAGCTTGTAATTTTAAAAATAATCTAATACAGTCTCTTTCCTGAGGATCCCAGTAATCTGAACAAGCTAACAAGCATTTGTTTCCCTTCCTTCACTCCCAGTGTGGTTTCCAGGCTCTCTGTTACCCACCTCAGCATTTCTGTCACCCTCGTACCTCCCAGTCTGGCTGTGGAGAGATATGCTCAGAGCTTTGGGCAGGCTTGATCATGCTGAACCAAAGCAAACTCAGGACCTAAATATTTGGAGGGAACCGGAAAGTCATTTGGTTCAATGTTCCTTCCCAATGGTCATCTCTTCCCTAGCTGAAATCCTCACTTCTTTATAAAACAGTGTAACAGTGGGACATCACCTATCGCCATAAAGATCAACCAGCCCTCATCCCAGTGGTTCTATTTCAGTCTCATTTCCCTTGCTCATCTCTGGTGTGGAACTCTTTATAATGATTAGAGATAGTTGTTTATATACCCGAAGTTTAAGGCAGGAGCCCTGTTTTGTTTTTCATTTTTGTACCACCGTTGTCCCTGACAAATGAGAACTGAAAAGAAATGAGCAATTCTGCCTGACCAGGAGATGGTGCAGTGGATAGAGCATCGGACTGGGATGCAGAAGACCCAGGTTCAAGACCCCGAGCTCGCCAGCTTGAGTGCGGGCCCATATGGCTTGAGCAAAAGCTCACCAGCTTGGACCCAAGGTCGCTGGCTCCAGCAAGAGATGCCTCGGTCTGCTGAAGGCCCGCGGTCAAGGCACATATGAGAAAGCAATCAATGAACAACTATGGTGTCACAATGGCAACAAAAAACTAATGATTGATGCTTCTCATCTCTCTCCATTCCTGTCTGTCTCTGTCCCTATGTATTCCTCTCTCTGACTCTCTCTCTGTCCCTGTAAAAAAAAAAAAAAAAAAAAGAAATGAGCAATTCTAACCTTCCACTTCAGCACCAATTCATCTCACTCTGTCAGTCAACCAAACCAACCCATTTAACTATTCCACAGTTCAGTCCACATTTTTCTAACTGGTCTGAATAGATGTAATGAAAGAAACTATCAAATAGCCTTTGAAGACCCAGATATATTTCCCTGATCTTTGGGTTTAATATTTCAATTTTAAAAATGGAAATAATTTATTTTTAGTGAATCCATGTTAGAATCTGGTAATCATGTCTCACTTTTCTACATGTTAACAAGAGATTTGTTAGATAACCCATTCTGGAAATTTTCTGGTGGTTAATGTTAAAATTATCAGTCTGGCCCAGTCGGCTCAGTAGATAGAGTGTCATCCAGTGTATGGACATCCAAGCTTGAATCCTGGTCAGGGCACACATGAGAAGTGACTATCTGCCTCTCTCCCTCTCCCTCTTCCCTTCTTGCAGCCAGTGACTCCATTGGTTCAAGCATCACCATAGATCCTGAGGACAGCTTGGTTGATTCGAGCTTTGGCCTGACAGGGGGGTTGCCAGGTAGATCCCAGTTGAGGAACATGAGGAAGTCTGTCTCACTATCTCCCTTCCTCTTACTTTAAAAAAAAAAGCTTACCAATCTGTAGATTCCAGAATCCACTTCAGAAATTTGGAGGTCACGATTTATCCCTCTCATCTGTGGATATTCATTCTTTGGTAATGTGTTCGAAGATGGTTAAAAGTGTTTCTCAATTATATATTTAAATTAGAGATGTTCTTATGGGTATTGCAAATAACCAAACTGTCAAAGCAAGAAATAAAAATATAAGGCTGTTTTATGGGCTAACCAAGGGGTTTGAAATAGTTAGCACTGATACTACCAAGACTTTAGAAAATTCACTTAACCTCATTGTTCTTTCATTTTCTTGCCCACAACAGGGGGATAATAATCTTTATTGTGTTCTTAGTTGACACTCATTCAATGTTGACCCACTATAGGTATACCTCACCTACAATAATCTGATAAATAAAAATAAATATTTGTTGACATTATACAGTATCTAAAACTGAAAAATTAACCTGGAAGAATGAGCATTTATTCTATGAGGGATTTAATTTAATTAATGAGTACTGAATTTTAAAAAGCTGTAAGATGCTCAGTCAGAAGAATTGACCTCTAAACATAAGCCAGGTAGCATTGAAAGGTTGAACACACCCCTTGATGCCGTGAGTCTTAGCTCCCTTGTTTAGCAAATAAAGATGACAACACTCCCTCACAAAGATGTTGTGAAAGTTGGTACCATATATATTAAAATGCTGGATAAGCCATGGATGTTATTTATAAATGTATGGTGTTATTATTGCCTTAAATCATCAAAACAATTGATTTATACAAAATGGACTTAGACAAAATTTTATGGAGTGCAGACTGTACACGCTATTGGCAGTCATGTGGGGTATGAATTAAAATTTTGATGAATGACAATGCACATATCAAATATTATACAGATAAACATCAGTTTAAAATCAATAAAATATCCTACCTTGAGAGCAGATCTTTCCAATCCAGTTTCCACTTTCTCCATTCAGCACAGTAGAAATGCTAGCGATGCTGAGAATTATACTGGGAGTTCAGGATCAGTAACATGCTATCCTACTTTTTCATATCACAAACATTCCTTAGTTTCTTCTTTTAATGTACCCCAAAGTCTACAATATTTTGTTGATACTCCCCAGCCCAGAAAAACATCTCTCTAGATTTCCAAAGTGCTTGCTCCTGATGGTTCTGTCTTTTTTTATTCACCCCATATCACAAGCTTCTGACCTGACGATGTCCCTGTGTTCAGAGAAACAACCTTGCTTGGAAAATAGTTGCAGGCTGCCCCTGAGGTACTTTAGCTCCTAGGTGGCAGAGGAATTTTGCACTTGTTTCCTTTCAGAGGTTGTTGGATGGCTTGAGAAGACTTCAAGCCTCTTAGAGATTTCCAAGGGCCTAGTATGCAGCATTAATCTGTTGAGTTGGAAGGCTAATGCTTGACTTTGCTTAGCTCAGTTTAACAGCATGTTAAATATAGATTCCACTCTTCATAATCTGTTGTTCTACAGGGAAGGCCTCATTTCACAAAGTTTTGTGCAGAATGAAGCTTCTAGGCTCAACAGAGACACAACTGCATTCATTATCGCCAGTCCTGACTTTCAATTCAGAGAAGAATCCTGTTTCAGTTCATTATCTCTCTGGAGTTCTGGCTTCATCAGTCTCCACTAGGAAGTACCTTGCCTTTATGCGGAGAGCCAATGAAGGTGAGCGGCCCAGTTCCCTGCCACAGGTGCCAACTACCAGCAGCCCTCTCCTCAAGCACTTCCCTCCACCACTCTGTGTTCTGTTGGTTGGAAACCCATGTTCCTCATTAGGGAGAATATGTCTTTTCTGAACTCACCTCTGCCACGCAGAGCCTAGACAGCATGCGCTCTCTGCCTCCCCGTTCCCTTTCAGTCACACCAGCCAGTCCTATAATTTTTTCTCCCTGCCATTGAGGGTTAGCTCACCAAGTCTCTTGGCACCTCAGATAAAACCCGTATCCTGAGGGAGGGGGGTGAACACACAATGTGGAGCACAGAGGTGGTTTGTAGAATTGGGCACCTGAAACCTGTATAATTTTGTTAACCACTGTCACCCAATAAATTTAATAAAAACCCTGTATCCCAAAAGGATCCAGACTGGATGTTCCACCCATTTTTTTACTATCCATGCCTTTCAAAGAAGTAAAAAGGAGATTGAAATAAAGAAATCAAGAAAATTTCAAACAGAAGAGTGAGGAAGAAAAAGAAAGATGTGGGGGTATCTGACATTGAATTCAAGAAGAGCAGGGACCCCAGGCCCTGGACCTAAGATACAGTTTAATTAACATAAAAATCAGTCTCATCAATCCTTAGTTTCATTCAAGAATCAATAAGATGGAATTAAAATGTGTTTATGTTTGTGAGCTGGTGGGGTTTTCTCCCACCTTCACACTTGTCATTTCTTTCCCTTCTCTGACTTTAGTAAAGCAAATACAAAACCAGACCCTGTGTAGCATAAAACATCAAACCTTAGCCAAAAGAGACAGTGCATGAGAGCAACAGAAATGTGTGTGTTTTGAAGACTCTCCAGTGTGCAGGATCTGAAGCGCCCTCAGCCACTCTCAGAGGGAACTCTTGCTGCGTCTCACAGGATGGAGGCAGGAAACCAAACCTCCAGGATTCATCAGGCACTGGGTGGAGCAGCCCCCTCCCCTCAGACCTCCCACCACCTCCACATACACCGGCTTCAGTAGTGCCTTCGTTCCCAGCAGTCAATATGGCTTCTCTTGTAAAGGCCAGTGCTCTGGTGGACGGGTGGGCATGCGTGCGCACAGATTGTTGGAAGTGACTGGGAATTGGCATCCTGGGGAGGAAAGTACAGGTGGCCCTTACAAACCTACAACTGCTGATTCAGAGATGTAAACTATCCCAGCTCCTGATGAAGGCAACTCCAAAGCAGGGCCTCCTCTTCTCCAAGAGCAACTCTGGGACTTGCTTGATATCTTTCTATGCCTCCCTTCCTGATCCGACTTCCTCATCCCCCCCCCCCTCCCCGCCCACCAATCTTTCCTGGGAAGCCTTCCTAATAAATCACTCTCGCATGAGCAGGCTCTGAGGCTCCCCACCTAAGACATGATGAAACGGAATCAGAGGCTGCGTGGTGAGGAGGAGAGAGCACCTTGCCAATAGATGGAGGAAACAGGAGATGTGGGAAGGAAAGGAGAGAAAAGGGCTTGACATGTAAACTGAAATGAAACTTGATGAGGAAAATAAAGAAATATTTTGTGCCCCCAGCCAGATCCTATATGTATTCTAGTAACGAAAAAGAAAGAGAGAATAATAGATATGGGAGGGGGCATGCACACAAGGTGTATGATCATCCTTTTCCCTTCCCCTTTCTGGTAAAGGACTATGCTACATGCCCTTCAGATATTATAGGCATAACTAAAGACTTGCATGTTATTTTATCCTAAAATTTATTTTCTTTATACTTTCCTAATTTCAGTAACCACAAAATAATAGCTTTGACAGGAAATAAAATAAATGATGACACAGTTTAAAGAAATGGCACTATACAAGCCTCCAGCAAAACAAATCTAAGATATGACTGGAAGAGGAGGCGGGAATGGAGAGGTGCCTCCTTTCTGGGTTCACAGAGGTACCTGTTTGATCCCCTTTCTGCTGAGCTATGAGGGTCAACCCAGCTTTATAGTGGGTTTGAGAGCCTTGGCTGAGACTCTTAACCTCTGCATCTCCTTTCCCCTCTGTAATATGAATGGCAATAATGAAAATAAAATCCATTACATCATGCTTATAGGGTACCAGTGCTCTGAGGTTACTAGTGTGTCTTACATCATGCTTACAGGGTACCAGCGCTCTGAGGTTACTAGTGTGTCTTACATCATGCTTACAGGGTACCAGTGCTCTGAGGTTACTAGTGTGTCTTACATCATGCTTACAGGGTACCAGCGCTCTGAGGTTACTAGTGTATCTAACTCAGGCAACAATACTTTGAGTAGCTATCGCCATCTTCACTTTACAGATCAGAAAACGGAGGCACAAAGAGATAACATAACAAACATTTTCTCAGGTACATGAGAAGATACTCAACATGACTGATCACCATGGAAATCCAAATCAAAACTACAATGAGATACCACCTTACACCTGTTAGAATGGTTCTCATCAAAAACACAAAAAATAACAAGTATTGGTAAGGATGTGGAAAAAAGGGAACCCTTTTCACTGTTCGTGGGAATGTAAATTGGTATAACCATGAAGGAAAACAGTATAGAGATTCCTCAAAAAGTTAAAAATAGAGCTACCCTATGATCTAGCAATTCCACTTCTCGGTATTTATCCAAAGAAAATGAAAACACTAACTTGAAAACACACATGTACCTCATTCAAGTTCATTTCAGTGTTATTTACAATAGCTAACATATGGAAATAGTATAAGTGTCCATCGATAAATGAATAAATGGACTACATTTTATTATTTTATTTATCTATTCATGAGTGTATATAAATGTATATGTGTGTGTATTTATATGCATATGGATGATTGTTTAGCTATAAAAAAGAATGAAATCTTGCCATTTGAGACAACATGGATGGACCTTGAGGAAATTATATGAAACAAGTGAAAGATAAATACCATGTGATCTTACTAAGAGATGTTAACTAGACTTATTATTTTTTTCTTTTTCTTTTTTACAGGGACAGAGAGAGTCAGAGAGAGAAATAGATAGGGACAGACAGACAGGAACGGAGAGAGGTGAGAAGCATCAATCATTAGTTTTTCGTTGCCGTCGCAACACCTTAGTTGTTCGTTGATTGCTTTCTCACATGTGCCTTGACCGCAGGCCTTCAGCAGACCGAGCAACTCCTTGCTGGGGCCAGCAACCTTGGGTCCAAGCTGATGAGCTTTTTGCTCAAGCCAGATGGGCCTGCACTCAAGCTGGCGAGCTCAGGGTCTCGAACCTGGGTCTTCCGCATCCCAGTCCGATGCTCTATCCACTGCGCCACCACCTGGTCAGGCTAACTAGACTTATTGTTGAAATCATTTTGCCATGTATATCAATATCAAATCATTATGTTATGTACCTAAAACTAATATAATATTACATGTCAATTATTTATCAGTATAAATAATAAAATAAAATAAAACAAAATCTGCTTTCGTACTTCACATATTTGTTGTGAGGATCAAATAAAACGATGTATATGAGAATACTTTGACAATTCTAATGCACTTCACATGGTATACAGTATTATCATTACTGCTGGAATTATTCTTTACCACATTAACATTTACTATAGCAGAGCCCCTGACCTATCCATGTTATAAATAATCTTTCCTTATAGGTCTCATAAAACCAAAAGCCCATATTCCTGACAAGGAAGCAGTGGGGCATTGTTACCTGTAAAATGTGTTTACTTGGAGTTTACAGGTTTTTTTCTGTCTATAGTGGGACTTAAATTTGAACCTAACATCTTTCTCCACTGTAATTTCTAGTCCTGTTTGGGAAATTGGCAAGTGGGCTCTGTAGGATGCTCTTGAGGAGGCCCAGGGAAGGAGTTATAGAGATATCTAATGACTCTCCCTTGTCCTGTTATAGGTTGAATTGTGTTTTCCCAAAAGATGTTAAATTTCTAACCCCCAGGACCCGTGAATGTGACATTACTTGGAAGCAAGGTTTGTAGATGATCAAGTTAAGATGAGGTCATTAGGGTAGGCCCTAATTTAATACGACTTTAAAAAAGGAAAACTTAGACACAGAAACAGACACATACAGAAGGGAGATGATGTGAAAACACAGCAAGAATGCTACATACAAGCCAAGGAATGCTTGGGAGAAGCGAGGAGAATGGCATGAACCAGCTCTTTCCCACAGTTCCTTCTGATGAGAAGGAACTGACTTCCCAACACCTTGATTTCAGTCTTTTAGTCTCCAGAACTGTGAGACAATACATTTCTGTTGTTTTAGCTACACAGTTTGCGGTACTTTGTTGCAAATACAGCCTCCTTTGTTACTTTGTTATGGTACTTTGTTACTAACACAGTTAATTTAATACACTAGTAACACAGCCTCCAACTGATAAACTGCCTTCACTCCCAGCCCCTGAGAGAGAAGACAGAGCACCCCTGTAACCGTGCCCCCTGGGTCAAATGTATGAGAGAGAGGTGGGAAAGAGATCTTCCCAGGCTTGCTTGCTAGGACCCAGGACTACTGCTGACGGTTCAGAGAAATGATTTAGGATTACCACGTTCTCTCTCAAACAGTGGGAAGTTGTAGTGGGTGGTGCGTGCTAAGTTGGAAGCTCGTGTTGACCCTGGCCTGTGGCTGTCATTTTGGGTTGTGTACATGATGGTTAAACAGAGGAAACCCGGTCAAGAGAAAGTAAGGAGAATGGAGAGAGGCAAAACTTTAAAATTGACAGAGAAGGTAAGAGAAGGTATTTCAGAAAGATGAAGGTATCAGCAATGTATGGAATGGATGAGAGGGAGACAAGACTGGAGTTAGGGAATGTGACTGAGAGGCTGTTTGTAGGAATCCAGCCATGAGATGTTGGTGGCCTTAGATGAGGACAGGACCCCAGAAGGGGAGAGAGAAAGGGGTCAAGTTCAGAAACAGTAAGGTGGCAAGCTGAGCAGACTCAGTGAACATGGGGCCAAGGGGAGAAAGAAATAGATAAGGGCATACTCAGTAAGGTGATGGCTGAGCAGAGGTGAGCTTCTGGAGCTGGGGACCATGGCAGCAGCATTCCTAACCTGGACTACTGCAAGACCCAGTTCCTGACATGTAAGACCCTGGGGGACAGAGAGCAGATACCCACCCGACAGCAGAAGAGCTTCTCTTCAGGCTCCTGCCTGCCTGGGGCCTCGCGCCAGAGCTCTGTGTTTACACGTTCAGAAGAATCAAATCTCACATAATCATACATGTGACAAAGGCCTCGGCTCTAAGCAACATTAATGAAGACAAATGAATCAGCCAAATGCTGCAGCCTGCACAGCAGCTCCCTGGGCCCTGCCTGGCAGAGAGGCTGTGTGGAGGGGTGGGGGGTGGGGGGTGGGGGTGGGGGGGGTGGGGGAGGGTCCTGGCTGTAGCTTTTGCCTGGCCTGGTGGAGCCATATGAGAACCCTCCCACGGAGGGGAGGGGGCTTCAGCTGCTGCCTGGGCAGCTCCAGGGAGAGGCAGCAGCTGCAGGGGGCTTTAAGGGAATTTTGAAAAGATTCTAAGAGTGTGTTTACACATTTTTATGAAAGCTATCTTATAGGAGATATGCAAGTAGCGATTAGTGGCCTTACCTTGTTAAATAAACAAGCTCCCTGCATCCTGGAGGTTGCTGATTGGAAAGTATTAGAGGTTTAATTCCAGCCAGTGAGCAACCACACCCTAAAAGGCATCTTGCTGAGTGCCATGAATCAGTCCTGCATCCTGAAAGGGGTTGGGCTCCTCGCTGAATTCCCTTCTCCCCAGGAAGGCCACTTGTATCTGCCCATCCATTTCTCTTTGTAACAGAACAGAAAACATTCAACTTTAAAACTTTTACTCTGACTTCTTTTGAGGGGATCACAGCCAACAAGAAAAGAGATGGCATTTATAATCCCGGCAGCATGGGACTGGGACTGGGGCTGGTGACGTGCCAATGGCTCTGTCCCCATGGCTCTGTCCTGGCCCCGGATGGCAGGAATGGACGGTGAGCAGGCCCCACCCTGACAAGATGTGTCAGAGCCAACTAGACGACCTCTAGAAGTGGAAGGACAGCAGTCTTTCGGTGCCTTTGGGGAGAGGACATAAAACACTGCCCTGTTAGCAGGCAGATGTTATGCTGTGAGAGCACCCAGAAGCAGCAGCAGGGAGAGCCTTGTCCTGCTTCTGGCACTGCTCTGTGTGACTCAGAGACTGCAGGGGGATGACCTCCTTCTCCCAAGGGAGACATTAAAAAAATATGCCCCTCATCAGAGTCTAAATGAAACAGCCCCAGGATTTCCCAACACGAATTAAACAAGTCAATTTTATGAAGTCAATATGAAGGGATTTGAAACTAATTAATCAGCATGGAGACCAGATCAGCCAATGACAGTCAGACAAGGGAATGAACACTTGGCAAGCCAGTAAAAGGTGTCCCTGAATACAGACCGTCCAATAACACTGGGCCTCATCCCCTGTGGAAGAAATTTTAATAGCTCAGTAAAAGAAAGTAAGTTGAGTGACAAATTCAATGTCACCAACAATCTTCTTCAGGGAATATCTTCTTAATGACAGCCAGATGGACTATTCATTCTTGGAAGGAGGAGAAGGAAGTGGACGCAATCGGAAAAGATAAATATTTTTTAATAAAGTCAGGCAGGCTGCTGGAATAATACATGTGTACCAGAGAAATAAACACTAAAAATAACATACTTGAGAAAATGAGTTTCCAGCATCAACAGGGTGACTTAGAGTCAAGACTGGGATGGGAAACAGGGTGGACCATCCCCTGGCTTAGTGACAGCCACACCCTTGAGGTGGAGGCAGCGGGGGGGGGGGGGGGGGGACTCTACGCAGCAGGCCCACCTCTCAGCTCCAGTGTCCTCCCCTCCTTCAGCAAAGAAATGGGCCAGGTGGACTCTCAGGTCCCTTCTGGCCTAATGGGGCTACTGTATGCTATTATTCCAGAGCCACCTTGGGAATAATAGCATACAGTATTGGGAGGGGCCTGGGCTGCAGTAACTGAGAACTAAAAATAACGGCATGGTGGGAAGACACTGAGTGGGGACGCATAAATCCAAGTAACATCTGTTCTCTACCACTGTCATCACTTCATTAATCAGAATCCTCTTAGAACCCAATCAAAATCTATCACATTATTTTATGCTTGCTTAACACCATGCTGGCCACGTGGTGGCTCAAAATCCCTCATGTCTCTTAGAATGGTAAAAAGTGGTCAGCCTTTTAAGCCAGAAAGAACTACTGTAGGTTCAAATCCCTACTACACCACTAGCTGGTTGCATGATTCCAGGCTAGGCACAGTCATACAATGGAATATTAGGCAGCCACTGAGAAGAATAAAATGGCTCTATAGGAACTCATATGGCAAAATGTCCACAATATTTTATTTAAAAGGTCATAGCAGACAATAGTCAAAAAGTAGATGAAACCCAAGTGTCCATCAATGGGTGACTAGATAAACAAAATGTGGTATATACATACAATGGGATATTATTCAGCCTTAAAACAGAAGGAAATTCTGACACACCCTATTACATGTATAGATAAACCTTGAAGACAGTATGCTAAGTGAAATAAGCCCATCACAAAAGGACAAATACTGCATGACTCCACTTATTTGAGGTGCTTAGAAAAGACAAACGTATAAAAATAGAAAGTAGAGTGGTGGCTGCTAGAGGCAGGTGGTGGGGAGTAATGGAGGTTAGTGCTTCATAGGTGCTTCAGTTTGGGGAGACAAGGAGAATGCTGAAGACAGATGGTGGTGGCAGCTGCACGGCACTGTGAAGGCACTTAATGCTACTAAACTGTACAGCTAAACATGGTTAAAATGGTCTACTTTATGTTATGAATATTTTCCACAATAAAAATATGTAAATGGAAGAATAATAAGTATAGTATGATTCATAGTTGGCTAAAATTTTTAATTTCTAGTCACAATTTTTGAAACCCTATTAGTAAATCTGTATTTTTTTTTTACGTTAACATGTTAAAATGGTAAGATTTTTGGATATTTAACATATAGAGTTAAAATTAATCTTACTATTTCTTTCTAGGTTTTTCAATGTGACTAAAGAATATGCAATTACAGATATAATTCACTTCTGCGGCTTATGTTGTACCAGACCGAGCTTACTTAGACCTGCAGACTCTCTGTTTCAGGCCCATGCTTTATGCAACCACCAAGTCTCCAGCTGCCTGGACTCAGCTGAGCATCCTCACAGTGACCTACACTCTGAAACTTGGGAGTGCTGGTGTCTTGGCAGCCATTGGTGGAGCCTGAGAGTAAGAAACAGCTGGATCTTTGTGCATTCACTCACACTCCCCTCCCAACCCATCGCCCTGGCTTCCTTTTAGGTCTGTGGTTCTCAAAATATGGTCCCTGGGCCAGCAACATCTCATCACCTGGGACTAGTTAGAAATGCAAATTATGGGGCACCATATAGACACCTTGATTCAGAAGCTGTGAGTATGGAGCCCAGCAATCAGTTCTTTAACAAGCTCCTTCTCTGTTATTTAATACAGGCTACTGTGTGCCAACTACTACTGTCCTAGGGCACTGTTGCTGAAACTGCTACCTATTAAACCGCTAGGGAGCTTTTAAAACTCCCAGTGCCCAGATCATACCCCACATGAAGTCAATCACAGTATCTGAGAGTTGGATCCAGGCATCAGTTTCTTAAAAACTTCCCCCGCCCTGGATTCCAATGTGCAGCCATGGTTGAGCCCCCTTACTTAAGGACAAAGGATTCGAGAATAGCTGCCAGCCATTTACCCAGAGCTGGACAGGCCTACATAAGCAAGCAAGTAAGGCAGCCTTATTGTGGGGCGTGTAATGCGGGTGGCCGCCATGGCCATGCAGGTTCGCATTGGATTCAGGCAGATGGTAAAGAAACTGTAGAGCTGGAGGGTGGTGGGCTATTCCGTTTATTAGAGTCTCAAAATGGCAGACAGGCAAGCAGGCAGGGCAAACTGCTTCTCCCTCTCTCTCAGGACTCACAAGCAAAACAGGCCAGGGCAAAAACCCTTTCTCCAGCAAACAATAGTAAACAATGCCCCTTCTCAAGCAGGCAGGCAGTTCACATTTTACAATCTGCTGCCCTGAGGGCAAGCACCCGCAGCTTCCACAGACTATACACATGGCCCTGCCCTGTGTTCATGCACCAATCAGGCAAAGGGCAAGCGAGCAAGTCTAACGCACTTGTTTGCCCAACAGGGGGGAAAACAGTGCTTAAAATAGTGAAAGAGTTTGACCTGCTCATGCCTAAGCCTAGGAGGCCTCTTCCATTATTAGGTCAGCTGCTGTAATGAAATAAGTGTCAGCGTAGATTTTCTGAGGTTGAAATGACAATGTGGAAAGGGAACAGTTTTCCCACAGCCCACCAAGAGGAGAGTGGCCACTGGGCCACCTGGGAGTCAGGAGAGACCGAGGACACTTTCATCCTCTGAGGTTCCAGTTATGTGAAAAACAAAGAAATGACCAAATAGAATTTCAAAAATTGTGATATATATTAGAAATTTACATTTAATAAATTAAGACTTCTAACAAGGGTGCAATTTAAAACACAGACATAAGGCAATGTAATCATCCTATTCATAATATAATACCAGGATTTATTTTTAAAATTCCCTAGTCTGTTACCACAGACTTGCAAAGGTTCAAAGCTGATGATCATTTTCTTCTCTCAGTCTTATTAGCTATTTTTGGGCATAACAATTTAAAAATCCAAATTCGAAGTCTTTGGTGAATGTGAGACTGCTGGATGGAAGGCCCTCCTTCCCTGTGACCAATGGGACCCCTGGAAAAGGGTCCAAAGTATGACCCGGGGCAGCTGTGCACAGTCCAGCCGTGGGGATGGGCCAGCATTGGGAGCCTCGCAGTAGCCTGCCAGGTGGGCCCAGGTACACAGGAGGAAATTCGGGGCTCTGCAGGCACCATCGAGCAGTTAGCCCTTCTCCTCCACACACAGTACACACATATCACTTCCTGTGTCTACTGCTCACCACACTCTTGGCCCCTGGTGCCCCTGTCCACAGGCATACTTGGCCACTGGCAACAGGAAGTGGAGCAACAATGATCACAAAACACCCCTCTTTCACCTTAAGGTAATTCCTCTAGTTCAGGGCACTGTTATTGGGGAAACCCTTCCCGGTGCAGCACCTGCAGTGTGGTAGGTTTATAAAAGAACACGTTCTTCTGTCCCAGAGGCTAGACTGGCCTCAGGGCTCCATGGGATATTATGCGTTAGGAAGAAGAGAAAGCCATTCGAACTGAACAACAACTGTTGCCCAGTGAGGAGCTGCAACTGGCCCCAGCAGCATATGCTTTCTCCTCTGGGATGTGAATTCAGAGACCTGCTGGCCAAAGGGTCCACCAGCTTCAAGCCTCAGAGGTCTCTTAGGAGACCCTTGCCAAGGTCTGGCAGCAAGCAGAGCAGGCAGCCTGGGCAACATAGGGTGGAGGGGTGGAGGTGGGATGTGAGGAAGGAAGGAAGCAGTGGTCCTTGTTCTCACTGCCTCTGTCTGAATCAATGGCTGCCAGTCCTGCTATTTCCTGGAGATATGACCCCAGGCCTCGTGCTGTCCTCTCTCCTGAGGACCAAGATTTCCAGGGTAGAAGGGCCTCATCCAGGCAGAGATGAGTGAGAGTTAGTGTTCAAAGTTCCAGCATCAGCCCTTACATTTCATGGTGTCCCCAGTCAGAACAGGGATGGACTCTTTGGTCTCACTTGCCTAATTACCCTTCCCCGGACTCTGTAGGTTCCTGAGTTTATCCAGCCTATGAAAAGTTTGAGGAGAAGGGAGAAGGTAAGGGGAGGAGAAAATGAGGAGAAACTAGCATGGGCTGCCCACAGCCCCAGGCACCAGAGCGGTCAACACCTGGAGGGAAGCCAGCCATCTGCACGTCTCCCCAGCCAGAATTCAGACCTGTATATTCTGGGCTCTTTTTGGCCCATTTTACCCAGGCTTTAAATTACCCAGACCTGGGTCTGGGTTACTCTGTTCAAAACTTTCCTCTGGAAATCTAGATTGCTACATAAGCTGTACACTCTCGGAATCAGATTTCTGAGGCCTAAATGCAGAGGGGTGTTGATTTAGCAGTCTGCGCATCCCACTCCCAACAGTGCATTGGATGAATACACAATAAGGTGCTCATCACTACTCGAGGCTCAGGAGATAGCGCTAGGTCAGGTAAATTGGATGAGCCGAGCCGGAACTCGGCTAGTTCCGGCTATTTAGGAAGAGTAAGGAGGACATAGATGATCTGACATGATTTGTGAAATCAATCCCAAGGTTGTCAAATTGCCCCTTCATTGGCTATTTAACTACTGGTTCCAAAATTCACCCCTCAGTTCTATAAAATGGAAATCCACTATGGAAAGACAACCCAAGCCATATCTATCTTGAAACACACTATAATAATAATGATACTGATAATAATGATGGTTAGCCTGCATCACTTACTATATTCCAGGCATAATTCTAATGATTTACATGGGTTTACTGGGAATATGATTTCTGGAGTGAAGCAGGGACCACCCTCACTCCAAGTTGGCCTCAGGTAGTTCCCTGGAGGACAGTCCCTTCCCCTTTGCTAATCCTCTAACGAAGACCCACCTTGACTCTTCAACTTCAGCATTAGAGTTCAAGTCTTAGCCAGCTTAGGACCTGGGACAGGTTCTCCTCATCACAAGGGAAGAGTGGCCAGCACCTGACAACTTCATTGGACCAGCCAGCCTTTAGCAGAAACATAGGCAGGAGTGACCAGGTGTCTTCAGAAGGCAAGCACTGTTTGCTCACTGCTATTGTTCCTCTAGGCAGGGAGCCATGGGATGGGTGTGTGAGTGTCCAATTTTGTGAAAATATAATTTCTAAAAATCCTGAATTAAAATAATTCAGAAAATTATCATTGTCTTTATAAAGCAATCTATTCAGGGGCACCTTTCTGTACTACCTAAGTATATTTAAAATATAATTTTAGAATTCAATTTACTGAAAACTCATCAAACACACATGCATTTCATGGCACATGGCTATGTGGGTGTTCCTAAATTACAAGGTTGCATAAACTTAATTTTTCTATAGGAGTGTGTCCTGTGGTGGGGAGGGGAAGAAGAGAATCAAATCAGCATTGTGCAGCTGTTGACCATGCCTTGGCCACAGAGTGGAGCACAGGGAACCGGAGCTTCAACAGCATCACGGCAGGTCCTCAGAACACGCCCTTGAGGGAGGTACTATCATCCAAGTTAAAGATGTGGGAACTGAGGTTTGGGTGGTCAACTGATGCTCTCATTACCGCCAAGCCATCTATAGCACAGCTTCATTGGAACCCAGGCTTGCCAGACTCCGATGGCCAGAACTACAGACAGGATGCAAGCAAGACCAGGTCCAGACACTCTTTAAAGTTTTGCCGAGGCCCAGACACTCTTTAAAGTTCTCTCTAATTACAGAAGTGATTTCAGAATCACATCCTGTCAGTTCCTTCCTTTTTGGTCTTCTTTGTCTTCTCAACCCAGTCAGAATGAACTTAAGGTGTGTCTCAAGTGGAATCTGCTTTCAGCTGCAGAAAGCCACTCAGACACTGGAGAGGGTCCATCTGGTGAGTCTGTGAATAAAACCCCCTCTGGAACCATTCTACAAGCACAGTTCACCAGAAGGACTCAGATGCCTGAGCTGGTCCAAAAAGGCCACTGCTCAAAGCTGTGGAACCGAACTGTCACCCAGTGGGTTCACACCAGCTCTGAGACGAAAGCAACAGGAGGTTCTCCAGCAAGTTTTTCAAGTTCAGAGGAGTTGACCTCTGCATGGATTCCGCATCCTGATGAGTCTACACCCGTTCTGGGCCTGGCACGTCCAGCAGATGCAGCACTCAAACCCAAGACACTCAGACTGTTAGCTCCTGTTGAAAAGGACCTGACGCTGCACCCTGCACCTGCAACCAGGGAGAGAGCCCAAGGAGCACGAGCTTGAAATAACTGTTTTGGTCCATATGGAAACCTGATCCGTTGTGCAAATGCTAACAGTCTTTCAGATAAGTTTTAAAACCTTACGTTTTTTAAAATTCAGATTTTAAATGTTATTCTTGGAAAAGCAGCGTGATTCCTATAACATTAAAAGATCAGTAAGTAAATTAAAAAGCTGTTGAAACCTTCAGTAAAGGAATTAATGTAATAAATGAATTCGGGCATTAGTGCAAATTAATCAAACTGCATAAATTATAACTTTAATTAGTCATGGAATTTCAATATGCGAAGTGATCTTGAAATTATCTGTTACAAGAGCAAGAATTATGGAAAACGTATTGATAGGTGGTAGAGAACTTTCTGAAAATGGTCAAAGAAACAGTCAAGAGGCAGTACTCATGGTGGATGAAAAGCTCAGGGGTTTGTACAAGCAGTCTGGGTTCGAAGCCTGGCCCTGCTTCTTGATGGCTATATGAACCTGACTGACTTGTTTGACCTTCTGAAGTGAATTTGCTCCCCTGTAAACAGGTAGGTGCAATACAAGGTTACTCAGAGTTTTAAGGGAGACCATTCAGAGAAAAGGCTTAGTGTGGTGCCTGGGACACCATATGGTGCCTGGGACGTCATTATTAAGCAAATATTAGCTTCCTAGTAAAGGGAACTCCACAAAGAGAATCTAAGGAAGCCAGACTGACATGCAGTGTATCACTGTGGCCTTTCTCTTATCTGTTTATGAAAGACAAAATAATATCCAGTAGACTTAAAGATTTGAATTTCTCACCATGAGAGCAGGACATGGGATCCAAGGTCTTTTCTGGAATAAGAAAAATGATCTCATAGAAGGGATCCACATGTATGCTGGGAAAGAAGCCAGACATGATAGCAAGAGAAGAGGACTTGATGGAGATGGTGAATCTCCTTTCCCATAAGGGTGAGTGAAAGCTTCCTGCAATGGTTAGTGTTGCAGAGCTGTCCCAGAGTTTTATAACTCTGGGCAAATTCCTGGCCAAAGAAGAGTCAACATGAGCTGGGTGGTGGTGTTGTTAGCCTAGAGGCGGAAGTAGAGCTGCTTTAACAGGACTCATTGAGAAAAGTTAAAGGTTAACAAAGAAGACACAATTCTATGTTTGTGTGTCCTTACGTCTCAGCATAAATTTAGTTTAGACTTATAATATAACCCTTATTGATTACACTAAGAAGGGTAGTATAGAATAGCAGTAGAATCCCAGGTGGAATTCTACTGCTATTCTATGGAATAGAACAAATCCTGTGAAATAGAACAAATCCTGGGACCGTCCATTGGTACTGTGAGATCTTAAAATAAGGATTACCATGTCTGCCCCATGGGTTTCTGTGATGAGTCCACTGGTGCAGCGCCTGCCACAAAGTTGATACCTAATAAGCATTTGTTTCTTCTTCCCACTTCTTTCACATTTGTTATAGTTAATAAGCAGTTCTATTTTTGAAGGGAAAAGAGGGCTATGCCTACCTGACTCTGTTCCTCAAACCAATAGGAATCCTAGCTGCTCAGACCAAAACCAAGGAATAAACAGCACTCTCTGCTTAGCAACAGTGCAACTGAATTACAGACACTGTGTTTGTGAACAGATTGGCTTTGGGGTATGACTTCCCGAGCCTGGACCTACAGTGGCAGAAAACACACCTGGACTTTCAGCAAGAGAAAAGGGTCTTCATCCCATTTCTGCTACTAACTAGTTTTTGACTGTAGGCAAAACATTTAACACTTAACCTGTGTCTCTGGCTCCAACTCTATAAAATGAAGAATTTCTTTTTTAAGACCACAACATCTAAGGTTTCTTAGAGCTCTAATAATTCCATGTGTCTTCAGTTTGGTTCATGCTGTTTGCTAAGATGTGTAACTATGTTCTACTCTGAAACCCACAAAGCCCTGCGCTATGTCGCCCACCTTGGGTTAAAGCATGATTTGTTCCCTGTGTTAGTGGCTCCAGGTAAAGAGTAATTGCACAAACAGACTTCAAGTGAACCAGGGTGCCAGCTGTCACTGCTGTACCTTCTGTTTACTCGAGACCAGCTGAAGCCACATGAGCTGGGAGGAAATGGATCTGCCCAGAAGTTAAGATTTGACAGTGAAAAGAGATCTCTGACTTCTGATGAGTTTAAATAAACAAAACTGCCCTGAAGACTGTTTTAGACCTAAAGGGTGCCACATGAATTGAAAAATAACCTCCCATACCTCTGCAGGTTTTAGTTTCTTGTGGTTGATGTAAATTTCAATGAACTCCCAATTGACCCCTCATCCTGGAAATGTTTTTGTTGGATTTCAAAGTAAAATAAGGGCGTATGTCAATCAGTGGACCTAGTAGGCAGATCAACGGGGCCAAAAGTTTTGTTTTAAAAAAAACTTTTGGTGCCTGACCAGGGGGTAGTGCAGTAGGTAGAGCATCGGACTGGGACGTGGAGGACCCAGGTTCGAGACCCCGACGTCACCAGCTTGAGGGTGGGCTCATCACCAGTTTGAGCATTGGGTTGCTGGCTTGAGCGTGGGATCATAGACATGACCCATGGTTGCTAGCTTGAGCCCACGGTCGCTGGCTTGAGCAAGAGGTCACTATTTCTGCTATAGCCCCCCAGTCAAGGCACATATGAGAAAGCAATCAATGAACAACTAAGGTGCCACAACAAAGAATTGATGCTTTCCATCTCTCTCCCTTCCTGTCTTTATGTCCCTATCTATCCCTCTCTCTGTCTCTGTCACAAAAATTAATTAATTAATTAAAAATAGTTTTGGTTTTATAGACTATTAACAGTCATAATAGTAATTATTTGATTCATCATCTTAACCTTATAGTTTCCCCAACACTGAGCATTGTTTTGCGCCTAGCAGGCCAGGAGCTCTTTGAAGACAAAGATGATATCTCCTCCATATCGAGCACGGTGCCTGGTACATTACAGACGCTTGTATCAATCTGCTAGTGCTATCATGCTACCATAATCCATACCATACACTAGTACTTAATCAACATAACTTGGGGCGTAACCAGCTGAAATTAATTTTCTCACAATTTAGGAGGATGGAAGTCTGATCAAGATGTCAGCAGGGTTTGTTTGTTTGTTTGTTTACAGGGACAGAGATAGAGTCAGAGAGAGGGATAGTCAGGGACAGACAGGAACAAAGAGAGATGAGAAGCATCAATCATCAGTTTTTCCTTGCGACACCTTAGTTGTTCATTGATTGCTTTCTCATATGTGCCTTGACCGCGGGCCTTCAGCAGACCAAGCAACACCTTGCTTGAGCCAGAGACCTTGGGTCCAAGCTGGTGAGCTTTTTGCTCAAGCAGGATGAGCCCATGCTCAAACTGGCGACCTCAGGGTCTCAAACCTGGGTCCTCTGCATCCCAGTTCGACGCTCTATCCACTGCGCCACCGCCTGGTCAGGCAGGGTTGGTTTATTTTGAGGCCTCTCTTCTTTGCTTATAGAGGACAGTCTCCTCCCTTTGTCTTCACATGGGCTTCCCTCTGCATTCCTCAATATGACACCACTCATATTGAATTAGGGCCTACCCTAATAACCTCAGTTTGACTCAATTACCTCTCTAAAGACCCTATCTCCAAATATAGTCACAATCTTAGATACTAAAGGTTAAGATTTCAACATATAAATTTTTTGGGGGGGACACAAGTTATCTCATTACAGGGCTCAATCAGTGTTGAATGAGTGAATAATAAAAAGATGGATGGATGAATAGGAATGGGTGGATGCATGGGCAACTAGATGATGCCAAATACTTGGTGAATTGAGTAAACATACATAATCATTTGCGGAGACTGGGTTTTGCTGTAATATCATCCCATATGTTAATTATATATTTTAATCCATCCCTACATTAAGTTTTAAAAGTAACCTCTCATCAAATTCTATCAAGCTGACAAAAATATAGCCATGTTCAAACTTATCAATGTCATTTCCCCTGACCTAATCATTGCTGTTTTCATGACGTCCTATACCCAGGAGAATATCACTAGTTGGCTACAACAAATAACTACTACCACTTCCACAAATGCCTAAATACTTAGAACCTTCACATTAGGGAAACAGAAATAAATAACTAAGAGCTTTAGTTAGATCTGTTGCCTGATATTTCATTGTGCATGCTATTTGTTTTAAACTGAACCTGGCCAGTAATTAGTGTCTAAGTTGTCTTGGCACCCTAATTTCATTCAGTGAACTACAGAAATGCCCCTTTAGAACTGCAGGGAACCAGGAAATGCCCACTAGAGTCCTCAGTGAATCTTTCCTCTGACTCACTTGGTCACTCTCGGTGCTATTACACCTCTGGTGGCATAAAAATTCACAAGCCCATCTTTCACTGCCATGGTTCTCCTCTATTTTTCCATCTGGCTGTGAAATGGACATAGCCATATGTGAAACTATCAAGGTGGTTGTAAGTGTGTGTCTGGATGGGGTCAGCAAAGTAATTCTGTTCCTTGTCCTGCCCCACAATGTCCTGAGTCATGTCCCTTTGACTCAGAACTCCCCGAGTAGCAGCCTTCATCACAATGGGAAGCGCTGCTAGAGGACACGCCCAGCCTTAATGAATGAACTGTTTGTGGCACAGCCAGTATGGGACTGACTCATGGGTGTTATGGGTCACATGTGCACTCATTCATTTATTCCTTACTCAGCCTTTCCCCCTGGGAATCATGTTCAGCAGATAAGCCGTAGCATAAGCTTCAGTGAAGCTAGTGAAGTAATTTTAGAAGGTTCCACCGTAATTTATACCAATTTTATGCTTAAAAATAATAACAGAGACAAATGGATAGTGTGAGTTCTATCTGTATAATATATGAATTGGGCACTAAAATTTAAGGACAAATTTATTGTGGTCCTTTGCTGATGACAATGATGAATTATAGCAATGACCCTTGTGCAGACTAGCTACTCTAAATTTAGGATTATCCCATGCCATTGTCCCTGTGCTGCCTTACCCTGAGGCCTCCTGAGATGAGGCAGTATTAATGAGTATTTTCATGGATGTCACTAGGCATGAGGCTGTTTGATTTTGACAACCTGCATAGAATAGGCTCTTGAGGCTCTAGCTTCTCCTTCTCTACAGAGTCCTTTCCCCATTCCCACACACCTAGATGTTTGTATTGGGAATTAATCAAATACAGTCATGTGCTATAAAACTTCTTGTCAAGGATTCAAACCAAGTGGATTATGACCTCTCTCTGTCTGCCTCTTTTTAAAATGTGTTTTAACTGTCCTATTTTAGACATATTTTATTGTAAACCATTTCACATTCTCTTTGAAAGTAGATGGCATGTAAATTATAGTTGAAGAAAAACCTTCAAACCAAAGTGATATTCCCAGAGCATGAAAACCTCAGTGAGAAGACAGAGGGTCCATTTCCTGCAGGCCCACCTGGCTGGGCACAACTGTTACTCCACCATCAGTCCCTGTTCTCTGAAGGCTGAGGGGTGGTGGGGGGACCAGCTAGAGGTCTGTTCTGAGCCCCAGTCTGCCAGAAGCTGAGCAGCTAATTCTCTCAAGCCTTGCTCTGCTGACAAGCTCTCATTACAGAGGGATAAAAATGCAGTAAAGAGAGCTACCACTTGGACCTATTTTTGGCCAATGGGGGAGAATTAGATGGATGACAGAGTGGAGGTGACGCACTTGGAGAAAAAGGGGACCTTGTCGTCATATGATTTATAAGAGCCAAAGAAGGAAATATGAGCAGTTTGTGTTCCTGGAGCTATAGGAAAATTGAGCTCTACAAGTCCAGAGAAAAGAAGGTATGATTCATGGTCTAAACAAACTCATAGGGCAGCATCATGTGGAGGTTAAAGTGCATACTCAGGAATCTGGACAGACCTGAGTCAGGCTCCTGACTCCACCCTCACAGCTGTGTAAATGCTACCTCCCTGTATCTCAGCTTCCTCAACTATAATCATGAATAACAGGTCCTACCTTACATGTTGATTGTGAGAATTAAAGGAGATAATTTATAAAAGATAATGTATAAAAAGCCCCTGGCACAGTGCATGAATCATGGTAAACACTCAATAAAGATTGGCTGTTATTATTGTCACCATTATTGCAGGCCTCCTATGTGTAAGGCACTAGGCTAGACACTCTGATCCTATGGTTGAAGATCTAGTCTAGATTAGATTAATTATTCTAATTAGATTACACTATGGTCTAATCATATAGAAATTGATTCTAGAAAGATCAGAAGTTCCACATAATATAATTCTGACCATCTATACATACCTAATTCCAGACAGGTAGAAGAGAGGGAGTTATCCAAACAAATCACTATGTCTCTAGCGAACTTATATTTTACAAGGACACTTACAAAGACAGGAAGGAGGAATTTATCGCCAAGAGCAGATACAAAGAAATGGCATCAAATGAAAGAATCAAGTCAGGGAAGTGGAAGGCTGGGTTTGGGGTTAATGCACACATAGAAAAGAGCCACTGGGGAATGCTCAGAAAAAGACAAGAAAAAGGGGAAGTTTGGCCTCTGCTTGGGACAGTTGACACAGTTAATTTAGCGATGATACAGTGAAACAGAATTACTCATCTCCTAGTTTGTTTCCATAGTCTATATCAAGAAGAAGAATCTGTGGACTGGAAAAGAGAGCAAAAACATAGCCAAGAGGAAATTAATGTCTGAGCTAGTGAGGAGATAAGAGGAGAGCACCTGGCTGCTGCATTTAAGTCTGGAGGCTTTGAGGAATGACATCTCAGCACCATGTGTGCATACACCCAAATCCTCACTGCAACGAGGTCTGCAAAATTAACAGCCAGCCCTGGGAATCTAATAGACATGTATTCATGATTATACATATGATCTGAAAAAAATGCCAATATGGTAACATATGAGTTTGTAAAGCATAGTAGAACTTCCAGAAAAATGCACAGGGATGAATGTGTCAATTTTAGTAACAGAGACTTTTAGCAAAATTCTAATACAGATCAGAAGACATGTTGATTTGGAAAGATGAGTGCTTGTTAGACCAAGCTCATCTCTCCCACAGGGTTCTTCAGATGGTAGATTTGTTCCACAGACATTGCAGAGTTAGGAAATGAACACAAACAAGGATACACAACCTCTTTGCAAACCAGATAGAAAATACAGGCTCCATGATAGTACAATTAGGAATAGGCAGAGTGGCTCGCTTAGAACCCCGCAGAGGACTGGAGAACAGGTTAGTCTCAGTCCATGGAGAGATTTTAATGGCACAGGACTCAGGCTTTCTATACAGACAGGAGTCTCGACTCCAAAGACAGAGGAGAGGATTGTGGGTATCTGTTGGAAGAAAGACCAAGAGTCCATCTGTGGAAGCAGAGGGCTTATGTTTGAATCTAAGATCCACCTCTTATTAGTTGTATGATGTTAAAAAAGTTACTAAACACTATTTGACTCAATTTCTCAATCTGGAAAATGAGGTTAATACTTGTGTCTACTGGGGAAAAACAACAACAACATATTTCTATCTACTGGGTACCCAAGATGGTGGTGGAATAGGTGGAAGTTACACTCACCTCTTCCCAAGACCAAACCAGAATTGCAACTAAAATATAGAACAATCAACCTAAATAACCAACTGAAGACTAGTTGAACAGAAGTCTTATAATCAAGGATTAACAGAAGTAACCACACCAAGACTGGTAGAAAGGGAGAAGATACAAAAAGGGCTGGCCTCACACCCACGTGAAAATCCAAAAGGATATTTCAGCTGCACAGATCCCCACTAAGAAGCATGGAGTATCAGCCTCACACCAAGCTCCTCAGCCAGAGTACCAGAGGTGCTCACATGACATCTGGCTATGAAAATCAGCAGGCATTCTGTATGCCAGGGAGAAGCAGAGTCTGCTAGAAGCCCAGGTGCCCTCTTACAGGGCCAACTCACAAAATCATTCACAGCCACTCACCCTGGGCTCCAGGGGAGGGAAGGTGGCTTGGAGTAAACTGGAGTCATGGAAGTAGAGACTGGGTTGTGTGTCCAGGAAAAGAGCTGAAGAGACGGCTGCCAGAGTTCCTGTGCTGAGTCCATCTCCCACACCACATACAGATACCATCCTTCCTGGGTCAAATACTCTTATCCATACAGCATTAGTCTAGGGCAGAGGTGCTCAATACGTCGATCGCGATCCACTGGTCGATCGCGGAGAAAGTGTGAGTAGATCGCATGACATTAAAAAGACATTTGTCTTTTCATTGACATACAGGGTAGCCAATCTGACGTCTGAACTTTTGACACCCTACGCATGCGCGTTAAACCGTGCTAACTTGTTCAGTTACATTGCTGCGTAGTTAGCCTTCAATTTATTTAAACTAAATACAACAAAGGGTATAAAAATGAGTGCCGTAGCTGGTCCGAGTAAGAAGCCTAAAACCTACCACTTTCATACAGAATGGGAGGGGATTTTTTTCACTATGTCATATTCTAAGTGCGTTTGCCTCATCTGTCTGCGCGCCATTGCTATTCCAAAGAAGGGAAATGTGGAGCGGCTTTTTCGGACTGTTCATAAAAACGATGACATTGACTTTCCTCCGAAAAGAAAGCTGAGAAGGAGAAAGGTGAAAGAAGAATACACAATATTAAATAGTAATAATAGTAACTTAAATAATGATAATATAGAAGAAATAAATTTGTTTTGCATTTTTATTGTAGGTAGATCATTTTGACTTGGTCATCTTATAAGTAGCTTGTAAGCTGAAAAAGTGTGGGCACCCCTGGTCTAGGGAAATGCAATAAGCTCTACCCTCCCGGCTTCCTGTTGCCCCACCCTGCCAAGCCAAGTAGTCAGCTTTCTTGGTACTGTGGTGTAGATTTTCTTGGAAGGAACACAAAGAGGTCTAGGCAGACTTGGGGTGTCAGAGATTGAGTTGTGTGGCTCTGGGACAGAGGTCTTTCTCTCTACTCCTGTGTGACTGACTTAAACTGCCCCTAAAGGAGATCCAATAGCCCTACCCTCTTGAACCCCAGTGGCCCCACCTGCAAAATTCTTGCCCTGAAGAATTTTCAGGTGGCTGTGGCCAACTTGGCCTAATGGTGCAAACTCTCTTAGAGGGTTCTCTAAAAGGTCCAGTCAGAATCAGAGAGAGACTGAGTTGTGTGACTCTAGCACAAGAACCATTTTTCCTCACACACCCTACTGGTGTCATTGTTTTAGTGTAGAGTTCCCTTTTACACGGCTTAATCTTGGTTTGTTTAAGTGTGATGAACTCAGGGGGCCTCCCCCTGAAAATTTCTGAAGACCTCGCCCAACCACAAAGATATGCAGGTACTCAGCAAGAGGTGGCTGGCCTTGATGTACCCTAAGACTTTTGCTGACTGGGCTCAGACAGACCCAGCACTAGCATCAAGTTTGAATCTGTTTCAATTCAGTGAACATCACTTGCCCCTACCTGGAGACTCACTGACAACCTAGCTTAGGTTCGACTCATGTTACCTAACAGAGGCTCTTTCAGTGATTGAGTCTAACAGGCAGCAGACAGGAGAAGGCAGGCAGAGGAAGATTTCGGGGTGCTATGGGCCTTTTGCTGACCTGCTCCCAAGCTCAGCTGGTGAAGGCAAGCCTTGGTATGCAGTTTGGGCCCTCCTATGCACACCCAGGACCAGCAGAGGCAGCTACAAACTGTGGGTCACTTTGTAGATCCAAACAGGTAGCCCAATCCTCGTCACAGGTAGCACCTAATATTGACATGCACCACAGTCTCTCCCAAAAGACCACAGAACAAACACATCAGGTTGCAGCCTTCAGATCACATCAGAGCACAACACAGGTAGCTCTACAAGTCACACACCCAAAGGCACCTCACCTTGCTGAGGTGAATTCTGCTTTGTGGAGTCAGCCTGTGCACACAGCTTGTACTGTTGTGTTCACAGTTGATCTTCAAAGTCAACCAGCCTAAAAGTCAACTGATCCACAGACTGGTCAATGGCACCAAGACTCAACTACAATAGGAGAGTTCACATAACCCATACAAGGGATATATTTAAAGCACCTAACTCAGGAGATCAGGAAGACTGTACCACTGAGTCCCACAATACACCTACCACACTAAGCCACCATACTAAGACAGGGACACATAGCAGATCCACCTACTATACATGAACAAATACAGAAAGACAGCCAAAATGGGGAGACAGAGAAATATACCCCAAATGAGAAAAGAGAAGATTCCCAGTAAAACTACTAAATAAAATAGAGGCAAGCAATCTACCAGTCACAGTGTTGAAAACAATGGTTATTAGGATGCTCAAGGAACTTAATAAGAACTTAAACAAAAGATATCAAGGATTTGCCTGACTGGTGGTGATGCAATGGATAGAACATTAACCTGGTACATTGAGGTCCCAGGTCCAAAACCCTGAGGTCACTGGCGTCAGCACAGGCTTATCCAGCTTGAGCACAGGCTCGCTGGCTTGAGTGTGGGATCATTAAAATGATCCCATGGTCTGTGGCTTGAAGCCCAACATCACTGGCTTCAGCAAGGGGTCATTAGCTTGGCTGGAGTGCCCTGGTCAAAGCATGTATGGAAAGCAATAGATGAACAACTACAGTGATGCAGATATGAGTTGATATTTCTTATTTCTCTCCTTTCCTATCTCCCTGCCTTCCTCTCTCCCTAAAAATAAAAAAAGAGAAGATGAGAGAGAAATATATTTAGTTACCTACAAGGAGCTCCTATAAGACTGTCAGCTAATTTCTCAACAAAAAACATTTCAGGCAGAAAGAGATTGGCACAAAATATTTAAAGTGATTAAAGCAAGAGCATACAATAAAGACTACTCTACCCAGCCAGGTTAACATTTAAAATTGAAGGAGATATTGAAAGAGCTTCCCAGACAAGAAAAAGCTAAAGGACTTCATCACCACCAAACTAGTATTATAAAAAATGTTAAAGGAACATCTTTAAGAAAAAGAGAAACATAACTATTAAAAAAAGTCAAATGGCAAAATAAATAAATAAATAATCATTTTAAATGTAAATGTATTAAATCACCAATCAAAAAACAGAGGGGCCCTGGCCAGTTAGCTCAGTATATAGTGTTGGCCCAGCATATGGATGTTCCAGGTTTGATTTCCAGTTAGGGCACACAAGAGAAACGCCCATTTGCTTCTTCTCTTCCCACTCTTTCACTCTTCTCTCCTTTTTCCCCTCTCGCAGCCTGTGGCTCAATTGGTTCAAGCGTTGGCCCTGGGTTCTGAGGATAGCTCGGAGTGCGGCTACTGCAGGTGTTAAAAATAGCTCAATTGATTGGAGCATCAGCCCCAGGCAGGGGTTGCCAGGTGGATCTTGGTTGAGGTACATGCAAGAATCTGTATCACTATCTCTCCTCCTCTCACTTAAAAAAAAAAAAGAAAAGAAAAGAAAGAAAGTAAAAAGACATAGGGTAACAGAATGGTTAATAAAGGAAGACCCATATATGTGCTGTCTATAAGATAACCATTTCAGAATATAAGACACACACTGACTGAAATAAAGGGTTGTAAAAAGTTATTTCATGCAAATGGAAACAAATAAAAGAACTGGGTACCAATATTTATATGTAGATGAAATAGACTATAAAACAAGGGCTATAATAAGAAATAAAGAAGGACATTACATAAGGATAAAGGGATTAATCGAGGAAGAGGTTATACCCCTTGCAAACATTTATGTACCCAACTTAAAAGAACATAAACATATAGAGCAAATCTTTATGGATGTAAAAGGAGAAATCAACAGTAATATAGTCATGGCATGGGATTTTAACACCCCATTGACATTAATGAATAGATTTTCCAGATAGAAAATTAACAGAAACAGAGGCCTTAAATGACACACTAGACCAGATAAATTTAATTGATATTTTCACAGCACTTCAGCCCAGAACAGCAGAACATACTTCATTTTAAGTGCACATGGAACATTTTCTAGGATAGACTACATTTTAGAAAACGAAATCCTCAATAAATTTAAGAGCATTGAAAGCAGATTCCAACCACAATGTAATTAAACTGGAAATCAATTACAAGAAAAATACTGAAAGACACACAAAAACATGGAGGCTAATAGCATGTTATTAAACAAAGAGTGGTTAACAATCAAGGAAGGGATCAGAAGATACCTTGAGACAAATGAAAATGAACCCAACAACCCCAAATCTATGGAACACAGTAAAACAGTCTAAGAGGGAAATTTATAGCATTATGGGCCTACCCCAAGAACCAAGAAAAATCTCAAATAAACAATTTAACTTTACACATAAAAGAACAAACAAAGAATAAGTGAATAAAAGGGAGGAAATAATAAGATCATAGCCAAAATAAATAAAATAGAGTCTAAGAAAACAATACAAGGGGAAGACTGGGGGAGGAAGATGGAGCAATTGAACAAAACAGGAAGAAAACAAACAAAAAAAAACATTCATGGACACAGACAACAGTGTGGTAATTGCCAGGGGCTGGTGGTGTGAGAAAGTAAAGGAGGGTGTAGGGGGATAAATGGTGATGGACAGAAACTTGACTTGGGGTGGCAAACACACAATAGAATGTACAATGATGTGTTGTAGAGTTGTGAACTTGAAACCTGTATAATTTTGTTAACCTTAATAAATTTAATTAAAATAAAATAATAAAAAGATCAATGAAACCTAGAGCTAGTTCTTTGAAAAAATAAACAAGATTGATAAACATTTAACCAGACTCATCAAGAAAAAAACCCAGAAGACCAAAATAAATAAAATAACAAAATGAAAGGCAGAAGTAACAACTGACATCAGATAAATACAAAGGATTATTTAAAAATATTATGAACAACTATATACCAACAAATGGACAATTTGGAAGAAATTAATAAACTCCTAGAGCCATACAGTCTTCCAAAACAGAATCAGGAAGAAACAGAAAATCTGAATAGACTGATTACAACTAATGGAATTGAAGCAGTAATCAAAAAACTCTCAACAAACAGAAGTCTTTGACCAATGGTTTCATAGGTGAATTTCAGCAAACATTCAAAGAACTATCACCTATCCTTCTCAAACTGTTCCAAAAAATTCAAGAGGAAAGAAGACTTCCAAGCTCATTTAATGAGGCAGCATTATCATAATTCCAAAATCAGGCAAAGACACTACAAGGAAAGAAAATTATAGTCCAATATCCTTCATGAACATAAATGTAAAAATCCTCAACAAAATATTAGCAAACTGAATCCAACAATACACTAAAAAGATCATACACCATGATCAAGTCAGATTTATTCCTGGGATGTAAGGTTGGTACAATATCTGCATAACAATTAACATGATATACCACATAAACAAAATGAAGGATAAAAAAATCATATGATCACAACAATAGATGCAGAAAAGCATTAGAAAAGACCCAACTTCTATTTAAGATAAAAACTTTCAGCAAAGTGGGAGTAGATGAAATTTAACTCAACATAATAAAAGTCATCTATGACAAACCCACAACTAACATCATAGTCAATGGGGAAAAACTAAAAGATCAGAAACAAGACAAGAACGTCCACATTCACCACTGTTATTCAACACAGTACCTGAAGTACTGGCCACAGCAATCAGACAAGAAATAGAAAAAGATGGCATCCAAATTGAAAATGAAGAACTAAAACTGTCCCTATTTGCAGATGGCATAAGAATGTATATAGAGAACCCTAAACATTCCATCAAAAACTAGTATAACTAATAAATGAATTCAGTAAAGTAGTAGGATACGAAATAAATATTTGGAAATCAGTTGCATTTATGTACACCAAAATGAACTATTAGAAAGAGAAACTAAGAAAAACAATCCCATTTACAAACAAACAAACAAACAAAACACAACCTTAGGGACCCTGGCCAGTAGCTCAGTTGGTTAGAGCATTGTCTAGATATGCCAAGGTTGTAGGCTCAATCCCTGGTCAGGGCACATACAAGAATCAACCCATGAATGCAAAAATAAGAGGAGCAGCAAATCTCTCTCTCACTCTCTCTCTCTCTGGATCTCTGTCTCTCTTTTCTCTTCTTCTCTTCCTACAATCAAGAAAAAGAAAAATAAAAAAGAGAAGAGGACATTTTTGAAAAAAAAATCTATTATCTAGGGACAGGCCAAGTGATGTGTGGATCAATTAACGAACGGCCTAAGTAAAGAGATATTGAGGTTTTGACTGACAGCAGCGTCAATACCTGTTGGCAGTGTAAATGTCTAAAAAGAGTAATGACTACAGGTAATAGGACAGAATTAAGGTGTCTTCTACTAGGGGCTTCCCTCCCTGTAGGAAGTGACTGTCCCCTTCCACTTTGCTTTATTCAGACACCTCTGGTATTATCATGCACCTTTCTGGGCACCACAGTCTTAAAATGTAAATAAGCTAGAGGAGAACAATCAAAATAGGGAGGGGACTTCAAAAGATACAAGGTAATAATAAGAGCAGTTACCACCCACGGAGCACCCACTCTATATCAGGCAGTTTAAAATGTTCATTTGAATAGAAGAAAAAGGTGGCAAAAGAATGTTTTTCGGAGCACTAATGGAGCCACTGCACTAATTACCTTTTTTGTACTTTATCACATTTAATCCTTACCACTATCTTCTGAGATAAGTAATTATCCCTATTTTATAGAATTATGGTTCTATGAAATTGGGTTAGGGCAGCATTGTATCACTATGGGCTCTGGACCAAACAGCCTATGTTAAATTCTAGCAGCTGTGTGACTTTGGGCATGTTATTAAGTCTTCCTGAGCCTTAGTTTCCTCATTATAAAAGAAAGCCCATCACACTTATCTAATCGGGTTGTTTGAAAATTAAATTAATTAATACGTTGGAGCACTTAGCATAGTCTGGCATAAAGTAAGCTCAATAGCATCAGCTATTATTGTTTTAAAATATGCCTAAGATCACCCACTGCACACTTGGGGGAACCAGGGGAGAAGAGAATCTAAGGGCCCCGGGCAAATACTTTCTAATAGGTGACGGTCTGTCATAGGGAAGAAGGGGGAGGCTTCTACTGACTTCTAGAAGTAGAACCAGACCCTGTGAACGTAGGTTCAACAGGGTATCTGATGGGTTGCAACCTGATATTAGTTAGCTAGGTAATGTCAGTTACCTTTCTGCCTAAGTGAACACAGATATTCCTAGTTCAGGGAGTTCATGAAATGGTCACTCTTACTCATGGCCCTGTTGGCCCAGAGGGAGAACCTAGTAGAGCTATTTGTGGTCTGACAAAGCCTGCCCCTCCAATACACCTTGTTATATGATGAGAGATGCACAATTGCATGGAGTCAAGGAGCCTCCTAGGAAGAGTCATTGTTAGAACCTCCCTAATGGGTTAGGACAAACCCACAAGAAATCCTCTCGAAGAAAAGGACATCAAAGGCCCCCAAGGGAAAACTCAGCATGAGAAAATGGACAGTCTGGACTGATGGACTTAGGTGACCAGCTGGGATATAGGACCATCTTTAAGGGGTGTGGGGGAAGCTGGTCAACAAACAGCCCATGGCTGAGACTAGAGGCCCTACTGAATGTGGGTGTGATTTGAGAACAATGAGCACTAGGAACTAAAAGAGCTATATAGGCGTTGAGTCCAAGGACAAGCACTGAGCAGAGGAGGCCCTGAGGCAGTAAGAGAATCCTGCAGCACTGGGATTGGTGCTGGGTTCTTCCAAGCCAGTTCTCACTCTCTCCACAGGTTGAGAGGCAAGACATGAACAGACCTCTCAGACATCCCAGTGTTTTCTTTGCCTGCAGTTTGGACTGGGACTGACCCTTTTGGAATGTATTAAGACAACGGTGTTCTTAGCTGTTTATAAGAGGTGGGTGGTGGTGGAGACCTTAAAAGAGATTTTTGCACATGCTACTCATGTGAGCCAGAAGATGTTCTGGCAACTAATATGGAGGAAAAGATGTATCAATTATTTGTAACCCCCAAGCTGGTGACGTGGGTGAAATCAGTTGTATGCATTTAATAAGACTTGATTAAGCTCAATGTTAAGGACTTGATAAAAATCAGAATCAATAATAATAATAATAGCTAATGTTTATTTAGTGCTGGCTACTTGCCAAACTTACATGCCTTAGCTCATAAATCCTCAAAAAAACTGTATGAACTGGGGACTATTTTTTAGTCAACTCATTTTACAATGAGGGAACTGAGCCAGGATAGGCTAAAATCCCTTATCAAGGTCACACAGTAGACATTGATGGAACAAGAAAGAGATGGTAGAATCACCTGATCGCAGAGCCTATCCTTTTAATTACTGCACCCTTCTACCTCCCTGCGAAGGTGGAAAGGGAGGTGCAATGCAACATGGCAATGCAGTTGATGAGATTAGAATAGATGAATTTGAACTAGAACACCTACAAAGTCTTTTCCTGTGCTGCAACACTGAGATTTTACTGTCTTTTTGTGTTTTTTTGGCAACCTTAAGAATCTATGTGTTTCATTTACCTTTACGGAATTACTATCAAAATGAATTGTTTGTTACAAGTGGGAAATAAGCATAGAAACTATTGCTAAGGAATATATACATAAACCACATATCAAGACTTTTTAAATCTGTAAGTTGAGCCTTACTAGGTGGTGGTGCAGTGGATAAAGGACCTGGGACAGTGAGGACCCAGGTTCGAAACCCTGTTGTGCAAGCTCACTAGCTTGAGCATGAGGTCGCCAGCTTAAGCGTGGAATCATAGACATGACCCCATGGTCACTGGCTGGAACCCAAGGTTGCTGGCTTGAGCCCAAGGTCACTGGCTCAGCTGGAGCCCCCTGGTCAAGGCACATATGAGAAAGCAATCAATGAACAACTGAAGTGTCTCAACAATGAGATGATGCTTCTCATTTCTCTCCCTGTCTCTCTCTCTCTCTTGCTAAAATGAAAATAAAAGGCATTTAAGTCTGTAAGTTGAATCTTGTGATAATGTCCTTCAAAGAAGTAATTGTTCATTCAGCAAATGTATTCTTTTTTCCTCTTTTTATTATATGTTTTCTATGTGTGCTGTTCTAAGTATTTGGTATCTAGCAGTGAAAAAAGACCCTTACCTTTGTTGATTTTAGTCTTGTGGGGGGAGAGAAAATAAACAATAGTTATATAGTACATTAGAAGGCTTCAAGTACTCGATTACAGTTGCAGTTCTAAATTCAGCAGGCAGGGCGGACCTTTTTGAGAAGGTGACATCTAAGCAAAAACTTGAAGGAGATGAGTGAGTGAGTTAGCCATGTTGGTATCTAGAGAAAAAAACATTTCAGGCAGAGGACACATCTAGTCCAAAGGCCTGGGACAAAATCATCCTGGAGAAGCTGCATGGAGGCAGGTATGACTGGCGCAAGGTTAGAGACAGGGTGAGGAGCTGCAGGTGAGGTTCCAACACTGAGCAAGTGGTGGCAGGTCTGGTGGGCCATTGTAAAGACTTGGCTTTTACACCGAGTGAGATGGAGAACTATCGCAGGGTTTAATGCAGAGAAGTGACATGATCTAACATACACTGAATATATTAAATAACACTGTATTTAGTATTATTTTGACTTGAAAATATTCTTTATTACTGAAGTAATTGCTCAGGAGCAAATGAAAATCACCTCTAAATGAATGTCATAACCATGTACAGAGAACCCCACTGGTCTGGGGATTGTCGTGGAAGGGGAGGGAGTTGGTGGACTTGGGTAAAAATAGTTTTGTCATTTAATTCAAAGAACCACTGGAGGAATAACTAATAACAATAGCTGTAAAGGTGACTGCAACTATAAAGTACCATCAAGTGCTAGCTACTACTTAAAAATGAAAAGCCTATCATTATTCATTGTCCCGGGCGTCAGGACCTCTGGCCCACTGTATTCCCCGGCCAGCCTGTTCGTGCTCTGGTGCCTTTAAAACTCTTCCTTCAGCTTGTGTTATCTGATGGCCAAGTCTCCCATCCATAGTTCTGGTGGAAGGAACTGAGCTGTTTACCAGATGTACCAGCAACAAAATACAATCCTGAGAGTAGGGCCTGATGAGCATTTGTTTTGTTTCTTTTGGTTTTTTAAAATCATTAATTCTTTAACTGTGCTTACAAGACTCCCTGAAAAGCATTGCGTGTTTGAGATTTGTTTGTGTGGGAATAACACTGGAACACCAGCTAGCCAGTGCCAGCTTTGAAACTGACACAATGAATAGCTATTGTTCTGACACTGTATCCGGCTGCCCTTGTCTATACACACTGAAGACAACCTTCCTCTTCAGAAATAACTTTCAGCCATTATATGTTTTTAAAATTGTTATTGGTGTACCTAATGTTCTAGATAACTGGGGAGGAGGGAAATTATATAAAGACATTTTGGTTTCTTTCCTAAAAGGATTTCATAATTTCTCTATTTTGCTAAGTCAGGTCACCTATGTTACTGTGTTTCTGACATAATGATATGCTAAAAGAGATATCGGATAAAGGGAAGTAACTTATTAAACACAAGACTCTGTGCTAGGATATAATTTCATTTCACTATCACAACCTGGTAAAAAATAGGTATTATCCTCTATTTTGCAGATGAGGCCATAAATGTTTATAGAGGTTTAGTTAACTTCCTTAATTTATTTAATTAGTGTCAGAGCTGGGATTTGAACCTGAGCCACTGACTCCATATCCATGTTCTACTGCCCCATAGACCTGCTCTCAAGAAGACTGTCATCTACCAAATGAGGAAAGACTTACACAAAGAAATCAACTGGAGAAAAATATCAGCAGTACAGAACCATGTGCTTAATTCACATGACTGACTCCTGAATTCAATGCTACAAACAAGGGCAGATGCCTACCAAGAGCAAGGCCCTACGCAAAGCACTTGTGGGGACATTAGTGAGGGGGAAGTGACTATAGGAAGCATGATTTTTCTTTCAATGACATATATGCCTCACCTAGTCCAAAATAACTATGAAGGTAGGCAGGAGGCTGTTGGCCTGAGATGGCACTGCCTATCTTTTCACGTGTCTGGGACAACATGTCTTTGCCTTAAAGTTCCACGGTCTGCAGGATAATAGACCAGGGGTGGGAGTGGGGGCTGTTAGAGAAAAACCAGTAAGTTTTAAGACAGATTTTAAAATATGAATTAGAGGTCACAAAGACAGCTAATAGCACCCATGGGTAATTATAAAAGGTGATTGATAACCTGTAAATGTTTTGGAAAACTTTAGCTCCTGGGATGTCTGCTGCATGTTTTCCCCATCCACTGGTATCCACTGTGGGAATGGCAACTATGCTAGTTACTAAGCTTGAATAGCTCTGGCTGGTGGTTTTGGGCGGGTCCCCATGGCCTGCTGCTCCCACCTGGGCTCTGCCAGGAAGGAGTGAGGGATTGAGAGAGCGAGGCTGGAGAAGGAGGTTTGACCTGCCTTTCCTGTGCTTTCTGTTTGCTTCCTCACTGTCGCCGCCACCACCCCCCACCCCCAAATCTGGCTCACTTCTCCACCCGGCAGTGCAGTTCATTCCAGGAGCAGCATCTGATTCTAGCTCGCAGTTCTTCCAACATTCACAGAACCAGTTCATACTGCATGACCATTCCCACCCCCAACAAAACAAAACAAAAAACGTTTAAGTTTTAATGAATCTGACCTCTTCCCTCTTTCCTCTGAGCTTCAAGCTGGTAGCTGCTTCCTTTAGTGACTGCCACCATGAAACCTTAATGTGCCTTTGTCTCTTCAGTTCTTCAACACCTAGCCAAGAATTCCTTTTATTACATTCTATCTATTAAAATAACTGATGAAGTTGGGTTTTTTTTTGCCTTAATCCTTTATTTAAAAATTTATTTTTCAATTACAGTTTACATTCAGTATTATTTTATATTAGTTTCAGGTTGATGTGGTTGATTTCTGTCTCTTGACAGGACTCTGACTTATATTCAATTAATTTCATTGTTAATTTAAAGCAAATTGAAAAGCCACTTAATACATGCTCAGGTCCAATACAAATGTTTGGGACATATATTTAGTTCATTCCTTGTACCCACATGAGTTACAAGGTTCTGAATGCCAGTCTGACCATGCCCATGCTGGGTTTAGGGCCCTACAATGGCTCCCCATTACCTACTGGGTGAAGTTCAAGCTCCTAGCAGCAGGCCCTTCACAAGTCACTGCTCCCCCTCCAGACCCACCATGCTGTTTTTATACCCCAAATCTTTGTGTAGGTTGTTTGCTCTCCTTAGAATTTATCCTTCAAAGTCCAGCTCAGATGTCACCTCTTTTACAAAGCCTTACCTATTTCTACTTTTCCACCAGCAGCTAAACACACCCTCCTCTGAACCCCTGTGCTTCTAAGTCTAAAGGTGTTTTCTTATCATGGGCTTCTTTAGGCCAAGGTAGACATCATATTCTATCATTGCTTTAACACCTGGAAGCATAGTGGACAATAACTATTCCCTTGATAAATTTTAGACTTGGAACTACCTGTTATTTTTCCATTACCCACATTTCTTGCTACCCACTTAAGGCATTTAATTAAAAGAAAAATATCTCAACTTCCAAAGACTTTTAAAACTCATTGCCTGTCCTCTTCTGTTTAAATGAAACACTTCTCCAAACACAGAGCTATTTGTATATCTTTGCATTAGATTATATCCTTAGGAGGTAAGGATGTTATCATTTCCTTAGTTCAGTGCCAAGGAGGGCTGACATCATCATGTATGTAAAAGCTATAGTTGACCAAGGAGTAAAAATGGTCATCCAGGATCTTGGCTAAAAGCAAGTGGTCCTGCTGGCCAGGGTACAACATCACAGTATTGAAGAATACTTACAAAAGTCTTCTGAAGACACACAAGCAATCTGCTTAATTGTAATCCAGTATGCAGCTCTTCCCTGTCACCAACTGTTCTTTTATCCACCAACTGGGGATACAGATGTTACTCCTGGGAGTAACTGGTCCAGGCATCCTAGCGTACAGAGGTCCCTTATAAATTAGGCAGTGGAAACACTTCCAAGTTGATTATGTCATGAAAGCAATCAGATTCTTTTCTGTTCCACACATTGGAGGATATTTCTTGCACTGCTGGCTGACCATGCAAGTGCTCGCCATCTCGATGCTCTGTTTAAGTCTGAAGATGCCAAGAGAATGGATGTGGTCATAGGAAACTCTGGGAATCTGGAGGCAAGTAGCAGACAGCACAAATCCAATTCTGACCAATGTTTTAGAGGTGAAGCTGGAAGGGAACAAATGCCAAAAAAAAAAAAAAGACACAGTTTCTTTTTGTCCTATAATTTGTCTTTTGATCTATTATGTAGATAATAAATATCTGTTCTTGCATGGGAAAATAATATGAGTCAGTTTGATCAGAGATAACTGTGACCTCCTTAAAACAGATAGTATTTTTTTACCCCCTGAGTTGCTGAGATAGTTGTGTTTTCACACTTGTAGACATCACAAGAACTCCACTGAATCTTACTGAGAATAAACAGTCACACTACCCTGCCTGGGGCATAATTACATCTGTTGGAGTTTCTATCATTATATTTTCAGGAATCTTTGCTGAACAATTACATACCTATTTGTTTTTTGTCATTCTAATACTGGAATTCTGAGTAAAACTGGTTGTGAAAAACTCATTTGAGAGCTATGACTTTGAAATGTTACTAAGCATAACATGGGGAATGAAGTTAGTTAACAAAGCAAAAAGATACACATTTCCTAATCTAACGTGATGTATTTGAAGAAATGAACTAAATCTTTCCCATGTTCTCCTGTGAAGAGCACTCCATGTGTGTATGAACTAGTTTGGAAAATACTGTAGAAAGACAGCAATTAGATGGGGCCAGGCATCCTCCTTTGCCGTTCTCCCCCGCCCCCCCCTCTGAGTGCTGCCCAGGAAGTACAACCCACAGACCTTGTCAATGGGCTCTTGAGTTTTCTGGGTTCCCAATGGGTTCTGCCAATGGACAACTCATAGGACATGAGCTTTATTTTTAATTACCCATAGCTAATCAGAATCCCTGACTTCAGGATTGCTTCAGATGAACTACATGCTTGATCTAAGATCACTCCATTCAAGGCACTCTTCTCTCTATTATGGCTACTCCTCCTCCATCCACCAGGGCCCAGCGGGAGGGCAGTTTGCTGCTCTTAGTCCTGGGCTACTGCACTAACCCTGTGATTCCCTACCCTCCTCCCCCTATACCCACATCTTTGTAAATAGTTCCCTTATAAACAATAGACTTTCAGCAGATTATCTTAATTTGGGTGTGCCATTTATTTCCTGTTAGGACCCTGACTGCATAAGGTTATACAGTAGTCCTCCCTTATCCCAGTTTTGCTTTCTGTGATTTCCATTACCTGTGGTCAACAGTGGTTCAAAAATATTAAGAGGAAAATTCCAGAAATAAACAACTCATAAGTTTTCAGTTTCATGCCATTCTGAATAGTATGCAGAAATCTTGCACCATCCCACTCCCTCCACCTGGGACATGAGTCAGCCCTTTGCCCAGCGTTTCCACAGTGTACACATGACCCACCCATAAGTCACTAGTAGTCAACTCAGTTATTAGTTTGATTGTGGCGATATTGCAGTGCTTATGTTCAAGTAACCCTTATTTTACTTAATAATGACCCCAAAGCACAAGAGTATATGATGCTGGTAATTCAGATATGCTGAGGAGAAGCTATAAAGTGCTTCCTTTAGGTGAAAAGGTGACCATTCTTGACTTAATAAGGAGAGAGAGAAAATAATATACTGAAGTTGTTAGAATCTGTCATAAGAATGAATCTTCTATCCATGGAATTACTTAATTTATAAATTAAACTTAATTATAAGTATGTATGTACAGAAGAAAACATCGTATATATAGGGTTCAATACTATCCATTGTTTCAGGAACCCCCTGGGGGTCTTAGAATGTACCACCCAAAGATAGCAGGGACTACAGGTATTGATCGACTTACGACCTATACAACTCACTACCATTCGACTTTACGACCACAATCGCTAGCCATGACTGCTCTGTATCTGCAGCAGTTTTTTGTATGCTCCTGTATTTTGTAATTTTGTATGTTTTGCAAATATTAAACCAGTTGTACTGGTAATGTAGTGTTTTACTTATACCTGATGAATGTAAAAATAAGAAACAAAATGGTGTAGAGATGATACAAATGGCATAAAATGAACAAAGAAAATTATGATATATAACAATAATGAAAGAAAATTATGATAAAATATGACTTAAAGATTTTTATAACATCATTTCACAGTACTGTACACCAAATCGAGTTACGACCGGTCTGTCAGAACCAATCGTGGTCATAAGTCGATCACTAGCTGTATTGTACTGCTCAGTACAGAGGGGTAGGAACATTCCAGTCTTTTATTGGAAATCTGCTGTCCAGAGAGTTAGGTAATATGGAGAGATGCTATTCAAAATATTTAGTATTCTGCCCCAGCAGGGACCTGGAGTCCTGCTGAACAAGGCATTATCTGTTTAGTTGCTGGATTATGGAAAGGACTAGAGTCCCAGGGGAAGAGCTGGGGCAGCCAGGGCAGATAGCACTTGGGAGTGTCAGGATGACAATTATTGACCGACCAACCTAGAAGGGCTTTATGTTTTAACAGCTGGTGCATTCCAGCTAAACACAGCCCAGGTAATGTCTATTTATTTTCACTTTCAGGTTAGCAAATTTTAACCACAAAGTTCATTTCTATGATTATTTAACACTCTCTGAAGGCAGAAATGCAGATGAAAAATGAGCAGGGAACAGATGTTGCCTTGTATATATAATGAATAAGCAACAAATTTTTCATTCTCTGACCCCCACCCGAAGTGAATCAAGAAAAAAAACAACTTTAAGCCTCTGGCAGAATGGGTAGTGTATTGACAGCTCGACAGGAGAACCAAATTTCAAAGGCTGTTCAACCCTATCAGGCGATTTTTAGAACTGTGACATTTGCATCAAAGATTGTGTCTGTGCTAAGCATTTTACATCTCTTCTGACAACGCTTTTAATCTTTTGCGGTTATTTGTTTGAGCTCATAAAATAAAGCACTGTGTGATCCTTAGCCATACACCAGAAGTTTCTTGATTCTTTCTTTTAGAGCTGATCCTGTGTAATATATTAATAAAGTTTGTTATTCCTCCTCTAAAACACAATTAGAGCACACATTTTTTGTATTTTCTTCTAATACATCTATGGTGACACTATTTACATACCTGAAGTAATTAGCCCTGAAAATGGGCCATATGCTTGTAACACAAATTATCCAGGTTTTAAATGCTGTTAGGTTAAGTCATTAAAAGTTACAAAAATTCCTTTTCTTATTCACTATGTTGCAAATGTTGAATAGCTATCTTGCCAATGTAGCATCAGGTTTAAGAAAATGAGACAGTTTTGCCAGAATTTCAAAGCTCTAGGACAATGGCTAGATGTGAAAGAATATCCATCCCAGGAGCTAGCATTTTAAATACTGTTATTTCTCCTTTGCTGCATTAACAACAGAGGTAACAAGGTGACATAACAGAATTAGGAAATAGACATGGAATGTATAAATATATGTACAAGAGGCTAAGAGATATAGGGCAGATTTAGTTATAGAAAAAATATTCTGACAATCAAAAATTATGTAGTGCTGTAGGTGAGTCCTTTATTTAGTATGAATGTCAATGTCAGCTTATATCTATAATATAATTCACAAATTATACTTTTGTTTAGTCTTCAGTTCACAAAGCTAACTGAGCAAGGAGGATATCATGTCTTGATATGAAGATATGTTCTTTGAAGTGTATTTGTTGTTTGCTTTTTTATGTAATATATGAGATTTGTGAAATTAAACATTTCTCCTTATTAAAGAAAAATATTATGCCATAAGCCTTTAATTAAACAACCACCTCTCAAATAGGCGAAAATAAGTACAATTACCGTATTTTTTGCTCCATAAGACACACTTTTTTTTCCCCAAAAACAGGAGGGGAAAATGCCTGTGAATCTTACGGAGCGAAAAATACGGTATTTTATTAAATATTTTAACATATCATTTGGTTAAGAATATTTTTTTCTTGTTTTCCTCCTTAAAACCCTAGGTGTGTCTTATGGTCAGGGGCATCTTATGGAGCAAAAAAATACGGTAATTAATTGTGCTAACCATTCTTCTCTGAAGACATTAGCCAGGACTTCAAAAATGAGTTAGAGTAATATTAATAAAACAACTATCAAGCTACATCTAGTACTTCTTCAGCTTATAAAACATTTCTAGAAAAGTAAGTATTTGGTCCAGTTATGCAAGCAAACAAATTCTTTCGATGTTTCTAAGTATAATGTGTCAAATTCCCTGAGAACTGTGGCAGTCGGGGTCATTGTTAGTTTTGCCTGCTAATGTGTTCCTAAACACACCACACAAAAGATCCCAAGGCTTGGAAATAATAAGTAATCTTCTTGTTTTCTAGTAAAAAATTAGTTGTTCTGGGAATAAAATGTACCATTCCCCACCTTCAAGTGGGAAAACTCAATCAAACTGCAGTAAATGTGTAATGTAAAATAGTCAGTAAAATAAATCCTTGACTTCTAATGCTGCTGACAAGTGGCTGCTGACCACCCACAGAGACAATTACAGAATTCCCCACAATCCATTACCCAGTCAAGTGAATTCCCATTTAGTACCAAGGAGCAAAAGCTATAAATTTCCCTCTAACTGTGCTGCCCAGCAAATCTGTGACCAGAAGATGCCAATAGTATTGCTTCAGCAACAGCACAGGCTCCCCCTCTGACACCACTTCAGTCCTGGGGCTGCCTTTCTAAAGCAGCCTTAGTAGGGAAAGGACAGCAACCAATTCCATAATATAAAGTATAAAACCAATTCATGTCCAACTAAAAAAAAAAATGCTGCTGATATTACAGTCTCAAAATATCTAGATACCAAGCCATCTGGAATCTCAGTAGGGACTTATAATTATAAAAGAAGATTGTGGAGGCACAGAGGCCAGCCCCACACTGAGATCACATATTTGTCATTCATGGCAGATAATTCCATGCTCAGAGAGGCTTTTGCAAAGTGGACCATTACTGCTTAGGTCAAATTAACAATTGATCATATGGATCTAAAACTCCTATCTCTGTAACATTCCCTGTTCTCACCTTTTGTTTTTCTGAGGAAGCAGGAGAAGCCCACCCCCTCTTGTACACATGAGGTTGATGTCTATAACACCTTCTGCAAGCAAGCCTTACCTCTCCAGTGCAAACAAACAAGTGCTCATTACCTGCTTCTACCAGATTAACAGGGGATTGAAGAATGAGCAGGATGCAGTACCACACACATATAACTGACTTAATTCGTTCGGATGGCTGCTATACCCACAGTGGAAACTCCTTTAGAAACTATCTTTGAAAATGTTTTTTATTTTCCTTTTTCCATACCAATGTATACTTTATCTCAAAAGTCTATATGAAATATAACATAAATCAGGCTGAGCAGAGCTGCTCTGGCTGGAGTGAGATGGGGTCTCAGAGCCTCACTGCTTGGCCTCTCTCTTCTCTTCAGGAGGCCTGGGAAACACCCCCATAAGGCTGCAGGGCCCCGTGCAGCACAGTGCAAACACCTAGAACTGCTGAGGAGGGTGTCATCTGCTGGTCAGAAGTGGAGTGTTGGGAGGTGGGTAGGGACAAAAAGCAGGTCATGAGAAACCTCCTTAAATTAAGTGTCACAGAAGAAGGTGAAGGGTGAATGTGATTGTGCAGCTAGAGCACAGGCAGGAGAGCTTGGCATTTGGGCTGTGCTGCGGGGTCATTAGCCCCACGAGAGTATGAGAGAGCAGTGTGAACTGAAGCTAGGGAATAGATGTGGGCAGAGGGAAGAAGACGTGGAACGCTACACTCAGGGATTTGTCCTTCTCCTAAAGGAAAAGCCATCAGAGGCTCTTAGGTTGGAGAGTGATATGAGAAGATGTGTGTTTAGAAAGTTAAGTGGTAACTGAGAGTTTACACCGCAGAATGGAACAGAGTGCTAGAAATTAATAATGAGCCTGCTATAATAGGTGAGACGGTGAGAGCTTGTTGGAAGATCATTTTGGAAAGAGGATTAATAGGGGCTGCTGGCTGGTGGATTAAAGAAGAATTCTAAGACAATGCTAAAAGTTCTTGTTCATTTATTCATTTAACAAGCATTTACTGAAAACCTACTATGTGCTGAGCACAATTTAGAAATGAATAAGAATGGTTTTTGCCTTCAAGAAGGTGACTGTGGATTCAGATGAGACAGATAATTAATGAGGCAATTAAATGAGTGGTAAGTGCCACTACAGAACGATGTACATGATGTATAAGATGGGATGTACATGATGTACAAGATGGGATAAGAGCTTGACGGGGCAGGGCAGGCACCCTGCCGGCTCCCTCCACTCGACTCCCTCCTCTTCCTGGCTTGCCTTTCTGCACATTAGGAACTGGAAAGCTAAGGACTACATTTCCCAGTTCCCTTGCAATTCCATTTCACATGAAACTAGCTTCTGCCAAACAGAAGCAAAGCCTGAAAGATGTGGAACATGGGTGTAAATGCCCCGAGGTATCTAGAGGCTAGGTTACTGCTGGAATTGTTTATAACAACAAGTTCCTCTGGGGAAGCTGTTCTGCTTTCTCAGTGGCAGTGGTGCTTGTGTCTAGCCCCCAGCTTCCTGAGCACCATGCTGACATGGACCTTGGCAGAGATGGTATAAACCCAGAGGTGAGAATTATGACAGCACTTCCCTTATTTTCTGGCTTCCTGATGCCAGCAGAGGTGCAATCTCTTGGTGGGCCAGTTCTGCGATGTTAATCTGGGAGTCACTCCTAGGAACTCAGCCTAGAGCCTCTTCCTGTAACCCTTGCAATCATTTATGAGCACCTGTTCCTCCTTCCTCTGCCTTTTTAAATTAGCTAGGTGAATAGATTTTGAGCTGCAACTAACCAAATTACAAAGATACTTAACCCATGCTAGAGGTGGTCAGGGAAGGCTTCCAGGAAAAGATAATGCCTGGATAAATCTTAAAGGGTGAATGTAATTCAGTTAAATAGAGATATTCCAGACAGAGCCAGGAAAGTAGGGAGAGAGAGAATAAGTGTTTAGGGAAGTGCCCAGGATTACCAAGGGCTGTGCCAGGAGGTGAGGCTGGAAGGGCAGGCAGGCAGGCAGACAGGCAGAGGCACAGTCATGAGAGCCCGAGTCAAGCTAAGCAATCTGAGTTTTATTCACAGGATTTATTGGAAAACTGTAAGCAAAGAAATAATATAAGCAGATTTGTGTGCTAAGAAGACATATTTGCAGAATTGTGAAAAAAGCAGGGAGACTGCATCAGAAGGGAATTGCAATAATTCTGGCAAGAAATATTGACTGTTGAGAGTGCAGCTAACAGACAGTAGGCATGGAGTGGTCAGCACAGATTGTAGAAGGAATAAGAAGCAGAACCTTTGAGAATTCAAGACCACAGGAATATGAGGGTAATGTGAGCAAGAAGGTGCTGTCGGGGACGCTCTCTTTCTGGCTTTGGTAATAGGTGGATAATGGTGCCGTTTACGATGTTAAGGAAAAAGGAAAGGAGAGTATGTTTTGTGGAGTAAAATGAAGAGTTTAACTTTGGATATAATAAATTTAAGCACAACTAATTAAAATTATAAGTTAGATTTAGAATAGATAAGTTCAGTTTGATAGTCCTTCCATGTATGTGAAGATTTCGGCAGAAGGACTGTAGGGAAAAATTTAACCTGCAAATAAGGTGGGGCTGATGACAGAATCCTAGGGAAAGTCCATCTGTGAGATAATCATGAGGAGAGGAAGAGTGGGACAGAGAGATGGAAAGCTGTGGGAGAGAGTTAAAGAGGGAAGAAGTAGGCCCATGTCAGATGTCCCAGAGTGCTCAGGATAAGTGTACACACACACAGGCACATACACATGCATATGTGCATGCGTGCGTGCACACACACACACACACACACTGGCTTCTTTCAAGGCCTAAGTTAAAGCAGTTTAATGGGAGAACTGAGCAAAGCACTAGACAGAAGGGGGAAAGTAAGCACTAGAACAAAGAAGAAAATATCAAAGACTATTTTCCCAAAAAAACTTCAATGTGAAGGGAAGAGAGATAAGGTAGTTGCTAGAAAAGACATAAATACGAAAGCTGCTTATGCTTTTTAGATCGGAATGACCCAATAGCACAGCAACGGAAAACCCACCACACTGCAGGCATTGCTCTAAGTGTCTCATGTGCATCAATTTGTGTGAGCTGTCTGACCACTCTGTGAGAGAGGTACCATTATTCTCCCTATTTTACAGAAGAGGAACAGAGCAAGGGAGGGGGGGCTAAGAGCTTGTCCAGGGTCACAGAGTTAGGAAGCAGCAGCACCAAGGTTCTGGCTGCAGGAGCACATGCATAACCACTGCGTTTACTGCCTCCACATCTGTAGGGTGAACAGAAACATCAGAGCAGAGGGAATGGTTAAAAATGCAGAATGAGGCATTACTTAGGAGCCCAGACAAGCCCTTAGGTGGTAGACAGGAGGTGTAGATGGGTATAAAGAAAGAAAATTTATGGCTTTGGGGGTCTAAAGATAGATGTTATTTGAACAGACCTGTTTTTTCCTGTCCACTTAGGAGGTAAGAACATCTACTCAGTGTGAGAGGACATAGTGAGGTAGTGCCCTTGATCTGAACAGAAAACTGAACTAGCTGAGGAAAAGGAAAGAAAGGGTTTTTGAGGGACAACCAAAGGAGTAATAAGGGGCACGTGGTCCCAGCTGAGGCTGGAGCCCATGAATTTTTAATGTCCTCATTTTCCCTGGTTTGTGACCTTACTGAATGAGAACTTCTGTTGGAACAACAGAAACTGACAGTTTTGAAGCAGGAGGGGAAGGTGAGGAAATTAACAATATTAGAAAGAAATAGAAGTATTAATTCATTTAACAAACACTAAATAGTATTTACTATATGACAGACACTGTTCTAAACATTTCCAAATAATACCTCATGGAAAGATAATCATTAATAATAGTATTTGTAAGACAGCAAGATGGCGATTGAGTAGGCAGACGTACCAACTTCCAACTCCTGGAAACAAAGTGGATTATAACTTAATTTTAAGAACCATCATCTGGATAAACCAACTTTGAACTAAACTAAGTGGACTCTTCAATCAAGGAACACTGAAGAAACCACATTGAGACTGGTGGGAAAAGCAAAAATGTGGAAAGGGCTGCCCAGCTCCCAGGAGCAAACGGCAGCCCAGAGAGACTCTCTTGGCAGGAAGAGAGTTTAGTGGAGAGGGAGGGACCTGGGTCCCAGGAATAAAGCCCCAGCCTGCAGACCCAGAGCCTAGAAAAGGAAAGTATTTAGCTGTGAAACAAGTTAGGATACTGTTTGTGAGAAAGAGACAGTTTTCTCAGACCCAGGATTCTTCTTAAAGGGATGGCACAGAAAACCTCTCTCACAACCACTCACCCTGGACTCCGGGGCACAGGGAGAGAGGAGAGGACTGGAGCAGCGGGAAGAGAGTGTGGTCTGGAAGGCACAGGGAGAAACATTCTGAGGGACAGCCACCCTAAACTCTGGGCTGAATCACTTCCCAAACCGGAAACGAACATTTCCCCTGGAACTAGCAATACCAGCAAAGGGAGGCAGGACACCAGCCAAACAAGCTCTCCCATGGCACTTAGAACACTGACGCTTAGAAGGAGGGAGCTTTCAGGACTACAGTATGGAGTGTTAGGGTCTGAGTTGCAGTGCCCCCACCCACACTGCTAAGGGTTTGCTGGAGAGACGGAGATGGTGGGAGGCGGAAATGGGGTTCTGTCAGCAGGGGCAGAGGTTCGGCCAGCTGGCCGTGAGCTCGATCTAGCCCAGCAGGGGTGGAGGATACGCGCAAAAGCAGTCTGGCAGCTGTGGCCCACCTGCAGCTTTACCTGCACGGGGAAAAAAGGGAACCCAGAATGGGCAGAGATTTGCTGCTGAGCAGGGGCCTGCAGGCTCACAGTCTCACCTGGGCTCTGGGTTTTGTGACTCTATGCGAGCCAGCACTGACTGCAGAGGCGAGGTAAAAGCCCGGGACAGGCAGAGGCTCACAGCTGAGCATGCGCCAGCAGCCCCGGAGGTTTGTGATCCTGCACAAGCCAGCCCTGACCGCAGGAGCAGGGTGGAAGCCCGGGAATAGGTGGAGACCTCAGTAGAGCCAAGATGCTCAACCCTGCCCTTGTAGCCAAGGCTTGTGGCTCGAGTGCAGTGTGCAACACCACCCGTGGGGGTGAAACGAAGGCCGAGACAGGCTGAGGCTTAAAGAGCCTGGCACAAGAACACAGCCCCTCCCTTGGAAGCGAGGCGGAAACCACAGCAACAGCCGCAGGAGACCGGCCCTGATACACCCATACACAACCGCCCTAGGCAGCAGCAGAGGGGGTGGCGGTCCTGCAGACAGACCAAAACTAGGGAACACAGAGGCAACACCCATTGGACTCCAGTGACCACACCTTTCTTATACACAGACAAAATGGGCAGGCAGAGAAATGCCACCTAAATAAATCAGAAGAAATCCCCAGAGAAGGACTTGAAAAAACTAGATATAACCAAACAACGGGAGGCAGAATTTAAAATAATGATAGTTAGGATGTTCAAAGAGCTTAGAGCAACAATGGATAGTCATTATGAACACCTAAATAAAGAGATAACAAGTATAAAAAAGGAAATTGAAATAATAAAAAAGAATCAGACAGAAATGACAAATACAATATCAGAATTAAAGACCACAAGGGAAGGAATTAAAAGCAGGATGGATAAAGCTGAGGATCGAATCAGAAATTTAGAGGACAAAATAAACAAAGGCACAGAAGAACAAAAAAAAGAAAAGAGACTCAAAAGGACTGAGGAAACTCTTAGGGAACATGAAGGGGGTGGCGGGCCTGCAGAAAGACCACGCCTAGGGAACACAGAGGCAACACCTCTGTAACAACATGAAGAGAAATAACATCTGCATCATAGGGGTTCCTGAAGAATAAAAGAAAGAACAAGGGATACAAACTTTGTTCAACCATATCATAGCTGAAAACTTCCCTAAATTAAGGCTGGAAAATGACTCACATGTTCAAGAAGAACAGAGAACTCCATTTAAGAGAAACCCAGAGAAATCTACACCAAAACACATCATAATTAAAATACCAAAGTTAAATGATGAAGGGAAAATATTAAAACCTGCTAGAGAAAAAAAGGCTATCACCTACAAAGGTGCCCCCATAAGGATGACACCTGACTTCTCAACAGAAACACTCGAGGCCAGAAGGGAATGGCAAGACATATTCAAAGAAATGCAGAACAAGAACCTACAACCAATACTACTTTATACAGCAAGGCTAATGTTTAAAATTGAAGGAGAAATAAAGAGCTTCCCTTTATTTAATAAAGACAAAAAAAAGCTCAAGAAATTCATTAAAACCAAACCAATTCTGCAAGAGATGCTAAGGGGCCTGTTGTGAACAGTTCAAATGAAGGAAAGAATATAGCAAAAGAAGAATAGAGCTTTAAAAAATAAAATGACAATAAACAACTACATATCAATAATAACCTTAAATGTAAATTGATTAAATGATCCAATCAAAAGACATAGGGTAGCTGCATGGATAAAAAAAACAGGGCCCATACATATGATGTCTACAATAGACACACCTTAAAACAAAAGATGCACATAGACTGAAGGTAAAAGGATGGAGAAAAATATTTCATGCAAATGAAAATGAAAAAAAAAAGCTGGAATAGAAATACTTATATCTGACAAAATGGACTTTAAAAGAAGCTGTAGTAAAAAATAAAAAAGGAGCAATTCAACAGAAAGATATAATCATTATAAATATCTATGCACCAAACATAGGAGCTCCAAAATACATAAAGCAGACTTTAATGGATATAAATGGAGAGATCAACAGCAATACTATAATAATAGGGGACTTCAATACCCCACTAACCTCATTAGATAGATCCTCAAGAAAGAAAATTAACAAAGAAACAGCAGACTTAAAGGATACACTAGATCAATTTGATTTAATAGATATCTTCAGAACCGTTCACCCTAAAGCAACATAATATACATTCTTTTCAAGCACTCATAGTATATTCTCTAGGATAGACCACATGTTCGGACACATAGCGGTCTCAACAAATTTAAGAAGATTGAAATCATATCAAGCATTTTCTCTGATCACAATGCCATGAAACTAGATATTAACCACAAAAGAAAAACTGAAAAATACTCAAACACTTGGAAAATCAATAGCATGTTATTAAATAACAAATGAATTAACAATGAGATCGAAAAAGAAATAAAAAAGTTCCTAGAAACGAATGATAATGAGCATACATCAACTCAACATATATGGGACACAGCAAAAGCAGTACTGAGAGGGAAGTTCAATGCACTACAGGCATACCATAAGAAGCTAGAAAAAGCACAAATAAGCAGCAACATGACTGTGCATCTAAAGGAATTAGAAAAAAAACAGCAAGTAAAGATTAAGGGTAGTAGAAGAAAGGAAATAATAAAGATCAGAGCAGATATAAATAACATAGAGACTAAAGAAACAATACAGAGGCTCAATGAAACCAGGAGCTGGTTCCTTGAAAAGGTAAACAAAATCAATGAACCTTTAACTAGACTCACCAAGAAAAAAAGAGAGATGACTCAAATAAATAAAATTAGAAAGGACAGTGGAGAAATAACAACTGATAAAACAGAAATACAAAATATTGTAAGAAAATACTATGAAGAATTATATGCCAAAAAACTAGACAACCTATATGAAATAGAGAAATTTCTTGAAACATAAAATCTTCCAAAAATCAATCTGGAAGAATCAAAAATCCTAAACAGACCGATTACAACAAATGAGATCGAAACAGTTATCAAAAAACTTTCAACAAAGAAAAGTCTTGGGCCTGATGGCTTCACAAGTAAATTCTACCAAAAATTCAAAGAAGAACTAACTCCTATCCTCCTCAAGCTATTTCAAAAAATTCAAGAGAAAGAAAGACTTCATAGCTCCTTTTATGAGGCAAGCATAATTCTGATTCCAAAACCAGGCAAAGACAACACAAAGAAAAAAAATTATAGGCCTATATTGCTGATGAACTTAGATGCTAAAATTCTCAACAAAATATTAGCCAACCAAATACAGCAATATATGAAAAAAATCATACACCACGATTAAGTGGGATTTATTCTGGGGAGGCAAGGCTGGTTCAATATTCACAAATCAATCAATGTGATTCATCACATAAACAAAAGAAAGGACTAAAATCACATGATAATTTCAATAGATGCAAAAAAAGCATTTGATAAAATCCAGCATCCATTCATGATCAAAACTCTCAGCAAAGTGGGAATACAGGAAACATATCTTAACATGATAAAGGCCATCTATGACAAACCCACAGAAAACATCATACTCAATGGGAAAAATTAAAAGCAATCCCCTTAAGATCAGAAACAAGGCAGGGGTGCCCCCTTTCACCACTCTTATTCAACATAGTTCTGGAAGTCTTAGCCATAGCAATTAAACAGGAAGAAGAAATAAAAGGCATTCAAAATGGAAAAGAAGAAGTAAAACTATCATTATTTGCAGATGATATGTTATTGTATATAGAAAACACTAAAGTCTCACTCAAAAAACTACTGGACCCGATAAATAGATTCAGCAAGGTGGCAGGATATAAAATTAATACTCAGAAATTAGAGGCATCTATGTGCAAAATATGAAACTAGACCATCGACTTACACCATTCACAAAAACAAACTCAAAATGGATAAAAGACTTAAATGTAAGCCTTGAAACCATAAGCATCTTAGAAGAAAACATAGGCAGGAAGCTCTCTGACATCTCTCACAACAATATATTTGCCTATTTAGCTCCATATGCAAGTGAAATAAAAGACAGGATAAATAAATGGGACTATATCAAACTAAAAAGCTTTTGCACAGCTAAAGACAATAAGAACAGAATATAAAAGGACAAACTACACAATGGGAAAACATATTTGAAATACGTCTGATAAGGGGTTAATAACCAAAATTTATAAAGAACTTGTAAAACTCAACACCAGGAAGACAAACAATCCAATTTAAAAAATGGGCAAAAGAAATGAATAGACACTTCTCCAAAGAGGACATACAGATGGCCAATAGGCATATGAAAAAATGGTCATTACTAATCATCAGAGAAATGCATATTAAAACCACAATGATATATCATCTCACACCAGTCAGAATGGCGCTCATCAACAAAACAACACAGATTAAGTGCTGGCAAGGATGTGAGGGTAAGGGAACCCTCCAGCATTGCTGGTGGGAATGCAGACTGGTGCAGCCACTGTGGAAAACAGTATGGTGATTTCTCAAAAAATTAATAGTTGAATGGCCTTTTGACCCAGCTATCGTACTTTTAGGAATATACCGCAAGAACACCATAGCACTGTTCGAAAAGATGAAATGTGCCCCCATGTTTGTGGCAGCATTTTTCACAATAGGAAAGATCTGGAAACAGCCCAAATGTCCTTCAGTGGACTAGTGGATTAAAAAGTTTTGGTACATATATACTATGAATACTACTCAGCCATAAGAAATGATGACATCGGATCATTTACAACAACATGGATAGACCTTGATAACATTATACTGAGTGAAATAAGTAAATCAGAAAAAACTAAGAATGTATGATTCCATACATTGATGGGATATAAAAATGAGACTCAGAGACATGAACAAGAGTGTGCTGGCTATTCGTTGGGGGGGGGGTGTTAGTAGGGGTAGGGGCACAAATAAAACAGGATAGAAGGTGACAGAAGACAATTTGACTTTGGGTAATGGGTATGCAATATAATCAAATGTCAAAATAACCTGCAGATGTTTTCTCTGAACATATGTACCCTGATTTATTAATGTCACCCCGTTAAAATTAAAATCAATAAACAAAGAAGAAAATAATAGTGTTCGTGAGAGTGAAGATCGCCACAGAGTAGGCAGACGTTCCAACTCCCACATCCCAGAACCAAAGTGGATTACAATTTAATTTTGAGAACAGTCATCTTGAAAGATCAACTTTGGACTAAACTAAGAGGATTCTATAGCCAAAGACCATCAAAGAAACCACACTGAGACTTGTATAAAAGGTCGAGACAGGGAAGGGGCTGCACCACTCCCGGGAGTGAGGGAGGCCCAGAGGGACTCTCACGATGGGGAGGGATGCCTGGCGAGTTGTGGGTCCTCAGCCCTAGAACTGGAGTACCAGCCTAGAGCCATGGAGCATGAAAGGGGCAAACAGACTGTATTTGGCTGAGAAAGGGGCCTAGATACTGTTTGAGAGAAGAAGACAGAACTCTTGGACCCAAGCTTCATATTAAAGGAACCGCACAGAGAGCCTCGCTCACAGCCACCTGCCTGGGGCTCTGGGAGCAGGGAACACTGGGAGGACTGCAGTTGCCAGAGGAGAGTTTGGTCCCGGAGACACAGGGGGAGACACTTTGAGGGATGGACACCCTAACTCCTGGGCTGAATCACTCCCCAAATCTAAAGTGCACATTTTCCTCAGAGCAGCAACACCAGCAAAGGGAAGAAATTACCTATTCCACTAGAGCCTTCTCTGCCCAAGTCAGAACAAATAGGCACACACAAACAACACACCCAAAGGAAGAGTGTATACACAGACAAAATGGAAGACAAAGAAAAGCAATCCAAATGAATCAACAAGAGAAATCCCCAGAAAAAGAACTTATTGAAATGGAAATAACCAAATTACAGAATGCACAGTTAAAAATAATGATTGTTAGGATGCTCAAAAATTTTAAAGAAACAATGGATGGACATAATGACCACCTAAATAAAGAGATAACAAGCATCAAAGAAAAGGACATTGAAATCATGAAAAATAACCAGTCAGAAATGACATATACAATATCAGAAATTAAGAATACACTAGGAGAAATTAAAAGCAGGCTGGATGAAGCAGAGGCCAGAATCAGCGATTTAGAAGACAAGATAAACAAAAACATGGAAGTGTAACAGCAAAAAAAAAAAAAAAAAAAAAAAAATGAGGCTCAAAAAGTCTGAGGAAACTTTAAGAGAGCTCTGTGACAACATGAAGAAAAATAAAATTTGCATCATAGGGGTTTCTGAAGGAGAAGAGAAAGAACAAATAATAGAGAACCTGATTGAAGAAATCATAGCTGAAAACTTCCCTAAATTGATACAGGAAAAAGTCACACAAGTTCAAGAAGCTCACAGAATTTCACTAAAGAGGAAGCCAAAGAGACATACACCAAGAAACATAATAATTAAAATACCAAAGTTAAGAGATTAAGAAAGAATACCAAAAGCTGCAAGAAAAGAGCAGTAAATTACCTACAAATGAGACCCCATAAGGATGATGTCCGACTTCTCAACAAAAACAATTGAGGCCAGAAAGGAATGTCAAGAAATATTCAAAGTAATGCAGAACAAGAGCCTACAACCAAGACTTCTTTATCCAGCAAGGCTATCATTTAAAATTGAAGGAGAAATAAAAAACTTCTCAGACAAAAAGAAAAAAAAGAACTCAAGGAATTCATTACAATCAAACCAATGCTGCAAGAAACATTAAGGGGCCTGTTGTAAACAGAGCAAAGAAGGGGGGAAATCTAGTAAAAGAGAAATATAGCGTTAAAGAATAGAATGGCAATAAACAACCACATATCAATAATAAACTTAAATGGAAATGGGTTATATGCTCCAATCAAAAGACATAGGGTAGCTACATGGATAAGAAAACAGGACCCATGCATTTGCTGTCAGCAAGAGACCTACCTCAAAACAAAAGATAGACATAGACTGAAAGTAAAAGGTTGAAAAAAATATTTCATGCAAATGGAAATGAATAAAAGCCGGGGTAGCCATACTTATACCTGAAAAACTAGACTTTAACACAAAGGCTATAGTAAGGGATAAAGAAGGTCACTACATAATATTTAAAGGAGCAATCCAACAGGAAGATATAACCATTATAAATATCTATATAGGAGCACCTAAATATATAAAGCACTTTGATGTACATAAAGGGCAAGATCAACAGCAATACTATAATAGTAGGGGATTTCAATACTCCACTAACATCACTGGATAGATCCTCCAGACAGAAAATTAACAAAGAAACAGCAGACTTAAAGGACACACTAGATCAACTGGATTTAATAAAAATCTTTAGAACCTTTCACCCTAAAGTAGCAGAATATATATTCTTTTCAAGTTCTCATGGTACATTCTCTAGGATAGACCACATGTTAGGGCACAAAACAAGTCTCAACAAATTTATGAAAATTGAAATCATATCAAGCATCTTCTCTGATCACAATGGCATGAAACTAGAAATCAACTACAATAGAAAAACTGAAAAACACTCAAACACGTGGAAACTAAATAGCATGTTAGGAAAAAACAAATGAGTTAAAAATGGGTTAAAAAAATAATTTCCTTGAAATGAATAGAAATGAGCATATAACAGCTGAAAATCTATGGGACACAGCAAAAGCATTTCTGAGAGGGAAGTTCATAGCAATAAAGGCATACCTTAAGAAGCTAAAAGAAAAGCTCAAACAACTTAACCCTGCATCTAAAGGAACTAGAAAAATAACAGCAAGTAAAGCCCAGAGGAAGTAGAAAGAAGGAGATAATAAAGATCAGAGCAGAAATAAATGACATAGAAGCTAAAAAACAATACAGAGAATCAATGAAACTAATAGCTAGTTCTTTGAAAAGGTAAACATGATTAATAAACCCTTAGCCAGACTCAACAAAATTAAAAAGAGGACTCAAATAAATAAAATTAGAAATGAGAGCGGAGAAGTAACAACTGAAACAGCAGAAATACAAAGGATTGTAAAAAAATACTATGAATAACTATATGCCAAAAAATTAGACAACCTAGGTAAAATGAACAAATTCCTTGAAACATATAATCTTTCAAAAATCAATCTGGAAGAATCAGAAAACCTAAACAGACCAATTACAACAAATGAGATCAAAACAGTTATAAAAAAACTCCCAACAAACAAAAGCCTTGGGCCAGATGGCTTCACAGGTAAATTTTACCAAATATTCAAAGAAGAACTAACTCCTATCCTTCTCAAGCTATTTCAAAAAATTCAAGAGAAAGAAAGACTTCATAGCTCCTTTTATGAGGCAAGCATAATTTTGATTCCAAAACCAGGCAAAGACAACACAAAGAAAGAAAACTATAGGCAAATATGCCTGATGAATTTAGATGCTAAAATCCTCAACAAAATGTTAGCAAACCGGATCCAGCAATACATAAAAAAAGTCATACATCATGATCAAGTGGAATTTATTCTAGGGAATCAAGGCTGATACAATATTTGCAAATCAATCAATGTGATTCATCACATAAACAAAAGAAAGAAGAAAAACCACATAATAATATCAAGATGCAGAAAAAGCATTTGATAAAATCCATCACCCATTTATGATCAAAACTCTCAGCAAAGTGGGAATACAGGGAACATACCTCAACATAATAAAGGCCATTTATGACAAACCCACAGCAAACATCATACTCAATGGACAAAGATTAAAAGCAATCCTCTAAGATCAGGAACAAGGCAGGGGTGCCCCCTTTCACCTCTCTTATTCAATATAGTTCTGTAAGTCCTAGCCACAGAAATAAGACAAGAAGAAGAAATAAAAGGCATCCAAATTGGAGTAGAAGAAGTAAAACTATCATTATTTGCTGATGATATGATATTGTACATAGAAAACCCTCAAGTTACAGTAAAAAAACTACTGGACCTGATAAATGAATTCAGCAAGGTGGCAGGATATAAAATTAACACTCAGAAATAAAAGGCATTTTTAAACTGTGTGAAAGAAAACTTAACAAAACAATCCCCTTCACTACTGCAACAACAACAACAAAAATAAAGTATCTAGGAGTAAATTTAACAAAGGAGGTTAAAGACTTGTACTCGGAAAATTATAAAACATTGATAAAAGAAATCAAGGAAGATACAAACAAGTGGAAGCATATACCTTGTTCGAGGAAAGGAAGAATAAACATCATTATAATGTCTATATTACCCAAAGCAATTTATAAATTCAATGCAATTCTTATTAAAATACCAGTGGCATACTTCAAAGATATAGAACAAATATTCCAAAAATTTATATGGAACCAAAAAAGAACACAAATAACCTCAGCAATCTTGAAAAAGAAGAGTAAAGTGGGAGGTATCACACTTCCTGATATCAAGTTATACTACAAGGCCATTGTAACCAAAACAGCTTGGTACTGGCATAAGAACAGGCATACAGATCAATGGAACAGAACAGAGAACCCAGAAATAAACCCACTCCTTCATGAACAACTGATATTTGACAAAGGAGGAAAGTGCATACAGTGGAGTAAAGACAGTCTCTTTAACAAATGGTGTTGGGAAAATTGGACAGCTACCTGCAAAAAGAATGAAAGTAGACCACCAACTTACAACATTCACAGAAATAAACTCAAAATGTATAAAAGACTTAAATGTAAGTTGTGAAACCATAAGCATCTTAGGAGAAAACTTAGGCAGTAAGCTCTCTGACATCTTTCACAGCAATATATTTGCTGATTTAACTCCACGGGCAAGTGAAATAAAGAGCAGGATAAACAAATGGGACTATATCAAACTAAAAAGCTTTTGCACAGCTAAAGACAGTATGAACAAAATAAAAAGACAAACCCCACAATGGGAGAACACATTTGACAATATGTCTGATAAAGGGTTAATAACCAAAATTTATAAAGAACTTGTAAAACTCAACACCAGGAAGACAAACAATCCAATCAAAAAATGGGCAAAAGAAATGAATAGAAATTTCTCCAAAGAGGACATACAGATGGCCAATAGGCAGATGAAATAATGCTCAACATCACTAATCATTAGAGAAATGCAAATTAAAACCACAATGAGATATCACCTCACACCAGTCAGAATGGCGCTCATCAACAAAACAACACACAATAAGTGCTGACGAGGATGTGGAGAAAAGCGAACCCTCCTGCACTGCTGGTGGAAATGCAGACTGGTGCAGCCACTGTGGAAAATAGTATAGAGATTCCTCAAAAAATTAAAAATGGAACTGCCTTTTGACCCAGCCATCCCACTTTTAGTAATATATCTGAAGAACATCGCATCACTGATTCAAAAGAAGAAATGCACTCCCATGTTTATGGCAGCATTGTTTACAATAGCCAAGATCTGGAAATAGCCCAAATGTCCATCAGTAGAAGAGTGTATTAAAAAGCAGTGGTACATATACACAATGGAATACTATGGGGCCATGAAAAAGAAGAAAATCTTACCTTTTGTGACAACATGGATGGACCTGGAAACTCTTATTTTAAGTGAAATAAACAAGGCAGAGAAAGAAAAGTATCATGACTTCACTCATTTGAGGAATCCAAGGAACAATGAGAACTGAGGAATGGGATAGAGACAGAGAAGGAATGAAAGGAACCAGAGGAAAAGAGGACAGAGGGAAAGGGGATGATAGGATGGGATAATCCTGGAGGGAAGGGGAGAGGGTGTTGTGGGGAGGAGGGCAAGAGGGATGTTAAGGGGAACATGCGGGTGGGGGATGTATTCAGGGTTACACTAGAATCTATGTAAACACAATAAATTAAAATCAGTAAAAAAATAGTACTTGTTTCCATGTATTGTTCTATGAGTTACATGCTTCTTTAAATCTCACACTGTTCTCACAACCTCCCTATATGTATAAGGAAGCTATTATTCTCATTTTACAATCAAGGAAAGAGAGGCTCAGAGATATTAATTTGTCCAAGATCACATGACTTAGCAAATGGTGAAGCCTGGCTTTGAACCTATGTCATTGTCTCCAGAGCCTATGCTTTCCACCACTACACCACCTCTTCCCTGTACAAATGAGGCAACCAATCAGGTGTTTAAGGCTAAATAGAGGACGTAAAGCCAAAAGGGGACAACTGGCTGAACATGGAGAACCACAGGGTGGAGGGTTCAGTTTAAGGGCAAACAGAGGAGACTGAACTGAAAGGGGAGAGTTGGAGTCAAATACTGGTACTCTGAAGTTTAGAATTTCAAGGATAGAGCAAGAGTCATGGGTCTGAATTGAGGGTGCTGAGCTAAGGTTCTGGATAAATGTGAGGTCTCTAAATGACAGCCAAAAAGCAGAAGTATGAGCAGGTACCATGAAGGTCAGGGGAGAAAGGGTTTTTATGAGGACGAAGAATCATATGTTGGAAGGGACTGTGGGGTCCAGGACATACTAGCCAATCTGTCCTGTACCTGTTCCTTGTCCCCACTCTCCCTTCCATTTATAACAGGTGATGAATTCAACACAACTGATGTGAGGTCAAATATGCAAAAGGTGCCACACATGTACAGAATTGTCCCATAGCATCCAGAACGTGGTATAACATGATCAACAGTGTGTACGTACATATGTACATAGTTATTTTTACTTATTAAGCTCCAATCACATGCTGATAAAGTATACAGGGAGACAAAAAGTAGTAAACAAACAAGGTAGATGGTAAGTGCTATGTAGAAAAAAAAACTGGGTAAGGGTATGGGGAGTAAAGGGTGGGGAGGGTATACATACTGCTTTTTCCTAGGGTGTTTTGGGAGGGCCTCATCGAAAGGTGACACTGACACAGCCTTGCGAATATCTAAAATAAGACATGCTCATGCAAATGGTCTAAGGCGGGCACATGTTGGTGTGTGCACGAAACCTCAAGGAGGCCTGTGTGGCTACAGCAGGATAAGCAAAGAGGGTTAGAAGTAGGAGAAAAAGTCTAGGAAGCAGAGCACATAGGTTTTTATAAAACTTTGGAGATTTTTTGTTTAGCAGATGATTTCACTTATATTTTTGAAGGCTGATATTTTCAAAGGCTCACATAGTGAGCTACCAAAGGGTGGTAGGGATTAGGGAGGAAGGATACCTTTCAAGAGGCTACTGCGCCTGACCAGGGGTGGCACAGTGGATAGAGCGTCAGACTGGGATGCGGAAGACTCAGGTTTGAGACCCCAAGCTCGCCAGCTTGAGCACGGGCCCATCTGGCTTGAGCAAAAGCTCATCAGCTTGGACCCAAGGTCGCTGGCTCCAGCAAGGGGTTTTTCAGTCTGCTGAAGGCCCGCGGTCAAGGCACATGTGAGAAAGCTATCAATGAACAACTAAGGTATTGGGACGGCAATGAAAAACTAATGATTGATGCTTCTCACCTCTCTCTGTTCCTGTCTGTCTGTCCCTATCTATCCCTCTCTCTGACTCTCTCTTTCTGTCCCTGTACAAAAAAAAAAAAAAAGAAAAGAAAAAGAAAAAAGAGGCTACTGCAATAAACGAGGTAAGAGATGTTGGAGGGTTTGACCAGGGTACTAGCAGTGAGGGTGGTGGAAAGTATTTAGATTCTGCACATATTTTAAAAGTAGAAATGGCAGGATTTTCTGTTGGATTATGTGATTGACAGACACTGTGATGGTCCCCAATAATCCTCATATACCCTGAGAGTGGACTGGACTTAATGGTTTTTCTTTTTAAGTGATAGGACAGGAGATAGACTCCCACATGCACCCCGACCAGGATCCATCAGGCAACCCCGTCTGGGGCTGACATTCATACCAACCAAGCTATCCTCAGTGCCCAGGGCCAATGCTTAGACCAACTGAGCCACTGGCTGTGGGAGGGGAAGAGAGAGAGAGATTAGGGAGACAGAAGAAGAGAGAAGCAGATGGTCATTTCTCATGTGTGTCCTGACTGGGGATCAAATCCAGGACTTCTGCATGCTGGGATGATGCTCTATATACTGAGTCAACCAGCCAGGACCTAGTGGTTCACTTCTAATGAAAAGAACATGGCAAAAATGATGGGATATCAATTTCAAGTTTAGGTTTTGTCCAGCTGCCCCCCACCCCTTATCCCCACAGCTAATTCTGGAAAAAGCCAGATGCCACCCTATGACCATCTCTTAAAGAGTCCCATATGGCAAGGAACTGTTGCTTCCAGATAAAAGCCAGCAAGAACCTGAGGCCTCCCAACAGCCACCTGAATGAGCTTGGAAGTGGTCCACCATAGTTCAGCCTTGAGATGACTGCAGCCGTGGCCAACACCTTGATTGTAGCCTAGTAAAATACTCTGAGCCAGGTAACCCAGCTAAGCTGTGCTTAGATTCCCAACCTGCAAAACTAAAGTATGGTAATTTGTTGCGCAGCAATAGAAAACTAATATAGATGAGATATGGGGTATAAGAGAGAGAGAATAGTTGAGGATCACGCCATTGGTTTTGCTCTGTGCACTTGGCCCCTGGAGTTGCCAATTACTGAAGGAGGAGCAGGTTGAAAAGCAAGGGAGAAACATACATTGTTTTGGATGGGTTAAATTTGAGATGCCTATTCAATGGAGATTGTGAGTATGCAATTATATATTAGAGTCTGAAGTGTAGCAAATGAGGTCTGGGCTGTTCAAGGCTTTTGCCCATTTTTTGTACTGCTTTGTCTATCTTATTTTTATTTGTAGAAGTCATTTTTATAATATAAGATACAGGTCCTTTTTCAGATGTGATAAATATCTTCCACTCTGTGGCTTAACTTTTTACTCCCTGAATAGCATCTTTCTGTTTATAATCTAAATTTGAATACACTTTGATTTATACATTTCCCCCTTTATGGTTAGCACAATTTATGTTCTGCTTACTAAATCTTTTACTATCTCTTGGTAATAGAGAGATTTAGAAGTATCCATTTAAAGATAATCAGTGTACTGGAAAGACCACCTATGAGGTGACTGTAGAAAGAGGAAATTTGGGTTGCAGGTTCAGGGCAGCCAATGCTTATAAAATAAAGGGCTGAGGGGAATCAGCAAAGAAGACTGAGAAAGAGTAGATGGTCAGTAATGTAGGAGAATGAGCTAAGACCAAGTGGCATCCCAGAAGTTTCCAGGTGAGGTTATTAATGCCAGCAATTGCAGCTGATAAGTGGAGTGGGATGAGACTCAGAGTGGACCACTGAAGCTGGCAGTGTAGAAACCACCAAATAAGCACCTTTTAATGAGATGTGTGTGTGTATCGGGGGAGGGGGCAGCTCTAAAGTCTGATTGGAGTAGAATGGGAAAAGAAGTGCTTTAATCTCCTGAGGAACTTCGCCAGAGAGGAGAGAAGCGATACAGGAGAGCAAGCTGGGGGAGATGTGCGATCAAGGAAGGGATTTTTTTTTTCTGTGAAAGATGTTACAGTGTGTGCTCAACATCTCTTGTGTGTACAACTAGTAAGAGCCAACTGAAGAGATGATTGAGGATGAAGAGATAGATGATTTAAACACTAGAACCATGTCCCTGAGTCCACAAGTTCTGCACACACACAGAGGACAGTGACCCATGCAGTGAGCTTGTGAGTGTGGTTGTGGAAGCCTTTGTTGATGGCTTTAGTTTTCTTTGTCAGTCAAAACAGGAGCACTTATCCTGACCAGGCAGTGGCGTAGTGGATAGAGCGTCGGACTGGGATGCGGAAGACCCAGGTTTGAGACCCCGAGCTCGCCAGCTTGAGTGCAGGCCCATCTGGCTTGAGCAAAAGCTTGCCAGCTTGGACCCAAGGTCGCTGGATCCAGTAAGGGGTTGTTCAGTCTGCTGAAGGCCCGTGGTCAAGGCACATGTGAGAAAGCAATCAATGAACAACTAAGGTGTCTTATGACAATGAAAAACTAATGATTGATGTTTCTCACCTTTCTCCATTCCTGTCTGTCTGTCCCTATCTATCCCTCTCTCTGACTCTTTCTCTGTCCCTGTAAAAAAACAAAACAAAACAAAACAAAAAAACAGTAGCACTTAAAATTCAGTGATTGTAAAGAGATGCAACAGAATGAAGAGTCCAGATCATGAGCCAGACCATCTGTGTTCACATGCAAGCTCTCCCATCTAACAACCATGTGATTTCAGGCTAGTCACTTAATCTGTTTTGATCTATGAAAAACAGGTAATAATAATACCTACCTCATAGGAGTGCTACAATGCTTAAATTAATTAACACCTGTAAAGTAAGGTTTTACTTGTACTGCAGACAACATGGATTTTCTGGACCTGTTTTTATTTTTTTAATTTCTTTTTATTTTATTCATTTTAGAGAGGAGGCACAGAGTGAGAGAGAGAAAGAGAGGGAGAGAGAGAGAAAGAGAGAAAGGGGGGAGGAGCTGGAAACATCAACTCCCATATGTGCCGTGACCAGACCAGTGCAGGGTTTTGAACTGGCCAACCTCAGTGTTCCCAGGTTGACACTTTATCCACTGTGCCACCACAGGTCAGGCTGGACCTGTTTTGCTAAAGAACTGGTCATGTACCATAGAGAAGTCATCAACGTGGTGCCACAGCCATTTGGTCCTTTCCCAGGGGGCACATAGTTTGTCTCCCATGTGGGTCAGGGGAAGGGTGGTCTCAGGCAACTTGGCAGACATGCCCTGTAACTCCTGTGGAGCATGAGTCTCAACTCTAACTGTAGTTACAATCTCCTGGAAAGTTTAACAAAAATGTCAATGCCTGGGTTCCACCTTCAGAAATTATGATTCATTGATCTAGGGTAGAGCCCCTACTGGTACTTTTGAAGACCACCTTTTGTGAATGTGTAGCTAGGGTCGGGAAGTGTTGGTCTACTGGGTGGGTCCATGCTGTGGGAATGGGTGGCAGGCCATTGGAGGTGTAGTCTATTAAACATTTGACTCATCCAATGAGCTCTGACTCCACATCTGCAAAGCAACATTCTAAATTTATTTCTCATGGTTTTACCATGGGAAGACAGTATGCTAGTCAGTCCAAAGTATCTAGTCCAAGTGGCTGTCACCTTTACATTGTAAATGCCAAAAGTGACTTCATGATCATGTTAAATGGTGTTACTCTCTGAGGGCATAAATAAGACTGTCTCTGGGCCACAAGGGAGTCATTAAGGTGGTGCCATCTTCTCGAGCTCAGTCATGGGAAGAGGATATCAGACTTTTCCCTGGATATACTTCTATTTCTAGGAAGTCAGCAGCCCTACTTGACCACATTTCAGAAGAAGTGTGGTATGAGTGAGAGCAGAGGATGCTGGTTCAGCTCTCATATCAATGATTTTGGCAGTAAGACTGGGCATAATTTCTCACATCCTACAGCCATAGTTCCTAGTAGATAGGCCATGAACCAAGTGTATCAGAGCCACCTGATAAATTATAACTGGCAATAGGGACATAAATCCATTCTAATAGGCTCTCTAGGAAAATGTTGTATGATAAAGTAGGGGAATCTAGAGAGGTGAACTGATTTTTACTTTCCATAGAGATAATACATGAACAAGTCAAGTAGGGCAAAAGACCTTACAATTTAGTGTCCCCTCTCCACCCTCCAGTGGCACTACCCAAACAGCAATCTCTTTTAATATTTTTATTCTTTTGGAAGGTACTTATCTTTCCTGGATAATCTGTTGGATAAAATTAAGAAATATTCCTATTTATTAATTTATCACTAAAGCAACTTTTTGACCTAATAAGAATTTTGACAAAAAATAAGAATTTTGTTTCTTTTACTCCATGCCCTATTCTCTTCTTACTGATTCATTAAAAATGTCTTTCAGTTTTCCTATCAATCACCACTGTATTAAATAACATTCAAACCTCTTTCTTTTTACATAAAAAATTGACATCCTGACTTGACTCCCCACCTTCTCCACTCCTTTCCACATTCTACCTTGTTTCAGATACATTATGATTTTTACATTAATACACATGCTTCCCTTCCCCCACCTCTCTTGCCATTTTTAGTCCCACCGCTCACACCTGCTTTCAACAGGACCTGTGAATTCTCAACCCAAAGCCTCCCCCACTGGGCAAAGAAATCCTTTGTTTCCTGTGACTGGTGCTAAACTATCACCTCCCCCTTCTTTTCATCTGCCAACTTACTCTCAACCTCCCTTCACCTTCTAGAAACTCATTGAAGTCTCTCATTCTTCTGTGAAACCCAGGTAGATTTTCTTCCCTGTCCTGGTCTATATTTTCATTTGGTAGGATTTTTGGAGTAATGGAAGGCAAATGTTTGCCCCTAGTCCATTTTTATGAAACAAATATTCTAGAATTCACTGTCTAAACAATGAACTGAGCACTCACTGTTGCTTTGCATCTCAGTTCCAATTTCCCCTTCATTATATTTGTTCTGCTCTTTCCTATTTGAAGACTATTCTTGATAGAACATGTGCTGAGCGATTTTTCTTTTTCTTTGTCATCAGTTAAGCATGCTGCTCTTCTTGCATTACACTCTAGTAAAATCTATCTTATTGCGATTGAAGGCATTTCTTTACCTCAGCTCATTCCATCTGTAATTCTTAGATGTCTGACCCACTGTTGGGTATATAGCCTTGGCCATTTTTCAACTATTTTAATTTTGAATCTAGCTTTTAAAAGACAAAGTAAATCCTCCTTTCCAAAACCAAGTAAAAACAAAAGGTTGACTAGCTCATCTCCAAAGACAGTGACTGCTCCTCTATCACCCAAAGCTTAAGGGAGTCAGTTTTTAAACTTGTTGACCTCTGTAGTGTAAAGTCTAGCTCTGTGGCTAAAATGTCAGCTTTGGAACAGGATTGACTGTATTTAGATCTTGCTCTTCGTTTATGTGGTGTATGATCCCTGGTAAGCTATCTCATATGGCAGAAATTAGAGAGCCAGCCTCCAAACCCTGTTTCCTTTCCTCCTGGGACTCTGTTTCCTACCCTCCCTTGTAGTTAGGAGGGACATGATTGTGCCACTATAATGTGGTTGGGAATTTGCAGTCCTTTATTATCTCAATTGTACTGACATAAATACCTGGGGCAACCTTGCAAGCCATATGCTGACAGCAGCACCTCTGTCGATGCCTGGATGGAAAGTCTACACTACGCCCCTCTGGGGCCCAATGGGGTTTTACATGATATAGAAATATTCTTTACATGATTAAAGAATCCTCCTCCTTTTTGTTAATCCAATGAGATTTCAGGTTTTTGTTATAACAGTTTGTTTTACCCTAACCAACGCATTTAACTTCTCTAACCTCACTTGCCACTTTAGGATAATACTAGTACCTACCTTCATAGGGCTGTTAGAAGGATTAAAAGAGAAACAACAAATATGAAGTATGTTAATGCATAATGGTAAGTACTCAGTAAAGGTTCATTATTATTATTCTATGAAATCTTTTGTTAATTACTATTGTCTAGCATATATAATAGAAGGCTCTCACACTCATTCAAATGCTCATTACTTGCTGCCTGAAATTCACCGTTTTTCTGTAAATCAATGTACTCTCCTTTAAAAAGTAAGATTCTGACTTTAGTTATAACATTAACATTTATTTCAATAAATCTATAAAATATAGAACCTACAAAGAACCAAATACTGATCATCTATAATCTTATCACCCAGAGATAATCACTGCTAGCATTTTAGCATATGCCCTCCCAATTCTTTATTAATATAGGTATGCATAAATGTAACACATACACATATAATCAAAACAAGAATAACAATAAATATATAGTTCCTTTTGCACCAATCATTTTCTATTGAACAATTTCTTCTATGTTCAAATATACCTTGTAAAGATGATGTTTGATGGGTACTTATGGGCATATAACAACTTATTTAACTACTATGTGGCTATATTATACTTTAACCATTCTTTTATTGTAATATTTTCTGTTGTTTCAACCAGAATAAATAATTGTAGAATAAAACTCCTTGTACATAAATCTTTACTTCTCTGATTATTTGCCCTTTCTGATTTTCATTTCCTTAATCTGAGCCCTTAAAAATAATTTAACCTCCAAATGATATATTACTGATACTTATTTCATCTTGATTTGTGTTTTATCTTTGTATTTTTTGTTGTAGTTTTAAAAGCAAAAATATCCTTGGAAAAGTCCATAGATCTTTTCTCTAAAGGCTTCATGTTAATACATTATTCAGACTGTTTTACTTGCAGAAAGAAAAACAGGGCTGTATTAAATCCTAGATATTAGTAGTAAAAGGAGCTCTGAGAGGGGAAAGGGACAGGAAGTGAAAGTGTCATTAGAAATAAAATCTCTCCTATTTCACAATTCCACATGAAGGGAAGTCTCTTCTGTTATGCCAACCATTATTAGTAGAAGAGCTTCTATATTTCTTCCTTTCATAGTCAATCAGATGCAAAAAAGAACGCGAAGCATTAACAAACTAGGATCTTGCTTAATTGAGTTTTTTTCCTGATCATACAGATAGCATTAACAACAAGAGTAAACATTAGCATTAATGAAACATAATCCTTGCATTAAACCCCCTGTTTATTGAATGGTGTGGGTCAGTGTCTGTAGATAAATTAATAATGATTCTAACTTCCTCTGTCTCTGGCAGCTAAATCAATGCCTGCTCTTCAGATTAAGGAGTTGCGATATTTTTCGTCTTTATGTTTTTTTGCAAATGGTTGGAAATGTGTAGAAGTGTACTTTGTAGCCTTCTTGGAAGGTTTTTATGAGTCACAGTTTTATATTTCCACAGCCAGAGTGGCCCACAGGAGTCTGCATGTGGCTTGGCGTGTGCAGCAGTTATTATCTAAGTCAAATGTTCTTTTATTTCATTCTCATTTGTTCCCAAATTATCTATCCTTGTGGGTGAAGGTCTAGGCACAGATATTCATTGGAATGACCCCTAAGGCTTCCATCAAAGCTAACATCAATATGATGGACACACATTTTCCTTTCTGACTTCATACAAAGATGGTCACTCTCAATCACATCCCCCTCAAATAAAAAGGACAGCAATGTAAAGTACAATCAGGGTTCAGCAGTGAACAGATAGCACGCTCAATTTAAGATAATTCACGAAGGGTTTAATGAAGGGACTGTTTACAAAGGTGGGGGCAGGGCGTAAGGAAACGACAAAGATAGCATGATACCCAAGTTTAGAATATAGTAAATAGTGGCCAGGTCCAGGTCTAAAGAGACAGAAAAATGTGGTGATGACTGTATTGATTTACATTCAATAGAAAGATACAGCTAGCCCTGTGAGACCCTGCCACACAGGAGCTCAAGGAATAAACACCCTGACCTTCCTCTCCTCTCTCCCCTGGCCTCCTGCTGCAATCTAAATTGGTAGAACCCAACCAGAAGCCAGAGGGTGAAGCAGCCTGAAGTAGTCACTCTCCCAGAGCACAGACAGGAGAGAAGGGGGAAGGTGGGGAATGAGCATGGAGAGATACACAGAAGATAGCTGGCAAAGAGGGAAAGAGCAGGAGATCAGTGTGGATATGTAGATATAAGAGTTCTACCAGACATCAAGAGGAGGTGTCTGGTGGGCAGGTACATCGCTGGCTGCAGTTCCGGCTAAAGCCTGACCTGGAGATACACACCTGAGACTCAGCACACAGATGCTTTCTTAAAGCCATGAGACCAAAAGCGATCATGAAAGAGTTCTGGGCAGAAATGAAGACCAAAGGCAGAGACCCGAGGGTCTCCTCACTCAGAGACCAGATAGAAAGGAAAGCCTCAGAGTGTAGAACCTGGAGGGCAGGTGAGCAAAGGCTGAGCGCAGGAGGGAGAAAGGGAGGGACCAAGTGCAAGTGTCACAGGGACTCACAGGTCAACTTGGAGGAAATATGAGAAGTGGCAGCCTTGGTGACCTCTGGGCCAGCAGGCCCATGTTGTGGTGGAGCCCGAGGGGCAGAGCCTGACTATGGAGCATGTCAGAGGGAATGGGAACAAGAAATGGAAGTTGTGAGTGTGAGCAACTCTTTGAGAAGTTTGTGCTGAAAAGAGAAGAAAACATTTGAGAAGTAGAGCTGGCAGAGGAAGTGCTGCCAGGTCTCTGATTTCTCAAGAGAAGCCAGAAATTGACCTTTAAAAAAAGCCAAGAAGTCTCCTAATATTTAAATGTTGGCAACATTCAGAGAATTAAAAAAAATTTGAACTCTCTAAAGTCCAAACAACATTCATTTGCAGGCTGCCAGTTGGCAACCTCTCCTATAGGGCAAGGCTTTACCCCATCTGCAGTTATCCAGGTGCGAGCTCCTGTTTTAGGGACCTCTGAAGGACCTTGCAAGTTTAGTCTCTAAAATGTCCAAACTTGTACATGCCCTGCTGTGGTGCTCAGGCAGGGTAGCTAATGATCTAGCCATTGTCCCCTCTGCAAAGGCAGCGGAACTGAGGTTGCCAGAGAGGCCGCACATCCTATACTTAAGTCCTCACAGTTAATACTTAGGCTTCACATGTGCCCTTTACCTCCTCCCACCTCCTCCTCACTAAGGAAACTTACTATTTTCTGCAGGCCAATGCAAATAAAGCTCACCAAGAGACACTTTTCAAGCCAGACACTAAATGCTGGCATGCAGTAGAGGGCTGATTGTAAGCTCCCAACTAATAAAAAAAACTGCCAGTCAAACAGGACCTTCTGCCTGGTTTGAAACTCAGAAGGAGCTCTAGCTGTCGGTGGAGGCCCCAAGAAGGACAGTGCTTGTATTTCCAAGGATGCCTAGTGCCTGCATGGAAAAGCTACAGAGCCTGGCAAGCTGACAGCCCTTCCCTGACCCAGGGAGGGCACAGTCCTGCCAGGCGGGAACAAAGGAGCGCTGGCTTCAGCCATATGACGCCTTCCAGAGGTGAGCATAAAGAGGAAAGCCACCGTGGATGGGCTGCTATGTGTTTATACTCACAAAACTGGTCTTTGTAATAGGTTAAAATCCCAGACCTCTCTTTTCGCCATGTGAACATAAGCATTAAAAGCACTTCTTGGGTCACAGTGCTGGTTTCCCCTAGTGGTTGTTGCCTGCCTCCAGCTGAAAGTGTAATTTCAGTTCCAGAAAAACTGTATTTTAAATTGTTTCCTCCTATTTAAGAATGAATCACTTAAGCTTCAGTTGGAACAGAACCAGCTTTCATCTCTGAAATGGTCTGCTCTCACTCACCTTTGCTTTAGTCCTACGGAGATAAAGACGGGAAAAATTTTCCAAGCATCCTGTCACACTGTTAAGCTCTGAAGCGTACCTGTTTCCCATCCACCCTGCTATACACCTGCCTGGGGAGAGTAGGAGAGAGTCGAGAGCGAATGAGAGGGCTGAGGAGAAGAGAAAGAATTTTCTTCAAAAAAATCACTTTTAAATGTTTTCACCAGGAAGGCTAACATAAAATAGTTCTACCGTCTCTAAGTGAGAAGGAAACTGGGAGACAGTTATTAAAAGATCCTACTTGGTAGGGAAGTATTCCGGGAAGACAGCAGTGGCAAGTATAGTTTTTCAATCTCTCCAAATCAGCACTAAATATAGAACAAGATAGCAAAACCAAAAACCAATGGACAACATTTATAACAAAACTAGATGACAAAGTATCCTCATGAACCCAAAATATAAATGGATGGAGACAAGCCAAGCCTCACAAGACCTGGATGATAGCCCATCTGTGCAGAAGAAAGAACAGGAAGCATGGGGTTTCCGACTTAGGAACCTGAGAACAGAAAAATCACAATATAATCAACAGCTCTCATTGGACATTATGAAGGACCAACTTGAAAACAGCAACTGAAACTGGAGGTTTAACCCTTACCAACAGGAGGTGAGTGCAAGGGCCTGCAGTAAGAGGGACTGAAGGGCCCCTGTAGAACTATCACTCTTCTATGACAAGGCCCACATTAGGGAGAAGCTTTTGGAAGTGCAATCAAAATTGCGCAGAATAAGGACAACAAAGACAAAGAGAAGAGAAAATTCAAACCAAAGTAGGGGTTGGGGAAGCACAGAAAGGAAAGCAGAGAGAGAAAGCTCCCCTGTATTTGAATACCATACAAAAACAAGAGGGGCTCTAGGAAGTAAGAAATGCTTTGCTGAACCTCCACTTCATTCTAAAGCTTGGAAAAACTATTTCACTAAAAATGACCTATAAAAAGTATCAAGATAGATAACGTACAGGCCCTGGCCAGTTGGCTCAGTGCTAGAGCAGTGGCCTGGCATGTAGAAGTCCTGGGTTCAATTCCCAGCCAGGGTACACAGGAGAAGCGCCCATCTGCTTCTTCCCCCTTCCCCTTCTCCTTTCTCTCTATTTCTCTCTGCCCCTCCCACAGCCAAGGCTCCATTGGAGCAAAGTTGGCCCCGGTGCTGAGGATGGCTCCATGGCTTCTGCCTCAGGTGCTAGAATGGCTCTGGTTGTAACGGAGCAACACCCCAGATGGGCAGAGCATTGCCCCCTAGTGGGCATGCATGCTGGGTGGATCCCGGTCAGACGCATGTGGGAGTCTGTCTCTCTTCCTCCTTGCTTCTAACTTCATAAAAAGAAAAAATAAAGATAATATACAAAGTAATTATTAGAAATAAAATGACAGCCCTGGCTGGTGGCTCAGTGGATAGAGCATCAGCCCAGCATGAAGAAGTCAGGTTCGATTCCCATTTAGGGCACACAGCAGAAGCGACTATCTCTCCCTTTCCACCTTTTCTCCCTATTCCTCTCCTGCAGCCAGTGGCTCGATTGGAGTGTGGCCCCAGGTACTGAGGATAGCTCAGTTGGAGCACATCAGCCACAGGTGCTAAAAATAGCTCTGTACTCAAGCATTGGCCCCAGACAGGGTTGCCAGGTGGATCCCGGTAAGGGTGCATGTGGGAGTCTTCCTCACTATCTCCTCTCCTCTAATCTAAAAAAAGAAAAAGTAAATAAAACAAGGAATTGAACAGTATCCCACAAGCATAAAAACAAAACGAAACATACAAACAAACAAACAAAAAACATGCCAGAAAGGCATGTTCACAATACAGAATAAAACTCTAATACTTCAAAATGAGTTAGAAGACATTAAGAAATGATAGAAGGAAGATCCAAAATGGCAGCAGAGTAGGTGGAAGCTATACTCACCTCCTCCCAGGATCAAACTGAAATTACAACTAAATTATAGAATCATCAACCTGAATAACAAACTGAAGACTAACTAAATAAAAGTCTTATAACCAAACATTCACAGAAGAAGCCACATGGAGAATAGAAGGAAAAATGGAGACACAAAAAGGGCTGGCCCCACACCCACATGAGAATCCACAGGATTATCTCAGCTGCAAAGGTTCCCCCATGGAGTGAAGAGTCTCAACTCCAGACTGGGTTCCCCAGCCCAGAGCACCAGAGCCAAGAAGAGGAGCTCACATACTATCTAGCTGTGAAAATTCTAGCTTGCTTCCAAGGAGAGACAGGAGTCTGCTAGAAACCCATGTACCCTCTTAAAGAGTCAGCACATAAATCTCATTTGCAGCCACTCACCCTGGGCTCCAGTAGAGGAAACATGGTCAGAGGATTGTGTGGTTTTGTGGAGAAGGCTAAAGAAACAGCTGCCAAATTCTCTGTGCTGATTCTCTCACCCACACCACACACAGATGCCATCTTTCATGGGTCAATCACTCCCCTCAGTACATCAGCCTAATGAAATACACTGGCCATACCCTTTGGACTCCTTGTGCCCCTGCTTTGCTCAGCTTGTGCCCCCATGGAGGAGTCTTCTGGAAGTTGCCAACCCAGACCCACAGTACAGAATTTCTTGGAGAGCTCTTAAGGAAGTCTGGGAAGACTTCGGATGTCAAAGACAAATAACAGACTTGTATGCGTCAAGGAAGAAGAACATTTATCCTCTACATGCCCAATCAGTGTTGCCTCCTCCCCAGAATATCCACTAGCCCCATCCTTCTGACTCCTTGTGGTCCATCCAGCTCAGCTGAGCTCTAAACTAATGAAGAGTCATCTGGCTGCTTCCAGTAAGGGCCCATTGTGCAGAATTTCTTGAATGGCTCTAAAAAAAGTCCAGGCAGACTCAGGGGGTGGCAGAAATCAAATAGTGTGGCTCTAGAGCAAGGGCCATTTATCCATTACATGCCAGCACCACCATTCCTATGCATAGCCCTCACTCCACATGGCCAAAGCTTGTTCTGCCTTAGACTGATGAACTCTGAAGGACTCACCCTGATGACTCCCTGAGACGCTGCCCCTCCCACTACCACAAAGATCTGCAAGGCCCCAGCAGGTGGCTGCTGACCTTAATGAGACCAGCACTGATACCAAATTTAAATCAGTATCAGTCTGGTGAACACAACTTGCTCCTATTTGGTGATGCACTTAAGATATACCTCATCCAACCTGCATATCATCAGAGGCTCTTTCAGTGACTGAACCTATAAGGCAGGTGGCACGCAGAGGCAGATCTTGGGGTTATTTGGGCCTTTCACTGACCTGCTTCTGGGTTCATTGCTGGTGGAAGTTGGTATTGATGTGCAGCTTGGCTCCTTCCACACATACCTAGGCCCAGCAGAGGCAGCCACAAACTATGAATTTCTTTGTAGCTCCAAACAGGTAGCCCAGGGATGGTCACAAGCAGTGCTTGACACTGATCTACACCAGAGTCCTTCCCAAGAAGCTACAGAACCAATAAACCCTGTGGCAAGATTCAGACCATATCAGAGCACAATCTTATTAGCTCCGCAAGTAGCATACCCAAAGAAATATCTGGGCAGCCACCAGACCCTGATGGGGAAAATTCAACTTAATGGGGTTAGTCCCCACATAGCAGTTCATACACTGATTGGGTTAGTCCTCATAGTCAGCCAGCCGGAGGGTCAATACCACCCACGAATACACCAACAGCAATCAAGACTCAACTCAACTACAATAGGAAGTCTCACATAATCCACACAAGGGACATTCCTGGAGGAACTAGTACTGGTGATCAAGAAGACTGCAGTACTAAGCCCCAAAAGATACCTACTACCTATAACCACTATAACAAATTGGGAGACATACAGAGCTAACTAATACACAGACACAAATACATAGGCAAACAAAATCGGGGGCAAAGAAACATGCTCCAAATGATAAAACAGGAAAAGTCTCCAGAAGAAAAACTAAATAAAATGAAGGCAAGCAATCTACTTGACATAGAGTTCAAGACAATGGTTATAAAGATGCTCCAGGAACTTAGGGTAAGAATGGATAAACTCAGTGAAAACTAAAATACAGATAGTAAACATACAAAAATAACATAGAAAGCAGAAAAAAAAAAACCAGTCAGAAATGGAGAATACAATATCTAAAATTAAGAACACACTAAAAGGAATCAATAGTAGATTAGATGAAACATAGAATCCAATTAGCAATTTAGAAGACAAGGTAGCAGAAAACATCCAATCAGATAAGCATAATAATAATAATAATAATAATAATAAGTGATTTCACTTCTGGGACTTTACCCAAAACACTAATTCAAAAGAATATATGCACCTCTAAGAACAACTGCAGCATTATTTATAATAATGCCAAGATTTGGAAGTAGCCCAAGTCTCCATCATTAGATGAGTGGATAAAGAAAGCAGCGCTACATTTACACAATGGAATGCTACTCAGCTGTAAAAAAGAAGGAAATCTTACCTTTTGCACAGTATGAATGAACTTGGTGAGTGCTGTATTATGGTAAGTGAAATAAGTTAATTTGACAAAGATAAGTACCATATGATTTCACTTATATGTGGAATCTGATTAACTAAATCTGATGAACAAAATGAACTAACAAGCACAACAGAGACAGGAGGTCTGGGTGGGGAGGGTGGAGGGATTTATCAAAAGAAAAGAGAGAAAAAAACTCATGGACATGGACAACAGTTTTGTGATAACCAGGAGGAGGGAGAGTGGGGGAGGGGGAGGAGAGTATTGAGGGGATAAATGGTGATGGGAGGAGAACTGACTTAGAGTGGTAAACACACAATGCAGTGTATAGATGATGTGTTGTAGAACTGTGCGCCTGAAACCTGTATAATTTTGTTAACCAATGTTAGCCCAATAAAGTCAATAAAAAGAAAAAAATTAAAATTAAAAAATAAAATTTAAAAATTAGCAAAGTACAAAGAGCCTCTGGGACAACATGAAGCATAACAACTTCTGCAACATAAGAGTACCAGAAAGAGAAAACAGAGAGCACGGCATTAGAATCTATTTGAAGAAATAATGACTGATAAAGTCCCTAACCTAGTGAAAGAAAAAGACATACAAGTCTAGGAAGCATAGAGAGTCCCAGGCAATTTGGATCCAAAGAAGCCTACACCAAGACAAATCATAATTAAACTAGCAAAGGTTAAAGACAAAGAAAGAATCTTAAAAGCTACAAGAAAAGACGGGTAATTTAGAGAGCTCCCATAAGACTGTTGGTTGCTTTCTCAACAGAAACATTTCAGGCCAGAAGGGATTGGCACAAACTATTCAAAGTGATAAAAAGCAAAGGCTTACAACCAAGACTACTCCACCCAGAAAGGCTATCATTTAAAATTGAAGAAGAAATAAAGTGCTCCCCAGACAAGGAAAAGATAAACAAGTTTATTACCACCATATCAGTATTACAAGAAATGTTAAAGAAACTTCTTTAAGAAGAAAAAAAAAGTGGGGGGTACATAATTATAAAGAATAAAATGGCAATAAATACGTACCTATAAATAATCACTTTAAATGTAAATGGATTAATGGTCTGACCAAAAGCTATAGGGTAGCTGAAAGATAAGAAAACAAGACCCATATATAAGCTGTCTACAAGAGACCCACCTCAGAATGAAAGAAATACACAGACTAAAAGTAAAGGAACAGAAAAATATATTTCATGCTAATGGAAACAGAAACAAAGCTAGAGTAGCAATACTAACACCAGACAAAATAGACTATAAAACATAAGCTACAATAAGAGACAAAGAAGGACACTACCTAATGATAACACTGGGGAACAAACTTTTTGTTGCATCCACAAAAACACTTCTTCTTACCTAATTCGAGTATGCTGATCTGAAATCTGACATTAGTTTTTCTCTGTAAGCTACAGTTTATTTTGCAATTCAAGATTTTAGGTTTTCATCTTATTGTAAAATTTTCAACATTTAGTTTAACATAATGAAGTGGAATGTCTTCTTGGGCATCATCTTTGTGAAAATATAGTAATTTATATAATGCAGTAAATACACTAATACACTAAAAGATATGATTGCATCAGAATTTGTCTACAATTTTGAAATAGAACATATTAAAACACTTATTTTAATCATAAAATTTGCACAAAACATTTAAATTCTATTCAGGCAAAAATTTGCGTTTATAGCTCTTGCATTTGTGTTCTTGTTGAGGACAATCTCGTTTGATGCTCCAGCAGTAGTCTGCCATTGTTTAGACCTGTCAAGAAATAGCCGCCATTCTGTTGGACTTTATGTGGTAACATCTAGCTGGCTGAGAAGACTATTGATATCATGACATTAAACAAAGTGTTTGTCTTCAGGAAAAAAGTCCACAAAAATTTGTTTACGCTTCCTGAAATGGGATACTTTAGCTGACCAGTGAAGTACATTCTTTTCTTGAAGCCTAGAGGCTAAGAACTCAGCTGCTTTCTTTGATAGGCCCAAATCTCTTACTAAGTCATTCAATTCGGGTTGGCTAAACTGCTGACAGGTTAATGACTACTTGGCATCAGAAGAAGACCCTTCAGATTCTACAACCATTTCCTCATGCATCTTATCAAAATACACTTGATCACCATGTTCATTTTCTTCATCCTTAGAAGAAACAAAACCATTGAAATGTGGAACTGGGAGTGTCTCAGAGTGTAGGATAGGTTGTATTGCTGAAGGAATATTAGGATATGTGATCATATGCCTTTTTTTCTTGCCGATGCCCTTTGTATGGATCAGACAGAAATAACAGTCACTGCTGTGGTCCTTAGGTTCATGCCAAACCATGAGAATACCAAAAGGCATTCCTTTGCGTTTTCCTTTTGTCCAGTCACGAAGCATTTTCTCACAATTATGACACACAATATGAGGACCACAATTCTTGTCTTGATCACCAAGGGGAACTTGAAAATAGGTAATATACGCACGTGTCACAAATGATGAAATATTGCACCTTTGACGTTGAAGTGTATAACAGCCACATATATAACAGAAGGTGTCAAGACTATTCTTACATTGACACCTACTGCAAGAAGCCATGATTCAATCTTAAAATAAGAGGGTGATTTTTATCAGATAATATTTTTTTACATTTAAAAACAACTACAATTATGGGAAAGTAATGTTTGTAAAACATTAATTGCCTTGTGGTTATGTTCAATCCAAAAGTCGTTGCCATTTAACTCCAATTTAAAACCCAATGCATGCCATTAACTATAACAAAAAGAAGTTAAAATTGCATAAAAACTAGAGCATGTACCAAAAAGCAGATTTCAGATTTGGAATCAGCGATGTAGAAGTATATAGAAAAAGTTCTAAAACCTCATGCAACAGGAAATAAAAAAAATTGTTCCCCAGTGTAATTGAATTCATCTAATATACAAATTTAAACCTTATTAACATTTTGCACCCAACATAGTTGCACCTAAATATATAAAGCAAATTTTGGTGAACATAAAGGGAGAGATAGACAGTAATACAGTCATAGTAGGGATTTTTACACTGCATTGATATCAATGGATAGATCTTTCAGACAGAAAATCAACAAGGAAACAGCAGCCTTAAATGACATGCTACCACATGATATTAATTTATATTATCAGAGTATTTTATCCTAACGCAGCTGAATATATATTCTTTTCAAGTGCACATGGGACATTTTTTAGAATAGACCACATGTTAGAACACAAAACAAACCTCAATAAATTTAAGAACACTGAAATCATATCAAGAATCTATTCTGACCACAATGGTATGAAACGAGAAATCAATTACAAGGAAAAAAGCTGAAAAACACACAAACACATGCAGGCTAAATAACATGTTACTAAACCATGAATGGGTTGACAATGAGAACAAGAAAGGATTCAAAAGATAGCTTGAGACAAATGAAAATGAGAATACAACTATACCAAATCTATAAGACACAGAGATATAGTCCTAGTAGGGAAATCCAATGCATTACAGGTCTTCCTCACAAAACAAGAAAAATCTCAAATAAACAGTCTAAACTTACTTTAGGCAAAGGAACTAGGAAAAGAACAAACAAAGCCCAAAGTGAGTAGAAGGAAGGAAATAATAAAGATCAGAATGGAAACAAATGAAATAGACTCTAAAAACACAATATAAAAAATCAATGACACCAAGAGCTGGTTCTTTGAAAAAAATAAACAAGATTAACAAACCTTTAATCAGAAACATCAAGTGAAAAGGAGAGAGACCCAAATAAATAAAATTAAAAACAAAAGAAGGGAAGTAACAAATGACATCATAGAAATACAAAGGAATATAAACAATATTGTGAATAACTGAATGCCAACAAATTGGACAATCTGTATAAAAAAATAAATTCCTAGAAATAAACAATCTTTCAAAACTGAATCAAGAAAGAACAGAGAACCTGAATAGACCAATTACAACTAACAAAATTGAATCAGTAATCAAAAAACTCCCAACAAACAGAAGTCCTGGATTAGATGGCTTCATGGGTAAATTTTACCAAAAATTCAAAGAACTAACACCTATCCTTTTCAAACTGTTTCAAAAAATTCAAGTGGAGGGACAATTTTCAAGCTCATTTTACAAGGTTAGCATTATCTTAATTCCAAAATCACATAAAGACACTACCCAGTAAGAAAATCATAGGCCAATATCATTAATAAACATAGATGCAAAAATCCTTGACAAAATATTAGCAAACGTAGCAATACATTAAAAAGATCATACACCAAGATCAAGTTGAATTTATTCCTGGGATTCAAGGTTGGTATAATTTTTGCATATCAATAAACGTGATACAACACATAATAAAATGAAGGATAAAAATGATATGATCATATCAATAGATATAGAAAAAAAAATTGATAAAATCCAGCACATATTTATGACAAGAACACTCATCAAAGTGGGAATAGAGGGAACATACCTCAACATAATAAAGGCCATATAGGACAAACCGACAGCTAACATCATACTCAATGTGGAAAAACCAAAATGTGTACCTTAAAATCAGGAACAAGACAAGGATATCCACTTTCACCACTCTTTTTTAACACAGTACCAGAAGTCCAGTGACAGCAGTCATGAAGAAAAAAAAATGGCACCCAAACTGGAAAAGAAGAAGTAAAACTGTCATTATTTGCAATGACATGATAGTGTATATAGAGAACCTTTAAGATTCCCACCAGATTACTAAAATTATTACTGATTAATGAATTCAGTAAAATATCAGGATACAAAATAAATATCCAGAAATTAGTTGGGGTTAATACCCCAAATTTATAAACAACTCATAACTCAATACCAAAAACAAACAGTCCAGTTGAAAAATGAGCTAAGGACCTGAATAGATACTTCTCCAAAGAGGACATGTAGATGGCTAATAGACATATGAAAAGTTGCTCAACATCACTAATCCTCAGAGAAAAACAAATTAAAAGCACAATGAGATATCACTTCATGTATGTCAGAATGGCTATCATCAATAAATCTACAAATAACAAGTGTTGGTAAGGATGTGAAGAAGAGGGAACACTTGTACACTGTTGGTGGGAATACAGATTGATGCAGTCACTGTGGAAAACAGTATGGAAGCTTATTTAAAAATTAAAAATAGAACTGTCTTATGTCTCAGCAATTCCACTTCTGGGTCAATATCCTAAGATATCAAAAACACTAATTTGAAAGACTATATGCACCCTTACATTTATTGCAAGATTATTTACAATAGCCAAGATATGAAAGCAACCCAAATTTCCATCAATAGACAGTGGATAAAAAAGCAGTTGTACATATATACAATGAAATATATTACTCAGCCATAAAAATAATAAACTCTTACCATTTGCAACAGCATGAATGGACCTAGAGGTACTATGCTAAATGAAATAAACCAGACAAAGACAAATACCATGCAATTTTACTTATATGTGGAATCTAAAGAACAACCAAAAAAACTAACAAACAAATTTGAAAGAGACTCATAGGTACAGAGAATAACCAGATGGTTGCTAGAGAGGAGGAAGGTTGAGGAGCTGGGTAAAACATGTGAAAGGATTAGGAGGTAAAAGTAAGAATTATAGTTAATAATATTGTAATAACTATGCATGGTGGGTCTGAAAATATCAGGAGGAGCACTTTGTGAAGTGTATAAGTGTCTGACCACATTACCGTATGCATAAAACTAGTACTAAATAATATTGAATATAAATTGTAATAAAAATTTATGGAATATAATAAATAATAAAATACTAAACAATAAAAAAAGAAAATAATAAATGACTTGGAAAACAATCAAAATTAGAAAAACTCAGAAAAGAGGTGACAGGACTCATGCAAATGATAAATAAAAGAAAAACACATTTCAGAAATGAAGAATGAACTAGAAGGAGCATAAGAGCAAACATATACATATCCTAAGAGAAACAACACATGCAAAAGAGAAACATCTTAAAAACCATGAAGCAATGTAGAAAGTAAAAACGAATTAATAAGAAATATTAAAGATAAGCAAAGGAGCTTGAATGTATTGATGAGTCCTCATACAAGAAAAGCCAAAGTGAGTGACTAGAACAAATACTAAAACTATAACTCAAGATAAACTTTCTAAAATAGAAAAGACATATATTTGAAATAACATACTGAAAAAACTATGTGACTGAAAACATCAACCGAGAATGACCAATATGAGGCCATATTCAGAAGGAAAGAGAAGAGACAAGAAGAAAAAATTATTTGTATACCGAGAAAAAGAACATACGAATTGTAAGAGAAAGAAAATTAGACCAACCTTAGTTTGTTTTTTTCCACATCATGCACATTTAAGATACTCACAGAAAGGATGCTAGAAAATGGGAAATCTAGAAGTTAAACTGTCATCAGGGATGGCAAGATGGCGATGGAGTAGGCAGACATACCAACTTCCAACTCCTGGAACCAAAGTGGATTATAACTTGATTTTAAGAACCATCATCAGGATGAACCAACTTTGAACTAAACTAAGTGGACTCTTTAACCAAGGAACACTGAAAAAGCTACATTGAGAAGGGTAGGAAAAGCGAAAACACGGAAAGGGCTGCCCAGCTCCCTGGAGCAAACAGCAGACTCGCGTGGTGGGAAGAGAGTTTCACGGAGAGGGAGAGACCTGGGTCCCAGGAACAAAGCCCCAGCCTGCAGCCCCAGAGCCTAGAAGAGGCATTTGGACAGTATTGAGCTGTGAAACAAGTGAGGATACTGTTTGTGAGAAAGAGACAGTTGTCTCAGACCCAAGATTCTTCTTAAAGGGATAGTGCAGAAAACTTCTCTCACAACCACTCACCCGGGGCTCCGGGGAATGGGGACAGAGGAGAGGGCCAGAGCAGCGGGACTGAAGGCACAGGGAGAAACACTCTGAGGGACAGCCACCCTAACCCCTGGGCTAAGTCACTTCCCTAATCAAAAATGAATATTTCCCCTGGAACTAGCAATACCAGCAAAGGGAGGCAGGACACCAGCCAAACAAGCTCTCCCACGGCACTTAGAGCAGAGTTGCTTAGATGGAGGGAGCTTTCAGGACTGCAGTATGGAGTGTTAGGGTCTGAGCTGCAGTGCCCCTACCCACACTGCTGAGGGCTTGCTGGAGGGATGGTGGCGGCAGGACGCTGAAACACGGTTCTGTTGGAGGGGGCGGAGGCCTAGCCGCGTGAGCTCGGTCTAGCCCAGCAGAAGTGGAGGAAACGTGTGAAAGCTGTCCGGCAGCTGCGGGCCCGCCTGCAGCCCCACCTGTGGGGGAAAAGTGGGAGGCCAGGAATGGGCAGAGATCTGCTGCTGACCAGGGGCCTGTGGGTGTACAGCATCACCTGGCCTCTGAGGTTAGCGACCCTGCGCAAGCCAGCTCTGACTGCGGGGGCAGGGCTAAAGCCAGGGGCAGAAGAAGGATTGCAGCTGAGTGTACGTCAGCAGCCCAGCCCAACCCAAGAAACCGCAGCAAGCCGGCTCTGACCGTGAGGGCTGGGCTGAAGCCCAGGAACAGGTGGGGTCCGAAGCTGAGCAAAGGAGCTCACCCTTACCCTTGGTGCTGAGGCTTCTGGCTTGAATGTGGTGCACAACCTCACCTGTGGGGGCGAGTAGAAGGTCCAGACAGGCTGAGGCTTGTAGAGCCGGGCACCAGAACAAAGCCCCTCCCGCAGGAGTGGTGGCGGAAATCACAGCAAAAGCGGCACCAGGCCAGCGCCAGCAACGCCCATATGCAACTGCCCTAGGCAGCGGCAGAGGGAGTGGTGGGCCTGCAGACAAACCACACTAAGGGAACACAGAGGCAACACCCATTGGACTCCAGATGCCAGACCCATCATTTACACAGACAAAATGGGCAGGAAGAGAAATGCATCCCAATGAATCAAGAAAAATCCCCAGAGAAGGACCTGAATGAACCAGATATAACCCAATTGCCGGATGAAGAATTTAAAATAATGATAGTTAGGATGTTCAAAGAGCTTAGAGCTATAATGGATAGTCATTACGAATACCTAAATAAAGAGATAACAAGTATAAAAAACAAAATTGAGATAGTAAAAAAAATCAGACAGAAATGACAAATACAGTAGCAGAACTGAAGACTACAATGGAAGGAATTAAAAGCAGGATAGATGAAGCTGAGGATCGAATAAGCGAGTTAGAGGGCACAATAAACAAAGGCACAGAAGCAGAGCAGAAAAAAGAAAAGAGACTCAAAAAATCTGAGGAAACTCTAAGGGAGCTCTGTGACAACATGAAGAGAAATAACATCTGCATGATAGGGGTTCCCAAAGATGAAGAGAAAGAACAAGGTATAGAAACTTTGTTCAATCAAATCATAGCCGAAAACTTCCCTAAATTAAGGCTGAAAAACATCATACATGTTCAAGAAGCACAGAGAACTCCATCAAAGAGAAACCCAAAGAAATCTACAGAAAGACACATCATAGTTAAAATACCAAAGCTAAGAAATAAAGAGAAAATTTTAGAAGCTGCTAGAGAAAAAAAGGCTATCACCTACAAAGGAGCCCCCATAGGATGACGTTCGACTTCTCAACAGAAACACTTGAGGCCAGAAGGGAATGGCAAGATATATTCAAAGTAATGCAGAACAAGAACCTACAACCAAGACTGCTCTATCCAGCAAGGCTAATGTTTAATATTAAAGGAGAAATAAAGAGCCTCCCGACAAATAAACCTCAAGGAATTCATTAAAATCAAACCAATTCTGCAAGAGATTCTAAGGGGCCTATTGTGAACAGTTCAAAGGGGGGAAAGAATATAGCAAAAGAAGAATACAGCTTTAAAGAATAAAATGGCAATAAACAACTACATGTCAATAATAACCTTAAATGTAAATGGATTAAATGATCCAATCAAAAGACATAGGGTAGCAGTGTAGATAAAGAAACAGGACTCATACATATGCTGTCTACAAGAGATACACCTTAAAAAAAAAGATGCACATAGACTGAAGGTAAAAGGATGAAAAAATATATTTCATGCCAATGGAAATGAAAAAAAAGCCGGGGTAGCAATACTTATATCTGACAAAATGGACTTTAAAACAAAGGCTGTAGTAAGAGATAAAGAAGGACACTCCATAATGATAAAGGGAACAATTCAACAGGAAGATATAAACATTATAAATATCTACACTCCAAACATAGGAGCCCCAACATACATAAAGCAGACTTTGATGGATATAAAGGGCGAGATTAACAACAATACTATAATAGTAGGGGATTTGAATACCCCACTAACATCAATGGATATATCCTCAAGAAAGAAAATTAATAAAAAAAACAGCAGACTTGAAGGATACACTAGATCAACTTGATTTAATAGATATCTTCAGAACTTTTCACCCTATAGCGGTAGAATATACATTCTTTTCAAGCGCTCATGGTACGTTTTCTAGGATAGACCACATGTTAGGACACAAAAGTGATCTCAACAAATTTAAGAAGATCGAAATCATATCAAGCATTTTCTCTGATCACAATGGCATGAAACTAGAAATTAACCACAATAAAAAACTGAAAAATACACAAACACTTGGAAATTAAATAGTATGTTATTAAATAATGAATGGATTAACAATGAAATCAAAGAAGAAAGAAAATAGTTTCTAGAAACCAATAATAATGAGCATACATCAACACAAAATTTATGGGAAACAGCAAAAGCAGTACTGAGAGGGAAGTTCATTGCACTACAGGCATAACAAAAGAAGCTAGAATAAGCTCAAATAAGCAACCTGACCCTGCATCTAAAAGAACTAGAAAACCAACAGAAAATAAAGCCCAGGACTAGTAGAAAGAAGGAAATAATAAATATCAGGGTGAAAATAAATGACATAGAGGCTAAGGAAACAATACAGAGGATTGATGAAAGCAGGAGCTGGTTATTTAAAAAGGTAAACAAGATCGATGATCCTTTAAATAGACCAGTGGTTCTTAACCTGTGTTCTATAGAACCCCAGGTGTTCAATGAGTCGGTCTCAGGGGTTTGGAGAAGCCTCTGCCACGGAGGCCAGAATAAAGTAAAGTAATACCATAATTTGTTGTGAGTTCATGCACTTTATTGGCTTTGTGCTTTGAGCAAGGTGATGTTCATGCACGGCTCATTTTATGCACCAGTAAAAAAACATATACCTATGTCTTAAATTAGGAAAAAAATTATATTTTATTTATCACTAAAGAAGGGTTCGGTGAATGCGCATATGAAACTGGTGGGTTCGGTACCTCAGGAAAGGTTAAGAACCACTGAACTAGACTTAGCAATTAAAAAAGAGAGAAGACTCAAATAAATAAAATTAAAAATGAGAGTGGAGAAATAACAACTGACACAACAGAAATACAAGGTATTGTAAGAAAATACTATGAAGAACTCTATGCCAAAAAATTAGACAACTTTGGTGAAATAGACAAATTTCTTGAATCATATAATCTTCCAAAAATCAATCTGGAAGAATCAGAACACCTAAACAGACCAATTACAACAAATGAGATCGAAACAGTTATCAAAAAACTCCCAACAAAGAAAAGTCCTGGGCCTGATGGCTTCACAAGTGAATTCTACCAAAAATTCAAAGAACTAACTCCTATTCTCCTCAAGCTATTTCAAAAAATTCAAGAGGAAGGAACACTTCCAAACTCCTTTTATGAGGTGAGCATAATTCTGATCCCAAAACCAGGCAAAGACAACACAAAGAAAGAAAATTATAGGCCAATATCACGGATGAATTTAGATTCTAAAATTCTCAACAAAATATTAGCCAACCGGATACAGCCATATATGAAAAAAATCATACACTATGATCACGTGGGATTTATTTTGGAGAGGCAAGGCTGGTTCAATATTCGCAAATCAATCAATGTGATTCATCACATAAACAAAAGGAAGGACAAAAATCACATGATAATTTCAATAGATGCAGAAAAACCATTTGATAAAATCCAGCACCCATTCGTGCTCAAAACTCTCAGTAAAGTGGGAATACAGGGAACATTCCTTAACATGATAAAAGCCATCTACGACAAACCCACAGCAAACATCATACTAAACGGACAAAAATTAAAAGCAATCCCCTTAAGATCTGGAACTAGGAAGGGGTGCCCCTATCACCATTCTTATTCAACATAGTTCTGGAAGTCCTAGCTACAGCAATCAGACAAGAAGAAGAAATAAAAGGCATCCAAATTGGAAAAGAAGAAGTAAAACTGTCATTATTTGCATATGATATGATATTGTATATAGAAAACCCTAAAGTCTCAGTCAAAAAACTACTGGACCTGGTAAATGAATTCAGCCAGGTGGCAGGATATAAAATTAATACTCAGAAATCAGAGGCATTTTTATATACCAACAATGAACTGTCAGCAAAAGAAATTAAGGAAACAATCCCCTTCACTATTGCAACCAAAAAAATAAAGTACCTAGGAGTAAATTTAACCAAGGAGGTTAAGGACTTGTACTCAGAAAATTATAAAACATTGATAAAAGAAATCAAGAAAGATACAAACAAGTAGAAGCATATACCATGCTCATGGTTAGGAAGAATAAACATCATTAAAATGTTTATATTATCAAAAGCAATTTATAAATTCAATGCAATACCAATTAAAATACCAAAGACATACTTCAAAGATATAGACACATATTTCAAAAATTTATATGGAACCAAAAAACGAAAAAACACGAATAGCCTCAGCAATCTTAAAAAGAAAAAGTAAAGCAGGAGGTATCACTCTTCCGAATATCAAGGTATACTACAAGGTCATTGTAGTCAAGACAGCCTGGTACTGGCATAAGAACAGGCACATAGATCAATGGAACAGAACAGAGAACCCAGAAATAAACTCACACCTTTATGGACAAGTGATACTTGACAAAGGAGGAAAGAGCATACAATGGAGTAAAGACAGCCTCTTTAACAAATGGTGTTGGGAAAAGTGGACATCTACCTGCAAACAAATGAAACTAGACCATCAACTTACACCATTCACAAAAACAAACTGAAAATGGATAAAAGACTTAAATGTAAGCCATGAAACCATAAGCATCCTAGAAGAAAACATAGGTAGTAAGCTCTCAGATATCTGTTGCAGCAATATATTTGCCAATTTATCTGCATGGGCAAATGAAATAAAGGGCAAGATAAACAAATGGGACTATATCAAACTAAAAAGTTTTTGCACAGCTAAAGACAATAAGAACAGAATAAAAAGACAAACCACACAATGGGAGTACATATTCGACAACATGTCTGATAAGGGGTTAATAATCAAAATTTATAAAGAACTTATAAAACTCAACACCAGGAAGACAAACAACCCAAATAAAAAATGGGCAAAAGAAATGAACAGAAATTTCTCCAAAGAGTACATACAGATGGCCAATAGGCATATGAAAAAATGCTCAATATCACTAATCATTAAAGAAATGCAAATTAAAACCACAATGAGATATCACCTCACACCAGTCAGAATGGCGCTCATCAGCAAAACAAGACAGAATAAGTGCTGGCAAGGATGTGGAGAAAAGGGAACCTTCCTGCACTGCTGGTGGGAATACAGACTGGTGCAGCCACTGTGGAAAACAGTTTGGAGATTTCTCAAAAAATTAAAAATCGAACTGCCTTTTGACCCAGCTATCCCACTTTTAGGAATATACCCTAAGAACACCATAGCACTGTTCGAAAAGAAGAAATGTACCCTTATGTTTGTAGCAGCATTGTTCACAATAGGGAAGATTGCGAAACAGCCCAAATGTCCTTCTGAGGATGAGTGGATTAAAAAGCTTTTGTACATATATACTATGGAATTCTACTCAGTCATAAGAAATGATGACATTGGATCATTTACAACAAAATGGATGGACCTTAATAACATTATATTACGTGAAATAAGTAAAACAGAAAAAAACTGAGAACAGCATGATTTCATACATAGGTGGGACATAAAAGCGAGACTATGAGACATGGACAAGAGTGTGGTGGTTACAGGGTGGGGGAAGAGAGGAGGGGGTGGGTGAGAGTGGAGGGGAGGGGCACAAAGATAACCAGATAGAAAGTGACAGAGGACAATTTGACTTTGGGTGATGGGTATGCAACATAATTGAATGATAAAATAAACTGGAGATTTTTTCTTTGAACATATGTACCCTGATTTATTAATGTTACCCCATTAAAATTAATAAAATATAAATAAATTAAAGAAAAAGATACTCACAGAAAATATAAACCAAGGATTTAATATGCAGCAAACTCACCTTTAAGTGAAAATGGCACAAACTTAACATATAAGAACTCAAGGAATATTGTTTCCAATAACCTTTCCTGAGGAACAAACTTTAGACAACCAAAATGACTAGGGCAACATTAACATAACCTTGGTGGTGAATATTAAATATATAATTTAGTGAGCCCTGTTCAGAGATGGCAATAGTCAAATGGCCCAGATTCTTCCAGATAAATATAAAGAAAAAGAAAGTTATGAAGAGGGGATCTGTAAGTTAAAAGAGACTCAAAGACACATCAAAATTTAAAATGAGCAAGACTAAACTCAGGAGCTCAGTTGGTTAGAGCGTCATTCCAAAACACCAAGGTTGTTTGTTCCATCCTCATTCAGGACACATATAAGAGGTGACCAATGAATGCACAACTAAGTGGAACAACAAATGAATGCTTCCCTCACTTACTCTCTCCCTTCAGAGGAAGCTATTGACAAATGAGGAAAGAGTAGATGCAAGGTATGTGCAAGCATTTCTGTATGTATATGTTACACACATCTCTCCTAGATCTTTTCACAGAAAAGACCTAGAACAAAGACTGACCCGGCAGCAATGAGCAACCCTAGCACAAGGTATAGTTTTAAAACATAATTTCTCACTAAAAGAACATTGGGTTTATTAGAGAAATGATAGATTCCAGGTATGACACATGAAGTACACAAGATAAGCCTGGAACATCTTGTAATACCAGAAAGCAAGGACACGGTTGAAGACTGCTTGAGTCATGTCAAAAGGACTTTGGAGCCAACTTGAAGAGGCTTACACTGGCCAAAGTTAGGATAATCTGAGATTTAGTGATGATAATGAATACCACATATTGAAATCTATAAATATGTTTAAATCCATGAGTTCTTAAGTAATTTGTGAAAATTAGTAAATAACAGAAAAGGATCAAGCATTTATCCTTCTTTCCTTACATGAATTATACCACTGACTAATAAATAGTAAATGAAGTATCTTTATGAATTTATTACAATAAAAAAGAAATAATAGAATTAAGAAGAGTATATCACTTTGCAACTGCAATCAATTAATAGATGTATACATTAAGCATCAAGCCATAAAAAGGAGAGACAAACAGCCATCAAGTGCCTCTTATGATCTAGCCAAACTGTCGAGAATCTTGCCAAAGGGAGTAAACATGAATCTGATGCAGTGTCTGTATCCAGCTGCCAATTTTCAGGAAATATACAGGACAAGGGAATGTGCTGTACTGCATCAAGAGATGGCAATCAGCAAAATCCAGATTCTGGGAAAACCTGAAGGTCAAATGGCCTGGATTCTTCCACATAAATTTAAAGAAAAAGAAAGGAATGGAGAGGGAATCTAAGTTAAAAGAGACTAAAGACACATCAAAATATAAAACAAGCAAGACTAAACTGTAGTGCTAAAGGTGCACACGTACAAGATAACATTATAAAAATGCAGCAAAGTGATAAAGTCAGGATGTGGTTTCTTTTGTGGGGAAGGTGGGACTTCTGGATGATGTATGTCAGGGTTCGCCAGAGAAACAGAACCAATATAATATACATAGATTATTCAAGAGGAGATTTATTATTCCAGGAATTAGCTCATGTGATTATGGAGGATGACACGTTCCATGATCTGCTATCTGCAAGCTGGAGATGCAGGAAAGCCAGCCATATATAGTAGTTCAGTCCAGGTCTGAAGGCCTGGGAATTGGGGGACTGATGGTATAAATCCTGGTGTGAGTCCAAAACCCTGAGAAACAGGAGCACTGATCAGGGGGCAGGAGAAGATAGATGTCTCAGCTCAAGCAGAGAGTGAATTTGACCTTCCTCTACCTTTCTGTTCTTTTCAGTTTCGGAAGGGATTGGATGATGCTCACCTGACTTGGTCGGGGTGGTCTTCTTTACTCAGTCTACTAATTTGAATGCTAATCTCTCTGGAGCGCTCTCAAAGACATACCCAGAAATAAATCCATGTATCTGGGAATCCCTTTGCCGAGTCAAGGTGACACAAAAATTAACCATCACAATGGGTGAGAAAGTTCTATTTCTTGACTTGGCAATGATTTCAAGAATGTTCAACTTATATAATTCAATAAGTCATACAATTGTTTTGTGTTGTTTCTCTATTTGGGCTTTACTTTGTAATAATAATAATATTAGATTACTATCACAATAGCCTACCTGAAAGGGCTCCTCAGTGCTGTGGGTGGGAGGAGAGTCTGGTGTTAGGTCAGTTGAGGGGAGCAATTTCTCAACAGACAATGTTGTCTGCCTCGGAAGCAAGATGGCCCCTCCCAGTTTGCCGACAAACCTCCAGTACATTTGCTGATGTTCCTCGCCTCATGGGAAAGATCAATGGATCCGCCTGAGAGAACTGTTAATATACTAGATCATTACTATTTTTATGTCAGGATATATGTAAAAGGTACTTTAACTCAGATAAGTCAGGAAAGCTCCAACATATTTTGTAGACACCTTTTAAAAACAATTGTAAGTAGAGGAGACTGGACAGGAGATAGATGACCTTCTGGGAAGAGCAGCAGACCTTGCTCCTTACTGTCAGATCCTGTTTCATCTAGAACAGAGATTGTTAACCTTTCTCATCTCATGGAACACATAAACTAATTACTAAAATTCTGTGACACACCTAAAACATATTTTTACTGACCTGACCAGAAAAATAGGTATAATTTTGATTCATTTGCCCAGACAACTATTGTGTTGGCCATTGTCATTTTTTTTTAATTACATGGGAGGCAGGGAGGCAGAGACAGACCTGTGTCCTGACCAGGATCCTGCTGGCAAGCGATGGGACAATGCTCTGCCCATCTGCAGCCACTGCTCCATTGCTCCGCAACTGAGCTTTTAGTGCCTGAGGTCAGGCCACTGAGCCATTTGAGCTATGGCTGCAGGAAGTGATGAGAGAGAAAGGGAGGAAGAGGGAGAGAGAGAGAGAGAGAGAGGGAGAGAGAGAGAAGGGGGAGGGATGGCAAAGCAGATGGTCACTTCTCCTGTGTGCCCTGATTGGGAATTGGACCCGGGACTTCCACACATCGGACCAATGCTCTACCCGCTAAACCCACCAGCCAGAGCCTGTTGTCATTTTTTACTTGACAATCTAAGGGAAAAGAGGTCAGTGCCCCTGATTAAATAGTCAGGTATTGCATGTTTTATTTTTTTATTATAATGTGTTAGGTTAAATAAAATATGGTATTAAAACTGATGTCACTTGTTTTTATTTGCTCTTAACAACATGGCTACTTAGGAAATTTTAAATTATAAGAGGCTAGCATTTGTACTTTGAATTATATTTCTATTGGATGGTGTCCTTCTAAAATCTTCAGGAACAAAAACCATTAAATAAGTAATTACAAGAAAAGGTAATGAGTAATTAAAGAAAACTATTAGCATGCATAGGTATCAGGAGCCTTGAGTCGTGGTCGGAAGTTAGGATCTTTCTGATGACCTGATTCACACCCTGGGAGTTTCAGAGTAAAATGGCTACTTTGGCTAAGTTAAGATATTCCTCTTTTGCTATCCCAGGTACTGCATGTTTTAAAACTTGTGACATACCAGCTGAAAATCACTGATCTAGAGCTGTGGCCTATTCAACTGGGTGTACTGTGCTACCATTATCAAATTCTTGATGACTTAATGGCTTTTAAAAAATCTTCAAAATGGAAACATTTATCAGATTAAGAAGTAAGTTTCCCATCATAAAAAGCTTATTGGCCATTAGAATAATATTACTAAAGGAAGTTTTCCCTCCCATGAGAGTCTGAAGTGCCATCTATTGAGAATCCCCTAGGTGTAGGCACATGTAGAGACAGGTTCATCAGCTGTCTGTGGACGTCTCCCAAGGAGATATGACTGTACTTGCTCCATCACTGTCCAGGAAGGCAGAAGAACATGGTGGGTGGAACACAGACATGTGTCAGAAAGATTGAAGTTCAAATCCTGGCCTTCGCCACTTACTAACTCTATGACATTAGACAAGTTAATTAACATCTCCAAATGTTTGTTTCCTCACCTGTAGTATAAAGATAGTGTAATGCCAGTGGCCAAGGCGAGGCAGGTCCACAATGGATTCAGGCAGATGGTAATAGAACTGCGGGGCCAGAAAGTGTTGGATAATTACTGTTTAATAAAGTCTTACAACAGTGGATGAGCATGCAGGCAGGGGAAAACCACTTCTCAAATGAACAGCAAAATGGCCCCTCACTGTGGTGGGTAGGCAATCTGCCATGTTCAATCACCATCGGCAACCCCCCATCCACACTCCCCTGAGAACAAGTATCCATAGCCTTACACAGGCCATACACAGGTGGTGCAGCCACGCATTCACGTACCAATCAGGCAAAGTGCTTGCAGTCGGTAAACCAGCAAGCAAGCCTAACACAGCTGCCCCACATTTCACCCTTTTAGGGTTGCTTGCCTCACAATAGGTACATTACATAGATACCAAAAATGACAATTACACAGGTGCCCTTCACAATGTCTTCCTGAGCACTTTACCCAGGGAGCACTTTACTCTAGGTAACTCCTGGAGGCCCACCTCTAGCTCCCCACTCGCTGGTAGGTCGGAGGACCTGTATAGTCCAGGGCTGTGTTCTTTGAAAAAAGTGGCCTTGGTACATGTAAGACCAGTGGCCATTGCCATGGTAATGAGGGTTTTCATTGAATTTAGGCAGATGGTAATAGAACTGTGTAGCCGGAAAATGATGGGCCACTCCAATTATTAAAGTCTTGTAACAGTAGACAAGCAGACAGGCAGGGAGGACCGCTTCTCTTCTTCTCTCTGGACTCTCCCTGACTCACAGTGCAAAACAGGCCCCAACAAGCCTCACCACTCCCAGACAAGCAGGCCAGGCTGAAATTTAAGGGCTCATACGCCCCTCAGCACTTCTCTCTCTCTGGATTCTCCAGCCAATACAGGCTGGGGAGAAAAAAACCCTTCTCCAGCAAATAATAGCAAACAATGGCTCCTCCCATGCAGGAAGGCAATCCACAATTTGCAGTCTGCTGCCCTGAGGGCAAGCACCCGCAGCCTTTTATAGACTATACACACATGGTGCTGGCCCAATACAAGGAGCAAACTTAAAAAACATTTGTTTACCCAACAGTGCATCTCTGCAACTGGGTGAGAGCAGCTTCCCAGCTCAAGAGGGCCTCCACAGGTGCCACATCCCCCATCAGGGTCTCTCATGGTTGCAGTACAAGATCAGTCCATAATAGAAGTCCAGCTGTCTATGCAAATCACCAAGGTAAAGGTCCATTACAGGCAACTAGCCATATGGCTCTTTATTAATGAACTTCAGCAGCTTTCCATAAGTGCATTGGTCCATTGCCCCAAGTCCCATTCAAACCCCTCAGCAAGCTCAAGGGCCTGGCTGAGTCAAACACATTCAAGGCCTGTGCTGCTTTGACAGTTCTCCTAGCTGAACATGAACACCAGCCATTTTCCTAGCAGATGCCGGGGCCAACTGCTTTACCAGCTTTTTTAGTGGGGAAACCTCTGTTCTGACTCAAGCTGCCATCAAAGCTCCAACAAGACTTTATTAGGTTTGCCATCTAATTTCTCCCTAACTGCCCCGGCCACAATCAAATCTACCCACATCTGTGTTCTGGTAATCTTTACAGGCCCGTTCCTCTTGTTAGTTGTGGGGGCAGCATGGACAGCAGCCCTCACAGCCTTACGGTCCATCTCTATTCCAGAGAGCATGATGCCATTCACACCTATGTCCCACAACTGCAGCAACAAGGCTGCCAGGGACTCAGTGGGTAATTGCGTCCCCCAACTCTATCAACTCTGCCCGGATGTAGGGCTGGACCACAGACTGCTCCACCACCTGTGGAGGATGCTGTGCCTACCCCTGAGGGACCCTTGGCTGCTGGGTCTTTATCTTCTTGGTGACCATCAGCTGGGCTCTGTGTCTTCAGATGGCAGTTGCAGCCCGAGCCTCCCCCTCAGAAGAGGAGGAGTCAGAAACGCCTTCTTCCACTGACTCAGAGCCACTCCACTGGCAGGAATGCAGCTCCGTCTTCCGTGCCGCTTCGGCTCCTATGGCTGCTGGTTTTCGGCCTGAAGCTGATTCTCGAGCTCCTGCACCCACAGTTGTTTCTTCAATAGCTGTCACTGCCAACATTCAACTTCCAAGGCAAATGGCTACTCGCAAGCCCATAACTCCTTATGCAGAGACCACTCCAGTTGCAGGTAACACTGGTGCTCAGCCTGCATCTCACACTGCAGCTCTCAGACCTGGTCGGCCTCCTTCTCCAGCACTTGTTCCAGTTCATGTCATGCCATTGTTGCTGCTAGGTCTGCTCACCCTGGAGCTTTGACCTCACTCAGCCTCTTGCACAGAGCTCCTGGTTTCCTCTTGCAGGAGTATACAAAACACCCAGCCCACAGTCCCCATCAGAAGAGCCACCAGGAACAGCCACTTCTGTATTCCACCCTCAAGGGTGTCAGCAACTCTATACCAATCTGCTCCAAATCCTGCCACCAATGCCAGATGTAATGCTGGTGGCTGAGGCCTGGCAGGTTCACATCAAATTCAGGCAGATGGTGGAAAAACTGCAGAGCTGGAAAGTTTTGGACCATTCTGTTTAATTAAGTCTCACAACAGCGGACAAGCACACAGGCAGGGAAAACCACTTCTCAAATGAACAGCAAAATGGCCCCTCACGGTGGTCAGCAGGCAATCTGCCATCCGAAAACCCCCTGAGCACAAGCGCCGCATAGCCTTACACAGGCCATACACACGTGATGCAGCCACGCACTCACCTACCAATCAGGCAAAGGGCCTGTGCCATTAAACTAGCGAGCAAGCCTGACATAGCTGCCTCACAGATAGTAATTACAACTATTTCATTAGGTTGTTGTGATGGAAGGTAATGATGGCTGTAAAGGGCAAATATCTGACATCTACAGGCGCTCCCAGGTGTGACCTGTTCATCATTATTAATATCAGCAGCAGCAGCAAAAGGAGAGTTAGAAAGAAATAAAATACTTTTGAATATGACCAGGCGGTGGCGCAGTGGATAGAGTGTCTGACTGGGACGCGGAGGACCCAGGTTCGAGACCCCGAGGTCACCAGCTTGAGCGCGGGGCCCATCTGGCTTGAGCAAAAGGCTCACCAGCTTGGACCCAAGGTCGCTGGCTCCAGCAAGGGGTTACTTGGTCTGCTGAAGGCCTGCGGTCAAGGCACATGTGAGAAAGCAATCAATGAACAACTAAGGTGTTGCAATGAAAAACTGATGATTGATGCTTCTCATCTCTGTCTATTCCTGTCTGTCCCTATCTATCCCTCTCTCTGACTCTCTCTCTGTCCCTGTAAAAAAAAAAAAAAAAAGTACAGTGGTTCTCAAAGTGTAGTCCCCAGACCAGCAATCTGCGTCACCCAGGACTTCTTAGAAGTACCCCTACTCTGCTAGTCTCCAACCCCAGACCTACTTAAACAGCACTGCTGGTGTAGGGCCCATCAATTTGCATTTTAACAAGCTTTTCATAAATTTCCAGCATGCTAGAGTTTGAAAACCACTCATCTAATACCATCATTTGTTGAAGTCTCCTGTAAACTTTCACAGGCAAAGAGCTAGAATATTTCAGGAAGGCTGCTAAAATTTTGCTTTTCTATTGACGAAGAACAACCAACCTGGGATCTAACCTTAATTCTATCAGCCAGTGATGCTAAAGAGAGACTCCCTGTCTGATGCTCCATGAACCTCATAAGTACATTGAAGGAAAGATTGTGATTTGTCCTCAATGTGTTCTCTAGCCTCTCACACCCTGTCTGACAGATTGATTGTAGACACTTGATAAATATTCACTGTTTGAATAATGAAGGAAGAGTTAGAAGAAAGGCTAACGATGATTATAGCATTCAACCAGTAGATAAATTCAAATCTCAGGTAGTTTAGGATTTTATTTTTAAATGCTTGCTTTCTGAAACTAAGGGGGCATTCATTTGCTTGGCTTAGTCAGCAATTTAAAGATATCTATTAAAATGTATGACTTCAAATTGAAATTGGAAGAAGGATTAACAGTGATTTTAAAACGTCAAATAACTAAATTCCCAATGAAATTGAATTTGGGGCAGGATTCAGTAAGCCCTTGGGTTAAAGGGTAACCAAAAGAATACAGACAGAAAGAATTTTAGTTGTTGTTTGAATTCAATTCTGAGGCTAGATCCTGGGGAAAAAAAGAGAGGGCATTTCTCCCTCTATATATGCATACATATTGTAGTGAAAGCATATGATTGTTTATATCCGAAAGCATGATAAAATCCAGATTAATCAAAGGAAGATTAAAATACTGAATATAATGCATTAAGGAAGGGAATTATAAAACTCTGTTTTAGAAAGATTTCTATAATTCTATATTTCAGTTAACCAGCATATATTATTAAACATATCCTCATTAATTAAAGTTTAACAATTATATTTAGAAAGCAGCAGTCATATTATCAAGTTGAAGCACCATACCTTCATATAGAAAAAATATATTTTCCTTTAAGAATTAGTACAGAGAGTCAACAACTGCAATTCCAGGAGGTATAGAAAAATTAAATGCAGTTTGGCACCCATCCATACCTACAGACTATAGAAAAATATTAAAGTAATAAAAAAAATGTCAGAGGCAGTAATGTCAGGATCATCCATATTTGTTTTGTTTCTTATATTTAATCATCTATCAAAGAAAATAGCTTTCAGTAAAAACAAATGATTTTATCAATATCCTCAGCAAACATATTTGGTTTCATCAGTGTGAGATCTATTGCCACCAACCTTGAAAGTTCGGTCTCCTGGCCCAGAGACAACCACCTCTCTTGGAGATGGAACACAGAGAATGAATGAAGAGCATATATTATCTGGAGTAGTCTGTAGCTCAGAGAAAACAAAACAAAACTGGGTGACTGAGAGCAATTCCTTGGTGGCATCTGATAAAATAATGCAGAGTTAACTAATGAATTAATAGGGATTTTGGACCTATCATTTTTAACTTTTGGTTTAGGAGTAATGGGAGACCCTCATGCACTAAAGGAACACCATCCATTAACTGGTAAGTAGGCTGAGGAAGATAAGGGACTCCCAGAGAGCTTAAATGACTCTCAAGGAGAACTTAACTGAAGCTCTCATTCGTTCATTGATTTAGTTCTTTGTAATTATGTCACATTTACATGTACTTATTTAAAAACTAGGATAATTGACATGTCCATTTTTCTATGTATTCTCTTGACATTTTTTGGTGATAGCAAACTCTCCAAGAATTTAATTCTTATAAGATGTTTAGACCTCTCTTTATCATTTAATATTTCTGAAATTAATGAAAATACTTTAAAAATGTTCCTCTTTTAAAATTTCACTATGTTCTCTCCTTTATTTTTCCACTGGCAAGGTTATTTATATACCCATAGCAGTAGTGTTCACAACTGTAAGATAATGTAGGAAAAAAGAATCATGAAACCCCTTAAAGAGTCACATGCCTACTGAATCTTTATGCAGTAAAGGAGAAAGTAATTTCCAATACTGAAATTGGGGTGCATGGGAGCTGACAATGCAAAAGATACTTAAGAAAGAACAAGATGCTTCACCAACATGCAGTGACTCTAACAGCTCTAATCCGCAATCCACCCTCCTCCTACTGCTACAGGCTGGACGCTGAGTGGCTTTCCTGGCGTTACCACTCTGAATGACTGCAAGACTTGTTTCAAAGGCTCAGCATTCAAGTGTGTGTGTGTGTGTGTGTGTGAGAGAGAGAGAGAGAGAGAGAGAGAGAGAGAGAGCACGTGCACGCGCACGTGTACACACACAGACACTTGACATTTGCCATCATGACTCATGAAATAGTCTTTAAGAATGGTACTTTGTGCAGAAAACGAGTCAACTTTTCATTCTACAGATGGACACTTGAGGGGTCTCAGCAGACATTTTTTCCCACACCTGCTTCTGTTACTGCAGTGTTGGTAACGGTAGCTGACCATTCCAGACGCCTGTAGTGTAGCTAAGAGTTGTCCTCACTGCTTCTTCCTCTTGCTGACTGACATTTGAAGGAGAAATTACATTACATGCTTAGATTAACTGATGAATAAACAGACAGAGGACTTTTTGAGATACCATATTAAATAGTTCTGTAGAAGTTATACTCTTAACCAAACAATAAAACTGGTGGTTGGTAACCTTAGAGGTGTATTCCTCTATTTGGTTTCATCAGTGTGAGTCTCTTCACTTGGGATAAACTTCAGACCATCAACTGTTAGGCAAAGTTGGAGAGTGATTACAGTACAGAGGTTGAGAGAGTGCTGATGCTGCCACATGCTAGGGCCTATCTCTAATGTGTGCAAGGGATTCCTGCTATAACAAAGGTCTTTTCAATTACACATAATAAATCAATCCCCTCTTGTTTGAATGACTGTGATGAGATGATCAGCACTGTTTCTTTTGTTTTAGCAGCCTATAAAATGGAGAGTGAAATCACATGGCCTGGAGGGAAGGGAGGATGTCAGGTTGTGTTACTGAGGCCTAATAAAAACCTCCCAAGAGATCACAGTGCTTATTCATGTTCTACAGTCACCTGAGACTTAACATGGCCAAAACACTTATTGTTTCTCTTCTAAAACACCCTGCTTCTCCTCCTATTGCCCTCTCTCCATGACTGGTACCATCTACCCAGCCACATCCAGACATCATGTCCCAGCATTTCTAAATCTTACTTGGGTTCACCATCCTGGGTTGTTGGGTCAGATGTAGAAGTGAAAGTGGACATTTAGCCAGTGGGACAAGTTAAAAGATGAAATGAACTATGATGGAGGGGACAGATAAAGTCTAAAGGCAGGTGGTTATGACCTCTGCCTTCAAAGAATAGGCTAATCATTTATGGCCTGGAACATGTGTATAGAGAGGAAATTCAAACTACATCTCCTACTCCACGAAGACCAGAACCTACTGAAATACATTTTGTACAGATTCTTGGTACTGCAGTACACCAAAGGGTGTCAGGAGGTCCCCTTAGGAATTTTTAATTGCTATACGCATTGGCTAGCTGCTGAGAGACTATTAGTAAAACTAGAGGGTATCATGTAGCATGTAGAGTCACTATAGTCTCTAGGACTCTACAGTTCTGACAACATTTGTTATCTAGCTGAGCCACAGGTACAGAAATTGAATATAGGCCTCTCTGGCCACTGCCACCTCACTTCCACTCTGAATAGAATAGCCATCAGAATATGTGACCTTGATGAATATAAAAGTCAAAGCCATAACAATGAGTTGAAACTGAGCTACTGGTTAAAGAGACAAGATGGACAATGGAAAGTAGAGCATGGAAAAATGAGGTAAGAAATCAAGACACCAGGAAAGTCAAAACTAAGAAGAGGCAGAGTTGCTGTGAATGAATTCAGCAGGAAAAGTATAAATGCCTGTAAGGTTCTTTATCTACTCTCAATATTCTCTTATGTGGGCAAGTCAAGATCATTAAAATGGTTTGGACAGACAAATAAATGGAAGCATATAGTATGTTCATAGATAGGAAGAATTAACATAATTAAAATGCCAATACTACCCAAAGAAATCTATAGAGTCAACACAATTCTTATCTAAATACCAATAACGAATTTTACAGAACTAGATAAAATATTCCCAAAATTTAAACAGAACCACAAAAGAACCCAAATAGCCACAGCAATATTGAGAAAGAAGAAAAAGGCTGCAGGAATTATGCTACCTGATATCAAACTATACTACTGCAAAACCCTAGTAATCAAACAGCATGATACTAGCATAAAAAAAGATATAAATCAATGGAACAGAATAGAGAGTCCAGGAATAAATCCACACCTTTATGGCCAATTAATATTTGACAAAGGAGGCAAAAACACACAATGGGGTAAGAAGATTTAATATTATACTAAAAACTATTAAAATCCTAGAAGAGAATATAGGCAGTAAAATCTCAGACATTTCTTATAGCTATATATTTTCTAATACATATCCTCAGGTGAGGGAAACAAACAAAAAAAATAAACACAAGAGACTACATCAAACTAAAAAGATTTTGCACAGCAATGGAAGCCATCAACAAAATGAAAAGACAACACATTGAATGGAAGCATACTCATCAATGATACATCTGATAGGGGGTTAATATCCAAAATTTATAAAGAACTTATAAAACTGAACACCAAAACCCCAAACAATCCATTTAAGAAATGAGCAAAGAAACTGACTAGATACTTCTCCAAAGAGGACATACAGATGGCCAATAAACCAGGGGTTGGGAACCTATGGCTTGCGAGCCAGATGTGGCTCTTTTGATGGCTGCATCTGGCTCACACACAAATCTTTCATAAAAAGAATAATAATGTTAAAAATATAAAACATTCTCATGTATTACAATCCATTCATTTCCTACCACTCATGTTCATGGTTGGGGTGGCTGGAGCCAATCACAGCTGTCCTCCGGGACAACACCAAATTTTTATTGGATAATGTGTAACATACATGGTCATTGGGAAGTCAGGAAATAAACTTCCTTCCTTTTAATCAAGTAGTCAGCTAGCTAATTGCAGAAACCCTTTTGACGAAGAAGATGGTTAAAAGAAAAACAGATGAGGAGTATCGTACTTTTCAGCAGGAATGGACAGAGGAATTTGCCTTTGTGAAGAAAGCAGGTTCTGCAGTGTGTCTAATATGCAGTGATAAAATTGCATTGATGAAACGGTTAAATATAAAGTGGCACTTCGACACATGCCATACTACATTTGCATCAAAATATCCAGCGGGGGACAGCAGAAAGAAAGCATGTCAAGAGCTACTGTGCAGAGTGCAAGCTAGTCAGCAGCAACTCCGTGTTTGGACCCAACAAGGTGACTGGAATTCAGCTAGCTTTGCTGGTGCTTTAGCAATTATGAGAAACGGAAAGCCATTCACAGATGGGGAGAATGCAAAAACACTCATGCTTGATGTTACCAGTGAACTTTTTGACGACTTTTCGGATAAAGACAAGATAATCAAACGAATAAAAGACATGCCTCTGTCGGCATGAACTGTTCATGATGGTACCATCATGATGGCAAATCAAATTGAGGAAACACAAGTGAAGGACATAAATGCAGCACCATTCTTTTCTTTTGCTTTGGATGAGTCAACAGATGTAAGCCATTTATCCCAGTTCAGTGTGATTGCAAGGTATGCTGTCAGTGATACACTACGTGAGGAAAGTCTTGCTGTTTTGCCTATGAAAGAGACAACAAGAGGGGAGGATTTATTCAAGTTTTTCACTGAGTTTGCTAAGAAAAAAAATCTACCAACGGATAAACTTATTTCGGTGTGTACTGATAGTGCTCCGTGCTTGGTGGCAAAAAACAGGATTCGTAGCCCCTCTTCGTGAACATGAAAAGAGACCCATCCTAAGTTTTCACTGCATCCTACATCAGGAGGTGCTTTGTGTTCAGATGTGTGGCAAGCAGCTTGGTGAGGTGATGTCGCTGGTCATTTGAGAGGTCAACTTTATTGTTGCCCGAGCTTTAAATGATCGCTGGTTTAAAACACTGCTGGATGAAGTTGGGAATAATTATCCCTGTCCGCTTCTGCAGAGCAATGTGCGTTGGTTGTCAAGAGGAAAGGTGCTCAGTCGTTTCTCGGCTTGTCTGAGCAAAATCTGGATTTTTCTTGAAATGAAAAATGTTGAGCATCCTGAGTTAGCTAACACTGAGTGGCTCCTGAAGTTCTACTATCTCATGGACATGACTGAACATCTGAACCAGCTCAATGTGAAAATGCAAGGTGTTGGAAATACAGTCTTATCCCTTCAACAAGTAGTGTTTGCATTTGAAAATAAGCTGGAAATTTTCATCACTGACATTGAAACAGGTTGTTTACTATACTTTGAAAAACTGGGAGAGTTGAAAGATGCATGCACAGAAACTGACTCTGCTCAACATCTTGATCTCCAGCAGCTAGCTGGCTTCACATCTAATCTCCTGCAGTCATTCAAAGCACGCTTTGGAGAATTTTGTGAGCACAGTTGTCTTTTTAAGTACATCATCCATCCACACGAGTGTGCAGTGGACAGTGCCAACCTGAGTTACATCCCCGGTGTCTCCGTCAGAGATTTTGAGCTACAAGCTGCTGACCTGAAGGCCTCCACACATGTGGGTGAAAAAGTTCAAGTTCTGAATGAAGATTTAGAAAGACTTGCATGTCAGCAAGCAGAGTTGGTGAGCAAACACAAGTGGGGAGAAATAAAAAAACTTCAACCTGCGGACCAGCTGATTGTCAAAACTTGGAACGCGCTTCCCATCACATACCACACACTGCAGCGTGTGAGTATTGCTGCATTAACAATGTTTGGTTCTATGTATGCATGTGAGCAGTCTTTCTCACATTAAAGAACATTAAGACCAACCTACAATCACATTTAACGAATGGAAATCTCAACTCCTGCATGAAGCTTAACCTCACCATGTATCAACCAGACTACAAAGCCATCAGCAAAACCATGCAGCATCAGAAGTCGCATTAATGGTAAGAAGTACTTTATTCATCACTGGTTAGCAACAGCATAACAACGTTATTAAAAAGAATTCAGAGACTTATTGTACTTTAAAAGTGTTGGTCTTACATAAAATGCACACATTTACTTGTATTTAGTGTTGAACATATTGTATGGCTCTCACGAAATTACATTTTAAAATATGTGGCGTTTATGGCTCTCTCAGCCGAAAAGGTTCCCAACCCCTGCAATAAACATATGAAAAGATGCTCAAAATCACTAATCATCAGAGAAATGCAAATTAAAACCACAATGAGACATCACTTCACACCTGTCAGAATGGCTGTCATCAATAAATCTACAAACAACAAGTGTTGGTGAGGATAGGGAGAAAAGGGAAACCCTTGTATACTGCTGATGGGAATGCGGATTGGTGCAGCCACTGTGGAAAGCAGTATGGAGTTACCACAAAAAATTAAAAATGGAACTTGCCTTATGACCCAGCAATTATACTTTTGGAAATATAGCCAGAAAAACCCTAAACACTGATTTGAAAGAATATATGTACACCTATATTCACTGTACATTATTTATAATAGCCAAGATTTGGAAGCAGCCTAAGTGCCTACCAGCAAATGAGTGGATAAAAATGCTTTACACAGTGAAATACTACTCAGCTGTAAAAAAAGAAGAAAATCTTATCTTTTGCAAAAGCATGAATGAACCTGGAGAGTATCATGCTAAGTGAAATAAGCCAGTCAAAAAAGACAAGTACTATATGATTTCACTCATGTGGAATCTAATGAACAAACTAAACTAACAAACTAAATTGAAACAGACTCACAGATAGAGAACAGATGACAGCTGTGATAAGCAAGAAGGTTTGAGGCACTGGGTGAAAACGGTGAAGGGATTAAGCAAAAAAAACATTCATAGACTCATAGACACAGACAGCAGCACGGTGATTACCAGAGGAAAAGGAGGAGGGGAAGAGGTGGGAGAGAGTACAGGTGGATAAATGGTGATGGAAGGAGACTTGACTTTGGGTAGTGAACACACAAGACAATATACTGATGATGTATTACAGAATTGTACACCTGAAACCTACATAATTTCCTTAACCAATGTCACCCCATTAAATTTAATTAAAAATAAAAATAAGTAAAAACAAATGATTTGGACAGGAAGGAAAAGCAGCTAGTTGAGGTGGCTCATGGTCACAGCTCATGATTTTCACTACGTGCTAATAGGTGTGTTATCTGCAGACAGAGAGGGAGTGGGATGGGTGAGAAACTCCACAGAAATGTAGAGGTCTGAAATAGTCTCTGTGGGAATGGAGAGGGAGGTGACCAGGGACACACAAGCGGTGCCTGGCAGCTCTGACAGCCCTATTGAGTGAGGTTGGCGGCCACACCTTCGGTCTCCATTTGAGTGTGTGGTTTTGTTCAGTGTTGCTGAGCAGTGCAGGAGGAGAGGAAACAGACTGCAGGAGGGATTTAGAGATTAACAAAGCAGGTATAGTGGTCACATGACACGGTAAGGAAGGAAGGGAGAGGCAAATGAAACCATTCACTGTGCTCTTTAGAGTTGGTTATGAAACGAAAGTGTGATAGTTAATTTTGTTTCAACTTGGCTGGGCTGCAGTGCCTACATATTTGTTCAAACATTATTCTGGGTGTTTCTGTGAGAGTGTTTGAATGAAATGAACATTTAAATCAGTAGATTTTGAGTAAAGCAGATTGCCCTCCGAATGTAACTGTGCCTCCTCCTATCGACTGAAGGTCTAAATAGAACACAAGACCGATCTTCCCTGAATGAGAATGAACTCTGCCAATGGCCAACCTTTCCATTTAAATTACATCACATCTTCCCTGGGTCTCCACCTGCCATCCCACCCTGCCGACTTTAGACTGCTAGTCTCCATAACTGTGTGAGCCAGTTCCTTAAAAACCTCTCTTTCTTCTTCCCTCAGTCTCTCTCTCTCTCTCTCCCTTTCCCTTAGTGGGTGCACACACACACACACACACACACACACACACACACACACACACACACACTGAACAAGGTAAGTCTGTAGAGGGGAGAAGAACCAGGTGAAGGGCATCAGGCATCAAAAGTCCTGAGAAGCAAGTTCAGAGAGGGAATAGAATGCGGAAACAGGGGAGGTGGTGAAGTAGTACATTCAGAGTTAGGAGAGTTTCAGATTTCAGGTACACAGTAGATCTGGATGAGAATGAAGTCAGAGGAGTAGAGGCTGAGAATGCGGAGACTGAAGATGGCTTTGAGGTCAGGTGCTGGGTGGGCTGTCGCAGCATGCTGAAGCAGTACACACAGACCAGGCATGAGGCTGGAACAGAGGGAGAAGACCGCGCGCCAGGATGTCAGGATGGAGGGCTGCCTGCTCACATTCTCCAGTGGTTTCAAGTGGCCACCTTTGCATGTTTGCTCAGTTTCCCAAACCATTGCCTCCAAGTCCTACCTAGTAATGCAGACAACAGCAACATTATATAGTCATACTGATGGTCAGTCTTCACAGGTGCCCTTCTGCTTGTTCTTGTTCTTTTGTTCTTGTTCTTCTTGTTCATTTTTTTGTTCTTGTTCTTCTTGTGCTTGTTCTTCTTGTTGTTCTTCGTCTTCTTCTTCCTCCTTCTCCTCCTCCTTTTTCTCCTTTTATTGATTTGTGTGTGAGAGAGAGAGAGGAAGGGAGGGGGGGGAGGAGAAAGATGAGAATCATCAACTCATACTGCAGCACGTTAGTTGTTCATTGATTGCTTCTCATACATGCCTTGACTGGGGGACTCAAGCTGAGCCAGTGACCCTTTGCTCAAGTCAGCGACCTTGGGCTCAATACAGAAACCTTGGGCTTCAAGCCATCAACCTTAGGATCATGTCCATGATCTTGCACTCAAGTCAACAGAACCACACTCAAGTCAGCAACCTCAGGGTTTCAAATCGGGGACCTTAGTGTTCCAGACCAGCACCATCAAGTGTGACCCTTCTTTTTATAATTAAGTAAGCTGAAGCTTAGTGGCAGAAATAAAATATGATTCCTTTTTTCTTTACATTAAGTGCTCTCCTTTCTTAATAAACTTGTCCTCATTCATTGTGAAATTGAAAACACAGCCTTTTCCTGATGACCAGATGGCCCAGCAAATTTAACCATTTCAAGTACTCCACACTTCCTCTCCACTACTCACCATGGTGGGTAAGTTCTTATTCCTCCAGATGCCAGTCTCTCTTGAGTGCTTCCCCCAATCATTATTAAAAAAACAAAGCAAAATAACAAAAATAAAACCACAGCAACAGAGTTGGGAGAAAGCAAATATTTCTTTAAAGCTATAAAATAAATCTTTAAGAGAAGGGTAGTAAGTGAATAAAAGAAATGAGTCAAGCCTGACCAGGCAGTGGCACAGTGGATAGAGCATCAGACTGGGATTCAGAGGACCTAGGTTCAAAACCCTGAGGTCACTAGCTTGAGCACGAGCTCACCAGCTTGAGCGCAGGATTGCTGGCTTGAGCATGGGATCATAGACATGAACAAGAGGTGGTGAAGCTGGGGTTGACGTGAACTCTGGCACACTCATGGTCGTTGGCTTGAGCTCAAAGGTCGCTGGCTTAAAGCCCAAGGTTGCTGCCTTGAACCCAAGGTCACTGGCTTGAGCAAGGGGTCACTTGTTCTGCTATAGCCACCCCCACCCCAGTCAAGGCACATATGAGAAAGCAATCAATGAACAACTAAGGAGCTGCAACAAAGAATTGATGCTCCTCATCTTTATCCCTTCCTGTCTGTCTATTCCTATCTGTCCCTCTCTCTGACTATGTCAAAAAAAAAAAAGAAAAGAAATGAGTCAAAATTATATTCCTGATTAACAGTTAATTCAATAAGAATGCCACTTACATTTATTCTAATTTACCTGGTACAGTTATTTGATTCCAATATCCTTTCAAATTCATATCTAGTACTCCAGAGAGTAAAGCAAGGAAAATCTGATGGATAATGTAGAGCAATGTGAGTAGAATCTTAGCCATATTAGTGGATGTCCACTTAATACTGTGGACTGTTCTGGCTAATAAAAACTTAACATGATTCCTGAGTTTCCTGAGTTATACAGTTGGCCCTCCATATCTGTAGATTTTGCTCTGGAGGATTCAACCAAATGCAGGTTGAAAATACTGTTTTTGATCCACAGTTGAGAATCCGTGAATACAAAGAGCCAACAGTATGCACTGTACTGTACCATTTTACATAAAGAATTTGAGCATACATGAACATTGGTATCTGCGAGATCCAAAAACCAATCCCCCAAGGTTACATAGGGGAAACTGCATTTTTCTTTGAAAGTCTTATTTAGGCAAATTTATTGAACCTTCCAAACCTGTTTCTTCCATCTGAAAAAAAAATGCATACCTTACGTTAATCAATATACAAAAAAATATGTAGGGAAAGAAATTTGTGTTGGTAAGGTACTTTCCAGCACAGATAAATTGGCTGCACAAAAGGAAATTATTGCCTGGCCTGTGTGACACAGTGGATAAAACATCAACCTGGAATGCTAATGTCGCCAGTTTGAAACCCTGGGCTTGCCTGGTCAAGGCACATATTGGAAGCAGCTACTATGAGTTGATACTTCCTGTTCCTCCCTCCCTTTCTCTCTTTCTCTTCTCTCTAGAAAATCAGTAAGCAAAATTCTGTAAAAAAATTATTGCCACAGTTTGGTTTCTCATATATATTATCAGAAAATCAGCCCTTTCCTCGACCAATTTTGGAGATGGTGACTAATGCTTTTATTTACATGGGAATTGATAAATACTTCACCTATTGATTAAATTAATGGCATGCTATGGTTGCTATAAATTGTCAAGAAAACTTGTTTGCAACAAAAATTTTTATGAACAAAATCGTGAGGTAAAACTAAAACGTAAGTGGCAGCACCTGTTCCGTATTCGGAAAATATGCTCTTAGAAGACGTGCAAGCAAGTCTCATACATACTCAATTTTTTAATTCAATTTTATTGGGTGACACTGGCTAACATAATTATACAGGTGTCAGGTGCCCAATTCTACAACACATCTCTATATACTGTATTGTGTGTTCAGAACCCAAGTCAAGTCTGCGTCCACTTGTTTTTAAAGGCTCAGGACACTAAAGCATTCTAAAAAGCATGACAATAAAGCCATCATTCAGAAATAAAAGTGGATTATACAGGTTCAGCCTAGATGCTTAAATGGCACATTTCTCTATCTTTACAATACTCTCTTTCATAAAAAAAAAAAGCAAGTTGACTACATAGCTCCTGTGTCCTATGCTTTACTAGTAGAAAGTAGTTATGAAAGTTTATTTTTGATATTTGTTGTAAAATGTAATTAATTAGAGCCTTAGATAAATCCAAAAAGCTTGTTTATATGAAAATTCCTCCTTAAAACAGATAAGAAATCCTTCTGATTCAACAGAAAACAATTACTTGCTAATTCAAGACAGTAAAAACTTTCTCTCCTGACCATAAAAAGACAAACGAGTAAAAGGTCTTGATATTTTTGCCTATTGATGATTTTATTTCCATTGTTCATAAAAATAGGTGAGTGTAGAGGGATACTAAATAATGTCAACTGTTTCAAGCAACATTCTGAGTACTAATTAAAGAGTAAGGAGATGGATTCAGAGCAATGTTATCTCTCCATACAAAATACATAATGCCTGGAATTTGAACTACAGTGTCACAGAATATTTATTTTAAAACTTTCTAGTCAGTAAAAGAAACATTTCCTTGGTGCAAAGGAGTAAACATCACCCTGTAAATTCTTCAGCAAGAAAAATAGGGTGTAGGAGGGGCTAAAGATAACAGATTTCAGTTCCTAAAATAAACTTTATGCAATCTCAGGAAGCATTTAGATCCCTCTTTTCCTCCACTTGCAGGAAAATGAAACAATCTCTGGGCCACAGGAAATAACACACGTTTTAGAGAATCCCTGTGGTATGAGATGAAAAACATGAAGTGGCTTTCTTCTGAGTCCCATAAATGACGTAAAGGACAACAGATGTTCAGACTTGGGTACTTCAACAAGACAGAATTTATTTGTACTGGTGAGAGTGATGACTCTGTTCCAGGTTCAGGAAAACAGGACAGGAGAGAGTCACACACACAACACTACAATCGATACGTCCGCAAACACTTAGCTTCTGGCCTCGTTTCAGCAAAACGAGCAACAGCAAAAAAGAGTAATGATGGTAAGAAGTGTGGGGGAAAGAAGACATGGGGGCAAAGGGTAAGAAGAAAAATGGACAGAACTATTTTATTTTAGATTGCAAGCAAATTCTACAACAATTAGTAAAAAATATGAACATGTCAACCAATGATGGAGCAATGTAAGAAAAATCAATTTTAACTGTGGATACAATACAAAAATTCATATGCATAAATTCATATCATATGCAAAAATTCATATGATACTTAATTCATAGAAGAAAACCTTTTAAACTTTCTATTAAATTTAATTATAGGTACCAAGAGAATAAATCCTATAATATTTATTTTCTGCCTTAAAAGTACTTTTTCTTAGACTATCCAGTTAGGAGGGTATTTTTTTGCATTGCCACATAGAGCATATCAGTAGGCAAATGGCATTATAATCTCACCAAGGATTTATCGGTTAAGTCCTGCTCAGGGTGAAAGTTAAAAAATTAATTTATATAGAGTAAATCAGGAAGAATTTCAGATTGTATAGAGATTGCTCCCTTTGTGGCAAAAGGAGATTCCACAAAGCATTCTGAAGACCATCTGTGTTGTGACATTTCATGACCACTTCTTGAATTTAACAGGTCATAAATAGAATAATAAAATCAATTACATTTAGTAGATTAAAAATGTAATTTTACATTAATTTTTAAGACCATTGGTTATTAGCAACAGTAAACAGAATGAACTTTTTAATCATTTACAGTGTCAAAATATGTATTTCACTTCTTACGCTTTTCCATCACCCTTTTCCAGTACCGCTTCTCTCATGGCTACATTCCTGTGATGGTTTTCCATCTGGTCTGCTCATTTTCCCTGATTTTGGTACTGAATGTCTCTCCCTAAACTCCCACCCCAACATGGCCACCACCTCTTTTACTACATAGGGCTGGATCAAACTTTTAAAAATACAGCTTTCATAAGTCATTTCCAGAGTCAAGAACTTATCTTTCTTCGTAACCTTACTGAGGTAATTCACAAATGTGTGTGTGTGTGTTTTCATGTAAATTCCACACACAATTTTTCTTTTAACAATATAACCCAGGTTAATGAGATCAAGGAAGAAATAAAAAAAATCCTTGAAACAAATGAAAATGAATATACGACAACTCAAAATTTGTGGGACACAGCAAAAGCAGTCCTGAGAGGGAAGTTCATAGCATTACAAGCATGCAATGCTTACAAAGTAAGAAAAAGTCCAAATAAACAACCTAACCCTGCACCTAAAAGAACTGGAAGAAGAACAACAATAAAGCCCAGAGGAAGTAGAAGGAAGGAAACAATAAAGATCAGAGTGGAAATAAATGACATAGAAGTTAAAAAAACAATACAAAAGATCAATGAAACCAAGAGCTGGTTCTTTGAAAAGGTAAACAAGATTGACAAACCTTTAACCAGATCAATCAAGAAAAAGAGAGAGGACTCAAATAAAATTAGAAATGAAAGTGGAGAAGTAACAACTGACCAAACAGAAATAAAAAGAATTGTAAGAAAATACTATGAAGATCTATATGCAAAAAAGTTGGATAACCTATGTGAATGAATAAATTTCTAGAAACAAACAATCTTCCAAAACTCAACCTGGAAGAGTCAGTAAACCTAAACAGACCAATTACAACAAATGAAATTGAAACAGTTATCAAAAAACTCCAAGAAACAAAAGTCCTGGAAAGGATGGCTTCACAGGAGAATTTTACCAAACATTCAAAGTAGAACTAACACCTATCCTTCTCAAGCTATTTCAAAAAATTTAAAGAGGAGGAAAGACTTTCAAGCTCCTTTTATGAGGCAAGCATTATCCATATTCCAAAACCAGGTAAAGACACCATAAAGAAAGAAAACCATAGACCGATATTCCTGATGAACATAGATGCTAAAACTCTCAACAAAATATTAGTAAACCGGATCCAGCAACACATTAAAAAAATCATACATTATGATCAAGTCGGATTTATTCTGGGGAGGCAAGGCTGGTACAATATACACAAATCAATCAATGTGATTCATCACTTAAACGAAAGGAAGGATAAGAATTATATCAATAGATGGAGAAAAAGCATTTGATAAAATCCAGCACCCATTCATGATCAAAACTCTCAGCAAAGTGGGAATACACGGAACATACCTCAACATAATAAAGGCATTCTATGACAAACCAACAGCCAACATCATACTCAAAGGGAAAAAATTAAAAGCAATCCCTTTAAGATCAGGAAAAAGACAGGGATACCAACTTTCACGACTCTTATTCAACATAGTTCTGGAAGTCTTAGCCACAACAATCAGACAAGGAGAAGAAATAAAAGGTACCAAATTGGAAAAGAAGTAAAACTATCATTATTTGCTAATGATATAAAACTGTACAGAGAAAACCCTAAAGTCTCGGTCAAAAAACTACTAGACCTGATAAATGAATTTGGCAAGGTGGCAGGATATAAAATTAATATTCAGAAATCAGTTGCATTTTTATTCAACAACAATAAACTGTTTGAAAGAGATATTAAGGAAACAATCCCCTTCACTATTGCAAAAAAAAAAAATTAAGTGCCTAGAAGTAAATTTAACCAAGGAGGTAAAAGACTTGTACTCGGAAAATTATAAAACATTGAGAAAAAGAAATCAAGGAAGATACAAACAAGTGGAAGCATATACCATGTTCACAGATAGGAAGAATAAACATAATTAAAATGTCTATATTATGCAAAGCAATCTACAAATTCATTGTAATTCCTATTAAAATACCAATGGTATACTTTAAAGATATAGAACAAATATTCCAAAAATTTATATAGAATCAAAAAAAGAACAAGAATAAACTCAGCAACCTTGAAAAAGAAGAATAAAATGGGAAGTATCACACTTCCTGATAGCAAGTTATACTACAAGGCCATTGTACTCAAAACAGCCTGGTACTTGCATAAGAACAGGCATATAGATCAATGGAACAGAACAGGGAACCCAGAAATAAACCCATGCCTTTATGGTCAATTGATATTTGACAAAGGAGGTAAGAGCATAGAGTGGAATAAAGACAGTCTCTTTAATAAATGGCATTGGAAAAATTGGACATCAAAAAAAGGAAACTAGACCGCTGACTTACACTATTCACAAAAATAAACTCAAAATGGATAAAAGACTTAAATGTAAGTCATGAAACTATAAACGTATTGGAAAAAAACATAGGCAATAAACACTAGGTATCTCTTGTAGTAGTATTTTTGCTAATTTATCTCCGCAGGCAAGTGAAAGAAAGGACAAAATAAGCAAATGAGACTATATAAAACTAAAAAGTCTTTGCACAGAAAAAGACACCATTAACAAAATAAAAAGACAATCCACACAATGGGAGAACATATTCGACAATATGTCTGATAAGAGGTTAATAACCAAAACTTATAAAGAACTTCTAAAACTCAACACCAGGAAGACAAACAATCCAATCAAAAAATGGGCAAAAGAAATGAATTGAAATTTCTCCAAAGAGGACATACAGATGGCCAATAGGCATATGAAAAAATGCTCAACATCACTAATCATTAGAGAAATGCAAATTAAAACCACAATGAGATATCACCTCACACCAGTCAGAATGGCACTCATCAGCAAAACAACACAGAACAAGTGCTGGCGAGGATGTGGAGAAAAGGGAACCCTCCTGCACTGCTGGTGGGGATGCAGACTGGTGCAGCCACTGTGGAAAACAGTATGGAGATTCCTCAAAACATTAAAAATGGAGCTGCCTTTTGACCCAGCTATCCCACTTTTAGAAATATATCCTAAGAATACTTAATCACTGAGTCAAAAGAAGATATGCACTCTCATGTTTATTGCAGCATTGTTTACAATAGCCAAGATCTGGAAACAGCCCAAGTGTCTATCAGTGGACGAGTGGATTAAAAAGCAGGAGTACATTTGTCCCTTGCCATATTGCAGTTCACCTTTCGTGGTCTCATGGATTTTTAAATTGTATATATCTAATATTGAATCATGGATTTTTTGCTATATTGTGGGATTTTGCAGTATAAAGGTATTTTTATATATTTTTAAAATATTATTTTATATATTATTTTTGTGGTAAAATAAGTGTGGGAATGGTTTATAAGAGTGTGGGGAAGGTTTATAAAGCCTTAAAAATATATAAATAATAAAATAAATATAAGGTCACTACTTTGCAGATTTTCGCCTATTGTGGGTGGATCTGGAATCTAACCTCCATGATGGACAAGGGACCACTATATACACAATGGCCATGAAAAAGAAGGAAGTCTTACCTCTTGCGATGGCATGAATGGGCCTGGAGATTATTATGCTAAGTGAAATAAACCAGGCAGAGAAAGACAAATATCATATGATCTCACTTATATGTGGAATCTAATGAATAAAGTGAACTGAGGAATGGAATAGAGGCAGAGGCGGGGTCACAGGGAGCAGAAGGACAGCTGTCAGAGGGAAGGGGGATGAGGGGAGGGGATCTGAGAAGGTGAAGGGATTAGGGAAATTATATATACATAACATAGATACAAATAACAGGACAGGAAATCTCAGAGGGAAGGGGGGAGGGAGTTAGGAAGAGGGGGACAAAGGGGTGTAATGGGGGACACAGGGATGGGGGAGGGAGTTATATTGAGTGGGACACTTGAATCCATGTTAACACAATAAAATAAAATTAACAAAAATTTTAAAAAAGGTAAACATGCACTATAATGTCCCCCCCCCAAAACAATATCACCCAGTGATCAGTCCATTTCAGAACAAATGGAGCAACTTTATTCTCTTTTAATAGCTGCATACACGTTCTCTTGCATGGACGTTCACTGTTTATGTAACAAGCCTCAGTGGAAGGGAAAGGGGGGGAAGGATGAGTGAGAAGAAGGAAAAAACACATTTTTTTTTCTCCAAATGAATATAGTTCTCCAAATTAAGGTTACATTTTATACACATGAAGTTATATGTACCAGGGAGGAAGGAAACAGAGTAGCCAGGACCCCACCTCCTATCCCAACTTAAAAAAAACCACCAGTTTGCCAACACCACATTTACCTATACGTCCCTTTCTTGTCTCATCCTCATCCCTTTCCCCAGAAGTAACTCTTACCTGATTTTGTTTATCATTCCCATAGGTTTAAAAATTTTTTTTTATCATGTTTATATGGCTAAACCACAGATTAGTTGGCTTTGCTTGTTCTTGAGATTTATAAAATGGCATTGCTGAAACAGGCTTTCTGTATTGTAAACAATCTTTCGTAACTTGCCATTTTTGTACATTATGCTCTTGAGATTCATCCATTTATTTTTAAATAGATGTAGTTCATTCATCACCCCTGCTGCATAATATTCTACTGTGTGGCTATAAAATTTATCCACTCTTCCATTGCCCAGTACTCAGGTTATTAGCAGGTTTTTGCTACTCTGAACAGACCTGCTATGAACATTCTTTTACGTCTTTGGGTGAACAGGTGCTAGACGTCCTCTAGGAAATACCCTAAACAGATACGTAAGTTATGTGACTGCAATATTATCAGGATATTTTCTCCAAAGCAATTATTTGCCATTTACCTTCCAACACTTGGTCTATAAGATCTCTTAATTATTACAGTCTAGTACATGTAAGTGGCATCTCATAGGTTTTGATTTGCATTTTCCTGACTGTTGCTGAGATTGAGCTTCTTTTCTTATGTTCTATGAAATGCCTGTTTGTTTCTATTGCCTAGTTTCCAATTAATTATTCTTTTTTTCTTATTAATCTGTAGTTCTTGAATTATTCAGAATTACTACTTATAGGTACTGCAATACGTTCTCTCTGTTTATGTTTTATCTCCTCAATTTCTATATGATGTCTTTTAAAGAGACATTCTTAATTTTTAATGTAGCTAAATTTATCAATCATTTATGGTTAGTGCCTTTTGTATCTTGTTTAAGATACTCTTCACTCCTAAGGTCACAAAGGGCCTACATTTTCTTCAAGATTTTGTAATTTTACCTTTAAAATTGATTTTTTTATATGGCATGAGGTAGGGATCTGAGTTCTTTCCCCATCCAGAGAACCAATGGTCTCAGAACTGTTTTCTCAGCAATCTGCAATACCCATTTTTGTCATAACTCAAGTGTTCAAATATGCACAGACTATTTCTAGGCTCTCTATTTTGTCCACTTTGTTTCATTGTAATAACACCAAACTATCTTAACCACTATAAATTTATAGAAAGTCAGCGTGACCACGAGGTGGCGCAGTAGATAGATTGTTGGCCTGGGATGCTGAGGACCCACGTTTTAAAACTTAAGGTCACTGGCTCGAGTGCAGGCTCACCAGTTGAGTGCAGGATCGCTGACTTGAGAGTGGGATCATAGACATGACCCCATGGTTACTGCTTGAAGTCCAAGGTCGCTGGCTTGATCCCAAGGTTGCTGGCTTAGCGAAGGGTCACTGGCTTGACTGGAGCCCCCCCACTCAAGGCACGTATGGAAAAGCAATCAATGAACAACTAAGGTGCTGCAACTATGAGTTGATGTTTCTCGTCTCTCTCTTCCTGTCTTTCTGTCCATCTCGCTCTCTCTCTTTCTCACTAAAAAAAGAAAAAGAAAATAGTATAGAAAGTCTTGATATCTGGTAGTTTAAGTTGTCTTTTCCTCCTTTCCCTCCTCCTGCATATATTTATTCTTCAGTTTTTCAGTTATTATTGGATCTTTGCTCTTCCTATAAATTTTTAAATCAATTTGTCAGACTCAATTAAAAAGAGAGAATTATTTTGGCAGGAATGCCTTTTTTGTCTGGAAAGAGTGTATCATAAATTTAAAAATAATTTTTAAAAATATTATGACTGCCTGTTTGTTATGTCAAATTACCTTTCATGTAATTCAAGGTTCTCTGTAATCTGATCATTTTTTCCACTTTATTACCCATTACTTCCAAATATGAAGCTACATCTGTAAGGAGGCTCATTTTCTGATTGTTCCTCCATATAGGCCATATTCAGCCTACTATACCTCCTTATTTCTTTGCTCATATTATTTCATTCTTTTCTACCACCTATTCTTCAGATCTGATTGCAGATCCATCTGCAATCCATTATTGTACTTAAAGCCAGAGTTTGGCTTTTATTACTTTCAAATTTTCCTTGTGATTGGTGTCCTCAATTTAACTATGAGCTTCATAGGGGCAAGTATTGGCTAGAAATGAGCTGAAGAAATAATTTTGAAGAGATATAAAATCCATGTTTAATGGATTTTAGACTAGTCACTATTCCCAACCTTTGGATCCAGTCATAAAAAGGCTTATGTTGGTTTTCTTTTATGCTTGATCTAGGTGAATAACTATGATTAGTGAACTACAAAATAAAGCCAGTGCTTAATGGAATTTATTTGCAAGAGACTTTTACAACATAATTCGAAAATACCTTTATCAGCAGAGACAGCCTAATAACATGTTCTCAGAGTGGTTTACAATGGATCTGTTAGTTCTCCATCTGAAGGGATGATAAAGAAACAAGAGTGTGAACCATAATTAAATCCACTAAGCACAGTGTGAAAAATAATGTTTAAACAACGTTCAACAGCTGTAACACCCATATCCTTCAAAATGTTTTCTTAATGCTGGAAACATATATAGTTGAAGGTAATTTATTGTTCCTATCTTCTGTCTCAGTTAAAATTAAAATCATTATTGCTTGATGTATTCAATTTGTAAAAGACAACTGATGTTTACTGTAAAGGCCAAAATTACCAAAGGCATAGGGCACCAAAGAGCTGAAACAAAAACTAAAAACTTTGGAACTTTGAAATATCTAAAAAAGTTTAAATAAAAAACAGAAGAGTAGTTTGAAAAAATTTTGAATACACAACCACTTTTTTGTCCTTTTTTTAATTAAAATATATTCTTTTGTATTAAACATCCTTTATATTTTAACCAAGTTATCTGTTGTTATGAACCTGACATTCCTAGGAATAAAAGTCTGCTACTTTTCAATTAATAAATTAAAGTATGGCAGATTAACATTTAAATAAGTCATCTAATTACAGAGTTTAACAAGGCTTTCAAAACATCCATATGTTTTAAGCGTTGACCTGGGAACACTAAGGTCGCCAGTTCAAAACCCTGCACTGGTCTGGTCAAGGCACATATGGGAGTTGATACTTCCTGCTCCTCTCCCCCCCACCGCCACCCCCACTATGTGTCTCCTCTCTAAAATGAATAAAATAAAAAGAAATTTTAAAAAAATTGATGTTTTAAAATGATGATTGGATTTAAATGTTATTTAAATAAGGGTTTCTGATTATGAAAGTGGTTTGTGACCAAGTTCTGTTGTCACCATACTTTATGAAAACTTTAAGCCAAATTATTTAGAAATACAGTGTGTCTGTAAAGTAATGGTGCACTTTTGACCAGTCATCAGTAAAAGGTGCACCATGACTTTACGGACACACTATGAAACCTATTTGCTGCTTCAGATCACACAATAGGATGTGGCAGAAGGACAGCAAATAATTGAATTGATTATCACTCAGGTTTCAACTTGATCTCCAAATGTCAGTAGTCACTCAAACTAGCAAAGAAAGAATGCTCATGTGTTTGTTCAATAAGTTAATTTTTTTAAAAAAATGAAGCTTTGCAAAAGGGATTTGAAAACAGCCGTATATGAAAACTGTGACATTCTAGGCATTTAAAAAGGGTTTTTATTTTATTTTTTTAATTTTTAGTGAGAGGTGGGAGGCAGAGACAAACTCCTGGATGCGCCCCCACCTGGATCCACCCAGCAAGCCCACTAGGGGGCGATGCTCTGCTCATCTGGGGTCCTTGCTCTGTTGCAACTGGAGCCATTTTTTAGTGCCTGAGGTGGAGGCCATGAAGCCTGGGTTCAAATTGCTCTAATCAAGCCTTGGCTGCAGGAGGGGAGGAGAAGAGAGAGAGAGAAAGAGAAGCGAGAAAGAGAGGGGGGGGAGGAGAAGAGAGAGAGAGAGGGAGGGTTGGAGAAGCAGATGGGCGATTCTCCTGTGTGCCCTGACTGGGAATTGAACCTGGGACATCCACACACAGGGCCAATGCTCTACCACTGAGCCACCCAGCCAGGGCCAGGGTTATCTTATAAAAATACTATTCTGAAAAGTATAATTCAGTATCAGAAAGCAATTCATTAATGCATTATTCTTTTTTATAACTTTCTTGAAGCATAACTGATGTGCAATAAACTGTACACATTTAAAGTGTACAGTTGGATGAGTTTTGATTTATGTATGTACACACCTGTGAAAATGTTCACCATAACCAAATTAATGAACATTTCATCACTTCCTAAAATTTCATTTCCATTTATTTATTTATTTATTTTATTTTATTTTTTTTACAGGGACAGAGAGTGAGAGAGAGAGAGAGAGATAGGGACAGACAGACAGGAATGGAGAGAGATGAGAAGCATCAATCATCAGTTTTTTGTTGCGACACCTTAGTTGTTCATTGATTGCTTTCTCATATGTGCCTTGACCACAGGCCTTCAGCAGACCGAGCAACCCTTTGCTGGAGCCAGTGACCTTGGATCCAAGCTGACGAGCTTTTGCTCAAGCCAGATGGGCCGCTACTCAAGCTGGCAGCCTCGGGGTCTCGAACCTGAATCTTCCACATCCCAGTCCATCGCTCTATCCACTGCGCCACTGCGTGGTCAGGCTCATTTCCTTTTAAATCATTCTCTCTCCCTATCCCTTCTCCCAAAACGCATATCCAGGCAGCCACTGATCTATTGTATCAAATAGTTAAATATGCATTTTCTAGAACTGTATATAAAGTTTTACAGGTCGCACCATTTTTTTGTCTGTCTCTTTCATTCAGCATTAAGATTTAGTCATATTATTGTGTCAATAATTCATTCTATTCTATTGCTAAGAAGTATTCTATTGTATAGATTTAGCAAATTTGGTTTATCAATTCACCATTTGGTGGACATCTGAATTGTTTCCAGCTTTTAGATTTCATAAACTAAGCTGCTAGGAATACTTGTATATAGGTCTCCATGTGGACATGCATTTTGTTTCTCTTGATAAGTACCTAGGAGCGGCATAATAAAATTGTATGGTAAGTGCATCATTAAACTGTTTGGAATGTGCCAAAGAGTTTTCAAAACATAAATGTACTTACTATTTTACATTTACACTAACTGTGTGCGAGGTTCCTGTGGACCCTCATCATCTCTAACACTTGCTGCAGTCAATCTCTCCCACTGTAGCCATTTTTGTGCTGTGTAATAGTATTTCATGTGGGTTTCTTGTTTTGTTTTTGCTTTTGGATTTTTTTGGCATTTCCCTAATGACTAAGGATGAGCATTTTTTCTTGTTATTTTGTATTTCTTCTTTGGTGATGTCTCTGGTAACATCCTTTGCCCATTTTAAAATTGGGTTGTTTTGTCTTATTAATTGGTTGTAAGAGTTTTTTATTTAATTTAGACACAAATTCTTTCTCAGATATGTTTTACAAATGTTTTCTTCAGTCTATAAATTGCCTTTTAATTTTATTAACTGTTTTTGAAACAGCTGTTTTAATTTTAATGAAGTATAATTTAGCAACTTTCTCTTACATACTTTTATAGAGATATTCTGTGCCCTAAGAAATCTTTGCCTAACAAGATAATGAAGATTTTCTCCTAAGTTTTCCTTGTGGAAGTTTTATAATTTTAGATTTCGCATTTAGGTATATGTTCTATTTTATTTAATTTTTGCATATGTGTAAGATTTAATTAAGGTGACATTCATTTCTTTTTAAAGATACCTAATTGTTCAAGCACAATTGCTGAAAATATGATTTCTCATTGAATTTTGAACACTGTTGCTGAAAATCAAGTTTACCATATCTATATGTGTCTATCTCTGAATTCTCTATTCTTTTATGTATCTATATGTCTATCTTTATTTACCACACAGTCTGGATTACTGTAGCTTAATGTCTTAAAATCAGGTTGCCTAAATCCTTTGACTTTCATCTTTTTTTAAAACAAAATCTTTTGGCTATTCTAAACCCTCTTTATTTCCATATAAATTTTAGAATCAAGTTGTCGATTTCAATATAAAAGTCTCTTAGGATTTTTATAGAGATTGCATTGGATATATATCAATTTGGGGAGAACAGATATCTTAACAATATTGAGTTTTCCAAACCATGAAATGTGGTATCTCTCCCCTTTGTACACGTTTTGATTTCTTTTATTGTTTTGTCAGCAAAACAGATCTTGCACATATATTACTAGATTTACATTTAAATATTCCATGTTTTTTATCATACTATTATTTGTATTATATTTGTATTACACTATACTGTACTATTTTCATTTCAGTTTTCAATCATTCATTGCTATTTGTATATAGGAATGAAATTATTTTTTCTCTTTTCAGTGAGAGGAGGGGAGATAGATAGACTCTGGCATGCACCCCGACCGGGATCCACCCAGCAACCTCATCAGGGTCCGATGCTCAAATCAACTGAGCCCCTGGCTGTGAGAGGAGAAGAGAGAGAAGGGAGAGGGAGGGGGAGAGAAGCAGATGGGTCACTTCTACTGTGTACCCTGACCGGGGACTGAACTGAGACATCCACATGCTGGGCCAATGTTCTACCCACTGAGCCAACTGGCCAGGGCCATGAAATTAATTTTTGTATACTAACTTGCATACTGCAACTCAACTAAATTTACTTATTGATTCTAGTTACTTTTTAAAAGATAGTTCACAGATTTTCTCCATAAACAATCCTGTTGCCTATAAACCAAGATAGTTTTCTCTTCCTTTCCAATCTGTATGCTTTCTTTTTCTATCGCACTAAGATCTCCAGTATGATATTGAATAAAAGTGGTGAGCTTGGATAACCGTGCCTTGTTCCCAATTTCAGGAAGAAAGCAATCAGTCTTTCACTATTAGTTATAACGATAGTTTCTCACTATTAGCTGATTTTTTGCAGATGCTTTTTATCAGGTTGAAAAATTTTTTTTATTCTTAGATTGCTGAGAATTTTTATCATAAGTGTTAAATTTTGTCATATGCTTTTTCTGCAGCTATTAAGATAAACATATGGTTTTTCTTCCTTAGTCTGTCCTTCTTTAGTCTGTTTCTTGTTTAAACTGCTGTTAACATTGATTCATTTTCAAATTTTGAACCAACCTTCCATTCTCAGGATAATTCAACTTAATAAATGCTGAAGATTTTTGTATTTATGCTCATAGGAATATTGGTATGTAGTTTTCTTTTAGTGTGTTTGTTGGATTTGAGTATTAGGGCCATTCTGGCTTCAAAAAATCAGTTGGGCCTGACCTGTGATGGCACAGTGGATAAAGTGTTGACTTGGAATGCTGAGGTTGTTGGTTTGAAACCCTGGGCTGGGGGGTCAGGGCACATACGAGGAGCAACTACTATGAGTTGGTGCTTCCCACCCACCCCCACTTCTCTCTTTCTTTCTTCTCTGTCTGAAATCAATTAAAAAATTTAAAAAATGAATTGGTAAGTGCTCTCTCTTCTTGTTTTTTTTTTTTTGTAAAGTTTGTGCAAAACTGCCATTATTTCTTCCTTAAATATTGACTAGATTTTGCCATGATGGCATCTGGGGTTGGAGTTTATTTTATCAATTCTTAACTACAAATTACATTTCTTTAAGTGATTTATGGTTATTCATGTTACTTATTTCTTTTGGAGTGAACTTTGATTTTAGTGTTCCTTGTTCTGAAGTCTACTGTACCTATATTATAACCACTCTACCTTTCATCTTTTCATTGTATATCTATTCTATCTTTTACTTTAAATCTATTTGTGCCTTAATATTTAAAATGGATTTCTTTTAGACAGTATATAACTGGGTCTTACTTTTTATCCACTCTGACAATCTATTTGAATTAGTATGTTTTGAATATTTACATTCATTGTGATTATCAATGTTTGAATTAAAATTTCCATCCTGCTAGCTGTTTTCTATTTCATCTATCTATATTTTTGTTTCTTTTATACTTTTATTTCTACTTGGTTTGGATTAAGTATTTATGATTTCATTTTATCTCTACTACTGGCTTATTAACCTCATTTTAAAAAATGTTAGTAGTTGTTTTAAATTTGTTTGGTTTTAATTAATCATAATATTTTTTAAATAATATTACACTATTTCTAGTACAGTGTAAGAATCTTACAATAGTGTACTCCCAGTATGTCTCCCTCATCTTTTGTGTTATTGTTGTCATACATTTTACTTTAATTTATACTAAAAATCCACTATATATTGCTATTACTTGGCATTTAGGCAGTCAATTGCCTTTTACAATAATCAAATATACTATTTATCTTTATTTATTTTCAGAGATCTTGATTTTTTTTATTAGATCAAAGTTTCTGTCTAGTATTCTATTTCTTCTGCATGAAGAACTTCCTATTGCATACTGCAGTGTAGTCTGCTATTAATGGAGTCTCTCAGCTTTGGTATAAAAAAGTTTTTCCTTTTTCAATGTTATTTTCATTGGTATAAATCTCTGGATTGACAGTTTTGTTTTTTAATTCCAGCACCTTGAAGATGGTTCTCCATTGTCTTATGACCTACAAACAGCAGGTCTGTATATAAGTCATACAGTAGGTCAGAGTTTAAGTCATATTCTTATTTACTGTCTGTAGTAATGTGAATATTTTTACTTACTGCCTTCAAGATTTTCTTTTTGTTTTTCCACTGGTTTTAATATTATATACATCTAGCTTTTTAAAATCTTGCTTAGAGTTTTCTGGAGTTTTGTGAACTCCCTAGTTTAATATATTTTATTTATAGACTTCTAATTTGTTGTCTCTCTAAATATTTTGTCTATTCCAGTGGTCCCTCTCTTCTCCTTATTAGATGCCCATTTATCCCCAGCTCTTGTGCGTGTGTGTGTGTGTGTGTGTGTGTGTGTTAAATTCTTTATTCCGTTTGTGCTTCAATTTGGGTAGTTCTTGTTTACCTATCTTCAAGCTCATCAATTATTTCTTCATCTGTGTCATTTACTGCTGAGCTCAAAGGCATTCTTCATCTCTGTTACTGTTTCTTAATTTCTAGCATTTCTGTTTTACTTGTTCTTATAGTTTGTGAAGTTCCTCATCTGATGAAGCATGTTGTCTTCTGCCTTCTCCATTAAATCCTGTAACATATTAATTATAGCCATTTCCAATTCCTTACTTGATAGTACCAGCATCTGAGTCATTTCTGTCTGGTTCCCTTGAATGTTTTGTCTTTTGATAAAGTGTTGATTTTTCTTGCTTTGTATGTTCTATAATTTCTTTAAATATTAGTTATCATTAGTAGGATAGTAGAAACTGAGGTAAACAGCATTTATGGCTAGATATGGGCATGCCTTTTTTTCTCCTAGAACCTTAATGTATAGGCTTAAGTCAAATTGGTCAGGAGTTTATCTTATTTAGGTTTTATTGTTGTTATGGTTACATTCATACCTTTCTGGCTTCAAATCCTCTAGTATTACCTTCTGCTTAAGTTAAAACAATGGTTGGCCAAAATATACTTTTCTTAGCTCCCATCCCACCCTTAGCTTTTGACCTTTTCTAGTCACATTCTTGTTCCCTCCTCCAGCAGTAGACTATTCTTGCTTGATAGGGAGTGCTTGCCAACTTGCTGTGGGGTAGAAGTCTCGTTCCCTGTTGTCCTGGTCCAGCTTCAGCTTTAGGCAAGGTGACTGGGCTTTCCAAATGGTCCCACCCTCACCTCCCCCTGGATAGGATATATTTAATGGCCTGGGGCCAGGATAGTTTCCTGTTTCTCCCTCAGGAATAGAGGGTTTTTCTATTTTCTCTTCCCCAGTCAAAATGGGTCTTGATTTGAGAACAAGGTTTGCTATCCTTCCCCAGTGATTTCTGGTAGTTGCCCCACAGGGAAGGAGGGGCAGGCAGGGCTCTCTTTTTTTCTCACAGAGGGTAGCTGCTCTCTGCCTTCATAACTCCACCACTAAGGAAGGCTTTTCCCAGCCCCTGCCCCATGCTCACTATTCTCTTAGGTACCCAGTGAAGTTCATGTAGAAGGGCCTATGAGTGGATGCAGATTTCCCTTCTGTTAGCATTAGGGATTCTAGATTCTCCTGTTATCCCACTTCAACTTTAAGCAATTAGTTAAACATTTTCACTTAATTATTTTTACCTGTTCATTGGGAGCCTGACATCCATTTCTTCTATACTCTGCTAAAGGTGAGGAGATACTTGCATCCTGTCTCTTCTTGGAGGGGTTTACCTTTCCTTACATGTCTGTCTGGCTACTTGGCAGCACTATAACTTAGGTTCTCAAGTTAGTTTAAGAAAAGTTATAATTTTGTAGATCACACAGATTTTCTTGTTGTAAGATTGGGTATGATATCCTTTCAAATCTCCATTCTAAACAAAATTTAAACTCTTCAGTAGTTTGTTGTTGTTGTCCTTGAACTTCACACACTGACCTTAAAATTTATATATAAATGCAAAAAATCAAAAATTGCCAAAACATTCTTAAAGGACAACGTGATGATATCACAGACAGACAAGTAAACCAATGGAACAGAATAAAAAGGTCAGAAACAGACACATAGAAACACAGACATTTAATTTACAACAAAGGTGGTACTGCAGAGCCATGGGGTGGGGTGGGGGAAGTTCTTGTGGCACTGGACAATTAGACATCCACAAGGACAAAGAGAAACTAAAAGCTGACCTTGCCTAATGACTGGAAAAACAATTCCAGGTGGATGTCAGAACTAAATGTAAAAGGTAAAATCTATAACTTCTAGATGTTAATATAGGACAATATCTTCATGTTTTGGGATACTGCAAAAATATCAATAAAGAAAAAATGATAAATTTGAGTATACTAACATTAATATTCTTTGTCAAAAGACACTATTAAGACAGTGAAAAGCAAGTCATAGAGTGGAAAAGATGTCTGCAATACAGAAAACTGACAGGATTCATATTAACAATATGAAAATATATATATTATCTAATAACACATTAGAAATATGGGCAAGAGATCTGACTTGGCATTACACAAAAGAGAGTATCTAATTAACAAACAAATGTAAGTAAAGATGCTCAAATTAATTTGTAATCAGGAGATGCAAGTTAAAACCACAATGAGCTAGCACTAAACAACTCCTAGTAACTTCACTCCCAGAAATAACACCAAGAAAATATGCACAAGGGTATCATTACGAGGATCCAGAAGATGGTGATGGAGTATGTGAATGTTACAATTCCCACCTCCCAGAACCAAAGTGGATTACAACTTAACTAGGGAACAATCATCTAGAAAAATCAACTTTGGACTAAACTAAGAGAAATCTATAACCAAGGATCACCAAAGAAACCACAGAGACTGGTAGGAAGGGCAGAGACACAGAAAGGGCTGCCCTGCTCCCAAGAGCAAGCGGTGGCCCAAAGAGTCTCTCACGGCAGGGTGGGTTGCCCGAAGAGTTATGGGTCCTCAGCTTCAGGACCGGAGCCCCAGCCTAGAGCCCCAGACACTAGAGGAGGCATATGGACAGTATTTAGCTGAAACAGCCGAGTTACTCTTTGCGAGAGGGAGACAAAACTCTCAGACCCATGCTTGTCTTAAAGGGACTGTGTAGAAAATCTTGCTCACAGCCACTTACCTGGGGCTCCAGGAGCGGGAAGCACCAAGAGTACTGGAGTTGCAAGAGGACAGTGTAGTCTTGGAGGCACAGGGAGAGACTGTGGGGGACAGCCACCCTGACCCCTGTACTGGGTCATTCCCCAAACCAAAAGTGCCCATTTTTCTTGGAAGAAACAACGCCAGCAAATGGAAGCAATTACCCCACCCACCAGAGGCTCTCCTGCTATAGTCAGTGCAGAGACACTTAGAAGCAGGAGGTGCACCAGGGATATGAGTTTTGAGTGCTGAGGTCTGGTCTATACTACCCACCTCATGCTACTGAGTACTCTCCGAAGGGTGGGTGGGCCAGGAGGTGGCAGCGGTCACACACTCGAGGTGATGGGAATGGCACCCAGCGAGGCAGCCCACATGGCAGCAGGGGCGGCATCACATGAGGCAGCCTGTGTGGCAGTGGGGGCAGCACTGGGCGGGGCGGCCCATCTGCCCATTGGAGGCAGTGCCCGAGGAGGGGGGACTGTGAGCCCGGCAGTACCAGTGCCCAAGCACCCGAGGAGGCAGTGGTAGTGGCAGGCAAGAAGACAGACCATACCTTGGGAATAGAGAGGCCACACCTACTGGCCAAGAGTAGATAAAAGCTAGCCTAGGAGTGCAGCTGATATTTACAATGGGCACTTGGGCCCAGTGGAAGCAGACACAAATTCTGGGTTGCCTGTAGTTCCAAGAAGGTGGCTAAGGGTCAGTCATAAGCAGTGACCCCTACTGGTCAGTGCCAGGTTCTGGCCAGGGAGGTACAGGAATGGCACATCCAGTGGCCAGATACAAAGAGCATCAGCTCAGGACCTAACAACCCTAGATAGAGTGGTATCTTAAGATAGGGTTCCTCACACCTGACCCAGCTAAGGCATAGAAAACATTAACACAAATAGTAAAAAAGAGTAGTAGCAGCAGACAAGTAGCCCACAGCGATTACAAACAACAGCTGAGGCCAACCCAAGAAGATCTAGAAACAACACAACTAGAAGTGGAGGCAGACAATACCAACCCTATACTCAGCTAGCTATACAAACAGTATACCCAAAGGAGCAGTCTGTATGCAGACAAAATGGGAAGACAGAGAAATGCAATTCAAATGAATCAACAAGAGAAATCCCCAGAAAAAAAAACTAAATGAGATGGAAATAACCAAGATACTGGATGCAAAGTTTAAAATAATGTTTGTTAGTATGCTCAAGATTCTTACAGCAACAATGGACGGACATAAAGAGCACCTAAAGAAGAGATAGCAAGTATCAAAAAGGACATTGAAATCATAAAAAAGAATCAGACAGAAATGACAAATACAATATAAGAAACAAAGACTACACTAGATGGAATTAACAACAGGCTGGATGAAGCAGAGGATCAAATCAGTGATTTAGAGGACAAGATAAACAAAAGCACAGAAGCAGAACAGCAAAAAAAAAAAGAAGCTCAAAATGTCTGAGGAAACTCTAAGGGAGCTCTGTGACAACATAAAGAGAAACAACATCCGAACCATAGGGGTTCCTGAGGAGAAGATAAAGAACGAGGGATGGAGAACCTGAATGAAGAAATCACAGCTGAAAACTTCCCTAAATTGATGAAGAAAAAAGTCACACAGTTCAAGAACCAAAGAGAATCCCATTAAAGAGGAACCCAGAGACCTACACCAATACACATCAAAATTAAAATACTAAAGTTAAGCAATAAAGAAAGACTACTAAAAGCTGCAAGAGGAAAGCAGTCATTCACCTACAAAAGAGCCACCATAAGGAAGACATCCAACTTACAACAGAAAGTCTTGTGGCCAGAAGGAAATGGCAAGAAATATTCAAAGTAATGCAGAACAACAGCCTACTATCAAGACTTTTATCCAGCAAGACTATTGTTTAAAATTGAAGAAGAAATAAAAAACATCTCAGCAAAAAGAAAAATTCAAGAAATTCATTACAACCAAACGAAGGATGCAAGAAATGTTAAGGGGCCTGTTATAAACAGAACAAAGGGAAAATAAATCTAGAAAAAGGGGAATGTAGATTTAAAGAATAAAATGGCAATAAACAACTACATATCAATAATAACCTTAAATGTAAATGGATCAAATGCTCCAATCAAAAGACATAGGGTAGCTGAATGGATAAGAAAACAGGACCCATACACATGCTGTCTACAAGAGACCCAACTCAAAATATACACATAGACTGAAAGTGAAAGGATGGAAAAAAATATTTCATGCAAATGGAAATGAAAAAAAAGGCTACAGTAGCAATACTTATATCTGACAAAATAGACTTTAAAACAAAGGTTATAGTAAGGAATAAAGAAGGTCACTACATAATGATAAAGGGAGCTATCCAACAGGAGGATATAACCATTGTAAATATCTATGCACCTAATATAGAAGCACCTAAATACATAAAGCAGATTTTGATGGACATAACGGGCTAGATCAACAGCAATACTATAATAGTAGGGGATATTAATACCCCACTAACATCATTGAATAGATACTCAAGAGAGAAAATTAACAAAAAAACAGCAGCCTTCAAGGACACACTAGATCAACTGGATTTAAAAGATATCTTCAGAACCTTTTACCCTAAAGCCGTAGAATATACATTCTTTTCAAGTGCTCATGGTACATTCTCTAGGATAGACCATATGTTAGGACACAAAACAAGTCACAATAAATTTAAGAAGACTGAAATCATATCAAGCATCTTCTCTGATCACAATGGCATGAAACTAGAAATCAACTATAATAGGAAAACCGAAAAACACTCAAACACTTGGAAGCTGAATAGAATGCTATTAAGTAATGAACAGGTTAACAATGAGATCAAGGAGGAAATAAAAAATTTCCTTTAAACAAATGAAAATTAACAAACAAAAACTCAAAATTTATGGGACACACCAAAAGTGGTCGTGAGAGGGAAGTTCATAACATTATAGGCATATCTTAAGAAGCAAGAAAATACTAAAATAAATAATTTGACCGTTCATCTAAAAAAACTAGAAAGAGAACAGCAAGTAAAGCCAAGAGGAGGTAGAAGGAAGAAAATAAAAAAGATCAAAGTGGAAATAAATAGTATAGAGTCTAAAAAAATAATACAGAAAATCAATGAAACCAGGAGTTGGTTCTCTGAAAAAGTAAACTAGATTAATGAACCTTTAACCAGAATCACCAAGAAGAACAGAGAGAAGACTCAAATAAATAAAATTAAAAGTGAGAGTGGAGAAGTAACAACTGACACAGCAGAAATACAACAAACTGTAAGAAAATACTATGGAGAACTTTACGTTAAAAAATTAGACAACCTTGGTGAAATGGACAAATTCCTTGAAACATATAATGTTTCAAAAATCAATCTGGAAGAATCAGAAAACCTAAACAGACTGATTACAACAAATGAGACTGAAACAGTTACCAAAAAACTCCCAAGAAACAGAAGCCCTGGGCAGGATGGCTTCACTGGCATATTCTACCAAATATTGAAAGAAGAACTAATTCCTATCCTTCTCAAGCTATTTCAAAAATTCAAGAGGAAGAATGACTTTCAAGCTCCTTTTATGAGGCAAGCATAATCCTCATTCTAAAACCAGGTAAAAACACTACAAAGAAAGAAAACTAGAGGCCAATATCCCTGATGAATTTAGATGCTAAAATTCTCAACAAAATATTAGCCAACCGGATACAGCAATATATGAAAAAAATCATACATGATGATCAAGTGGGGTTTATTCTGGGGAGGCAAGGTGGTACAATATACGCAAATCAATCAATGTGATTCATCACATAAACAAAAGGAAGGACAAAAATCACATGATAATTTTAATAGATGCAGAAAAAGCATTTGATAAAATCCAGCACCCATTTATGATCAAAACTCTCTGCAATGTGGGAATACAGAGAACATACCTTAACATGATAAAGGCTATCTATGACAAACAGCCAAAATCATAATTAATGAGCAAAAATGAAAAGCAATTACCTTAACATCAGAAACAAGGCAGGGTGTCCACTTTCACCACTCTTATTCAACATAGTTCTGGAAATCCTAGCCACAGCAATTAGACAAGAAGAAAAAATAAAAGACATCCATATTGGAAAAGAAAAAGTAACCATCATTATTTGCTGATAATATGATACTGTACATAGAAAACCCTAAAGTCGCAGTAAAAAAACTACTGGACCTGATAAATCAGTTCAGCATGGTGGCAGGATATAAAATTAATATTCAGAAATCAAAGGAAATTTTATACACCAACAATGAATTATCTGAAAGAGATATTAAGGAAACAATCCCCTTCACTATTGCAACAAAAAAAGGAAAGTACCTAGGAGTAAATTTAACCAAGAAGGTAAAAGACTTGTACTTGGAAAATTATAAAACATTGAAAAAAGAAATCAAGGAAGATACAAACAAGTGAAAACATATACCGTGCTCATGGTTAGGAAGAATAAACATCATTAAAATGTCTATATTACCCAAAGCAATCTATAAATTCAATGCAATTCCAATTAAAATACCAATGACATACTTAAAAGATATAGAACACATATTCCAAAAATTTATATGGAACCAAAAAAGAACATGAATCACCTCAGCAATCTTGAAAAATAATAAAGTGGGTAGTATCACACTTCCTGATATCAAGTTATACTACAAGGCCATTGTAAAAAAAACAGCTTGGTTTTTTTTTTACAATGGGACAGAACTGAGAACCCAGAAATAAACCCACACCTTTATGGACAACTGATATTTGACAAAGAAGGTAAGAGCTTAGAGTGGAGTAAAGACAGTCTCTAACAAACGGTGTTCAGAAAAGCGGACAGGTATTTGCCAAAAATTGAAACTAGACCACCAACTTATACTATTCACAAAAATAAACTGAAAATGGATAAGAGACTTAAATGTAAGTCGTGAAATCATAATTATCTTGGAAGAAATCATAGGCAGTAAGCTCTCTGACATCTCTTGCAGCAATATATTTGCTGATTTATCTCCACAGGCAAGTGAAATAAAGGACAGGTAAACAATCCAATCAAAAAATGGGCAAAAGAAACGAATAGACACTTTTCCAAAGCAGACATACAGTTGGCCAATAGGCAGATGAAAAAATGTTCAACATCACTAATAATTAAAGAAATGTAAATTAAAACCACAATGAGATACCACTACACAGCTGTCAGAATGGTGCTCATTAACAAAACAACACAGAGTAAGTGCTGGCGAGGATGAGGAGAAAAGGGAGCCCGCCTGCACTTCTGGTGGGAATCAGACTGGTGCAGCCACTATGGAAACAGTATGGAGATTCCTCAAAAAATTAAAAATGAAATGCCTTTTGACCCAGCCATCTTACTTTTAGGAATACATCCTAAGAATACCAAATCACTGATTCAAAAGAAAAAACGCACCCCCATGTTTATTGCAGCATTGTTTACAATAGCCAAGATCTGGAAACAGCCCAAGTGTCTGTCAGTGAACAAGTGGATTAAGAAGCAGTGGTACATATACACAATGGAATATTATGAGGCCATGAAAAAAGAAGAAAATCTTACCTTTTGCTACAACATGGATGGACCTGGAAACTATTATACTTAGTGAAATAAGCCAGGCAGAAAAAGAAAAATATCATATGACCTCACTCATTTGAGGAATCTAATGAACAGTGTGAACTGAGGAACAGAATAGAGGCAGAGGAGGGATCAAAGGGACCAGAGTGAAAGCGGACAGAGGGAAAGGAGACGAGAGAATGGAATCAGAGAAGGAAAAGAGATTAGTGAAATTATATATACATAACATAGAATTATTGAGAGCAGGACAGCAAATCCTGTAGGGAAGGGTGGAAGAATTAGGGGAAAGGGGGCCAGGGGGATGTCGAAGGGAACACGGGCGTGGGGTGGGGAGATATATTCGGTTGGTGTCTTGAATCTGTGTAAACACAATAAATTAAAATCAATAAAAATTTTAAAAAAAGAAAATTTGTACTAGAATGTTCAGAGCAGCATTATTTGTAATAGCAAAACATTAATATCTATACAAATATTCCTCTATAGTGTAATATTTGTGCAAAGAATACAACATTCTTCAGCAAAGAATATGAATGAATAATAGTGTATAATTCCATTTAACATAAATTTCACAGAAAGCAGGCAAAATTATAATGTTTAATAATGGGTTTAGGTGTTAAAACATCAGTATGTGATTTTGTAAGGGGAAGAGAAGGTAGTTAATTGTAAATGAAAACACAGGGGCTTCTGAGATGCTGGCAGTGTTCTGCTTTTATTTTAGTTTTTCTTTTTAAGGTTTTTGAGAGAGGAGAGAGAGAGAAAAGGAGGGGTGGGTAGGAACAATAAGCATCAACTCATTCTTACCAGGCAAGTCCGGAGTTTTGAATTGGTAACCTCAGCATTCTAGGCTGAATTAAGCTTCACCTACTGAGCTACCACCATTGAGGCAGTGTTCTGTTTCCTAACCTTGTTGGTAGTTAGTTACATGGGGCTCACTCTGTATGTGTCGTATATTTCATAATAACCTCCCCTGACATCCCCAAAATATCTCTGGTCATTGGTAAACTTATATTTTATTAGAGGTGCTTCAAATACTGAACTCCAATATACTCTTTGGTTTTAACTTTATAGGGCTCGAGAAAGGTATTTTGTGTTTTCATGAAGTATAGTTAGGGGGATTCTTACTCTGTTTGGAACTGAGAGACACAAAATTCAAATAAATGTTTTTTTCAAAATTAGCCTTATTATCAATAAATAGCTGGATTAGAGGATCTGTGACCATAATGAGTTGCCAAATACCCTACCCCTAAATTAGATGGACTTGACCCCAACCCCAAATCTGAGACAGAGGTAGACAACTTCAGGTTTCCTGGTAGCTTGCCTCAGAAAGCTCAGGATTTGGCTTCAAGGAAATGCAGATGGGAAGAAATTGAGCTGGGAGCTTGCCTTTCCCTCCTGGACAGTGAAGTGGACATCCCCCACATTCTATGGAAAATGTGAAGAATGAAAAATAAATACTACCCCTAACAACAGGAAGATTAGCTTTGCTTAATAGTCTGTCTTTGAAGTCAGCTCTCCGAAGCTTAACAAAGGCTGCCATGGACAAAATTTTAGAACAAGCATCATTCTAACATTCACCCCCACAGCAACTTGTCCTTCTTCTACTTCTGAAGTATTATCTGCCCCAATCATGACTTTTCAGTGGTTCTCCTGAAAGCATCTGCAGTGACTAGTTGATGAGGGAGGAGAGGACACAGGTGATTATCTCTTTGGATCTCCTCTAATGTATTTATGAGTAAAGACTACCGTTCCCATTCTCCATCAGCTGTATTGAATTGTGTCTCACAACTTTAAGAGCCTCTGAAACTTATTTAAATCATTCTTTTTCTAGGTAAAGTTAAGTTGGGTTCAAGTACTTGTTTTTTAAGAAATGCTCTATATTGGCATCTCCCAAAAAAACATGAATAAATATCTACAACTAAAAGTCATTACTTCCTTCTCAGAGTAATGAATGACAATTACTGTGTGTCCACAAGTAAGTCTAGTCATGATTTTAAGCATCGATAGTTTGTTCCAGGACATTCAGTTCAGATAGAGCAGCACATTTGTTTTTCAAATTGAACTTTTATTTTTATGAAATAATTGTGGATTCATATGCAGTTAGAAAAGATAACACAGAGAGGTGCCATGGTGCCCTTTACATAATTTTCCCCAATGGTAACATCTTGCAAAACTATAGTACAATATTACAAGCAAGATACAGTCAGGATACAAGGCATTTCCTCACTGTAAGGATCCCTTATGTTGTCCTTCTATAGACACAGACAATCCCCCCTCTACCAACCCTTAAATCCTGGAAACCCCTAATTTTCTCTCAATTTATATAATTTTATCATTTCAACAATGTTATATAAATGGAATCATATGACACATTACCATTTGGGATTAGCTTTTTCATTTCAGTATAATTCTTTGGAAGTTATCCAGGTTGTAACATGTATCCATAGTTTCTTCTTTTTTATTGCTGAATAGTATTCCATGGTATGAATAAACCATAGTTTGTGTAACCACTCACCCACTGAAAAACTGTACTATTTTGGCTATTACAAATACAGTTACTATAAACAACCATGTACAGTCTTTTATGTGAACATAAGTCTGTGAAAACATTTTTAGAATGACACATAACCTTTTGCTTAATTTTCTGGCTACCCAACTACAGAGCAAAGGCTGTCAAGGCATTTGCCAAAGGTCGTAGAGCACCTCCTTATAATGGAGGATTAACTAATGACTCTTTCCAGTACTTGTGCTTTATAACTAACTATCTTGCTACCTGACTTGGGAAACCTCTAACTCTCCTCTGAGCCTCAACCAGACAAGATACATGTTTTTCAAATTATACTCTTTGAAAAATGAACTACTTCTTAAAGGTGGGAGTGGAGATAGGAAGTTTCACAGTCAAGTGAGTTTGAGAAAATACTAAATACTACATTCCTCTTTTGAAATAAACAAATGCCCCTTGTACAAAAGAAGGAATCCAGTATCCAAGTGCCCACGTTTAACTCCCAGCTCCATCCTAGCTAAAACAGTAACCATCAGTAAGACATTTAACTTTCCCATGCCTGTTTCCTCATCTGTAAAATGGAGATAGCAACAGAACTCAACTCATAACAATGGAAGATTGATTATAATGACACAAGAAAACACTGATAAAGGTTAGCTCTTATTACTATTATTACCATCATAAGATTCATCAAAATCATTAGGGTCTTGTTAAAAATGCACATGTCCAGCCATGTCCCTGGAGATTCAGACTCATTAAGTCTAGGGTAGAGTTTGGTCCAGGCGAAGAAGTACAGGTTTAATCTATGTTAAGAATGTGTTCAAGATAGTATTAGAGGCAGGATTCAAACCCAGCCCCAAATGCCTGATGAAGAGGTCTCACACTTACATCCTCGCACAGATTCAGTAAACCCTTCCAATGACTAGCTCTTAGTCCTGCAAAATGAGCGCAGTTCTCCTCTGAATGAAAGTTGGCTTATAATGCAAACTCATGGTTCTTCAATAACATAAAATGCAACTCTGTGTAGCTGGTACACATCAGCTTTCAAAAGAATTCCTAAATGTAGCAGTTAGCATTGATATGTAAAAGCTTTATTGGTGAGTCATTGCTTAGCAAATCAAACCTGAAAATAAGACATTATTTCCTCAGAAATACAAAAAAAGAACTATAACGGCCACTATTTCTGTAGGTTTTAAGTCCACACTGCTTCTCCAAAGGTGGTCTTATTGTCATGCACAGACCACCTGCCAGGACATCGGGGGAGGGTCACTGCGAAGGAGATGGCAGTCGTCTCACCACTTCTGCAGCGATGCTCAGGTAGGATTTGGCCTGGAAAAGAACAGATAAATTGTTCTATACTTCTCCCCAGCAACATGAAATGACTCAGGATTGTCTGCCATCGCTGTCCCCTGAACTTTACAGGGAAAAGGCGAGCGAATGGAAGAAAGTCAGAATGAGAAGACACTGCTGTGCATGTTGCAGGTGAGGCAGGGAAAAGGGACTTGAGATTATTTGGAAGGTGACTTTCAGGGAAAAAAAAGTAGTACCAGCAATTACTGTTTTTCAAACTCTAAATCCTGTCAGCAAACCAGCTACCCAGTCTAGCTGCAGAAAATTACACTTTCCTCTTCTGACATTCAACAGTTCATGAGTTCTGACAAATTAATACCTTGAGTTAGATGCTAACAAAACTTCTTTGTCATAAAAGCTGTTAGGCATTGTAAAGCAGACTATTACAATATTTACCACCGTCCTGTTTGCCTTTGGGAAGCATTTTCTCTATGCTCCCTGATAAGGGCTCCTAAGCAGCACCCAGTACCCGGAGCTCCTCCATGGGGGGTGGGGATCTGGGAGCAGCTCAGCTGCTGCACCTCGGCCTCTGGCATCCCAGAGCTGGCACCCAGCACCGCCCGGCAGGGAGGGAGCCACGGGCAAACCTGGTGCCCACAGGGCAGGTAGAAAAAGGATCATGATATTTGTATTTTAGAAGTTTTAAACAATTGCAATGTAAACACTACTTATTTCTTCCATTTTTTCTATAAAAGTAACCGTAAGACACAATAGTAAACTTTCTAAAACTATTAATTTATACATCAATATACTTAGATTTGAGTAAATTACTATTACTACAACTATTACTAGTAATAGCTAAAAGTTAAACTTAATGTTTGTCTAATATTTTATTTATCCTTACAGCTACCCTAAGGGGTAAATTCTGTTATTATCCCCAACTTATGGATAGGAAGCCAAAAGCCAGAAAGGCAAAGACCTGTCCACAGCTAGTATGAGAGCAGCTGTCCAACTCCCTGACTGCAGGTAAAAGGACTGCTTGAGGTCTGTTAGCCCTGACCTGCTGAAATGCTTTAAGTGTGTCTCACACATCTTCATTTCAGAAAACTATGCTTGAAATCTAACTTCTGAATTATGCTTTATCTTACAAGAAAAGTGTTAAAATTTCATTTGAGTCCATTAAAAAAAAATAGCTCTCAAAACATGCATAAGGACTTAAGTTGGTTTTTTCTTTTTTACCAACTACCCCCTACTCCAAGGATTTCACACAAGGAATATCACTGATGTAAAACAAGGATCATGGGCTCAACTTGGATGAAGAAACTGGAAGGAGGATGTTTTTAAATATTCTGTTTTAAGGAGGCATTTAAAAGTATGGAATTTTTTAACCCTTGATTTTAATACAAGTTTTCATTCACTGCATAAAGTAAAGTATACCTATGGTAGTTGGAATGACTAGACTTTAAGTATGAAGGAAATAAAGGGTTACAGTTTCTGCTAATATGAAAGATTTGTAAGCAAAGATTGAAAAGAAAATTTAACATTAATTATCTAAAAAGGAAAAATAGTGAGTGCTACCCTAATTTACTCAGAGATCACATTCCCAGCAACTCAATCACCTGTATCATAACTGTCAATCTGTAACAGAAAGAGGAGCTTGGGCCCCTAGAAGAGAAAACTCACAATAAATCTACTTCACTTATCCTTGACTCCTGACTGTCAACTTACTCTTCCTTTTTCACAACTCTAATCTAGTTTGTCTCTTTTATTTTTCAGTTCACACTATATTAGAGGAGGCAAACTAAAATAAAAGTTAGCTATCAATGGACAAAATAACAGTACTTTATATAGAACCATCTTGAGAAAGAACCAAGTTGGAGGTACTATGTTCCTTGACTTCAAACTGTACTATAAAGCTACAATAATTAAAACAACATGGGACAGCCTGGCCAGTGGTGCTACAGTGGATTGAGTGCCAGCCTGGAATGCTGAGGTCGCTGGTTCAAAAACTTGGGCTTGCCTGGTCAAGGCACATATGACAAGCAACCAATGAACAGCTAGAATGAAGCAACTATTTCTCATCCCCCCACCCTCCTCTCTCTGTAAAATCAGTAAATAAAATCTTTTTTAAATTTATTTTATTTTATTCATTTTAGAGAGGAGACACAGAGTGAGACAGAGAGAGAGAAAGAGAGAAAGGGGGGAGGAGCTGGAAGCATCAACTCCCATATGTGCCTTGACCAGACCAGTGCAGGGTTTTGAACTGGCGACCTCAGTGTTCCCAGGTCGACGCTTTATCCACTGCGCCACCACAGGTCAGGCAATAAAATCTTTTTTAAAATGCATTAAAAAACAGTATATTGCTGGCAGAAAAAGAGACACATACATCAATGAAACAGTATACAGAAACCAAAAATAAACCCACACTTACACAGTCAATTAATCTATGACAGATGAGGCAAAAATGTACAATGGGGGAAAGATAGTCACTTCAATAAATAATGATGGAAAAACTGGACATGTATATGCAAAAAAATGAAACTAGACCGTTTTCTTATACCATATACAAAAGTAAGTTCAAAATGGATTACAGACCTAAATATAAGATATGAAATTAAAAAACTTCTAGGGGAAAAAATATAGGCAGTAAACTCTTCAACACAGGCCTTAGCAATATATTTTTGGATATGTCTCCTCAGGCAAGAACAATAAAAGCAAATACAAACAAATGGGACTATATAAAAAGCTTTTGCACAGTGAAGGAAACATCAACAAAATGAAAAGGAAATCTACCAAACTGAAGATATTTACAAATAATATATCTGATAAGGAGTTAATATCCAAAAAATATAAAAAATTAATATAACTCAACATAAAAAAATTTAAAAATGGGCAGAAGAGCTGAACAGACATTTCTCCAAAGAAGTCATACAGATGTCTAGTAGACACATGAAAAGATGCTCAACATCACTAACATCAGGGAACTACAAATCAAAACCACAATGAGATATCACCTCACAGCTCCTGTCAGAATGGCTGTTATCAAAAAGATAACAAATAACAAGTGCTGGCTAGGATGTGGAGAAAAGGGTACACTCAGATACTGTCTGTATGATTGTAAATTGGTGAGCCATTATATGGAAAACAGAATGAAGACTCTTCAAAAATTAAAATAAAAAATCAGTGATTCCACTTCTAGGCATTTATTCGAAAAAATAAAAAACACTAATTTGCAATGATATAATGTACCCTTATGTTCATTACAGATAGCCAAGATATTAAAGTAACCTAGGTATCCACTGACAGATAAATAGATTAAGAAGATATGGTATAGACTGACCAGGCAGTGGCGCAGTGGACAGAGCGTCAGACTGGGATGCGGAAGACCCAGGTTCAAGACCCCGAGGTCGCCAGCTTGAGCGCAGGCCCATCTGGCTTGAGCAAAAGCTCGCCAGCTTGGACCCAAGGTCGCTGGCTCCAGCAAGGGGTTGCTTGGTCTGCTGAAGGCCCGCAGTCAGGGCACATGTGAGAAAGCAATCAATGAACAAGTAAGGTGTCTCAACGAGAAACTGATGATTGATGCTTCTCATCTCTCTCCATTCCTGTCTGTCCCTATCTATCCCTCTCTCTGACTCTGACTCTCTCTCTGTCCCTGTAAAAAAAAAAAAAAGATATGGTATATACATACAATGGAATATTATTCAGCCATAAAAAGAATGAAATCCTGCCATTGGTTAAAACATAAATGGACCTAGAGGCTATTATGCTAAGTGAAATAAGTCAGAGAGAGAAAGATAAATATGGTATGATTTCACTTACATGTAGAAGCTGAAGGTCAAAACAAATTAGCACTTAAATAAAACAGAAACAGACACACACACAGAGAACAAAATGCTAAATGCCAAAAGAGGAAAGGATCGAGGGATAGACAATAAAGGTCAAGGGGATTAATAAGAACAAATTGACAGTTATAAAATAAATAAATTACAGGATGTAATGTGCAGGTAGGGAATATAATCAATAATATCGTAATAACTTTGGTGACTGGCAGTTCCTAGGATTGCTGTGACGGTTACTTCAAATGGTATATAAACTTTGAATCACTATGCTGCACACTTGAAACTAATACAATATTGTTTGTCATCTGTAATTTTAAAAAAGAACAAAAAATAATAGTCTTATAAAGTTATACTCATTAGCTAAGAAAAAAATAAGAGAGAAACTATTAGAAGATTGATTGGGACTATTGAGCAAACAAGCACAGAAACTATATCAATACTGATGTACCAAATAATGGCTTAGTTTCTAACTCAGTGGTTCTTAACCTTTTTTGAGGTACTGAACCCACCAGTTTCATATGCGCATTCACCGAACCCTTCTTTAGTGATAAATAAAATATGATTTTTTTTCCAAATTCAAGACATAGGTATATGTTTGTTTACTGTTGCACAAAATGAGCCGTGCATGAACATCACCTTGCTCAAAGAACAAAACCAATAAAGTGTATGAACTCACAACAAATTACGGTATTACTTTATTCTGGCCTCTGCAGCAGAGGCTTCTCCGAACCCCTGAGACCAACTCATCGAACCCTTAGGGTTCCATAGAACCCAGGTTAAGAACCACTGTTCTAACTTTAATAGCAGGTGCTACTTAGGGAAAAGATATATATGGTTGATTTTATTTCTATTTTTAAAAAAGAGTAAAATAAAAATATTTTAGGCTTAATGTTGAAAAACTTTAGTAACTTGAAAATTTACCAACTGTATCCCTAATAAAACACTACTCGTTTTTCCACCTCACCTCCCCAATCATATTTATTAAAATAAACGTGACAAATATCTCATCTCTAATGGTTTATACAGTTTCCCTACATTCAACTCAATTTTTTTTTTAATATTAGGTTTCTTTTTTCCATCAACCAGCTGAACTTCAGATACTTGAAATATAATAACCTTGGACAGTTAGATATTGATAGCCAGCAAGATAAGAACTCTACAGACTCTTGTTCATGCTATTCATGAGAAAACTGGCTAGGTGATGACTTTTTTGTTGGTGAACTTGCTCAGCTGATAATTCAGAGCTAGCACTGGTATGTCTACCATATAAATAAAATAGTAACTTAAAATGCTCTGGGCAAGTTAATCAATCTTTGTTTAATATGTGCACTGAAAATAGATAAACTTGATCTTCCCAACCTTCTTTCCATATATCAAAAAAGTATATATGCTGAAAATAAATTCAAATACATATTTAAAAATATAACTTACCTCATCACTTTCAGGCTGTGAAAATACAATTGGCTGGCCTGTATCTGAAGTTTCCCTTATATTAAGATTTAACGGAATGTCTCCTAAAAGAACCCACAAGATATTCATTAGTATTACAGAAGTTTATATTGGCATTTGAAATGTCACTATTTTAACTTCAGAAGGAAATAATATATAAAGCTAAATTGACAGATTATACTAAAACTGCTAAATATCTGAAAAAGGAATTTCAAATAAAAATTAAGAGCAAAATATTCCATTTGAGGGTGGCACAGTGATATATATATATATATATATATTTTAAAGTTTGGTAAAGGTCTTATGTTTATTCTTTTTTCTCTCTCTCTCTCTTTTTTTTTAATTAACTTTAATGGGGTGACACCAATAACTCAGGGTACATATGTACAATGAAAACATCTCCAGATTATCTTATCATTCAATTGTGTTGCATACCCATCACCCAAAGTCAAATTGTCCTCTGTCACCTTCTATCTGGTTTTCTCTGTGCCCCCCCCTCCCTATCCCACCCTACCCTCCCTCCCCCCACCCCGTAACCACCACACTCTTGTCCGTGTCTCATAGTCTCACTTTTATGTCCCACCTATGTATGAAATCATGCTGTCCTCAGTTTTTTTTTCTGATTTACTTATTTCACTCCGTATAATGTTATAAAGGTCCAGCCATTTTGTTGTAAATGATCCGATGTCATCATTTCTTATGGCTGAGTAGTATTCCATAGTATATATGTACCAAAGCTTTTTAATCCACTTGTCTTCTGACGGACACTTGGGCTGTTTCCAGATCTTCGCTATTGTGAACAATGCTGCCACGAACATGGGGGTGCATTTCTTCTTTTCGAACAGTGTTATGGTGTTCTTAGGGTATATTCCTAAAAGTGGGATAGCTGGGTCTAAAGGCAGTTCGACTTTTAATTTTTTGAGGAATCTCCAAACTGTTTTCCACAGTGGCTGCACCAGTCCGCATTCCCACCAGCAGTGCAGAAGGGTTCCCTTTTCTCCACATCCTCGCCAGCACTTATTCTGTCTTGTTTTGCTGATGAGTGCCATTCTGACTGGTGTGAGGTGATATCTCATTGTGGTTTTAATTTGCATTTCTCTAATGATTAGTGATGTTGAGCATTTTTTCATATGTCTTTTGGCCATCTGTATGTCTTCTTTGGAGAAATTTCTATTCATTTCTTTTGCCCATTTTTTTAATTGGATTGTTTGTCTTCCTGGTGTTGAGTTTTATAAGTTCTTTATAAATTTTGGTTATTAACCCCTTATCAGACGTGCTGTCGAATATGTTCTCCCATTGTGTGGTTTGTCTTTTTATTCTGTTCTTATTGTCTTTAGCTGTGCAAAAACTTTTTAGTTTGATATAGTCCCATTTGTTTATCTTGCCTTTTATTTCATTTGCCGGTGGAGATAAATCGGCAAATATATTGCTGCTACAGATGTCGGAAAGCTTGCTGCCTATGTTTTCTTTTAAGATGCTTATAGTTTCACGGCTTATGTTTAAGTCTTTTATCCATTTTGAATTTGTTGTTGTGAATGGTGTAAGTTAATGGTCTAGTTTCATTTTTTTGCAGGTAGATGTCCAATTTTCCCAGCACCATTTGTTAAAGAGGCTGTCTTTACTCCATTGTATGTTCTTTCCTCCTTTGTCAAATATCAGTTGTCCATAAAGCTGTGGGTTTATTTCTGGGTCCTCTGTTCTGTTCCATTGATCAGTGAGGGTGGCACAGTGATATATATTAATTATATAAAAGCTATGTGATAGCCCGTCATAGGATAATACCTCTCTGATTTACTCTTTGCAAGAGATATTCCAGCAAGAAATGGCTTAGAAGACATTTGTAAATTATGTTTACCTGTAATACCTGATAGAGACACACTGTACTATGTAATAAGAGGAGATTGCAGAAGATAAGATGGGGAGACAAAGTATTAAAAAAAGAATAAAATATAATCTTCCTGATGTTGGCAGATGAGTAAGCTAAGAGAACTGTTGAAAAGAAGGCCAGACCTGGTATCTCAACTCTCTGCCTGTTTCTCAGTTAGAATTACTTTTATTATATATTAATCTTTATAGCATTGTAACATGTACATTTGATGAGATCTCAGGGTGTACATAATGAGAATCTCTAATACATAGACTTGAGAGCCGGAGGATGCATGTCTTTCTTTGTCGATACATTATTATCAGGTAGTAAAATGCCGGGGGAAGTGATCTGATTCGTCATCCACTTGACTATTTCCGCCACACCATCACAAATAGAGCCTTTCAGAGGCTGAGGTCTAAAATGCAGTAAATGGAGTCTTAAGTAGAAGAGCTGACTTGTCATGGTACTTGGCATTCTTAGAACCACTTCAAATCTATGAAAAGGTGATTAAAACGTGTGTATGTGTGTGTTTTACATAAGTAAGTCATTTGGCACCATGCCAGGCAATGTAAATAATGCTGAAGTATATGTTACAAAGTTATAGACCTACTATAATTTATATTATTATGAAGTACTTGGAGAAACAGATATTTTATGCTCCTCTGCCAGCAAATTTTAAAATCTTAACAAACTCTAAGTTTTTCCTGTATGTTCAAAAGCCAAATGACAAAGTACACAGCTATTTCAGTACCATTTAAGTATACGTCTATTCTACAGATCAACTTAAGACTGTAGGAAGCTGTCACGGGGCAGGCAAGGGAATATATGTTATAGAGAATACTTAGAAACCCACATAGTTTATTTCTCTTGAGTTATGAACTGCCATTACAGTAATCGGAAAAAGAAAAGTAAAACTTTCTCCTTTATACAGCCACCTACTGACATTTTTGCCCTCCAGATACTCACAATCCTACTATAGGCAAAGTAGACCAAAAAAGAGGAAAACTTTCTTAGAAAATAGGAGGCACAGTGAGAGCAGTAGTGGACTAAGAGCTGTGTACAGAGGAGGACACAAAGGAGTAGAGGAATGGAGAGTGGGTGAGGTGCAGCCCCGCCTTGGAGAGTATCTCCGACAGGCTCAGTATGAAGGAAAGGAGGGCATATTTCAGAGACATGAGGTATAGGAGTTTCTGTGAGATGATCTGAGACCTTAACTACCATACATAAACTGTCCCTGCAGATAAACATGGATGAAGTTCTGAAAGCCATCCTACCAAGTTTAAAACACAGCCCAATTGATGAAATAAACTGAGGCAGCCAGAGTCAGTAAAAGACAAATAAGGGTGCCTGACAGCTCCAACCAGTCAGGAGGCCATTGCTGTGAGAGTCCTTTGTTTTATTTCAGCTGCTAGTTTCCCATTCCAACCTGCTCAGTATGGGAGCCCCTGCTGCAGTTCACAGGAGCCGCCTCTGGGCCCCTGGAACTGAATTAAAAGGAGATGTGCCCTGAATTGGAGCTCTAAATTATTTTTCCCATAACACTGTTAGATATAGGAACCTATAGCTAGAACTAGTCAGTTTCTCTGATCAGTAATCAGTCTTGCTGATACTATTATATTTTAGGGTAACTATACATTGGTGAGCTGTTGGTTAAAAAGTTACTATATGTAAGGTTGTTTCTCTAGGAGATACGTTTCAAATTATGAATCACTGACTTAGAAAATTGTATCACCCATCTATAAATTAGGGAATTATAATATTGTCAACATAATTCAATAATGCTATTATAATTACACATTTTCTTTATTATATAAGTGAATGTCAATCTGCTATATTACTATGCAGATTTCAGAAATTGAACTTTCTCGGTTAGTTAAATGAAAAACAGTTTCAGAATATAATTAGTGACTATAATTATAGCAATGTATCAAAATATATCATTAGTATTCACCTAATATTGTGGTGGTTGCTATAGTACAAATGCATAATAACAGTAATACACTTAACATCAACTTTTAGAAATGTAATTATAATAGAAAATGTTTTGAAATTACTTGATCGCTAAGGGATTTTAATTGTAAACTACCTAAAACTAATAATTAATTTCATGGCTCCCTTACTCAAGCATCTAGCATCTGCCTTCCCAGAAGAGAAACTCATTCAATAAGTAAAATACCAAAGCATGTTTCCTAAAAGGTTCATTAAGTTGCTTTTCATTTAATCATATTTTATCCAAAATCTGTGTTTTGCTCACCTAACACAATTTCATTTCTCCTAATAACACTAATTAATCCTTAAATTCCATAATATGAACAGTACATATAATGAAAATTTCAGGTGCCACACTTTACACATGGCAAACACATATAAAAAGATTACAGAAAATAATGTCTTTCTAGAGCAGAAGGACTGATAAATTTAGAACATTTTTTCACATGTACCAAGACGTGACACTTCCAAAGCTTGCTATATCATAACAAACAGGTATTTTCATATACATTGTTTATACTGAGACGTGTTCTCAACTTAGCAAACAAACTGATGACCATTATTTAAATATGGGCTTCAGACCACAAAACTCTATTCTCAAGTTCAAGTTATTACATAAGCAATTTTTACTGATGGCAAAAGGCATCAAAATTGGCAAAACAAACCTCCTTTCAAAAAGCCTTCTGCTAATAAAATGTTATAAAAAGCCAAATAAAGGTTAGCACTAGAACTGTGCTATACTAACTTAATTTAAAACACAAAGCTGAAAGCAATTCATCATTTCTGAGACACTCTTCACTGTCATGCCAGATCTCTATTTTCTGTTTTTTCATTTCCTTTGCAAAAGAATATTCTATGATCTTACCCAGAACGTCAAGATCAAGGATCCGTGCTAGTCTCCTTGCACCATCAGCACCAAAAATATGAGTTTTGTGTTTACATTTTGGACACTGGAAAACACTCATATTTTGAACAAGGCCCAGAACCTAGAATAATAAAAACACATTAAAATCAAAACAAAATTAAACCAAATCTCCATCCATTATTTCAATATTCTTATTGCGTGCCTACTGGTGCCTAAAATGATGAATAGTTATGGTTTCTGCTCTCAAGGAACTTACAAGCTAGTGGGAGAGCAAGACACATGTAATTATTTTTAATAATGTGATAGATGTTAAAAAGATATAAATGACAGGGATCAAAAACATTATGTCTGGGAAGAATAAGAGAATATGTGAGTTGCCCACAAAGAACAATCGGTTTAGGTTGAGGGTGAGAAGAGGGGTTGAGGTCTTCAGCAGGAATTTTAGGCAGGGGGAAGAGCACAAACCCGTGGAATGTAACCTGTCTGGACTATTAGGGCTCCAACTGAGGGGGGGCTAAGGCAGAAGCTGCTTTGGTACAGAAGGTCAGGGTGCAGGTAAGGTGTTAAATGCCCTTCCTGTACTTAAGACTTCCTTTTTGAGACAAGAGAAAACTGCAAAAGTGTTTTAAAAGTTGATAAGACGATATTGGAGAGATAGTGTTGCACAATCAGGTGTTTTTTAGAAATTTAGTTCTGATGGGAATATGGAAAAATAAGCAAAAGGAACACAGGACAGTAAATAGTTAAGTGGTAAACTGTGGGAAAAGCCTCACAGTAAATAACAGCTAACATCTACTGAGTGCTTATTATAGTATATAACAGGCAAGGGGATAGTATTTTAAGTGCACTATCTCCTTTACTTCTCATACAAATTTTATGAGATGGGCATTTTATCATCCCCATTCTACAGGTGAGAAAATTGACACAGCTGGCAAAAGAGTGAAACTCAGCTCTTATCAGAATGTTATCACTTGAAACAAAAACTTAAAACCTTATAGACTGTGTCCCTCTCTTACTGAGTTTCACCAGCTTCTGGAACAAAATAGATAACTTCACAAACATTTGTTGAATAAACAGACAGGCTCTGCAAATATAATTCTTACTCATGTTCCTTTTAACCTCACTCCTTATTGATGGGAAGCAGTCCTCCTCTGGGGAACACAACTATCAAAGGCTTACAGAAAACAATATTTGTATCATCCTATCAATTCCATCTATAAGATGATCATTATAGGAGATATCTCTATTAGAACAATGTAGTTTAAATGAAGAATAGCACCAATAGTCGACAATGGAACATACAGACAAGAAAGTAATCAAATTTATTATTCTTTCTGAAAACAAAAATAGAAAAGACTAGTTAGTTTCCCACAACACATGTAAATGAAGACAAATAGTGAGGGACATAAATATGTAGGTAAGCATTTTCTAAGTATCTAATATATGTCCTTTTGCTGATGCAGAGCATCCCAAAAATAAATCAGATTGTGTTTTGGTAATTCAGTATCATCTCCAGAAGCTAAAAGAAAATATACCATAATAGCACACAAGTTATGTGTTTATTCACTATGTCTATACAATACAATCATTGCTTGGACAGTTTTACTGCCATTTATGTTAAATACGATATATCCCCTGACTGTAGCGCTTTCAAGTTAAACACAAAAATATCACTCAAGAAATGGAAAAAGGAGTCTGACTGTTGGTAGCACATTGGATGGAGTGTTAATCTGGGATGCTGGGATCCCAGGGTTCTTGAACCTCTGAGGTTACCGGCTTGAGCGTGGGCTCATCAGCTTGAGCATGGGGTCTCCGGCTTGAGCATGGAATCAGAGACATCATCCCATAGTTGCTGGCTTGAGCCCAAAAGGTCACTGGCTTGAGCCCCCTTGGTCAAGGCACATATGACAAAGCAATCAATGAATAACTAAAGTCACACAACTACAAGTTGATGCTCCTCATCTCTCTCTTATCTCTCTCTCTTAAAAAAAATGGATAAAGGAAAAACACCTAAAGTGAAAATCTAGGTAAGGGTTATTCTAATCTAGAGAGGATGGGAAAAGCATGGAGCAACAGTGTATTTGCAGTTTGTATAATTAACTTCTTAGTATTGAATTGTTCTCTAAGAAGTGTATAAATGTTTAAAGCACATCTTCTCAGGGACCACATGAATGTCACAAACAAAACGATAACCAAACTCAATATTTAATGAGTTGCTATTCTATGCCAGTAACTGGGCTAAACAAAAGCAGCACATCCAGTGGAAGCTAAACAGGCTCAATTTTTGCCCTTTGGAGTTTGCACACTAACTGGAGAAACAGATTTATCTACTTTAAAAACTGAAACAGCTGCTCTGGAAGCAAAGCAACAGAGTACTATGAGAGTGCAGAAGAGAGAAGACTACCATAGGAATCACCGAAGACTTCCTTGAGGAAATATTTGATATGAAACTTAAAGAACAAGCAGGTAAAAACAAGGAGGTAGGAAAACAATCATGTCAGAAGTAGGGGCACCTATCTCCTTCAAGGAATTGGAAGGTCGGCATGGTCGAGGGATGGTGTGAAGGGCCTGGAAGGGTAGGGGCTGTAGGCCACCTTAGGTGTCTGTTACATAAGCACACAGTGAAGCCATTCAGGGCTCTTACCAAGGGAGACCGTATCCTATAGTTGTCGCAGACTCATTTCTCAGAACGCAGGGTTTTTAAAATAGCATAAAATGAAAAAAATAGAAGACCTGTGTCTTTGTGTGTCTTAGACAAATTCAGGGCTGTAGTCTCTGAAATCAGTCATTTGAGAGGAACAGTTTTTGGTGCTGAAATACTATTCCAGTTCTCCTAGGCACAAGGTTAGGATTTTTAGGATTTTTCTTCTTTGTAATTAGGTGAGGACATAAAACTTGTTTGAATAATGAAATGTGAGCAGAAGTGACATGTGCCACATCTCAGCAGAGGCTTTAAGTGCTAATTCCTCATTATCTTCCCTTTGTCCCTTACCAGCAAGCTTCCAAGAGGTCTGTCTTATCAATCTTAAGTGCCAGAGTAAGAACAGTGCTGAGGGGGATTGAATATATATGAGAAAATATTAAAATTTCAATGTTTCAATTATTTCTTTTGTAATTCCAGTTTTGTGTGCTTTATAATGAAAATAACATATTAATGCAGTAGCATATGTATACTATATATAATTTATTAATAATAAATAAATAAATAAAGCTTCATTTACTGATACGGATGTATAATCAAAAAGATTTGAAAATGATCATCTATATATTTGAAATTCAGAGGTTTTGACAACTAAACTTGGCTCTATACTAATAATATGTAACTTCTAGTTTAAGGGTAAATACGTTAATCCTGCTTCCTAGCTTAACTTTAAAAAACTAACTCCAATTAACTCTAGAATTCCCTCATCTTAAGAACTTCCCACACATATACCAATTTGCTTTAAAAAGGTAATAGGACAAAACAGAGAGCATAGGGCAGACTCTTACATGAAAGTCACTAACTTACAGTGGAGATGATCTTACGTTGCATCTTAATTGGACATCGATATGGAAAATAAGGAATCTTTTTTTTTTTTTAATGAGAGGAAGGACGATAGAGAGACAGACTCCTGCATGAGCCCTGACCCAGATCCACCTAGAAACTCCCATCTGAGGCTGATGCATGGACCAATCAAGCCACTGGCTGCCGGAGCGGAAGAGAGAAAGAAGGGGAGAGGCAGGGGAAGAGAAGCAGATGGTCACTTTTCCTGTGTGCCCTGACCGGGGGATGTTGGCACATTGGGCCAATGCTCTATTCACTGAACCAACCAGCCAGGGCTAATGTTTTAGTACATGTCATTTTTGGCTCAGTATTAAATTATAAATTTTTAACTTCAGGAAAAAATGCCAAAGTTTTTCAATGAAGTTCTACTAATTTATAGTCCTGCCAGCAAAGTATGAGAGTTTCGGTTTTGCTATAGCTTCACCAGCACTTGATACCATCAGTCCTCTTTCATTTTAGCAAATATGGTCAGTGTGTTACCATATCTCACTGTGTTGCACTGTTTAACTGTCAGTCTGTTTACACTGGGAACTATGCGGCCTGTGGTTCAAGTTCACCAGAAGGAAGGTGGCATGAGGTTTTGGAGGTGGAGGTGAAGCCTTAGTCAGAGGCAGATTAAGGTCAGTTGAGGCCCTGGGCACAGAAGAAAATAGTGAGCCTCTTAAAAAAAAGAGAGACAGGGAAAATAAAAATACATGTTAACTATATTTTTAAGTTAATAAAAAATATTATGTACTAATAATGTTAGAATTGCTCATATGAAACCAAACCGGCCATTAAATCCGTCTCTGGCCTTAGGCATTCCACTCTAAAGATTTCCTTAGGTCAGACAGAGGTGGTGAGACAGAGGCAGAGGTGTAGGAGCATGACAGCTTGTCTTCAGTCTTCCTAACTCTGTGCCCAGCTCTCCTTTGCATTATGGTTTTAATTTGCATTGGCATGATTATTACTGAAGTTGAGCATATTTTTACATGTTTATTGATTATTTTCTCCTCTGTAAAGTATCTGTTTAGGTCTCTTATTTATTTTTTCTGATTATGTTATTTTTCTTATTGAATTTTAAGAATTCCTAGTATTTTTCAAATACAATTCCTTTGTTGGTTGAATCTCAATTTTATATTGATTTCATGTTGAAATTATAGTATTTTGAATATACCGAGTCACCCTGGCCAGATAGCTCAGTTGGTTAAAGCATCGTCCCTAATTGCAAAAGATGTTGGCTTAGTCGCCGGTCAGAGCACATACAGGAACAGATTGATGTTCCTGTCTCTTTCTCTCTCTCCCTTCCTTCTTCTCTCTCTCTTTAAGATTAATAAAATAAACATTAAAAAATTTTTTAGAGAATATACTGAGTCAAGTGTATTACTAAAATTAACTTCACCTTTGTATTTCTACTGAACGGTGCTGCTGTAGACCAAATCTGGCTATAGAACTTACTTTGGTAGTTCTCCTACCTAATGTTGTTTTAAGATCCTAACACTGCTCACAAAAACTATTGGAGTCTGTGATTTGAATTCTTTTAATGAACAGAAAGAAACATTTACCTTCAGAACTATTCAGGACAGATAAACTGTCAAGTTTCTTTGCTTTTGAAATTACATTACTCTGATAACACTCATGTGGATTATCTTCTGTTCAGAAGTCATACAACAATCAAACACACACACATACTTAAAAAAGAGGAAAAATTATTTATTAATAAAGTATTCAGACTATGTAGCAGATAACTTTTTCAAAACATGGGCTAGCTGGGAAAATATTTAAGAGAGACTTGAGCATTATAAAGATTAGAAAACACTTCTCTATTTCAATAAAGAGTAGTTCTCTATAATCAATGAGTTTCAAACAGGGGCAGCTAATATAATAAGAAAGAACATTACAATATCCATTTACTATTTTGTTGATAAAAATTCTTGTGAAAATAATTCATGTTCACATAACCACCCCCTACCCCTGCCGCATAAAAAAGGTCTTATATCATGTGAATATACATAGCTAAGCTGTCTGTGAAGTGTAGAGCTATTTTGTATATCATTTTATAGCAGAAACATTAGAAAACAGATGCTTTGCCATAGCTTAATTTACATAATAGCATCGAGTTGCAGGTGTAAACATGCTCAATCAGTTTTTAAAGTCTCCTCAAAGTATAATAAGATCTTTTTTTCTTTTTACCTCAGCTAGTTTTACTAAAAGAAAGAAAATGCTACATGTCTGCCTAACATCAGCCACCACAAACCTTTTATATGTTATTCTTATGTTATTTGAATCCATCATTGGCTCAGAAGGGTACTTCTGTTATTAACTTTTATAAATTGACTCTCTTGAAATATCAACACTGCTCTGAAATATTGGCTTTTTGTGTCTAGACCCCAATTTTAATTTCTTCTTGGCATTTTAAACCCAGTTTCAGGTAAGTAATAAGCAAAATTTTCAGGCTACTACATAATCCAATTTCTGAAGGTTACAATCAGGTTAAATTCTTGCTGGTTGGAACCTGACACAAGGATAAAAAGCTATGCTTTAAGAAAAACAAAGAGGAAAAACTCGCTGTTAAATAGAGAACAAATAATAACTGAAGAGAAGTGCTTTTCAGTTCTACATTAGCCTTGAACCACCATTTGGTATATTTCTAGAGGCATGTATAAAGATTTTATAATTTTGCAAAATGACACGAGTGTTTCATCTTTTCTTTCTTTCAGAAGAACTCTGGCATGGAAAGAATAAGGATTGGGCAGGCTTGCACTTGCTCCTGTCAGGAACCAACCAACTAGCTCTGGGTCTATGAGGGGTATCTCAACTTCTCTATGCCCTGAATTCTAAAATGAGGCTTTATAATGATCTCTACAAACCACCAGTATAACACTAACATTCAGAGTTATACTTCCCAGTTACCATTTGCTGAGGTCTTATGCTAAGACTGTATAAAGAATCTCATTTAACTACCACAGTGACCTATAAGATGAGTCACAAAACACTGGAGCTAAATAATTTGCTCAAGGTCCTAAAATTAGTAAATAACAGAGCCAAAATTCAAACTAGCTGGGTCACAGGTTTATATGTGGAAGTCACCAAACAAGATCAGAAGTAATTGAACTAGAGGATTTTGTTTATGGAACTAGGAGGCCTGAAACAATTGATGAATCAATACAGTTTAGAGGGTGATTGAACGTAGTAATTAAAAACACAGTTATAAGGGAAGACAAACTGAACCATCTTCATCATTTACTGATTCAGTTGAGCCCAAGACTTCAATCCCTTCTCCTGGCCACGGAACTCCCCCTTCCCCTTAATACCCTCATTATAGCTCTCTTGACTCTCAATAGAATCTGGGGCCCCTTAACTCCTCCCCATTTTTCAATCCACCATTTTCCTGTCTTCACTTGTCCACCTAGACAATCAGAACCCCAATGGTAAGCAAATTTAAGGGAGACTCATCTTGTTCCCTGGTATACTTCATCCTGTGACATTCCATAATGGCCATAATACTAAACCTCAACTCTGGATAATCCACAAAAATGGCAATTAAGAATGTGGGTTCTAGAAATCAGACTGCTTATGATAGGATACCAGTGGACCATTAACCAGATGGATGAGTTCACCTTAGGTGAGTTATTTAATCTGTCTGTACTATAGTATCCCCATCTGCAAAATGGGAAAAATAATGTTATCTACTTTACCGGGTTGTTATGAGGGTTAGATCAGTTTAATTCATATATACCATGCAGAACGGTATTGTGGTTTAAAACAAGCATGGACTTCTGAGAGATTCTGGGGAAAGACACAAAGGAGCATATACCTCATGAGCTGTCACTATGGCTAAGATAAACAATGCTACCTACCCAGTCATCATAAAGGTTATCATTGAGGAAAAGTCATTTTTTAAAAAATAGGAAAGATTTCCAAATTGTAAAGGAAGAAGCCACATGTAATATGTCATGTGCAAACCAGTTAATATATATTTCTAGAAAGAATTCAAATAGTATTTTACAAGGTCTTCCAAGCCAATAATGAAAAAAAATTTATTTTTTTGTATTTTTCCAAAGTTAGAAGCAGGGAGGCAGTCAGACTCCCACATGTGCCCGACTGGGATCCACCCAGCATGCCCACCAGGGGGTGATGCTCTGCCTATCTGGGTCCTTGCTCCGCTGCAGCCGGAGCCATTCTAATGCCTGAGGTGGACACCATAGAGACATCCTTAGTGCCCAAGCCAACTTTTGCTCCGCTGAAGAGTTGGCTGCAGGAGGGGAAGAGAGAAATGAGAGAAAGGGGAGGGAGAAGGATGGAGAAGCAGATGGGGCGCTTCTCCTGTGTGCCCTGGCCGGGAATCAAACCCGGGATTTCCACACATTGGGGCTGATGCTCTACCGCTGAGCCAACCGGCAGGGCCAAAATATTCTTTAAATACAACAGAAGTATTCAACTCTCCAGAGGGTGAAGCAAGACCACTTAATGATCACAGAGGAAAAACTATGCTCAAGGATGAAAAGGAGGGAATAAATGTGCCACTTGACTCTATTTTCACCTAAGAATACCTATTTGCAAATCATTTTTTAAGGCAGGTAGGCTTGAGTTATTAAATAAAATAGGATTTGGGGGATACAATAGACAAACTAGATGCTGAGGAAGTTCCAAGACTGGTATCAAACACATGAGTTTTGAAAGCATTCAAGGATGAAGGTGCAGAACTCCTGGTTCAAATACAGTGTGTCCATAAAGTCATGGTGCACTTTTGCATGGTGACCAGCCAAAAGTGCACCATAACTTTATGGACATACTGTGGATAACTTACCGCCATAAACGGTCACTCAGCCAGAAATAATACATCACGGTTCTGAGCCTCATCACTAAGAACAACTTGTAGGGTCTTTGGTAATAAAAATGGAAACTAGAAGGAAAACATTGATAAGAATCATCTATTTTAGGTTCTACGATCACCTAATTTTTCTTAGAAGACAATATAATATTAACCCTTACAAGTAAAGGTTAAAAAGTTCAAGACCACTGCAGGATTTTTTGTTTCTTTGTTTTTAGACAGCAGAACCACAAGAAAAACAAAATTTCTAACACTTTTATAAAATAAATATTTGCAAGGATGAAATAGTTATAGGATTTTCAGAATTACCTATAAGAAAAAAGTTTAGTCCAGCATTAGGCTTTAATATACAGGGCTGACAAAAGTTGGTTTACAGTTGTATGTATGCAAAACACAAATAATTTATTCTTGTATTAGTGTTTATTAATTGTATTATTTTCCATATGAGCAACCATAAACCCACTTTTGCCCCATCCTGTCTTTGCTGACACGTCAACTGTAGTATAGACAGCTAGCTGTTCACCAAAATCCATGGTCTCATCTTCCTGGGCACTTAGCTAACCCATGTCTCTTGGGCTCCTTGAAAAATATGACATCTGGTCACACGGCTGAGGTTTAGTCAGTGGAATGTGAGCAGAAGCACGTGCATCACAACTAGGCCTGGTCCTAAAAATCTCCCATGTGCATGCCTCAGTGCTATCTTTCTGTTTTGCTTGGCTCAAATGAGGATGGCCCCAAGGGTGACCTTAGAAGTCACATTTTAAAATGTCAAAGGTTCCACCAGCCTAAGTGATTTTATGGAATAAAGTCACTCATCTCAACTACTCCTCTACCAGTACTGTTACATGAGCAAGGAACAAACTGCTGTTGCATTTATATCACTATATATTCCGAGGTACATCTGTAATAGCAATTAGCCTATATTAAATAGTGCAGAATTTTAGATTGTAAATAACTTCAGCAACTTAATAAATCTATATGAAGAGAACAATTTAGGTTAAACTAATATACTAAAGGAGTAAGGAAATCTCACACTAGTCATCTAAAGTTTTTAAATTTTCTTGCTAAAGTTTTTATTAGAAAATAATCAAACTTGTTGAAATATCTAGGCCAAATACATAAATACCTGTGACTTATAAATTTATCTGTTTCGTGATAATATTAAAATGGTAATTGGGATGGGCGTTAATTATATGACATTATATTGTCACTGAGTGGTTAAGAGTCTGCCAAATGCTGTAGTAAACCCTCTGTGTGCATAATTTCATTTTTCCGCTCAGCTCTCTGAGGGGAATAGCACTGTAATTCTCATACTATGAATGAGAACACTGAAGTGTGGATTAAATAGCTTGTTCAGGCCATGTAGCTACAAAATGGCAGGTCTGGGACTTGAGCTCTAGCATCAGACTCCTCAGCTTACCCTTCTTTATGATTATGTAAAAATGCTTCTGTAAGCAGAAACCCATGACATAAAAATTATAATAAAATTTCTAAAGTAGTCTAATTTACAACCATGAAAAAGGTTATATCTTTAAAGAACACAGCTCTCTAAGTGCTAAAATAAAATCTGTGTATAAGAGCCTACAAATACATAGGTAAATAATAAATCTGGTTCTGTGAGAAGAGATGGCCACATACATCTTGTGATGTGAATAGTATTAAAAAGGTCAACACTGCCTGACCTGTGGTGGCGCAGTGGATAAAGCGTCGACCTGGGAACACTGAGGTTGCCAGTTCAAAACCCTGCACTGGTTCGGTCAAGGCATATATGGGAGTTGATGCTTCCAGCTCCTCCCCCCTTTCTCTCTTTCTCTCTCTCTCTCTCTCTCTCTCTCTCTCTCTCTCTCTCTCTCTGTGTCTTCTCTCTAAAAATGAATAAAATAAAAATAAAAAATAAATAAAATAAAAAGGTCAACACTAAATCATTTTCTCTACCAGTCTCTTCCTTGCCAAACAGATTTAAATCACAACCCTCAGAGAATAAAGAAAAGGATTTGTGACTGGAATCTCACCTATAATTTCTAGTTCACTGTTACCAGAGAAACCAGATTCCAGAAGATTTATTAATGGCAGCATAACTCAAAGTCCCTTTCATTTTTGCTGTTTTTTCTTACTACCCTACTCCATATAATCAATTGCCAAGTCTATCCATCCTTCCTTCGAAATGCCAATTACATTTATTCCCCTTTCCATTGTCACTGTTGTTCTAGATTGTCTCAGACCCTTACTATGACCTATACAAGTGTTTTTCCAATTTCTTATGTCTTACGAAAAGAGAGATGTTTTATATCTTAATCCAATATAAACATAAACATAAGTGTTTATAACTGAGAACAAATCTTTATGAAATATTACTTTCTATTCTTGACAGCAACTTACCTTAAAACTGTTTAAAAGGTTCAGTTATATCTCTCATTGTATTGATTTCATGACTCATGTGGGTCACACCCTGTAACCACCTGGACCGCTGAAAATGCTCCCTTACTGTCTCCACACTCTCCTGGCTCCCATCCTTTCTATTCACCCCTACCAGATTAAATCCTTTTAAAGCTTTATTCTACTTTTGCCTCCTATCCAGCATTCTTAAAAGACTCCTCTAAAAATCTGAAGAAGAAAGTCCAAATTCCTAGCCTCACCCAGTGTGTAAGTCTTGACTACACCCAGGCCTAGCATAGACACACCCAAACATATTACTTAAACTGTAGACAAACTGAATAACCCTGAACACAAATTGTAATCTTCTGATTCCTTGCCAAGTATATATTTAGGGAGCAGCTATATATTTATTCTAGGTACAGAGGCAGGTGAGAGGTCCCTGCACTCTCAGGGCTGACGGTAAGCAGGGAACCAGAAATGTTCATGTGTAGGACTGACAAATGGAAAATGGTTACAGAGGAGGAGAAACAGAATATTGCTGGGTCAGTCTCTAGAATGACCTAGTTAACAGGGTCAGAGCAAGTCTCCCAGAGAAGAAGATGCTTAGTCTAAGTACCACAGGATACAAAGGAGTTACCAGGGTAAAGGTGAGGGCAAATGTTTCTTAGGTGGAGAAACAACATGCAGAGGATGGAGAGGTAAGAAACTGTTTGGAAATCTCAAAGAAGTGGGAGACAACCCACTTGGCTGTGGCAGGGAGTGGAAAGCAGAGCGGCCAGTGCCCTGGGCATAAAGGGAATAGCAGATTGTGGATGGCAATGTGTCCCAGGTCAAATGTCAATATAGTAAGAATTTGTCATCTGCCTCATCTATGCCAGGTAACTGAGCATTTGAGGGTATGTAAGGCACGTTTTCTTACCCTAAGGAGCTCACATTTTTCAGTACAGACTGACAGGTAAACGTGTAGTGGGATAAGAGTCAAACTAGATAAATGGTCAAGTGTTTCAGAAAAAGAATTCTTAACCTTTTCTGCAGTTTGGTAGAAACTTCCTAGAGGAAGTAATGCCTGAGCAGGCATTTGAAAAATGAGTATGAGCTCCCAAGGTGACAATGGCTTATCAGGGACGGGACCGGCATGTGTAAACTTAGAGGGACAAGAAAAATATGATGACTTTTCCATGAAAGAGTTCCTTGATAGCCCAGAGAAGAAAGTATTCTATTTTTCCTTAGAATTTAAGGCTCTGCACCACAATGGAATTAGTCTCCAGGATGACAAGGTACTTGAAGAAAAAGGCTTTATCCTCGTCATTTTTAAAAAATCATCCATGGGGCTTATTACAGTACTTTGCTTAGAGAAGGCACTCAGTATCAGTAAATATGTATTTGTAGAATAAATAACCATTTATTGAATTAAAATTAACTAAATGATCCCTTACAAACAGATGGAATAGGAGAGGAAATATACTATAATATACTTTTCAGGAACTGAAAAGGAGATTACCTAAGAAGGACGGACTGGATAGTGAAATCCTTCTAACTCCAAAAGTTCACACAGTAGCGGGCAGGCTTCAAATTGAGGTGCCTGGGCCTCCCTTGTAAAATAAGGTAACAAAAATGGGTGGGCCTGACCTGTGGTGGCGCAGTGGATAAAGCGTCGACCTGGGAACACTGAGGTCGCCGGTTCAAAACCCTGCACTGGCCTGGTCAAGGCACATATGGGAGTTGATGCTTCCAGCTCCTCTCCCCTTTCTCTCTCTCTCTCTCTCTCTCTCTCTCTCTCTCTCTCTCTGTGTGTGTCTCCTCTCTAAAATGAATAAAAAAAAGAAAAAAAATGGGTGAGAATGACACACCACACATAAAGTACTCACAATTTAAAATGTGTATGATTAAAAATTTTTATTATTTTTTAAAAATGTCTATCTACAAATACTAAGATAATCAAGGATTTGGCAGAGTTGATATCATCCAGGCAGAGAAAAAAGAATCTAATAGTTTATCTCGTCTTCTTCTTCCCCTATCAGAACCTTGAATTTTAAGAAAGCATTTAAATTAACTTCAGAATGTTATTGTCGACATTACTAAACTCTGTCCATACCAATGAATTCCAATGACACTACTGTTACCATGGTAACTAATGCACTTCAAAAGGAGAAAAAATAGAGCGAAACTAAAAACCAGGAAAAAATGGCATAAAGTGGTATAAACAAAGCATAACATTTCTCCTTTGCATTTATGAAACACTTTATTTATTTATTTATTTATTTATTTATTTATTTATTTATTTTACAGGGACAGAGAGAGAGAGTCAGAGAGAGGGATAGATAGGGACAGACAGACAGGTACAGAGAGATGAGAAGCATGAATCATCAGTTTTTCCTTATGACACCTTAGTTGTTCATTGATTGCTTTCTCACATGTGCCTTGACCGCGGGCCTTCAGCAGACCGAGTAACCTCTTGCTTGAGCCAGTGACTTTGGGTCCAAGCTGGCGAGCTTTTTTCTTTTGCTCAAGCCAGATAAGCTCGCACTCAAGCTGGTGACCTCAGGGGTCTCAAACCTGAGTCCTCCGTATTCCAGTCCGACGCTGGGGTGCGGACCTTCTCATAATCCATCACTCAGAGTGATGGACAGATAGACAGGAAGGGAGAGAGATGAAAAGCATCAATTCTTCGTTGCAGCTACTTAGTTGTTCATTGATTGCTTTCTCATATGTGCCTTGATGGGGGGCTACAGCAGACAGTGGCCCCTTGCTTAAACCAGCGAGCTTGGGCTCAAGCTGGTGAGCCTTTCTCAAACCAGATGAGCTCGTGCTCAAGCTGGTGACCTTGGGGTCTTGAACCTGGGTCCTCTGCATCACAGTCCTGTGCTCTATCCACTGCACCACTGCGCCACTGCCTGGTCAGGCTCCAACATTGCTTTCTGATCATAAACAACTCTTTCAGTCCCTAACTAATTGTGCATTAGTCCTATGAGCTTTATGCAGCCTAAGATCCTTGGAATCTTTTTCATGATATTTCTTGCGATATCCTCAACTTTTATCCCTCAGTGGCACTGAGACTTAGCAATAGCCTAACCTGGACTTAGTGACCACCCATCCCTCTTCCCCACTGTTATATTCTGTAAGGATTCTCTGTCCCACCTTCTGTCCTATAGGCTAGAGAAGTATCTGCCAGAAAAATTATGAGATTATTTGCTTCTTGACTAGTAAGTAGGGCAGGGCAGTAAGTGTCAAATGCTATGGGTAAGTGAAAATAACATAAGGGTGAAAAGTTATACTGTATTTCCCTATGTAGAAGACATACCCTTTTTTGAAAATTTTGGGGTCTAAAAACTGGGTATGTCTTATACCATGGTTGTGGCATTTCAAATGCCATAGATGGAACTGAGGACGAGACAATATATGAAGACAGTGATTCACCACTAGACACAGATGAGGACAAGCTAATGGATGGGAGTTTTGACAGTGAAGAGGAGTCGTATGAATTTTATGATGAATAAAACTTAAGTTCAATAACTATGTAATACATTTTTTTTTCAAATTTTGGACCCCAAAATTAAGGTGTGTCTTATACACAGGAGTGTCTTCTACATGGGGAAATATGGTATAGGCTGCATTCGGCAGCAATGGTCATTAGACTTCTAACTAGAAAGGTGCATGTAGGACTTGCCACATAGCCATAGTTGCCTCAAGGGATAGCAACAGTTGAAATGGTCTTTTCTTATACATAATAATAATTTATTGGGGGTTGGGGGGGACAAAAAGCTCTTCCTTCTGCTTTTGTGAAAACTTTCTCATCGAGGATTTCTACATGCTTTTGAGTGAGTTGGACAAAGGCCCCCACCCTTATCTTAAAGAATGAGAAGTATTGACTTATATGTTGATAACTAGGCTGCCATCCTGACCTTGAACTGGCAATAATGTACCACTGGTCCTATTACCTAATTTCTGCCAGAAAGAAAGGCTGTGAATTACTTGGTCTCATAACTTTTGATAGACAGCTCTCTCTTTAACTCTTTGTCAATTTATATTTTAAAATCCCATATCTGTGTAGGCATTACTTGTATCAGTTTATCTTGGAGGGTATAAAAGGAAGTCACATTGCTCAAACTAAGTGCTTCATTGAGACAGTTTTCTGTCCGAGGTGGGCATTTGGCTACCATTGCTTCAAAATTTTTCTAAGCTACAATGCACATCACAGAACACCATCTTGGGAGTTTTATCATTCATTTATCCACCTATAAAAGTTGTCCCTATAACACAACACGTTCTGATCACCACTCTACCCCTGGTAGTGAGAATACCCTCAGATCACCTGGAAGGTAAGCATACAGGCTTATCAGGCTCCTCAATTTTCCTAAGAGCATACTGCTCCAATCCCGAGCTCTATGGCTTGGTCATGTGTATAGCGCTACACTAACTGACAAGCGAGAAGAGGTACCTGTCAAAGAGGATCATCTCAACTCCATTACTCTACTATTTTATACTTTTCAAGAGCTCTCCTGAGAGAAAAACATTTATGAAAGCCTCCCCAAGAGTCTATTTATTCATTCTACTACATCACTGGATCTTAAGCCATACTGAATTTTTTTTTTTCTTTTTTACAGGGACAGAGAGAGAGTCAGAGAGAGGGATAGATAGGGACAGACAGACAGAGAGATGAGAAGCATCAATCATTAGTTTCTCATTGCCGTTGTGACACCATAGTTGTTCATTGATTGCTTCCTCACATGTGCCTTGAGCATGGGCCTTCAGCAGATCGAGCCACCCCTTGCTGGAGCCAGCGACCTTGGGTCCAAGCTGGCGAGCTTTTGCTCAAGCCAGATGGGCCCGTGCTCAAACTGGTTACTTCGGGGTCTCGAACCTGGGTCCTCTGCATCCCAGTCCGACGTTCTATCCACTGCGCCACTGCCTGGTCAGGCCTCACTGAATAATTTAATAAAAGTTATGAATTCTCTTTATATCAAAAAACACAAAGTGAACACATAATTTGGGGAGTGGGGGGTGGGAGGGAAAGAGAGAGAATCATGAGAGCCCTGAAGTTAATCCATCGGCTGAGATCTAAAAAGCTCTGCTCTATAAACTCTAAAATCTATCCCTGAATTACACAAGGCCCATAGAGAACCATATAGATGGAAGTATCACACTGGCTTTGTACTGAAATGCTTATTCTAAACTGTCCACTCCCACAGTGCACTTGCTTTTGTGAGGCACACTAGGAGGGAGAGCCTCTATTCATGGTCAAGAAGGTGATAAGACTACGTTTATATTTACAGGGTTTCCTTTTTTCGGAGAAATTAGGGGAGACTTCTGCTTCTCTAGTCTCAGTTCTGCTTCTCTTGAGCATCAAGCTCTTTTCTTAACCTTGTGGAAATGAATAGTTTTATCAAAGTCTTATGTTTCTCTCCCATGCCTTCTAGAAAATTAATGGCATACCTCTAGCACATATTTAAGTCCCTTAACGGCACTCAATTTGTTTACAGATTTCACTTCTGACTCATTTTAACTGTACTTTGCCTTATTTTTATATTTTTAATTTGTTCTATTTTGTCATGTTATATAGAAAATCCTTTGATACCTGTGTTTCCACTGGTTAGATTTTCAAGTATATCTATCTAAATAATTTTCTAAAATACTTTCTTTTTTCTTTTTTTAGAGTGTCAGAGAGAGGGACAGATAGGAACAGACAAAAAGGGAGAGACAAGAGGAGCATCAATTTTTTGTTGTGGCACTTTAGTTGTTTATTGATTGCTTTCTCATATGTGCCTTGACTGTGGGCCTACAGCACAGCAAGTAACCTCTTGCTCAAGCCAGCGATCTTGGGTCCAAGCTGGTGAGCCTTGCTCAAACCAGATGAGCCCGCACTCAAGCTGGGGACCTCAGGGTCTCAAACCTGGGTACTCCGCATCCCAGTCTGACGCTCTATCCACTGCACCAACGCCTAGTCAGGACTTTTTTTTTGAAAGAGACAGAGAGGGAGTCAGAGAGAGGGAAAGATAGGAACAGAAAGATAGGAAAGAAGAGAGATGAGAAGCATCGATTCTTTGTTGCAGCTCGTTAGTTGTTCAGTAATTGCTTTCTCACATGTGCCTTGACTGGAAGGCTACAGCAGAGTAACCCCTTGCTCAAGCCAGCGACCTTCAGCTCAAGCCAGCGACCCCGCGCTCAAGCTGGTGAGCCTCCGCTCAAGATGACGACCTTGGGATTTCGAACCTGGGTCCGCTGCATTGAAGTCCAATCCTCTATTCACTATGCAACCACGTGGTCAGCCTAAAATACTTTCATTATTTATTTTTGGTGGGGAGGAGTCAGTGAGAACTCTAAGTATTTGGGAGATGTAGTACTTGTTCAGAAAACTCATACTGCAAGTATATTTTAGAATTCTTAATTAATATAATATGTATATGTATTTGTGCCTATATATGTATTGTGAAAATAACCATAAAAATGAAGTAGGGTTTTCATACAGATTTCCGCACAGAACTAAATTAAAACTTGGATTGTATTTCTCAGTGACTCACTTCTTTAGTTAGAAGTGTCTTGCATTTTTGTGACAATGAACCATAAATGCTTACAGGCACGTGGACTTTTCGAAACATCTCAGCACCCTTGCGAGCATCCATCAAGGCAATGTCCTGAGGCGTGGAGACGATCACAGCACCTAACCAAAAGAAAACAAAAGGACAGCAAAATAATGCTATCATTTAATGCTTTATGGAAAAATTACTTCCTAAATTATGTTGCTTACAAATAAAAGAGTCAACTACATTAACTACAGTGTGTCCGTAAAGTCATGGTGCACTTTTGACCGATCACATGGTCAATTCATGAATGGGGAAGATGTGGAAATACCTACTTTGCCTATTTTTGACTCCTCACTTCTAAAATTACAACTGACTGACCAATGATTCAAGATCACAGCTGTATCATCAGAACCTCCTTTCCACTTAGACAACATGCTATTTGGAAGATGCACAGGATGGCTTACTTTCAAGAAGTTAATAGTTTACTTAGTAGACCAAAAAATTAAGGATTACAACACAATATGCTAATCATTATAACAGAGGTATGCCTAAGGTGTCATGGAGTTCTAAAGGAGGAATAAAAACTAAAAAGAAAAAATTCAATCTAGAGGGAAGGCTATAATGAATGGGGTGAGAAAGCAGGAAATGAGATATAGTAGAGGAAAGTTTTCAGAAAGACATATTCCAAAGCACAGTCCTAAAAGTATGTATTATAGAAAATTCACCAGTGTAGACACACTGTGGAGAACAGTGTAGTGGGGGCAAAACTAGGCACTGAGCAAACATTCAGACATGAACTAAAGCAGCAGAAAAAGGAGGTGAAGATGGAAGCTTCCTCGGGTCTCCACTATTACCCTGCAGAAATCAGATGACTCTATGATATAGTGTTTTGAGAGAAAGTGCAGAGCAAATTTTTCTTTACGTGAAAACACCCAGAGGCCTGGCTATGATTTTCAGAGTCTGTGAATTTCCTAAATTTGGCCCTGGCCTGTTGGCTCAGTCTTAGAGTGTCGATTCGGTGTACGGATGTCCCAGGTTCGATTCCCAGTCAGGGCACACAGGAAAAGCACCCATCTGCTTCTCCACTCCTCCCCCTCTCACTTCTCTCTCTCTCTCTCTCTTTCCCTTCTGTAGCCATGGCTCAAATGAAGTGAGTTAGCCCTGGACACAGAGGATGGCTCCATGGCCTCTAACTCAGGCACTAAGAAGAGCTCGATTGCTGAGCAATGCAGCAATGCCCCAGATGGGCAGAACATCACTCCCTAGTGGGTTTGCCAGGTGGATCTCTGTTGGGGCACATCCAGGAGTCTAAATTTGACTCCCCTCCCTTCACTGAATAAAAAAAATTTTTTCTAAATTTTTTTGTTTCTTTTAGATCAGTGGTAGTCAACCTGGTCCCTACCGCCCACTAGTGGGTGTCATGGTGGGCGGTAGCAGAGCAACCAAAGTATAAATAAAAAGATAGATTTAACTATAGTAAGTTGTTTTATAAAGATTTATTCTGCCAAACAGCGAAAATCCGACATAAAATACTTGGTAAGTAATTATTATTATATACTTTAACCTGCTATAATTCTGCTTTATAAATTTTATAAAGTTACTTCCCTATTTTAATAATCACCATTACTGTGGAACTGGTGGGTGGTTAGAAAATTTTACTACTAACAGAGATACAAAAGTGGGTGGTAGGTATAAAAAGGTTGACTACCCATTTTAGATGATAGCTTAAAAAATAATTAACATAAGTATAGTCTAGATCAGCTGGATAACCATCATCTTATAACTAAATACACATTACCATGACTTTTTAGGGTCCCAAAGCATCAAATTGGCTCCAAGTAGAAGCATTTAATCATAGCTAATAAAAACAGAGGTAGGGTTAACAATAAATAACTTGAGTGCAACCTGACCAGGGGTGGCACAGAGGATCGTGCACTGACCTGGGTGCTAAAATCCCAGATTTGAAACCCAGAGGTCCCTGGCTTGAGCACAGGTTCACCAGCTTGAGCTCAGGATCACTGACATGATCTCAAGGTTGCTGGTTCTATATATTTCAGTGTTTTTTGATATCTAAGTGCAAGATTGCTGGCTCAGCTTAAGCTCCTCCTCCCTTCCATCAGGGCACGTATGAGAAGCAATCAATGAGTAACTAAAGTGAAGCAACTAAGAAGTTGATGCTTCTCATCTCTCTCCCTTTTTCTCTCTCTTTCTGTCTTTCTCTCTTCTCTAAAATAATGGCATAGTGATACTTAGGTCACAAAGTGAAATGATCAAATGAACTAATGTACATTAGATGCTTGACATGGTGCCTGGACAAAAGGTGAACATTTAATAAATGATAGCTGTTGTCAATAATATCATCATCATCTTTATTACTGTTACCAACAGAATGTATTGCAAGTTGCTCAGGTCATTTTCATATTTGCCATCAGATAGCTCATCCTGTTGCCTGTGAAATAAGTCCTTTTGCAGTGTGGTGAGAAAGGAATTTCACCGGTCACAAGTGAGGAAGATTAAACCTAGTGGCAAGATTTTATTAGGGAAAATTATTACACCCTGGGGGTACGGTGGAGTGGGCAGGCAGGCTCTAGCAACAACCGCTCCAAGATTCTAGATAATCCTGCATATATTTCCTTTGTTCTCAGTAGTAATCAAGCTGCCATTCAAAATCCTACAACCCTCTCTGATTCTTCCACCTTAATCAATCTCGTTTCAGGACTCCCCAGGGTTTCGTGCTCCCTGTCCAATCTGATTCTTTTCCTAGGCTAGATTCGGCCCTTTCATGTCACCATTTTGGATATTACCATGCTTGTCTCAAAGTAGAAGCTCCTCCTCTCACCATTTTGACTTACATTGCACATGTCCAAAAGATATACTACATCATCTGGTTTCTACTGTGCATGTGCCCAATATAAGAATTTCCCCCTTGTTCCTCCCCAAACTCTGACAATCCAGCACGTGGAGGCCAGCAGTCTCCTTGCTCCCCACACAACAATTTGGCACAAAGGCTGGCAGGGCCTTGGGAAGAGTCCTCCCAACAGGCTTGGGAATTAAGTCCAGGGCAGAGGGCACAATGGTCTCCTGGAATGTCCAAACAAGCCTGTGAATGCTATGGCCTCCTAGCAAATTAAGCTCAATGGGATGCTGCAACTTCCTACTGAAGCAGGCTTTCCAGCTTTATCAAACTTTAATGTTTAATTCCTTTTTCCAAGTCCCTTTATTAATAACTAGCAAACTACCAACACTAACAATTCTATTTTTCAAACTTGCATGAATCACTGCATCCTTCTATTTTGATTTGCTCTGCCCAAGAAACCAAAAATTAGTCAAAGTTCTCTTTCTATTCTTTCAAGATGGGTGTAAATCACATCTCTGCAAAAATTATACTCAAACCTATTCTATAGTTCCAATATATCTCCACAATTCACCATTTTCTCGATTCTGTTACCAATATATTTTAGTGTTTTTGATATCCAAGCATTTGGAAGGGACCTAATTTCAATTCTATCCCATCTAGCTGTGTGACTAACCTTGGGCAGCACTCTAGGTCTCAGTCTCCTCAGCAGTAAAATTTATGCAAGTACTTCATAGACTCCACAGTCTCAGCTACATCTCTGATTATATGATTTAGCATTCCTTCTTCACTATAGTTCCAAAACAATCCCTGTTCAACCTGAGTCCCTCAGTAAACTTACTTAAGTGACTATGGAATGCAGGTTACTCCAAGCATTATGGCCCCTCAACCTCAAAGCCTTTCCCTTTAGATGTAAATGAAAACCCCTTTGGCTATTTCCTCCCAATTCTCTCCTTAACTATATACTAGGTATATAGGGAGTTTTCTATTATATTAGCTGTTGGGCAGATAAAATATAATATGCTCACTTTGTTAAAGATGGCGCTGCCCACATGGAAGCTCATCACTCAGGTGATATTATTTGCCCTTATGCTTGGGATGGGTGTGGGGGAAAGGCTGTAATGTAAGCAGGCCAGGTCGTTACAGCCTAAGACTTAGTTTTAAGAGTAAGCTTTTCCCCACACCCTTGACTGATTGGATGATGTGGGGTGGTATGCTCTTTAGAGGAATCCCATTATGCCTCAGATGGGTGACTTTGTATCAGGGACTTTCTTGTTTGTACATTGGATTAAGGGTTTGGATTTCTACACTATAAAGTGGGACAGACCAGTAGCTTGCTCTCTCTTGGTTCCTGAGGTATTAGAGAGGAAAGCAGATTAAGGCCACGTGGAGGCCAGGAGAAGCAGCCAAGATGGCAGAGTGCTGAGGGAGAAGCCAGTTTGTGCAGAGTTTGTGCTGGAGAAGGAGATGGTAAACAGGTGAATAAGTCTGGTGAGCTAGAAACCTTTTGATTTTAGGAAACTCGGATAAGTCAGTAGCTTTGTGAGCACTGAATGAGTGGATTTTGGAGCCCAGTGTGTGTTTTTACTTGCCCACCAGGTGCAAGCTAGAATTAAAGCTGATGGCTCACCAGTTCTTGGCTCCGTTGTTTCATTACCGACTGTCCGAATCTAATGTGAACCTGCACGGGTCAGATGACTGTGATGGTGGCCCTGGCTACTGGTTTTACATTAGCCCTAAAAAGTACCTTCGGCTTTTATATGATATAAGTATTTCATTTTTTAAAATATCCTTTGTCTATTTGCATTACTACTACACAATATAGTTTCATGATGAGTTATGATTTTTCTCATTTTTTAATCACACAAAACTAATGACACAATGGCTTGCATAAAACACACACTTCACAAAGGATCTACAATTTAAACATGTCTTTATTTTTCAAATCATCTGTTCTGGACTACCACTGTATGAACTCTTAGTAATTTCTTGAACTAGGAGTCAAGAGTTCGAATTCTAGTTTGCCAACTATGCTAATGTACTATTTAATCTTAAATAGCTCTTTAAATCTCAATATATCTCAATTAACTCTTCTATATAATGAACCTATTTCCAGTGGTCCTGTCACCTGAGAAAGCCCAAGTCCAAGGGGGCTTTCCCTTCCTAGATTCCTGTCATGCTCGGGAGGATGAACTCAGGCAAAGCAAGCAGTTTATCAAGCAAAGCTATCCAGTAGGCACAAAGCACAAGTAGGCAATTTAGCTAGCCTGAACCCCCTTCCTGTTGGGGGTCTTAGGAGTGTGCTGGGTAAACAAGTATATTTAGGTTTGCTCCCTTGTATTTTGCATTTATCGTGGGGCAGCCGCATGTGTGTGTGGTCTGTGAAAGGCTGTGGGTACTTGCCCTCAGGGCTGCAGATTGCAAATTGCCGATTGCCTTCCAGCTTGAAAGGGGTCATTGTCTGCTATTATTTGCTGGAGAAGGTTTTTTTCCGCCACCTGTTTTGCTGGAGAGTTCAGAAAGAGAGAAAGAGAGGGCTGAGGGTCTTGGGAGCGCTGAGACTTTGGCCTGGCCTGTTTGGCTGGGGAGTGCTGAGGCTGGTGGGAGCCTGTGAGTCCGAAGTGAGAAAGGGCAGTGGTCCTCCTTGCCTGTTCCCTGGTCTGTCCTTACAAGACTTTAATAAACAGAATGCCCCACCATTTCCTCACTCCACAGTTCTTTTACCATCTCCCCAAATCCAACGGGAACCTGCATGGCCATAGCGGCAGCCACTGGCCTTACGGAATAATATACTCTTAGTTTCAAGGCTTTGTTTCCGTTATTTAAGGTGATCAACTATTTTATAATGAAAAGAAGGACAAAAATAAAGAAAACAATATCGTAAATAAAAGGAACATTTTATTCATTGCAACAATAATGCACTACAATATGATAAATGCATAATAAAAACATTTGTAATATTTTATATTGTAATTATGCTTACTTACATGCCTATTAATTTTTAGTAATAGTTGTAAGAAAAAAGTACTCATTTAGATACAAATACGTCACATCACATGCAATGGATCAACTCTGCATCGATCGAATATGGACATTTACAGATTAGTCTTCCTATATCAAAAAGAAGGACATGTAGGAGGACACTTTTCAAGGGAGGATGGAACTTACAAAAGGACTGCCTTCCCTAAAGGAGGATGACTGGTCACCTTATTGTTATTGTGTCTAACATATAGGGCTTCAAGCCACCCATTCCTTGATATTGGGACTAACATACAGTGCTTCAAGGATGTCTGGACATCTGATTTTCTTTAGGTAGACCTTAAGACTGTGGATTCCCTCCTTCAGTGGGTGAGATAAACTCCCTGTTTTTCTCCCCTTCCCATTTTCCTGCCCTGGTAACTGTCTGTTCTACCTAACAGTCCTATTTAATTTAAAGAGCTGCTCTATTAAAATTATATAAAAGTGTTATAAAAATGTATGATGACATTATTTTGATAGCTGTAAGACCCCAGAGAGAGGATATGGTTTTCTCTGTAGTACTTAACTCTAACACAGTACCACAAATAAGAATCCATGCCATCTGAGTTTCTTTGTTGAGTATCCTAAATAGCACCATTCATATCTCAATAACAACTTTGTGACAAGGAAAATGATCATCTTCCATGTCCTATCAAATGCTCACAAAAAATATAAACATTCCATTGGAACTACCAGCCACATTTATAAAAGATTTTTAATATAAGATATTTTATTTTTTATTTATTTTGCTGCAATATATGCTCTTGTTTTTTTCTTTTTAAATTGATTTTAATTTACTATGTTTACATAGATTCTAGGAGTGCCCCAAATGCATCCCCCCACCCCCGTATTCCCCTCAGCATCTCCCTAAGTCGTTGATCACAATACAATCAGTCTTTAGGACACTGTTCTGAAAAAAAACTTTCTAGACTTAAAGAGCAAAAATATAACTGACCCACACATAAATCACTACCTCTTCTATTGTACCAAATTTTAATACATAATATAAGTAACCATTTCAGACTGCCCCTACAATGACTTTCAGAACTTATGTGAAGGGAATAAAGCAAACAAAAAAAGAAAACTAGCATAATATTAAATTTAATGATTAATCAATCTGTGCATCACAACACAGATTTTTAAATTTTAAATAACTTATGTCAACTTTTTCTTAATATATCTCAAAACTTAAAATATGGTCTCCAAATATGTTACTATATTTTTATCTTTATGGTCCTTGGCTTTCCACTTTAAAATTTTTAATTTTTCTCAAAACTCATGAAGCATGAATCAATATACAGTGTGTCCATTAAGTCATGGTGCACTTTTGACTGGTCACAGGGTAAAAAGTGCACCATGACTTTACGGACACGCTGTATATGAACTAATAGGAACTAGCTTAGATTTTCCCCCTTCAAACCATCACTGATGATGACACTTGTTTATGATGAAGGGTTTGTTAGAAAACTTGTGCTCCCTCTACTGACCAAAAAAAATGTCAGTAGCAACAATGAGAATGGTTAGTTTGCAGTAAATGGGATTATTTTCTAAGGGAAAAAAATTAGAAAGTATTGTTTAATTGCTATTTACCTAGTTGTAATTTTTTAAAAGACTTTTTATTAGCTGAGATTTACTATAAAAGGTTAACTTACTAAAAAAGGATTCTGACAAATAAGCAAACATTCTAAAATATAATTATTTAGAGTATTGCCTTAATGTCAATTTTCTTAACTATTAAGAGTAAAGTCTAGCCTGACCAGGTGGTGGCGCAATGGATAGAGTGTCGGACTGGAACATGGAGGACTCAGGTTCGAAACCCCAAGGTCACCAGCTTGAGAGCAGGCTCATCTGGTTTGAGCAAGGGGTCACTCAGTCTGCTGAAGTCCCCCCCCCCACCAACCTGGTCAAGGTACATATGAGAAAGCAGTCAATGAACAACTATGGTGTTGCAACAAAGAATTGGTGCTTCTCATCTCTCTCCCTTCCTGTCTGTCTGTCCCTCTCTCTTTCTCTATCTGTCACACACACACACACACACACACACACACACACACACACACACACACAAGTAAAGTCTATTTATAACTGATTTCGGCCATAGTTCAAAGTAGTTAAACATTCAAAAGTGATTATTCCAGATGTTAAGATGACCATAATTACACCACTATGCTGTTCTCAGTCTCCTGGGCACAAATTGTATCTAATTCCTGTGCTTGATTGAAAACTTCAGTGTTGGAAGCTAATAAACATGTACAACAAAAACTGCTTGTAATTATATCTGGACTAGTAATTCTGTATTACAACCCCTGAGCATATCAAGGTAAAGTCAACTAAGATTTAAAAGAACAAATTAACTGCTATATAATTAATGTTCACAGTGCTCTAAAATCTAGTGCTCCAGATTCTCCTTGACTTTTTTTAAAAAGATACTTGCAGTCAAAGAAAATAATCATCCAATTTCTGTTAACTTAATATAAATCATACCAAATATACCATTGTTTTTAAAGTAGATTGGCTTTGGTATTTTTTAAGCTCTTCCCCCTTCTCTTCTACAACCCCCCAAATGTGCTGAATTATAAACACTATTTGCTAGAAGATTAAGAAATGCCATTAATATTAGTATCAGATTAAGTAGAACATGATTAAAAATTCACTTCAAATGTATCCACAATTTCAACAGGAAATACACATAATTCTTTCATGAGTCACTGTTTTGAACTCTATGCTCCATTCCAACAGAGAAATGACTATAATCACAAAGGAGATATGTTTTATTAATATAAAGATGAATCATTATTTTGCTCACTTTAGAAATAAATTTTGTTACAGGAAATTGTCAATTTCTGCCAAAAGAATTAATATAACACATAATTAGTGGAAAGCATATATTTCAAAGTCACTGGTGAAAGAGAGCATGTGTACTTTGGAACTTTAAGAATTCAGGTTCATTAAAGGAATCTGGATGCAAACCTGTTAATTAGGAACAAAGATTGGCTCATCAATAATTGAGTCAACAGGTAATGGGCTTCCAATCACGACACCTTAAGGATGCTGGCAATGAATTCACTAGGGCTATCCAGATGGCCTTTCACTAAGGGTTCACTGGGGGTAAGTGAGAATAAGGATTTCAGAGATTTTTTTGAAATGAAATTTAATGGGGTGACATTGATCAATAAGAGTACATAAGTTTCCAGTGTACATCTCTACACCATTTAAAATGATGATTGCATTGTGTGACCATCACCCAAAATCAAATCATTTTCTGTTACCATATACAGTATTTGTCCCTCTTTTCTCCCCTCCTCTAGGTAATCACTTCACTTTTATCTATGTCAATGAGTCTGTTTTATATCCTACCTATATGTGAAATCATATAGTTCTTAATTTTTTCTGATTTACTTATTTCACTCAGTATAATGTTATCAAGGTCTATCCATGTTGTTGTAAATAGCTGTATGCCATCATTTCTTATGGCTGAGTAGTATTCCATTGTTTATAAGTACCACATCTTTATCCAGTCCTCTATTGAGGGACACTTGGTTGTTTCCATGTCTTGGCCACTGTGTACAATGCTGCAATGAACATTGGGCAATGTTCTTTATGTAGCAATATTTTTGAGTTTTGGGGATAGATACCCAGGGTCATATGGGAGTTCTATTCTTAATTTTTTGAGAAACCACCATACTTTCTTCCATAATGGTTGTACTACTTTACATTCCCACCAGCAGTGGATGAGGGTTTTTTTTTTCACCACAGTCTCTCCAACATTTGTTATTGTTGGAGGTAACAGCTAATCTAACAGGTGTGAGGTGGTATCTCATTGTAGTTTTGATTTGCATTCTCTAATAGTTAGTGAAGATGAGAATTTTTTTACATATCTGTTGGCCACTTGTATGTCTTCTTAGGAGAAGTGTCTGTTCAGGTCTTCTCCCCATTTTTAAAATTGTATTGTTTGCTTGTTTGTTGTGGAACCATAAAAGACCCCCCAATAATGAAAGCAATCTTGAAAAAAAGAATGGAGCTGGAGGTATCACACTACCTGACTTCAAATTATACTATAGAGCCATAATAATCAAAACAGAATGGTATTGGACAAAAAACAGACATACAGACCAACAGAACAAAATCAAGATCCCAGAAATAAAACCACATATATATGGACAAATAATCTTTGACAAAACTTCCAAAAACACACAATGGAGAAAAGAAAATCTCTTCAACAAATATTGCTGGTACAATTGGAAAGCCGCATGCAAAAGAATAAAACAACTACAGTTTGTCCCCATGCACAAAAATTAGTTTAAAATGGATCAAAGACCTAAATATAAGATCTGAAACAATAGGTCACATAGAAGAAAACATAGGTACTAACTTATGGACCTTGGTCGTAGAGAGCATTTTATGAATTTGACTACAAAGGCAAGGAAAGTAAAGGCAAAAATAAATGAATGGGACTATATCAAACTAAAAAGCTTCTGCACAGCAAAAGAAACCAACAAACAGGCAGTCAAGGAAATGGGAGTTGATATTTATAAACAACAGCTCCAATAAGAGGTTAATGTCCAAAATATACAAAGAATTCAGAGATTTTAAAGAGCTTGAGCTGAACCAAACAGTTCTCTCATGCTCACCATTTACTCTCTTCTTTTGTTCTCTCTCTCTCTCTCTCTCTCTCTCTCTCACACACACACACACACACACACACACACACATTCTCATCCTTCTCCTACTTCTAATGCTTCTAGTAAAGCTAAAATGAATTTTTCATTTCTTTCCAGTGTTAAATTCATCTTTATGCTGATAAGTAAACACCTTGGGGAAGCCTACTTTTTGTACATATATCTCTCTACAACTCAGAAAGCTCTTTTGCTTCAATTTAATATTTTGCATTTCAAATTCATTCAGATGCACATATAGCTCTGTCTGCCCATGCTCACAGTGAGCCAGCACTGAAGGCTGTTTGTTTATTAACAGAACACATCTCATTTTTACACACATTCTTTCTTTAATACAAACTCCAGGGAGGAAAACTGCTTTTCCCTGGTTATTTAACTCTGTAACTTTATTTATTTAACAAGGTATATTTCAGGAAATAGAGACTGAAACTTTATATGAAAAAGTTTTGCTCCATTTCCAAATACTGCCACAAGATGTAAAGATATTTTTCAGAGCTATACTTCAGGTTCTGATAAAATATCTAACATCTATGACCAAGAACAAACATTTTAAAATACCATATTGTGGGACTTACATTTTTTCTACATGTAAATGTTTAATGGATTTAAAAATAGTTTTTAAGGTCCTGGCCAGTTGGTTCAGCAGTAGAGCGTCGGCCCGGTATGTGGAAGTCCCGGGTTTGATTCCCGGCCAGGGAACACAGGAGAAGCACCCATCTGCTTCTCCACCCTTGCCCCTCTCCTCTCTCTCTATCTCCCTCTTTCCCTCTCACAGCCAAGGCTCTATTGGAGCAAAGGTGGCCAGGGCACTGAGGATAGCTCCATGGCCTCCACCTCAAGCACTAGAATGGCTCCAGTTGCAACAGAGCAAAGGCCCAGATGGGCAGAGCCTCGCCCCCTGGTGGGCATGCTGGGTGGATCCTGGTTGGCCGCATGTGTGAGTCTGTCTCTCTGCCTCCCCACTTCTCACTTCAGAAAAATACAAAAAAAAAAAAAAGTTTTTAATAGGAATCTGATTGCCCATTGGCCACTATATTATTAAGACATAAAAAATTTTAGCTGTCAGTTATATCATTAAGGAAGTACGCAGAAATTCTTAAAAGACAAAACTGAATGAACTATCTTAGATGCCTCCCATAAAAACACAGGCCAGATCATCAAGGAATTCAAACATTAGATAAGCTGTCTAGACAAAGTGATTCTGAACAATAACTATATAAGAATCATTTAGGAAAAACTTTTTGAATCCTGGGTCTTTCCATATCATAGTTCAAAATTTTTTAATTCTCTATTTCTTTGAACAGTTAACTGATATACCATAATTTCCATCTATAATAAATGTTTGACCCAAATATAAGAGCCCTAAAAAGTTTACTTCTTCTTATATTTAGATTGAAAATATTGCTGTACATTAACCAATGGTATTACATATAATTTAATAAATTAAAATAAATAAATAAATAAATTGACTCCCAAACTAACAAGGACTAAAGTTTCAGACTGAGTAGAAGTGTCCTAAAAGATAAAGCCCTAGAATACAATTTCTAATCTTTAACACTTGGTTACAATTTATGGGACAACTAAACAAATTTATTTTGTAAAAAATTTTTATAATTTGATGAATAAAAACAATAATTCTTTTCTATATCACACTATTCTTGCCAAATATCCATTACTTATAACTCTATCCAACATTTGCATGGAACTATATAGTACATGCACTTGGTAGAAGTACAAAATTGACTGTCTTCTTTAAAGTTCCACTCTGCAAATTAAAACCATAAATGAAGATTTAATATCTTTGAATAATAGGAAAAACAATGACCTAAGTCTTCCACCTTTAAGGTACAACCATGTTTCTAGCTTTATAGTTTGAGGTCATTATAAATTGTAAAATTATAGGAGACATATAGCGCTAAAATCCAAAGTAGCCAAGTATTTTTGAGTTTTTAGTGGTTTTCCAAAGATTAGTATTGGGTATCTTTAAAGAATTACTCTTTTGAATTTGAAAAGAAAGGAAAAAAGTTATTTAAAAAAATATTTTATTTAGTTTTCCTAAGTGAAACTTCTATGTTTGTTTGGCTTTGAAAGAGTAAATATCAGCTAATCAAGGAAATTACAGGCAGTCCCTGAGTTACGAACAAGATAGGTTCTGTGGGTTTGTTTTATGTTTGCTTTGAGAGAGAGGTGGGTAGGAGAGAGATGAGAAGCATCAGCTTGTAATTGCTTCATTTTAGTTGTTTATTGATTGCTTCTCATCTGTGCCTTGATGGGGTTGTGGAGGGGGTCAAGCCGAGCCAGTGACCCCTTGCTCAAGCCAGAGACCTTTGGTTTCTAGCCTTGGGATCATGTTGATGATTCTGCACTCTAGCCAATGACCTTGCGGTTTCAAACCAGGTCCCTCAGCATCCAGTGCCGATGCTCAATCCCCTCTGCCACCACTGCTCAGGCTGTAAATTTGTTCTTAAGTTGAACCTGTATGTAAGTTGGAACAAGTACATTTACCTATTAAATGCAACTTAGACAGATGCTCATCTTAACATAGTATTTATTTTTACCTTTCTGTGCATAAAAATACTTAAACATTTTCAAATACAACTTCAAAATAATCTTGGATAATGCAGAAGATGACGGGACTGGTGTTAGAGTCAGGGTCTGAGTCTGCTGCTGGAGTCAGTGTCTTGAAGTAGGAATCTGGGGAGGTTTGTACAGAGCTTTTCTTTTTCTCATCATAAATGGCACTGTAGCATCTCAGGCCTTCGGTAACTGTATAGTAAACCTTGGTGAGCCTTTCTGTCTCAGAATCTTGCTCCTCTAACTTTGCTATTCCTGCTTCAATGAGACTAAAATCATCTGCTAACTCTTGTAGAAAACTTTTTTTTGGTTCTGGAGTTTCTATGACCTGTTTCTTCCCTAAATGCTGTCATCTGCTGCTCTAGTTCCATAGGTCTTCAATGGTTAGTTCTTTGCCATGGGAGTCGAGTAACTCTATGATATCATTCTCATTGATGTCCAACTGCAGTTGAACACCAAAAACCCTTACGGTGATCCATTTGTATGAGTTGTACATAGTCGGATGTTTGTAACTCAAGGACTTACTGTATTTCAAGTGTGGTCATTCACTTGTCTAATGATGGCAATAATAAGTTTCTTTCTTTTTTTTTAAGTGAGAGGAGGGCAGATAGAGAGACAGAGTCCTGCATGTGCCGCAACTGAGATCCACCTGGCAACCCCTGTCTGGGGCCAATGCTCTTATCAACCATTCTATCCTCAGCACCCGAGGCCAATGCTCAGACCAACTGAGCTATCCTCAGGGCCTGGGGCTGACGCTCAAACCAATCAAGCCACTGGCTGAAAGAGGAGAAGACAGAGAGAAGGATGAGAGAGGGGGAGAGAAGCAGACGGTCACTTCACTTGTTTGTCCTGACCAGGAATTGAACCTAGGATGTCCATGTGATGGGCCAACACTCTATCTACTGAGCCCACCAGCCAGGGCCAATAACAAGTTTTAATCCTCTAAACGCCATTCAGTTTTCATATTATAAAACAGCCCAAATTGGCCGTCAAAGAATATTACCATAAAAGAGATCATTGATTAGGCCAAGCACACTGCTGGTAGAGGGAAAAATACCAATGTGGCCTTGTACAGCTTTTTCTCAAGAGTCTCTGATGAGTGAATAGGAGTTCAACTACTGTAGCAACAGGACCAATGCCCTTAACAAGCAATAAGAGCCTTTCACTTTAAACAATGACTAAAATGGTTTTCTTAATTTTAATTTTTTAGAAAATTAACTTTAACAGGGTGACATTAACCAATAAGAGTACATAGGTTTCAGGTAAACATTTATATAGCATTTGAACTGTTGGTTATGTTCTATACCCATCACCCAAAGTCAAATCATTTTCCATCATCTTATATTTGTCCCTCTTTACACCCTTCCCCCTACCCACTCCTCCAAGTCCCCCTACCCTTGGTAACCACTTTTATCTATATCCATGAGTCTCAGTTTTATATTCCACCTATGCGTGAAATCATACAGTTCTTAACTTTTTCTGATTTACTTATTTCACTCCGTATAATGTTCTCAAGGTCCATCCATGTTCTCATAAATGACAATGACTGAAATGTTAAGGTGGCTAAATTTAAAATTCCTAAGAGGAAAAAAGGCCTCTGGCTTTCCTTCTATCTATAGGGTCCAGAGAGGAAGGGTTTTCGACAGGAAGAAAAGACACCACCTCTTTTCAAATGCAGTACAGTCTGCTGGTGCAGCTCCTCCCGAGCCCAGGGTTAGTCAGCACATTATCTAGCGGAGGCTCTGTTGTGTACAGCAGCTTCTCCTTCTCTGGGAGAAAGATCAAAGCAGGACCCACACAAAGACTCTGGCTGTTCTGTGCTACTTCTGCCTTTCTCTGAAAGAAAAAGCCAGAGAACAGGAAAGGACTATGGTGCTCTTGACGGCTCAGTATTTGCCCTTTTATTATAAGAATGCTTTCTAAAAATTTCATTCCTGCATCAATCTTTACTTAATAAAGTGAAGCAGAACTTCTTTTTTAAACTGTCTTATTGAAATAAACACATTATCCACTACTCCCCACTACACAAAATAAACTTATATCACTGCTTATCTACAATATAAATATTCTGTTCATAAAACTGATGACAATACAATTTTGCCTTGCAATAGTATGGATTTTCATTAATTTGACTGTGCTACTAGTGTCCCTATTAGTTTGTAAAATTAGAGGGCAGAAATATTTGCTTTTTGTTTCATCTCTTGCAAGCCACTAATTCACACTTATAGTGATGACCATGAAGAAGAGGAGTTGTCCTGGTTATTTTTCAGATCATAACTGCACGGCATTTCCTTTCCTTTCCCGGCTCTGCTTCATTCTACACCTTGCTCTGTCCTGACCAGTGCCTGGGAAGCTGACCTTCGTGGCCTGTATCACCTGAGTGTACTTATCCCTTGGCTTCCAAAAGGGATCTGCCAGTAGGAGGTATCAGCAGAATGTGAGATGAGGGAGGAGAAAAAGGCTGGAGTGTTATTACGTGCCACACACACTGCTCCATGTCCGCAGGAGACTGGCTTTCGCTATGGACCTCTGTGGCCACAGGTCCCAAAGGCAGCTCTCGTCCATGGCTCCAGAGTTGCCAGGTTGCACTGACACAGTTCACTCCCTTGCCCCTTCAGGCAGAAGGGCAGTAACAACTTCCTGCTATCATTAGTCTCTGCACAACTCACCATCTCTTGTTGGTTTCCTTAATGCTGCCCACACCTCTGTAACTAGTCCGTTAAACTCTGTTCTGTTCATTCCTTTTAAGGTGTGTCATCTTGACTAATAAAGCACCTTACTATAAATAACTTACTATAATTTTCATCTCTCGAAAAATAAATTATGCTTTATATTCATGTAAAGCATAAACTCTTCACTTAATTCCAGTAGTTAAAATCAAATTAAGATAGTCTTCAGCTAGTCAAACAGAGGACCTCAGCTGAAGCAAAGGAAGAAATATATATGTTATATAACATTTATTAGAATTCAAAGACAAGCATAGTGTATATAATTTTCAAAAATTTCAAGGAATATGTAATGTTCATCAAATAAATATTATTCCTCTTCTCTTATGGGAGAGCAGGTAAGAGTTCAGCAATTCCCAGGAGTTCATCACTATGCATAAGAAAAAGAAAAAGAAAATCAAAAGTAAACCCTGGAATCTACCCAATTCAGTATAAGACAACAGGGGGTCCTTGGGTAGGACAGTCTCCACATACTGTTTCAAGTTTACAGCGCTCACTCCCACAAAAACATTTTTTTTTTGAGAGGAGGGGAGGCAGAGATAGACTCCTGCATGTGCCCCAACCAGGATGCACATCACCCTATGGGATGATGCTCTGCCCATCTGGGACATTGCTTCATTGTTCCTCAACCGAGCCGTTCTTAGCACTAGAGGCAAAAGGCCATGGAAACATCCTCAGCACCCGGGGCCAACTCTCTTCAATTGAGCCATGGCTGCAGGAGGAGAAGAGAGAGAAAGAAAGAGAGACAAGGAGAAGCAAGAGGGGGAGGGGTGGAGAAGAAGATGGTTGCTTCTCCTGTGTGCCCTGACCAAGAATCAAACCGGACATCCACAAGCCAGGCCGACACTCTACCATTGACCAAACTGGCCAGGGCCTATAAAAACTTTAAAATAATTGAGTCATGAGTGTTTTGGCTTACACCATTAGTGTAGTGCTTACTGACTACATGGGTGAACTAGTTTGGTTGCACTAAGCAAAAGAATATGCAGTAATGCAGCATCTGAGTGAGGAAGTTGGCGTCACTCATTTTTGTCATTATCTATTACTATAGTATAGTGTACAATACAGTATACTTAGGTCCTTTTCCTTTTTCTGTGGCTTAGTTGTGTTTTTATGTTCTAGATTATGATTTTACAACCCTGTTAGGATAGGTAAGTGACACAGGCTAGGGTGTGTTTTGACTTACACCAAAATTTAGGTTACATCACTGCTGTAGGAACCGAACTGTGGCATAACCTGAGGACCCCTGTATTTACAAGCTAAACAAACAACAAGCAAAAACCCAGAAAACTGTATCACCAACAAATAAAACATAGTGAGAAAAATCATAAAACAAAACTAGCACTGACAACTCTGCCTTTTCCCACTGACAAGTTCAACAAGACAAGGGCAAATCCCAACACTATAACTGGTTATTTCCAGTCCTTTGTCATTTCCTTTCAGCAATTACTGTGACTACTGGACCTCTGCAGGGTGTGATGATTCAATAGTCCATGTAAGCTCAAATTTAAAACATTAGCCACTAATATTGCTGTCAACACATTTAAAGCTGTTGTTGCTACACAACACTTTTAACACAAATAAGAGGATAATTTTTTTCCTTTGAAGTTTCTTCATATAATGAGCCTGTTATCCATCCCATGGAACAAAATGAAACACATACAAAAAGTGGCTAATTAGCATTCAGGAAGAGGATCTTTTTATTTGTACAGCTCTGTCTCCATAAATTTTCCAAAAGGATTCATCTTTACAAATATAAAACATTTAATTTAATTCTCAAATGGCTTGGAGAAATGCAAAGTTGATATAAAGGCTCTTTCTAATTCATAACATTCACCACACCACTCCCACTAAAACTCTCTTAAAGTGTTCAAATAGTTTTTTTTATTTTAAATATCATACATTTACATGAAGCTCTTAAACTCATTTTCTCATTTGATCCTTATAAGTCTGTGGAATAGTCAAGTGTTCCACAGGTAAGGATTAAAAAGCCAGAGAGCCTGACCTGTGGTGACACAGTAGATAAAGCATCGACCTGGAACACTGAGATTGCCAGTTGGACACCCCAGCCTTGCCCAGTCAAGGCTCATATGAGAAGCAACTACTACAAATTGATGCTCCCCACTGCTCTCCCTGCTTTTTTAATCTCTATCTCTTCTCTCTAAAATCAATAAACAACATCTTAAAAAAAGAAAAGTCAGAGAGCTAGGTATCTGGCTAAGCATCCTTGCAAGTAAATAAAAGAATTTGTTATTATCTCACAAATGGAGTAATGCTAGTGATTCGCACTAGTAATTCAACACAGAGCCTGCATGAAACCCAATAGCAGCAAGTGCTCACAGGCATAAATATCTCAGAAACCAAAACAAAGCTAATACTAAAAGATATCAACCGACCACAAGGATAGAGTACAGAATAGGAAAAAGAATAGCATAAATAAATCTAAACTGAAATTATGTATTTTTCTCTCAAAGGGAGAGTGACATAAAATGTATGTTTTTAATAAACACTTTCTTTAGCTTATGTATAGAACAACTCCTGATTAAAAGCACTCACGGTCAGAGAGATCACAGGAATGAGTTGCAGGATGGTTAGAAAGATAAAAGGGGACAAATCTGTCCACATAAACAGTGATAACTAGTCAAAACTAGCTTTGTCATTTATTCAATCAATATGAACTGTATAACCCATTGCCCAGTGTACTCTAGGAAATACTATGGTGAATAGAAAAAAATTATTGCATTCAAGCAGCTTGAAGCCTAGTTGAGAAGATAATACATACACACAGATAAAAAATTTCATTGATTTAACATTTTTTTTTGAGTGCAGTGCTTACAGCGAGGCACTGAGTTTGGCACTGTGAACAATACAAAAAATGAATGGAACAGACTTGGCCCTTCAGGAAGTAACAATCTGGTACAGAAGATAACAGTTATGCAGGTTTTGAACAGAGAACATGAGAAGGTCCAAATAAAATTCTATGTGAATTTCAAAGAGGAATATTCCTCACTGGGGTTTGGGGAAATGAAATTTGAAATAAAAGGAGTAGACACTTGAAATAAAAGGTATGCAGGATTTGGGTACCCACTGACTAGGGAGGAAAGACATTCTAAGTGAGGGTCAAATGTATGTAAAGGCAGTAACTTTGGAAAGTAAAGGGAAGTGAGAGGGAGCACTGAATACAGAAGGTTTTGGGGGAAGGATACCAGGTTATGTGGAAGAGTTTAATGGGAAGCATAGGGAAGTAAAATCAAGGGCATCTCAAATGGGAGTCTAAAAAGCTTATAAAAAAAATAGAACATAGAGTATCAAGAAGAGTTCTAAAGTCAATGATAAGAGGAAAGAAAAATTAGGTAGATAACTAGAGTAGATAATTCACTAGGGCCTAGAAAGGTAGACATGTTTCTGACAGGGTGTTCTAGGTAATATAATTTGATAAAAGCCATGATTCAAACCAGGCCAGCAACTCTTTGGTTGATACTCTTCCCTCTAAGTCCTAGGAACCGGCTTAATTTTGGTATTTTCTTAGATATATTACCTGTGAAATGACATTGGCCTAAATAACACCAAACCCCAGGAACTAAGGCTTTAAAAAGCACACACACAGATAACAATCCCATGCACCTCCGCCAACTCCTCCTCAAATCCTTTTTGGTAGGATACTTTTATTTTCGCTATTTTTTCCTAATTATAAAATTAATGCATGTTTTACTGTAGAATATCTAGCCTTTTCATTTATATTAATTTTAAAGATTTTATTGGTTTTTTTCCCCCAGGGACAGAGAGAGAGTCAGAGAGAGGGATAGATAGGGAGGAACAGAAAGGAATGAAAAGAGGTGAGAAGCATCAATCATTAGATTTTTGTTGCCACTGTGACACCATATTTGTTCACTGATTGCTTTCTCACATGTGCCTTGACCGCAGGCCTTCAGCAGACCTAGCCACCCCTTGCTGGAGCCAGCGACCCTGGGTCCAAGCTGGCGAGCTTTTGCTCAAGCCAGATGGGCCCGTGCTCAAACTGGCGACCTTGGGGTCTCGAACCCAGGTCTTCCGCATCCCAGTCCGATACTCTATCCACTGCGTCACCACCTGGTCAAGCTATATTAATTTTAATATGAACATAAAAACTCACAGTATGAGTAAACTAACTGCTGCAGTTCTATACTGAGAGCCAGTGTAGCTGAAAACTAGCCAAATGCCCAAGACTAGTATAATCAACCCAAAGATAACTTGGTCTTTCCAAGAATCATTTGGGGCTCTACCCTAAAATGCCAAAGGAGATTGCTTCTAGACCGCCTCCAGACTTTCACTGGAATGTATGAGTTAAAGAGGCCCAAAGGAATCTCTTAAGAGTCAAAAAAGGGCCCTTGCCACCCAAAAAAGATCAACCTAGCACACCAGAGGTTGTGGGTTCAACACCTAGTCAGGGCATGTATGAGAAGCAGTCAATGAATACACAATTAAGTGAACAAGTTGATGCTTCTATCTCTCTCAAATCAATGGGAAAAAATAATTTAAAAAACCCTGAATACAGTGAACACTAATACAGTCCCTTGGTTGGATACTCATCATATAAAGGTGTACAGGTTTAGGCATATTCATAGACAAATTTATTTTTATCAGAGATCTCCTAGATCAGAATAATTTCAACCTAAGTGGGTTTACAGGGATTAGAGCTAAATTCAGAAAACCAATGGGTCAGTGCTTACAGCTGTTTATAAATTTGTTTAATAGAAGACCTGGAAGACCTTCACGATAGAACCAAAAAAACCAAAAAAACCTAAAAAATAAATAAAACCAATGAATCAAATGTTTTTGTTGTTTTTTAGGTGAGAGGAAGGGAGATAATAGGGCAGATTCCCGCATGTAACCTGTCCAGGACCCACCCAAAAGCCTGGTCTGGGACCAATGCTTGAGTACCGCGCTATTTTCAGCACCTGAGGATGTCATGCTCATATAGAGCTATCCTCAGTGCCCAGGACCATTCTCGAACCAGTCCAGTCACTGGGTGTGGGAGGAGAAGAGGGAGAGAAGGGGTGAAGGTGGGGGAGGGAAGCAGATAGTCACTGCTCCTAGGAATGGAACCAGGATGTCCACACACTGGGCTAATGCTCTATCCACAGAGCCAATGGTCAGGGCCTATTGTTGGGTTTGTATGAGGACAGTTTGATCCAAAGATTAAGAGTATGAATTATATATTCAATCAGAACTGATATGAACCTCAGCTATGACTGAATGCAACTGTGTGACTTTGGGAAAGTTACTGTATTTCTCTACGTATAAGATACTGCCATGGAAAGGACACACCTTAACCTTAGGACCCAAAATTTGAAAAACAAATAAAGGTTTACATAAAGTTATTGAACTCAAGTTTTATTCATCATAAAATTCATACAACTCCTCATCACTGTCGAAACTCCCATCAATTAGCTTGTCCTCCACTGTGTCTGATGACGAATAACTGTCTTCATATATTGCCTTGTCCTAAGTTCTATCTATGGAATTTGAAATGCCACACTTCTTAAATGACTTGACAACGAACTCAATCTTGATATTATCCCAGAATCTTTTCACCCAGGTACAAACTTTTTTTTTTAATTAACTTTAATGGGGTGACACCAATAAATCAGGGTACATATGTACAATGAAAACATCTCCAGATTATCTTATTGAATTGTGCTGCATACCCATCACCCAAAGTCAAATTGTCCTCTGTCACCTTCTATCTGGTTTTCCCTGTACCCCTCGCCTTCCCCCTATTCCACCATCCCCTCCGTCCCCCCATTCCTTAACCACCACACTCTTGTCCATGTCTCATAGTCTCACTTTTATGTCCCACCAATGTATGAACTCATGCTGTTGTCAGTTTTTTTTTTCTGGTTCACTTATTTCACTCTGTATAATGTTATCAAGGACCATCCATTTTGTTCTAAATGATCCGATGTCATCATTTCTTATGGCTGAATAGTGTTCCATAGTATATATGTACAAAAGCTTTTTAATCCACTCGTCTTCTGACGGACACTTGGGCTGTTTCCAGATCTTCGCTATTGTGAACAATGCTGCCACGAACATGGGGGCGCATTTCTTCTTTTCGAACAGTGTTGTGGTGTTCTTAGGGTATATTCCTAAAAGTGGGATAGCCGGGTCAAAAGGCAGTTCGACTTTTAATTTTTTGAGGAATCTCCAAACTGTTTTCCACAGTGTCTGGTCTGCATTCACACCAGCAGTGCAGAAGGGTTCCCTTTTCTCTGCATTCTCGCCAGCACTTGTTCTGTGTTGTTTTGCTGATGAGTGCCACTCTGACTGGTGTGAGGTGATATCTCATCGTGGTTTTGATTTGCATTTCTCTAATGATTAGTGATGTTGAGCATTTTTTCATATGTCTTTTGGCCATCTGTATGTCTTCTTTGGAGAAATTTCTATTCATTTCTTTTGCCCATTTATTGATTGGATTGTTTGTCTTCCTGGTGTTGAGTTTTATAAGTTCTTTATAAATTTTGGTTATTAACCCCTTATAAGATGTGCTGTCGAATATGTTTTCCCATTGTGTGGTTTGTCTTTTTATTCTGTTCTTATTGTCTTTAGCTGTGCAAAAACTTTTTAGTTTGATATAGTCCCATTTGTTTATCTTGCCTTTTATTTTATTTGCCGGTGGAGATAAATAGGCAAATATATTGCTGCTATAGATGTCGGAAAGCTTGCTGCCTATGTTTTCTTCTAAGATGCTTATAGTTTCATGACTTACCTTTAAGTCTTTTATCCATTTTGAATTTGTTTTTGTGCATGGTGTAAGTTGATGGTCTAGTTTCATTATTTTGCAGGTAGATGTCCAATTTTCCCAGCACCATTTGTTGAAGAGGCTGTCTTTACTCCATTGTATGTTCTTTCCTCCTTTGTCAAATATCAGTTGTCCATAAAGGGGTGGGTTTATTTCTGGGTTCTCTGTTCTGTTCCATTGATCAATGTGCCTGTTCTTATGCCAGTACCAGGCTGTCTTGAGTATAATGGCCTTGTAGTAAACCTTGATATCCGAAAGAGTGATACCTCAGGCTTTATTTTTTCTTTTTAAGATTGCTTAGGCTATTCGTGTTCTTTTTTGTTTCTATATATTTTTTGGAATATGTTTTCTATATCTTTGAAGTATGTCATTAGTATTTTAATTGGTATAGAATTGAATTTATAAATTGCTTAGGGTAATATAGACATTTTAATGATGTTTATTCTTCCTATCCATGAGCACGGTATATGCTTCCACTTCTTTGTATCTTTCTTGATTTCTTTTATCAATGTTTTATAATTTTCCGAGTACAAATCCTTAACCTCCTTGGTTAAATTTACTCCTAGGTATTTTATTTTTTTGGCTGCAATAGTGAAGGGATTGTTTCCTTAATTTCTTTTGCTGACAGTTCATTGTTGGTATATAGAAATGCCTCTGATTTCTGAGTATTAATTTTGTATCCTGCCACCTTGCTGAATTCATTTATAAGGTCCAGTCGTTTTTTGACTGAGACTTTAGGGTTTTCTATATACAATATCATATCATCTGCAAATAGTGACAGTTTTACTTCTTCTTTTCCAATTTGGATGCCTTTTATTTCTTTTTCTTGCCTGACTGCTGTAGCTAGGACTTCCAGAACTATGTTGAATAAAAGTGATGAAAGTGGGCAACCCTGCCTGGTTCCTGATCTTAAGGGGATTGCTTTTAAATTTTGTCCATTTAGTATGATGTTTGCTGTGGGTTTGTCATAGATGGACTTTATCATGTTAAGGAATGTTCCTTGTATTCCCACTATACTGAGAGTTTGAGCATGAATGAGTGCTGGATTTTATCAAATGCCTTTTCTGTATCTATTGAAATTATCATGTGATTTTTGTCCTTCCTTTTGTTTATGTGATGAATCACATTGATTGATTTGCTAATATTGAACCAGCCTTGCCTATCCAGCTCCTGGTTTCATTGATCCTCTGTATTTTTTCCTTAGCCTCTATGTCATTTATTTCTGCTCTGATCTTTATTATTTCCTTCCTTCTACTTGTCTTGGGTTTTATTTGCTGTTGTTTTTCTAGTTCTTTTAGATACAGGGTCAGGTTGCTTATTTGAGCTTTTTTTAGCTTCTTATGATATGCCTGTAGTGCAATGAACTTCCCTCTCAGTACTGCTTTTGCTGTGTCCCATAAATTTTGAGTTGACGTATGCTCATTATCATTTGTTTCTAGAAACTTTTTTATTTCTTCTTTGATCTCAATGTTAATCCATTCATTATTTAATATCATGCTATTTAGTTTCCAAGTGTTTGAGTATTTTTGAGTTTTTCTTTTGTGGTTAATTTCTAGTTTCATGGCATTGGGATCAGAGAAAATGCTTGATATGATTTCAATCTTCTTAAATTTTTTGAGGCCATTTTTGTGTCCTAACATGTGGTCTATCCTAGAAAACGTACCATGAGCACTGGAGAAGAATGTATATTCTATTGCTTTAGGGTGAAAAGTTCTGAAGATATCTATTAAATCAAGTTGATCTAGTGTCTCCTTTAAGTCTGCTGTTTCTTTATTGATTTTCTTTCTTGTGGATCTATCCAGTGTTATTAGTGGAGTATTGAAAGCCCCTACTATGATAGTATTACTTTTTTTTTTTTTAATTTTTTTTAATTTTTATTTATTTATTCATTTTAGAGGAAAGGGAAAGAGAGAGAGAAAGAGTGAGAGAGAGAGAGAGAGAGAGAAGGGGGGGAGGAGCAGGAAGCTTCAACTCCCATATGTGCCTTGACCGGGCAAGCCCAGGGTTTTGAACCGGCAACCTCAGCATTCCAGGTCAACGCTTTATCCACTGAGCCACCACAGGTCGATAGTATTACTTTTAATCTCGCCCTTTATATCCATCAAAGTCTGCTTTATAAATGTCGGGGCTCCTATATTTGGTGCATAGATATTTTAATATTTATATCTTCCTGTTGAATTGTTTCCTTTATCATTATGTAGTGTCCTTCTTTATCTCTTACTACAGCCTTTTAAAGTCCATGTGGTCAGATATAAGTACCGCAACTCCGGCTTTATTTGCATTTCCATTTGCATGAAATATTTTTTTCCATCCTTTTACCTTCATTTTATGTGCATCTTTTGTTTTAAGGTGTGTCTCAAGTAGACAGCATATGTATGGGTCCTGTTTCTTTATCCATGCAGCTACCCTATGTCTTTTGATTGGATCATTTAATCCATTTACATTTAAGATTATTATTGATATGTAGTTGTTTATTGCCATTTTGTTCTTTAAAGCTGTATTTTTTTTTTTGCTATATTCTTTCTTCCCTTTGAACTGTTCACACCAGGCCTCTTAGAATCTCTTGCATAATTGGTTTGGTTTTAATGAATTCCTTGAGGTTTTTTTTGTCTGGAAAGCTCTTTATTTCTCCTTCAATTTTAAACGTTAGCCTTGTTGGATAAAGTAGTCTTGGTTGTAGGTTCTTGTTCTGCATTACTTTGATTATATCTTGCCATTCCCTTCTGGTCTCAAGTGTTTCTGTTGAGAAGTCCGATGTCATCCTAATGGAGGCTCCTTTGTAGGTGATAGCCTTTTTTTCTCTAGCAGCTTTTAAGATTTTTTCTTTATCCATTAGGTTTGGTATTTTAACTATGATGTGTATTGGTGTAGATCTTTTTGGGTTTCCCTTTAATGGAGTTCTGTGTGCTTCTTGAACATGTGGATTATTTCCCAGCCTTAATTTAGGGAAGTTTTCTGCTATGATTTGATTGAACACAGTTTCCATTTCCTGTCCTCTTTTCTCTTCTTCAGGCACCCCTATGATGCTAATGTTGTTTCTCTTCATGTTGTCACAGAGCTCCCTTAGAGTTTCCTCACATTTTTTGAATCTCTTTTCCTTTTTTTTCTCTGCTTCTGTAACTTTGTTTATTGTGTCCTCTAACTCTCTGATTCGATCCTCAGCGTGATTCATCCTGCTTTTAATTCCTTCCATTGTGGTCTTCAGTTCTGATACTGTATTTGTCATTTCTATCTGGCTCTTTTTTATTATTTCAATTTCATTTTTTATACTTGCTATCTCTTTATTTAGGTGCTCATAGTGACTATCCATTGTTGCTCTAATTTCTTTGAACATCCTAACTATCATTATTCTAAATTCTGCTTCTGGTAGTTTGGTTATATCTGGTTCATTCAGGTCCTTCTCTGGGGATTTCTCTAGGTTCATTTGGTTTGCATTCCTCTGCCTGCCCATTTTATCTGAGTATAAGCAAGTTGTGGCCACTGGAGTCCAGTAGGTGTTGCCTTTGTGTTCTCTAGCTGTGTTCTGTCTGCAGGCCTGCCACCCCCTGTGCCGCTGCCTAGGGCGGTTGGGTTTGGGCGTTGCCAGCGCCAGCTCACTGCAGCTATTGCTGTGATTTCCACTTCTCCTCCTCGGGAGGGGCTGTCACTCAAGTCACTAGCCTCAGCACCCAAGGCAGAGGTGAGCACCTTTGCTCAGCTGCGGACCCAGCCTGTTTCCGGAAGCTTACGCCAGCCCCCACATTCAGAGCCTGCTTGCCACAGTTTCGCGGGTTGGTTGGGGCTTTTGACGTGCTCTCAGCTGTGAACCTTTGCCCGTCCAGAATTTAGCCCCGCCCTTGAGGCCAGGGCCCTCCTGTGCAGGGTAAACCGCGGTTTATTGGGCCTGGCGTGTTTGCTGGCATGAGCTCAGCTGCTAGCTTCCGATTGTTCCGGATCCTACCCTGCCCCCATTTCGGAGCCAGCTCGGGCACGTAGGATGGTAATCCGCGGTTTCTCCGGCCGGGCGGGGCTTGCAGCGTGAGCTCAGCCGCGAACTTCCGCTGGTCTCAGTGTCTCCCTCGCCCCCGCGTTAGGAGCCTGCTCGCGCACACAGGATGGCACACCGCGGTTTCTCCGTCTGGGCGGGGTTGGCAGCGTGAGCTTAGATGTGAGCCCCTCGCCCGTCCCTGGTCTTAGCCCCGTCCCCGCGGTCAGGGCCGGCTTGCGCAGGGTTGCAGAGCAGATCTCTGCCCATTTTTTTCCCTGTAGGAGGGATTGCAGGAGGGCCCACAGCTAAAGGACCGCTTTTGTGCGTCCCCTCCGCCCCTGCTGGGCTAGACCGAGCTCACACCGGTTGTGCCTCCACCCACACCGACAGGACCGCGTTTCAGCGTCCTGCTGCAACCACACCCTTCAGCAACCCTCAGGGGGATAGAAGTGCCCTCAGTCTCCACACTGTAGGCCTGGGAGCTCCCTCCCTCTAAGCAGCTCTGCTCTAATTGCCGCGGGAGAGCTTGTTTGGCTAGTGTCTTGTCTCCCTTTGCTGGTATTGCTAGTTCCAGGGGAAATATTCGTTTTCGATTAGGGAAGTGACTTAGCCCAAGGGGCGGGGTGGCTGTCCCTCAGAGTGTCTCCATGCCTTCAGTTCACTCTTTGTTCCTGCTGCTCTGTTCCTCTCCTCTGTCCCAGTTCCCCGGAGCCCTGGGTGCGTGGTTGTGAGAGAGGCTTTCTGAGCTGTCCCTTTAAAAAGATTTTTGGGTCTGAGAAAACTCTGTTTTTCACAAACAGTATCCTCACTTGCTTCACAGCTCAATACTGTCCAAACGCCTCTTCTAGGCTCTGGGACTGGAGTCTGGGGCTTGGTTCCTGGGACCCAGGTCCCTCCCTCTCTGCCAAACTCTCCTCCCGCCACACGGGTCTCTCCGGGCTGCCGTTTGCTCCGGGGAGCTGGGCAGCCCTCTTCTCGTTTTCGCTATTCCTACCAGTCTCAATGTGGCTTCTGCAGTGTTCCTTGGTTGAAGAGTCCACTTAGTTTAGTTCAAAGTTGGTTTATCCAGATGATGGTTCTTAAAATTGAGTTATAATCCACTTTGGTTCTGGGAGTTGGAAGTAGGTACTTCCGCCTACTCCATCGCCATCTTCCCTCCCCGAAACCTATGTACTCTTATGGACCAATGTCCCCTGTTAAATTTAATTTTCTAAATAAAAAAATAAAGAAAAAACTTTCTTGGCTTTTATACATCCTGAAAAAGCCAACTACAGTCACTGATATGCTATGACTATTTCTGATTTATTAGTGCCCCTCTGCACCCAAGTCCTTCCTATCTTCTGAACCCCCACCTCATACAGCCCAGGTACAAACTTTTATAATTGGTTTCTTCACTCTTCCTGCTGGTGCCAAATTATCCCCAGAAGGCTTCATCCATTAGTTCCATTCATCTATCATGTCAGCTTTAAAGGGGTTGTTAATGCTGACACCAAGTGGTTGGAGCTGGGATGTCAAACCTGAGCTGGGATGTCAAGCCTCCAGGTATAATGGCAAGTTTTGTTTTTTGCTCTACAGCAATTTTCTTTGTGATTCTTGTTATGTGTGCCCTGAACTGATCAAGCACCAACAGGGCAGGTTTGCATAAAAACCCACCTGGTCTTCTTCATCCCATCCTAATCCATCCAATCCTTGTCATGAACGTGGACAATAACTCCTTGAGGAATGTCTTCTTTTGGCATTATTTTGCATTTGAAAATCAGTGTAGGAGGCAGCTTGGTTTCATCAGCACAGATGAAACCGGAGTCGCTTGCTGCCTATGTTTTCTTCAAGATAGAACAACTGTTTAATGGCTCTTTTCATGACCACTTGTCTTCACAGTTACAATTTTCACCTCCTTCTTATCAACAGTTCTGTTACTTGGGACATTAAATTGAAGGGGGACTTTGTCCATATATGAAATCTGTCCCAACTCAAACTACTGTATCTTCTGACGCTGAAAGACAAAATGATGAAATTCAAGAACCTCCTGCTCACAGTTTTCAGACATCTTTTGGGCAAGGCTGGTGCGTGTACACATGCTTAGTCCATTCCGTTTCATGAACCTGAAGCACCAGCTGTGTCCTTTAAAATCAGTAACATCTTTTTCATCAGCAATTCTTCTTGCCTCATGCTGAATCATCCTTGTGGACACAGGAATTCCAATTTCCCTTTGCTGTTCAATCCATATCTTCAATTCTCTCTCTAAATCAGGCCATTTTGCTGACCTGCCTCTCATGGACTTCTTCTGTCGTGATGATTTCAGTAGAGTTTCTTCCTCCCGCAGCCAGTCTCGGATTGATTTCTCAGTTAAAGGAGGACCAACCTTATGTTGAGCAGCACGATTTCTATTTACTTTTGCAAACTGGATCACTTTTTATTTTTAATTTTAATGGGGTGACATTAATAAATCAGGGTACATATGTACAACGAAAACAACTTCAGGTTATCTTATCATTCAATTATGTTGCATACCCATCACCAAAAGTCAAATTGTCTTCTGTAACCTTCTATCTGGTTTTCTTTGTGCCCCTTCCCTCCCCCCCTATTTACTCCCCCCACCACGTAACCAACACCCTCTTGTCCATGTCTCATAGTCTCACATTTATGTCCCACCTATGTATGAAATCATGCTGTTCTCAGTTTTTTCTGTTTTACTTATTTCACTTCGTATAATGTTATCAAGATCAATCCATTTTGTTGTAAATGATCCGATGTCATCATTTCTTATGGCTGAGTAGTATTCCATAGTATATATGTACAAAAGCTTTTAAATCCACTGTCCTCTGACGGACACTTGGGCTGTTTCCAGATCTTCACTATTGTGAACAATGCTGCACGAACATGGGGGCGCATTTCTTCTTTTCTAACAGTGCTATGTTGTTCTTAGGGTATATTCCTAAAAGTGGGAAAGCTGGGTAAAAAAGTAGTTCAATTTTTAACTTTTTTGAGGAATCTCCATACAGTTTTCCACAGTGGCTGCACCAGTCTGCATTCCCACCAGCAGTGCAGGAGGGTTCCCTTTTCTCCACATCCTCGCCAGCACATGTTCTGTGTTGTTTTGCTGTTGAGCGCCATTCTGACTGGTGTGAGGTGATATCTCATTGTGGTTTTAATTTACATTTCTCAAATGATTAGTGATGTTGAGCATTTTTTCATATTCCTATTGGCCATCTGTATGTCCTCTCTGGAGAAATTTCTATTCATTTCTTTAGCCCATTTTTTTATTGGATTCTTTGTCTTCCTGGTGTTGAGTTTTATAAGTTCTTTATAAATTTTGGTTATTAACCCCTTATCAGACGTGCTGTTGAATATGTTCTCCCATTGTGTGGTTTGTCTTTTTATTCTGTTCTTATTGTCTTTAGCTGTGCAAAAACTTTTTAGTTTGATATAGTCCCATTTGTTTATCTTGCCTTCTATTTCATTTGCCTGTGGAGATAAATCGGCAAATATATTGCTGCTACACATGTTGGAGAGCTTGCTGCCTATGTTTTCTTCTAAGATGCTTATGGTTTCACAGCTTACATTTAAGTCTTTTATCCATTATGGGTTTCTTTTTGTGAATGGTGTAACTTGATGGTCTAGTTTCATTTTATTGCAGGTAGATGTCCGATATTCCCAACACCATTTGTTAAAGAGGCTGTCTTTACTCCATTGTATGTTATTTCCTCTCTTCTGAAATATCAATTGTCCATAAAGATGTGGGTTTATTTCTGGGTTCTCTGTTCTGTTCCATTGATCTATGTTCCTGCTCTTATGCCAGTACCACGCTGTCTTGAGTACAATGGCCTTGTAGTAAACCTTGATATCTGGAAGAGTGATACCTCCTGCTTTATTTTTTCTTTTTAAGATTGCTGAGGCTATTCGTGTTCTTTTTGGTTCCATATAAATTTTTGAAATATGTGTTCTATATCTTTGAAGTATGTCATTGGTATTTTAATTGGTATTGCATTGAATTTATAAATTGCTTAGGGTAATATAGACATTTTAATGATGTTTATTCTTCCTAACCATGAGCACAGTATATGCTTCCACTTGTTTGTATCTTCCTTGATTTCTTTTATCAATGTTTTATAATTTTCCGAGTACAAGTCCTTAACCTCCTTGGTTAAATTTACTCCTAGGTACTTTATTTTTTGGTTGCAATAGTGAAGGGATTGTTTCCTTAATTTCTTTTGCTGACAGTTCATTGTTGGTATATAGAAATACCTCTGATTTCTGAGTATTAATTTTATATCCTGCCACCTTGCTGAATTCATTTATCAGGTCCAGTAGTTTTTTGACTGAGACTTTTGGGTTTTCAATATACAATATCATATCGTCTGCAAATAATGACAGTTTTACTTCTTCGTTTCCAATTTGGATGCCTTTTATTTCTTTTTCTTGCCTGATTGCTGTAGCTAGGACTTCCAGAACTATGTTGAATAAGAGTGGTGAAAGGGGGCACCCCATCTAGTTCCTGATCTTAAGGGAATTGCTTTTAATTTTTGTCCATTTAGTAGGATGTTTGCTGTGGGTTTGTCGTAGATGGCCTTTATCATGTTAAGGAATGTTCCCTGTATTCCCACTTTACTGAGAGTTTTGAGCATGAATGGGTGCTGGATTTTATCAAATGCCTTGTCTGCATCTATTGAAATTATCATGTGATTTTTGTCCTTCCTTTTGTTAATGTGATGAATCACATTGATTGATTTGCGAATATTGAACCAGCCTTGCCTCTCCAGAATCAATCCCACTTGATCATGGTGTATGACTTTTTTCATATATTGCTGGAACCGGTTGGCTAATATTTTGTTGAGAATTTTAGCGTCTAAATTCATCAGGGATATTGGCCTATAATTTTCTTTCTTTGTGTTGTCTTTGCCCAGTTTTGGAATCAGAATTATGCTCGCCTCATAAAAGGAGTTTGGAAGTCTTCCTTCCTCTTAAATTTTTTGAAATAGCTTGAGGAGGATAGGAGTTAGTTCTTCTTTGAATTTTTGATAGAATTCACTTGTGAAGCCATCAGGCTCAGTACTTTTCTTTTTTGGTAGATTTTTGATAACTCTTTCGATATCATTTGTTGTAATTGGTCTGTTTAGGTGTTCTGATTCTTCCAGATTGATTTTTGGAAGATTATATGATTCAAGAAATTTGATCATTTCACCTAGGTTGTCTAATTTTTGACATAGGGTTCTTCATAGTATTTACTTACATTAGTTTTTATTTCTGTTGTGTCAGTTGTTGTTTCTCCACTCTCACTTTTAAATTTATTTATATGAGTCCTCTCTCTTTTTTCCTTGGTGATTCTAGTTAAAGGTTCATCAATCTTGTTTACTTTTTCAAAGAACAAGCTCCTTGTTTCATTGATCTTCTGTATTGTTTCCTTAGCCTCTATGTAATTTATTTCTGCTCTGATCTTTATTATTTTCTTCCTTCAACTGGTCGTCAGCTTCATTTGCTGTTGTTTTTCTAGTTCTTTTAGATGCAGGGTCAGGTTGCTTATTTGAGCTTTTTCTAGCTACTTATGGTATGCCTGTAGTGAAATGAACTTCCCATCTCAATACTGCTTTTGCTGTGTCCCATAAATTTTCATTTGATGTATGCTCATTATCATTGGTTTCTAAAAACTTTATTTTTTCTTTGATCTCATTGTTAATCCATTCATTATTTAATAACATGTTATTTAGTTTCCAAGTGTTTGAGTATTTTTCAGTTTTTCTTTTGTGGTTAATTTCTAGTTTCATGGCATTGTGATCAGAGAAAATGCTTGATATCATTTCAATCTTCTTAAATTTGTTAAGACTATTTTTGTGTCCTAACATGTGGTCTATCCTAGAAAATGTACCATGAGCACTTGAGAAGAATGTATATTCTACTGCTTTAGGGTGAAAAGTTCTGAAGATATCTATTAAATCGAGTTGATCTAGTGTATCCTTTTATGTCTTCTGTTTCTTTTATTAATTTTCTTTCTTGAGGATTCATTCAGTGATGTTAGTGGGGTATTGAAATCCCCTACTATTATAGTATTGCTGTTAATCTCACCCTTTAAAATCATCAAAGTCTGCTTTATGTATGTTGGGGCTCCTATATTTGGTGCATATATATTTGTAATAGTTATATGTTCCTGTTGAATTGTTCCCTTTATCATTATGTAGTGTCCTTCTTTATCTCTTACTACAGCCTTTGTTTTAAAGTCTATTTTGTTACATATAAGTATTGCTACCCCGGCTTTTTTTTCATTTCCATTTGCATGAAAATTTTTTTCCATCCTTTTACCTTCAGTCTATGTGCATCTTTTGTTTTTAGATGTGTCTCTTGTAGACAGCATATGTATGGGTCCTGTTTCTTTATCCACGCAGCTACCTTATGTCTTTTGATTGGATCATTTAATCCATTTACATTTAAGGGAATTATTGATATGTAGTTATTAATTGCCATTTTATTCTTTAAAGCTGTATTCTTCTTTGGCTATATTCTTTCCTCCCTTTGAACTGTTAACAATAGGCCCCTTAGTATCTCTGGAAGAATTGGTTTGGTTTTTATGAATTCCCTGAGGCTTTTTTTATCTGGTAAGCTCTTTATTTCTCCTTTAATTTTGAATGGTAGCTTTGCTGGATAGAGTAATCTTGATTGTAGGTTCTTGTTCTGCATTACTTTGAATATATCTTGCCATTCCCTTCTGGCCTCAAGTGTTTCTGTTTAGAAGTTGAACGTCATCCTTATGGGGGCTCCTTTGTACGTGATAGCCTGTTTTTCTCTAGCACCTTTTAAAATTTTCTCTTTATCCCTTAGCTTTGGTATGTTAACTATGATGTGTCTTGGTATAGATTTCTTTGGGTTTCTCTTTAATGAGGTTCTGTATGCTTCTTGAACATGTGAAATGTTTTCCAGCCTTAATTTAAGGAAGTTTTCTCCTATGATTTGATTGAACAAAGTTTCTATTTTTTGTTCTCTCTCCTCTTCTTCAGGAACCCCTATGATGCGAATGTTATTTCTCTTCATGTTGTCACAGAGCTCCCTTAGAGTTTCCTCACTTTTTTTTTAACTTTTTTATTTTTTATTCATTTTAGAGAGGAGACACAGAGTGTGTGAGAGAGAGAGAGAGAGAAAGAGAGAAAGGGGGGAGGAGCTGGAAGCATCAACTCCCATATGTGCCTTGACCAGACCAGTGCAGGGTTTTGAACTGGCGACCTCAGTGTTCCCAGGTCGACGCTTTATCCACTGCGCCACCACAGGTCAGGCTCCTCACTTTTTTTGAGTCTCTTTTCTTTTTTCTTCTCTGCTTCTGTGCCTTTATTTATTGTGTCCTCTAACTCTTGATTTGACCATCAGCCTTATCCGTCCTGCTTTTAATTCCTTCCATTGTGGTCTTCAGTTCTGATACTGTATTTGTCATTTCTGTCTGATTCTTTTTCATTATTTCAATTTCCTTTTTTATACTTGTTATCTCTTTATTTAGGTGTTCGTAATGACTATTCATTGTTGCTCTAATTTCTTTGAACATCCTAACAATTATTATTTTAAAATTTGCATCCAGTAATTCAGTTATATCTGGTTTATTCAGGTCCTTCTCTGAGGATTCCTCTTGATTCATTTGGGTTTCATTTCTCTGCCTTCCCATTTTATCTGTGTATTAGAAGGTTGTGGCCATGGGAGTCCAATGGGTGTTGCCTTTGTGTTCTCTAGGTGTGGTCTGTCTGCAGGCCCACCACCCCCTCTGCTGCTGCCTATGGAAGTTGGGTATGGGCGTTGCCAGCACTGGCCCACCTCGGCTGTTGCTGTGATTTCCACCTTTCCTCCGCGGGAGGGGCTGTGTTCTGGTGCCCAGCTCTACAAACAAGCCTCAGGCTGCCTGGGCTTTCGCCTTGCCCCACAGGTTGGGTTGCGCACTGCACTTAAGCCACAAGCCTCAGCACCAAGGGTAGAGGTGAGCACCTTTGCTCAGTTGAGGACCCAGCCTGTTCCTGGGCTTCCGCCCAGCTCCTGCGGTCAGAGCCTGCTCGCCACAATTTCTCGGGTTTGACGGGGCTGCTGACGTGCACTCAGCTGTGAGCTTTAGCCCCACCCCTCAGGCCACAACCTGTCTGCGCAGGATCGCAAACCACGGTTTATTGGGAGGGCATGCCTGCTAGCGTGCACTCAGCTGTGAGCTTTCGCTCATCTGGAGTTCTAGCCCTGCCCCTGCATTCAGAGCCAATTCAGGCTCGCAGGATGGAAACTGGGGTTTCTCTGGCCAGGCGGGCTGCTGGCGTGTGCTCAGCCACGAGTCTCCACCTGTTCCTTGTCCTAGTCCTGCCCCCATGGTCAGGGCCAGCTTGAGCAGAGTCCGGGGTCACAGAGGAGATCTCTGCCCGTTCCTGGCCTCCCACTTTCCCCCCGCAGGTGGGGTTACAGGCGGGCCCGCAGCTGCCCAACCACTTTCGCATGTCCTCTCTACCCCTGCTGGGCTAGACCAAGCTCACACCGGCTGGGCCTCCACCCCCACTGACAGAACCATGTTTCCACGTCCTGCCGCCCCTATCCCTCCAGCAAACCCTCAGCAGTGTTGGTAGGGGCACCGCAGCCAGACCCTAACACTCCATACTGTAGTCCTGGAAGCTCCCTCCATCTAAGCAGCTCTGCTCTAATTGCCACGGGACAGCTTGTTTGGCTGGTGTCCTGTCTCCCTTTACTGGTATTGCTAGTTCCAGGGGAAATATTCGTTTTTGATTAGCGAAGTGACTTAGCCCATAGTGTTTCTCCCTGTGCCTTTAGTCCACACTCTCTTCCCGCTGCTCTGGTGCTCTCCTCTGATCCCGTTCCCCGGAGCCCTGGGTGAGTGGTTGTGAGAGAGGTTTTCTGCGCTGTCCCTTTAAGAAGAATCTTGGGTCTGAGAAAACTGTCTCTTTCTCACAAATAGTATCCTCACTTGTTTCACTGCTCGATACTGTCCAAACGCCTCTTCTAGGCTCTGGGACTGCAGCCTGGGGCTTTGCTCCTGGGACCCAGGTCCCTCCCTCTCCACCAATCTCCCCTCCCACCATGCGGGTCTCTCCGGGCTGCCGTCGCTCCGGGGAGCTGTGCAGCCCTCTTCACGTTTTCGCTTTTCCTACCCATCTCAATGTGGCTTCTTTAGTGTTCCTTGGTTGAAGAGTCCACTTAGTTTAGTCCAAAGTTGGTTTATCCAGATGATGGTTCTTAAAATTAAGTTATAATGCACTTTGGTTCTGGGAGTTGGAAGTTGGTATGTCTGCCTACTCCATCGCCATGTTGCCATCCAAGCACTGGATCACTTTGAACTTGAATTCAGGAGTGTATGAAAATCTTTTCTGAGCCATTTCTGGGTAGAATGTGGCAAAACGTAACTTACCATAATATGCCGGTAATGAGTGCAAAACAATGAGCGCAAAGACAACAAGTGCGAAAAAGCGGGAAATGCAAGAAAAATAAACTACAACTACTGTTTAAGACACACCCAGTTTTAGACCCCAGATTTTTTTTAAAAGGGTGCATCTTATACATGGAAAAATATGGTACTTAATCATTAGAATATTTATGAAAATAGAGATAGTACCTGTGATAATTAACGATAAAAATTAAGGTAGTGTAGTGGATAAAGCCTCGACCTGGAATGCTAAGGTGAACAGTCGATAACCCTGGGCTTGTAGGGGCAAGGCACATATGAAAAGCAACTATGAGCTGATGCTTCCCGCTCCTCCCTTCTCCTTTCCCTCTTTCCCCCCCTCTCTAAAAATCAATAAATATCTTTTAAAAAATCTCACTTAAAACAATAAATATAAAAATATATGGAAGATTATCATTAAATGGCAGTTTATTAATAATAAGTAATCATTACTAATTTACACAGAAATCTACTATCCTTAAATAATTAGTGCTATTTACCTTATTTAAATTATAAAAATGTACATATTTATTATAGGACATTTAGAAACAGTCATTTTAACTTCATAGTCCAGAAATAACTGTAAGTCTGTGCATTGTCAAAAGCATCTATAATACTTGGGCCTATTTTCTTTCTTTCTTTTTTTTCTCAGGGACAGAGTGAGAGTCAGAGAGAAGGATAGATAGGGACAGACAGACAGGAACGGAGAGAGATGAGAAGCACCAATCATTAGTTTTTCGTTGCCGTTGCAACACCTTAGTTGTTCATTGATTGCATTCTCACACGTGCCTTGACCGCGGGCCTTCAGCAGACCGAGCAACCCCTTGCTGGAGCCAGCAACCTTGGGTCCAAGCTGATGAGCTTTTTGCTCAAGCCAGATGGGCCCGTGCTCAAGCTGGCGAGCTCAGGGTCTCGAACCTGGGTCTTCCGCATCCCAGTCCGACACTCTATCCACTGCGCCACTGCCTGGTCAGGCCTATTTTCTTTTTAATGGACCATATTTGTAAAGTGAGATATATTTTAAGTTTCCATCATAGAATTATTGAACACTGGAAATTTCATTCCCCTCCCACCAAGAAAAAAGCAAAGCAAACTAGGTGTGGTGCTACCTTGAATGCTCTATACTGCATCATACTTATTCTTTTTTTTTTTTCCAGAATTGTACCATTTTATTAATTAGGTGATAGTGTCACACTGAGTCAGTCAGTTTATGATTTCTTCAGAAATACCTTGTAGGGAGTTTGTGTCTCATTAGAGGATGAGAGGAGCAGACAGATTAATGTCCATATGTTACAACATTATTAATTACAGAGTCAGGTTGTTCACAGGGTAGATAATTTTACTGTGACTATGGTGTCAGCCATTAACTGAGTCTATAAGGGGATTGGGTTGAAGAGAAGGCCCACTATGATTTGCTCACATTCAGTGGAGAAGGGTGACGAGAATTAGAGCATCAAGTTAGAGAAATGTTAAATGTTTTCTGGTTTGTGTAGGTTTCCCATCCATTTTTCCATTCAAAGCAGAGATTTCTTCTGTGAAACCCCTGAATGATAATCTTTAAGAGCATGTAATTTGTAGCTCAGTGGGAGTTTCACCAACTATATTACAATTATATTTCTTAGTGTAAATCTGCTTAATGCATTTCGGCCAAGGCAGGGATAAGCATTATCCAGCAGATTTTCTACCATATGATTTTTAAAAATTATGCCACCTTTAATCAATTTACACCAACTAATGCTTAATTAGGAGTATCAGCAGTCAACTGCTAAAAATGTCCTTAACAATAGACTGGTAGAGTCAGAATAACAGGAGATATTGAGAAGTCAAACTTCCTGATTAGCTGATATTTAAATATTCACATTTTATTTTTATTGATTTTAATTTATTGTGTTTACATAGATTCTAGTATCCCCCTGAATGCATCCTCCCCTCCCCCATGTTCCCCTCAATATCCCCCTTACCCTCCTCCTCACAAAACCCTCTCCCCTTCCCTCCAGGATTATCCCATCCTATCCTATAAGGCTGGTCTCTTGTGAAGTATTTTACAATTCCTCTCAAACCCATGATCTCATCTTCCCTGATCCCCATAGGTCTCATATAGCACTTCTGCTCTGCAGTATAGAGATCCATGTTCTTTTCTTATCAGTCACTCCCTCCCTGCCCTTAACCTTGTTCTGTCTCCTAACGCTGCGCCTTTTAACCTGAGATTGTGAACCACCTAAAATTATAGTGTTTCTGTAAGTACAAATACATTTTCCTGAAGAAAATCCATTTTTTTTCATCAAATTCTCAAAAAGGGTCTGAGACTCACAAAAAGTAGGGGACTCCAGTCTAGGGGAAGGATTGTGATTTAATTATCCTTGGAGCCTCTACACTGCTTAGCCTCTGCCTTTATATGGATAAATATTTTTTGGTTTAAAATTTTACTATTAAATCATAAAATCCATGTTAGGTTTTTGTTTAATGCAATATTTTAAATTAATATTTTCCTCATATAATTTCCTCATTCCCTCATCTTAATATAGACTGTTTCTGAAAGGAGGATGGTGGTTACCAGGTGCTGTGGGGAGGGAGCCATTGAGAGTTATTGTTTAATGGGTACACAGTTTCAGTTTGGGAAGATCAGAGACTTCAGGCGATGGATGGTGGTAATGGTTACATAATAATGTGAGTGTATTTAATGCTACTCGACTGGTATTATATATTTTACTGCAATAAAAAAATACTGCTTTTTATTCTCATATAATATTAAACACCTATAACAAGCAGACTCTTCACCAGATAAAAGAAATAAGAAAACATACTGGTTAAATTTTAGGATATAAGAAAGAAATCCTCAAAGGAGAAGCAAATTTTAACCCCAATCTACATGTTGTTGGTTTGAGAGTCTAAGCACAAATTCAAATGGGATGATACAATCATAACTCTTGTTCAAACAGGGGAGCTTTTATCTGAATAAACAAAGGCAGCTGCTTAGGGACTTCAGTTTATCTATGTGAAGCAAATTAAACTTTTTCACGGTACCAAGTCACAACTCAAAAAATAAATGATAATTTAGTCCAATTTTATCCATGCATTATCAACATGAATAATGTAAGCATTTTGGATACCTGCAATAGGCATTTCAAGGAGTCAGGAACATATTTTAGTCAATAAACATTTAGTGAGTATTATTAAGATTGAGAAATATACAAGTCTCAAAGCTACTTTACAAAAAGAAACTGCAGGCTATATATATAATCAGCATACTACAGTATGAGTATGCTGATTATAAAAAGGAAGAATTATTTTCCTGTTATTTCACTTTACTACCATCTCATATTTTATACTTTGCCTCACTGAAGAAATTCTCAGAATCCATTAGTTTGCAAATATATTTAAACATTAAAAATATCCATGTTCACATGCTACTGATATTTCTAAACATTATATTTTATCAAAACATAGATTCTCAACCTTTTGATGATTAAATGTCAGTGATACATCTTGGTTATTTATTACAAATAAATAACTGATTTGCAAAGATATTTAAATATTTCCCAAAAGTCCTTATATATAAGAAAGATTTACAAATATTTCTTCAGTGGAATCTAGGAAAGTCCTTAGAAACAGATTTAACATAAAAAACTAACTGTGAATAATGAAATTCCATATCATAAAAAAATATACCCAACTGTAATGAAGCATTGTATATTTGAAGTAAGCTAATATGTTTATTGCTCTCTTGACTTTAACGTTAAATAATTAGCAGAATATAAAATTTTCCCATAGTTACATTTACCAAAAGCCAAACTTCCCTAATATTTACTCTTATTTAGGGGTATGTATGAAATAAATATTTATTTAGTGCCCACCAGGTATCAGGTACTATGCTGTAAGTGCTAGACAGCTGTAACCCCACACAGCAGTCCTACTTGAATAAAATCGAGTGCTACTGCTTTTCTAGAACACAAATTTACATCACCACCTCTTCAACTTTATGTTTTGAAAATGTAATCATTCTAATAATAGTTCAAAAATTCAATTTATGAATCTGATCTGTAAAGGAAAGGTTATAAATGATTATGCTTCCCTGTCACAAAGTTTGTTTCTCTGTATGGCAATAGCAAACTACCAAAGATAGCATAAACTATTTTAAACTTTAAGATTTACCTGAAATGGGAATATTCTGTGAGACTGATAACTGCACATCTCCAGTTCCTGGTGGCATGTCAACAACTAAATAGTCCAGTTGACCCCAATCTACCTAAAAATCAAGATGATGAAAAAAACATCATTTTATAATAACTGCAGTAAAAATAAATGTATTAATAACAAATATAAAATAATAGCTTTCACTAGAGCCATTATTAAAAGCCAGGGAATGTGCCAAGGATAGATATATGAATGATAAGGTTAATTTTCCAAATGATGCCCTCCTCTCCCACTATCCACATACGCTAATGATGAACCAATTTTGCAATAGGCTTCTACTCAGGACCAATTATTTTTCTTTGGGAACAGACCATATTTTACCTAAGAAAGCCAAAGGAAGAAAGGGAGGGAGGGAGGGAGGGAGGGAGGGAAGAAAGAGAGAGAGAGAGAGAGAGAGAGAGAGAGAGAGAGAGAGAGAGAAAGAAAGAAAGAAAATGATTTGACTTTGGGTGATGCGCATACAACATAATCAACAGTTCAAACGCTATAGAAATGTTTACCAGAAACCTATGTACTCTTGTGGATCAATGTCACCCTGTTAAATTTAATTTTCTAAATAATTTTTTATAAAAGAAAATAAATAATAAAAGTATATGTAAAAAGAAATGAGAGAATGATAATACAAATAGAGCAAAATGTAATAATTAGTGAATCTGAGTAAAGGGTATATAGATGGGAGTTCTCTATACTATGATTCTTGTAACATTTCTATAAGTTTGAAATTATTTCTAAATAAAATGCTAAAAGAATTAAACAAAAAAGAAAAATACCAGAAAGCCGCCTGACCAGGCAGTAGTGCAGTGGATAGAGCATCGGACTGGGATGTGGAGGACCCAGTTTCGAGGCCCCGAGGTCGCCGGCTTGAGCACAGGCTCATCTAGGTTGAGCAAGGCCCACCAGCGTGAGTCTAAGGTCACTGCCTTGAGCAAGGGGGTCACTCACTCTGCTGGAGCCCCCTGGCCAAGGCACATATGAGAAAGCAATCAATGAACAACTAAGGTGCCACAACAAAGAATTGATGCTTCTCATCTCTCTCCCTTACTGTCTGTTTGTCCCTATCTGTCCCTCTCTCTGTCTCTCCCTGTCTCTGTCACACACACACACACACACACACACACACACACACACACAATAATAATAATAATAATAAATAAATAAATAAATAAATAAATAAAAAATAAAAGAAAAACAGAAAGCCTTAGATTTTTGTCTTTTACATGAAAACCCTAGCATTTTCTATGGCAGATTCTAATAGAATTTTTTAAAGTTTATTATTTTTCTTTTATAAAACACAAAAATAATGAAAACCAAAACTTAAACATAAGAAAATTTTAGAGCTATAACTAGAGTTTCAATACTACAATATTTTGATTATTTGTTTCTAGGCATTTGTCTAAGTATGTACATCTAGAAAGTTCAGCTATATAATCAAGCCCTTAATGATCAGCCTCAATTGGACAGGTCTCAAAGGCACCTCAGGCTCTTTTCTCATCAGAAAGTTCTCCCTTTAAGTCCCCAGTCCCAGTTAAAAGGAGGGTCTTAAGATTCCCTCAGTTGCCAACTTATTTCTTTCTTTTCCCTCACTGTCGTAGTCATTTATTCTGCCTTCTAAAACTCTCTCAAATGTATCCACTTCTCTCTTCCTCACTGCCAAGAACCCAACGGAGGTCACAAGCAACTACAGTAAAGTCTTTGAACCAATCTCTCTGTTCCAGCGTTGCTCATCCAGTCTGTTCCTAACACCAGTGAAAAATGGTCCATCTAATAAAATGCAAGTTGATAATGCCAGCTTTTTGTTTTTGTGAGTGTTTTTGCTTAAAACTGTTCAATTGGTTTTAAGATAAAGTCAGAGTTTAAGCTCCAAACACTCTGCTTGGTCTTCTTCATTTGCTAATTCCTCCTCATTCTCCAGATCCTGGTTTGAAATTCATTTCCCCTAACTTCCCTTAGATTAGATATGGTGTTCCTACTATGTACTTCTCCTATTCATTCATTCATTCATCATTCATTCACTCACTCAGTAAATGTTTATTGAGTACTTACTACATATTATGCATTGAGCTAGGTATTGATAATTAAATAGTATCATGGCCTCACAGAATTTATTATATAGAGGGAGACACATATTAAGCACATAATGAGATAACCTGTGCAAAGAAAAAAAGGTTAGTAAATGTGAGAAACCAAACAAAGATCTCTAGCAATGATGAAGGGAAACGGTCACATTCATTTACTATTGTTTCACAATCTGTCTTCTCATGAACCTAGAGGTGAGTTAGAATGCCCGGCACAGAATGAACACACTGGAGATGTTTAATAACTTTTCATTCAAGGACTGAATGAATAAATGAACACATGCAAAGGTTCAATAATTTTTTTAACAAACGTGAAAATTACACTGTGTATTTATCATCCCATATTTTGCTTCTTAAAATGTAATAATGTGAAATAAGTTTTTTTTCATATAAGCATATATTTTTAAAATTAAAAGTTAGATGATATTGGCTCAAATGGATTAACTCATGTACTAACACATTTATGCAACACATATTTATTAATACTTGATTAGGTGCCAGGCACTGTTACAGGTGATGGGGACAGAGAAGTGAACAAGTAAGGTTCCAGCCACCATGAAACTAACATTTTAGTATGGGAGACAGAAAGACAGAAAGACAAACAAATCAGAGTAAAAACTGTTATGAAGAAAACAAGTATCCCTTACGGTACAAAATGATTTGATTTCTGATTTAGATATCCCAAATCAAATAGCAAGAAATATTTTGAAAATATTTTCAATTCCTGAATTTCAAAAAGCAGGTAGTAAAGTTCAGATAGGAAAAGATTCATCAAAGAATTTCTTCAAAACTCTTCAGTTGCCATAGTAAGGTGGTGAAGAATGCTCTTGACCAGTAGAGGGAAAATGGAATAGCTGTAGGTGCTTCTCGAAACAGGGTGGTCAGAGTCCTACGCGAAGTGAGAAACCAATCAATGGAGTTATCTGAAGGAAAGCCTTCCAGGCAGAAGCACAGCAACTGCCAAGGCCCCAAGATTAGGAGTGTGCTTGGCACACTCAACATATCACTAAGAAGTCAGTACAGACTTTCTAAAACAGCATACCCCAAACATGGGTATTTCTTCTTCTCTGAGTTTATTTCATTTGAAACATTTATTTTTTCTTGAAACATTTATAGTGCAGGCATTATAGATTGACTTGTTTTAGGGGAATTCTATGGTATTTTCCAAATACAAGTACTTGATACTGGTTTAATGACACATTTTAAGAAAATGATGAAATGATGAACATGAAATAGTTTGTTTTCAATACTATATAGGGTTCCTTGGTTTGAAAAATAGCTACCTTAAAGTCACCCATGACCATAATGTATGAAATTATCTACAAAAAAAGATAAATGACATTTTTCATTTTATATCCTCTGCACTATAACTTTTAGCACTGGCAGACTGACAAAGCCTCCATTTCAGAGAACATCAAAGGACTGCTGCTGAGAATTTATCATGTTGTTCCTTGGTATTTAATCATATTTATCATGTTGGTTCCAATTTCAGAAAAGAGAACTGTTAAGGCTTCAAGGAACTAAAAATACTTCACTGTTAAGGTAATTCCAGATTACTCTTAAACTGAATTTAAACTCTCTGAAAGAAAGAACGTGGTCCTAAATTTCCTCACACAGTAGGAGTTTTACAAAGGCTTGCTGACTTGAACTGAACTGAACTGACATCAGAATCTGAGTTCCAGTTTTATAGCATTCATCAATACTAACTCTGAAATATATCGGCTGCTAGGAAATTCTAGTTCTCTTCTAAAAAGCCATCAAAGCATTGATTTTAGAATTATTGGGATTCTCCAGATTCTACCTCATGTTTGTTCACTCCTATAAATGTGTTACTAAATGTAGGGAACCATTTAGAGTACCAGCAAAACACCCAGGTAGCTCATTTAGTAAAACCCAGTGGCAATCCAGATTTTGTGTGGCCTGGTGCATATACAATTCGGGTGGTCCTCTCTAAGAATAAGAATACAAATTTAAAAATGCAAAATTAGGGATAATAGTAAATATTTATTGAGAATGTGAAAAAAAATAACCATAAAATATTGGAGACTTAGCAAATCAAGTTCCTTTCTCTGATATCACTAAATGTTAACATGGAAATTCTTCCTGACTATGACCTGCTTCCTCTCTCAGCCTGTAACATTTTACAACTCCCAGCATCTACAGAAGCCCAGGAAAGTGTGCAAGCCTGAGCTTCAGTTTCATTAGCCTTATGGGGCCCCTACTTCTGATAAAACCTTTTCAGCTCCTCTTACACTCCAAACTCAAAGGATCAGTCTACAAGTAGAGTTACCAAGGCAGCTCAGTGATACCCTGTGGATATAACGAGGTTTGAGGTTATCTGGAATTCAACTGGCAGCCATATTGGTCTTAGCCAGTTTTAACTGGTTTCTTCTTGGGTGAGAGCTACTAATTGTAGGTCACCTTATTTCTCAGAGATGAAGAGTTAAGGTGAGGTAAGGGTTTTAGCCAGGTCACGGTCTATTGTGAGGTAACAATTTCCCCCCTTTTCTGTTTTACTCTTCATTCTTGAAGAGTCCTGAAGGTCCAAGGTCTGTCTCCTATAACATCTCCAAGCTCAGAGTGGTTGTTGTCAGGGGCCCCATTAGAGAAGTGAAATCTTTCCCTAGCTGGCTTCATGTAGGTCTAATGATCTCCTGGCTGTAATCCCAACCGCTCATATCCCTGGTTGTTAACACCTGTAGTTTGCCTCAAAGAAACTTTCAGAAGTTCAGGAGGCAGGCCCCAAGGAGGAGCAGTGAAAGGACAGTGGCAAGAGACCTTGAGAGGGGGAGGATGCTGGGGGGACTAGGAGCCCCTTGGACTGTATTCCAGATATCCTGGGAGTTGAAGTGGGTTTCCCCAAACCAGGATAACCATATGGCTTGGCTGCATAACTCAAAGATACTAACATCTACCTGTTCAGTATCGTTTATCATGTACAGCATGAGGAGTTGATAATGGTTCACGTCCTATCTTGTTCGACTAAGAGGTAATCTAGGGCTTGCCAGATGCAGGGGCCATTTTGTTAATGGTATCAGAGCACAGCATGTTGCTTTAGCTACTGCACAGACTCCTTGTTTGGCCAGCTAGTAATCTAAAGCAGTCCTATTGTCTAAAGGATCCATGTGTCCAGGGCTCTAAGGTGATCTTTTGAAGTCTTAATAGCTTGAGCAGTAGAGCTGGCCAAAAGGCTGACTGTACAGGTTAAATTCCATAACATCAGGTATTTAATGACAGATATGTCTATGAAAACAAAATAAAAACAAAGGTCAACAATCAGAGCAAATTATAACCCAGCTTCTGAGTTTGTAAGGTTGCCAGTAGAGATTTCTAGATGTAAGGCTGAAAGCATTTGTAATTTGAAGTCTCTGATGATGTCATCAGGTGCTCAGGTAAACTCCGTGTGGCTTACCACATCAATGACTCAGACTGGCATGAACTGTTGTGGTGATTTTTTGAATTTTATATCAAGTTGTCCATCTTTAGCTTGTATAGCTTTGAAATAAGGCCATTTCATTTCTCAATGATTTCTACTCAAAGGATGGGAGAAAAATTGGAAACATGTTTGAGAATCATGAGAAGACATTGGAGAAAATGAGAAGAATTCAGGATCTAGTCCAGTTTACAAGTAGAAAATAAAACAAAACCCAGAAGACAATGAGTAGCATTAAAATCTAATATCCACAAAGGTATATTATATTGCTCTTTGTTTATTAATATATCCAACATTTCAAGGTTATGCCACCAGAATTAATTACTAATCTATTAAATTATTTTTGTTTCTTTTTTGTAAACCTTATGAAAGGAAAAATATTCCAAACTAGCACTGACTGGGGTAAATTTAGGCTATTATGTTTTCTTCAAATAGTACTTTATATTTTTATATTTCAAAGAATGCCTGATAATCTGAGAGTAATTCAAAGACTCAAAGGCAATTCGCTCTGAGAAATGACTAGGAAATAAAAATATATCTGATGTTTGAGCAAGTATGGTAATTGATCTTTTTCTGGGTGTCAGTTATAAAGAGTGTGGTGCTATGAATGAGAATAGAAGATGGGCTTTTTAATCCTATGAACACACCTAGTAAGAAGCTGCCCAAAGCAGCAGCGATCAGGCCTCACCCCGGAGGATGCTGGGAGCAAAAGTGCACAGAGGCTGATCGGAGAGTGTTGAAAAGAAAGGGTTGCAGGTGCATTCTGTTTCTGGCTCCTTGGCTGGCTGAAGCAGTTTGCCAGTCAGGCTCCAGGGCAGCAGTTCCCCTCAGCAGAACAACACAGGCCACATTAAATAGAGTTAACACACATACTTCTCCAAAGCAAAGGTAGAGTGTCCCAACCATCCTGGTCCAGCTAGCAAGGTCACTGTGAACCAGGTGGAAATGACATCAGTAGGGGTGGACCCAGGGCCTGGGGAATCAGGGAAGAAAATCACTGCCAAGAAAGAGAGGCAGAGTTACAGCCTGCTAGAGCCAAAGTAGTAGCCCGGAAGGATCAAACTTCTAGAGAAAAGAAAAGGGTGCAACTAAAAGAAATAGAGAAATCTGAAGCAGGAGAAATGGGACAAATATCTAGATTAAGTAATTAAAAGTGGAATATATCCAGTCAGCCCATTCATACGGTGCTTGGAATATACCTACAAGTGATAGAGCAGATTAAGGAAAGTCGGCCTGTGCCTGACATCACCTCTTCCTTCCTGTCTGCTCTTAAGTACTGACTGAATAGTCAGTTTTGACTTTTTTTTTTTAAAGCCGCTCCACATTTCCCTTTTATTTATTTTATTTTATTTTGTTGTTTACAGGGACAGAGAGAGAGTCAGAGAGAGCGATAGATAGGGACAGACATACAGGAAGGGAGAGAGGTGAGAAGCATCAATCATTAGTTCTTTTTTTCATTGCCGTCGCAACACCTTAGTTATTCATTGATTGCTTTCTCACATGTGCCTTGACCACGGGCCTTCAGCAGACCAAGCAACCCCTTGCTGGAGCCAGCGACCTTGGGTCCAAGCTGACAAGCTTTTGCTCAAGCCAGATGGGCCCGTGCTCAAGCTGGCGAGCTCGGGGTCTCGAACCTGGGTCTCCCGCATCCCAGTCCGACGCTATATCCACTGCACCACCGCCTGGTCAGGCTCAGTTTTGACTCTTAAGCCCACTGCATTCATAACTAGTAGATCTCAAAGTAGTGTCCTTGTGTCTGACTCTGGCCATATACTTCTTGCTAAATCTATCCTATACCTAATTTCTGCCATCTGTTTCTGACTTCTTGGTTCCCAGCCCAGTTAGGCACAGTGCTATACTAATAGCAAACAGAACAGTGCTTGTGCTTTGCTTGGAATCCCTGACATTAAACCATGCCACTACCCGCATAGAAGATGCAGCTAATCTGGTCTCAGACCCATGGACAAGTCTGTCAAGCAAATTATCAAGCTCCTAAGATTTTTGATTCAACTTACTTTCAGGGTTTGAATGGGTTTCCAAACTCTAAGAATTCTAGAGTAGTTTTTTTTTATACAAGCCCAGCTTCAATGTAATCTCCCTGACAGAAGATGCTATTCTTCCTGCACTTTTGGAGTCTCTCTCCACATCTAGTCCCTCCATAATGCCTAACCATATTCAATCACATCTCCCAAGCGATTCTATGAGACAAGCTGCTGCTTATAATTGCATTATACTACTAAATTTCTTTCCATGTGAGGTACCTTTTATATACAATATAAATCTAAAATAGAGCATGAAGTGTCTTTCTTTAAGTCTGAGCCATAGTTTTTGCTCTGTGCAGTGGACTATTCATAAAATAATGCAACATTTTATTTCAAGAAAATTGCTATAAAAATGAAATTATTTAACTATAAACACTACAATAAAACTCTGAATAACAAATATTTCTACTTGAGTTGATGGCCTACTCATTTGTGGAAATAAATAATGCAAAAAATATATTAAACTTATCCTTGAGATTATTTTGATAAAAGCTCACCCAGTTATAAAATAAGAACAGGCTGGTTGGCTCTGTGGATAGAACATTGGCCCAGATTTGATCCCCAGTCAGGGGCACACATGAGAAGCAACCACCTGCTTCTCTCTTCCTTCTCTTTCTGTTCCTCTACTGCAGCCAGTGGCTCTACTGGTTAGAGCATTGGCCCTGGGCACTGAAGATAGCCCAGTTGATTTGAGAGCTGGCCCCAGTAGGGGGTTGCTGGGTGGATCCCAGTTGGGGCATATGTGGGAGTTGGTCTATTTCCCCTCCGTAAATGTTCTTCCCTGATATTTGTTTCAGATAATAAAGTTCTCTAATGTTTTCCTTTCTATAGGAAAAGGGATAGCAGGTTGGGAAGGTAAATCCCTCCAAAGGCACTACCAACCAAGTGATAGCAGTAACGTTTTGAGAGAAAAAAGAAGAGAAACTTTATCCTTTATCTTTCAACTAATCATCATCTCCCAGTTCCTCAGGTGTTCTAGCAGAGGTATAGAGCAGACCAGCCCTGATAGCCTGGAGACAGCGTCTAATCACAAAGGACTTCCTGTCCTGAAGCTGATACATGGGCCAGTCTTTGGTAACTCTGTACTTGGTTTGTGAAATAATATTTAAAAGATTACTCAACTCCCAGGTCAGCCCACAGGTGCACATGGACAGCTGAAACAGTAAAACCTTACATTATAAAAATAATGATACTAAAACAAAAGTAAAAATATTTCAGTTAATTTTCAGAACTTGAAGTTCTCCAGAGTCCTGCATTAGGTCAACTGCTTACACAGATGTTCAGAACCTAAAAAGTAGATGTTAGTGAAGAACAAGACTGCTACTAAAAAGGCCTAAAACATTATAAACCTTCCTGAGACTCAAGTTATTATTTTTAATCATTACTAAAACAAATTAAAAAATAAAAACACTTGCCACACACCTAAAGGCTGAAACTTCAGGACTTCTTTTTCAAGTAGGAGTAACAAATCACTTTATTAACCTAATTTGGGACAGTTTATAAACTATATTTCAATGTGTGATACCCTCTTTAATAAGGAAAACTACAAAACTATAATATTCTTTCTTTAAAAATACTTGGAAATAATACTGTACTTGGGAGCATTCAAAGTAATGAAGGGGTTGGACTAGAGCTGCCACAGAAACTGCATGGAGCCCCATTGTGAGAACCCATAGGCACTGTCCACTGATTTCAATGGTTCTTAAGGAGGTTACAAAACAGGAGCAACACCACTGCTCTGGGAGACGAGTCTATCCAATGTATTACTGCATGCTAGGGATGAGCTGAAGCACTGTCCCACTTGAGTTTATTTCTTCAATTTTAGTTACCTATAATCTGGGGTCCTAATTTTGAGCCTTAGATGGAATTTGAGCATCAGGCAGAATTGAGCTAATAGGAAAGAGGTGGGGTGGGGCTGTAGGTAACAGGTAAAGGAGAGCAGAAGAAAATGACTTACTATTGAGATCCTATTATAAGGTAGGCACTAATACTCCCCCCCCCAACATAATTATGTAACACGGTGAAACATGCACTATCGTCTCTATTTTACAGATATCAAGATTTACAGAAGAAAGATACCTGAGGTCAGGCTGTTGGTGAGAGACGGAGCTAGGATATGAATCCTGGTTTATGTGACTCAAGTCATGTTCCCAGTCTCCCCCAGAATGCGGTGCAGCATCACCATTCTCCTGAAGATTCCTGCTGGCACCACCGCACTACTCCAACAACAGATGAACTTTACTGTATTACTTCTCCAGTTTATGATAAAATAGAGACACAGAAGTCACCCCTTATCCATGGCTTCACAGTCCCTAGTTTCAGTACCAACAGATAGCCATGGTCCTAATACATTAGTCCTAATATAGTAAATAAAAAATTCCAGAAATAACAAATCATGTGTTAAATTGCACACCATTCTGAGTAGTGTGATGAAATCTGGCACCTTCCTACTCTGTCCTGCCTGGGACGTGGACCACCTCTTTGTCTGGAGTATCCATGCTGTATATGTTCCCTGGCTGTCAGTCACTTAGTAGCCTTCTTGGTTATCAGATCAGTTATCTGAAACAGACCCATTCACATAACTTTTATTACCGTATATTCTTATAACTCTTCTAATTTACTCATTGTTACTCTCTTACTGTGCTTAACTCATAAATTAAACTTTACCATAAATATGTATGTATAGGAAAAAAACATAGTATATATAGGTTTGGTAATATCTGTGATTTCAGGCACCCACTGGGCAGTCTTGGAACATATTTCTGTGAGCAAAAAAGTAGCTAAGAGGGAAGCACTGTATAAAATAGAGTCTGCAGACTTACAGAAAATTACTTAGGTAATGTAAATAAGAAATAGAAAAAATATTCATTTCCTTTCACTTTTTCTTTTTCTGGTTAATTATAATGTTTACTTTTTTAATGGTATGACACAGTATTCTTCCTGTACATGATCACTGAAGAGTCTTTCATATTATAAAGCAAGTGTCCTAGTAATCATAGAATGTTGACTCTAAATTTCCTGACTGTGTGATTTAAAGAATATTTTAACTTTGAATAATCTACCATGACATTCTGATTTTGTTTTAGGTCAATAAATATCATTCCATCAACCATCTACATAAGAAAACTATATGGAATCACCGTTTAAATAGAAATAACCTATGAAGACTAAGAACAAACTGATTTAAAAAAATACCTACAGCTATTAAACACATTTTTAAAACTGGCTCAGAAAACCAAGTGAAACTGTAGTTCCATATGCAGTTATATTTTAAGTCTGAGCTATTATAATGCAGCTTTTGGATTTTAAATTCTGATTCAGACATTACAGCAAGTGCTCAACTTACAACCACGATTGGTTCTGACAGACCGGTAGTAATACGATTTGGTCGTAAGTTGAGTAGGTTATATGTACAGTACTGTGAAATGATGTTATAAAAACTTTTAAGTCATATTTTGTCATAATTTTCTTTCATTATTGTTATATATCATAATATTCTTTGTTCATTTTATGCCATTTTTATCATTTCTACACCATTTCATTTTTTATTTTTACATTCGTCAGGTTTAAGTAAAACACTGCATTACCAGTACAACTGGTTTAATATTTGCAAAACATGCAAAATTACAAAATACAGGAGCATACAAAAACTGCTGCAGACACGGAGCAGTCGTGGCTAGCGATTGTGGTCGTGAAGTCGAATGGTCGTAAATTGCATAGGTTGTAAGTCGATCAATACCTGTAATTACTATAATTTTTAAAAACCCAGCACTGCAAAGGAGGAGTGAGTCTAGCAAAAATCAAGACTATAGCTGCGTACAGACAGGAATTCAGATTTCTATTCATTAAACAGAGGAATATTAATCTGGGAAATTAGCATATCTAAATTGCAACCATTTGTGTCACTAACTAGCTATATTACCATGGGTCAGCTAATTAACCTCTTTGGACCTCAGGTTTCTTATCTATAAAGTGTTTTAGATTAAATAATCACTAAATTTCAACTACTTTTTTTAAAGCATAACTATGATCTGTGTAAAATGAAAAATATTCGTAAGGGATTTGCTCACAGAAAAATAAGTGAATAAAAGGCATTTTTACCCAAAACACCAAAGTGAAAAAACAAACTTCTTTTTTTAAGGGTGGGGAGAGCACTTTATATAAGAACAAGAAAGCTAAAAGTTATTTCGTCTATTTAACAACTTATGTTATAGCATGATCATATTTCTTTTGTAAATTTAACTGCATTTTACAGAAAACCTTAGGTTTAAATTTGCATTGAACTACACTCTAATCTGCCATCCTGAAATATCTCCTTCTAGCTCATCTAGGACTTAATGTGTTATATCTTTACAAAATGCCATAATTTATAAAACAGATGCATTCTGGAAAAAGTTGTTGAGGAAACTGTCACTGAGGTGAGGAGCAGGGAGGGGATTCAACCACTAACCCAGGGGTCCCCAAACTACGGCCAGCTGGCCGTAGGCCCGGCCGCATGCAGCCCCCTGAGGTCATTTATCTGCCCCCACCACACTTCTGGAAGGGGCACCTCTTTCATTGGTGGTCAGTGAGAGGAGCACAGGATGCATCCGCACCCATAGTTCCCATTAAAATACTGGTCAGTTTGTTGATTTAAATTTACTTGTTCTTTATTTTAAATACTGTATTTGTTCCCGTTTTGTATTTTACTTTAAAATAAGATATGTGCAGTGTGCATAGGGATTTGTTCATAGTTCTTTTTATAGTCCAGCCCTCCAATGGTCTGTGGGACAGTGACCTGGCCCCCTGTGTAAAAAGTTTGGGGACCCCTGCACTAACCCTTAAAGGTTCAGAGTTCTAATCCAACTTTCCAACTATTACAAAACACTCTATAAACACTCATGGCATGGATATTCTCAACCAACAAGAGAAAGCTCAAATCGTTTGATGCCTAACATCTACTCAGATATGAATTTTGGAAGAAAATGGTTACTTAAAAATATTCTCACCTGACCAGGCGGTGGTGCAATGATTAGAACGTCAGACTGGGAAGCAGAGGACCCAGGTTCAAAACCCTGAGGTCACAGGCTTGAGTGTGGGGTTGCTAGCTTGAGCGTGGGATCATAAACATGATCCCAGGTTGCTGGTTTGAGCTTAAAGTTTGCTGGCTTGAAGCCCAAGGTCGCTGGCTTGAGCCCATGGTCACTGGCTTGACCAAGGGGTCACTTGATCTACTGTAGCCCCATGGTCAAGGCACATATGAGAAAGCAATCAGTGAACAACTATGGTGCCACAATGAAGAAGTGATGCTTCTCATCTCTCTCGCTTCCTGTCTGTTTGTCCCTATGTGTTCCTCTCTCTCTGTCAAAAAAAATATATATATATTCTCTATTTTTTTTCTTTTGTTATATAAGATTGGTTTACTTTTGACTTTATTATTCAGACTATGAATTTCAAATATGCTTTGTTTTCTGATTTGTCTTTAATTTGCTACAGGCATCGCTATTCATAAGACCTCTCTCTATTTTTAATATGAACAAGTATCTACTAAATTATAAGAATCTGTGACTCCAGAAACCTATTTGAGCATTTAAAATAATTAATAGGATTGTATCTATTGAATAACTTTTGTCATCTGTATTTTTAATAAGGAAATGATCTAACACTGTTTCAGTAGTAGGCATAGGGTTGTGTAAAACTGTCAATAAGCAGATTAATCAGAAAGTCAGATATCAAAGTTTTATTGTTAATTCATAGTTTGAAATTAACCAAGTTGCTTAACTTTTCAATGCCTCTGTTTCCGCATGTTAAAATAGTAAAATAGGTCCTGGGTGGTGGCTCAGAGGATAGGGCATCGGCTGGTGTATGGACATCCCAGTTTGATTCCTGGTCAGGGTGCACAAAAGAAGCAACCATCTGGTTCTCCGCATCCTTGCCTTCTCTTTCTCTTTCCTTCCTGTAGGCAGTGGCTCGACTGATTTGACCATGGCCCCAGGAGTTGAGGATAGTTCCACTGGAGAGCATCAGCCTCAAGCACTAAAAAAAGCTCAGTACTTGAGCATTAAACCCAGATGGGTTTGCCAGGTTGATCCAGATTGGGGTACATGTGGGAGTCTGCCTCATTACCTCTCCTCCTCTCACTGATAAAAAGATAATGAAGATGAAGAACAAGGAGGAGGAGGAGGAAGAGGAAGAGGAGATGAAGGAGGAGAAAGAAGAAGAGAAGGAGGAGGAAGAGGAGGAGGAAAGGAGAATTTTAGAGCTATAAGGGATCCTAGAGATTATCTTGCCCAATGTCCTTATTTTACAGATAAGAAAAACTAAAACTCAGGAATCAATTAAGGGGAGACAAGACAGCAACAGAGTAGGTGGGGGCTATATTCATCTTCTTCAGGACCAAACTGGAATTACAACTAAAATATAGAACAATTAATCTGAATTACCAACTGAACATTCGTTGAAGAGTCTTATAACCAAAGATTTACAAAAGAAGCCACATCAAGACTGGTAGGAAGGGTGAAGATGTAATAGGGTGGTTCCAGACACACTCCCACAAGTACCAGCTGAGATTCCAGAAGAATATCTCAGCTTCAAAAGTTCCTCGAGGTGGACGGCAAGATGGCGATAGAGTAGGTGGACGTACCAACTTCCAACTCCGAGAACCAAAGCGGATTATAAATTAATTTGAAGAACCATCATCTGGATAAACCAACTCTGAACTAAACTAAGTGGATTCTTAAACCAAGGAACACTGAAGAAGCTACAGTGAGACTAGTAGGGAAAGCGAAAACGTGAAGACGGCTGTGCAGCTCCCCAGAGCGAACGGCAGCCCGGAGAGACCCGCGTGGCAGGAGGGGAGTTTGGTGGAGAGGGAGGGACCTGGGTCCCAGGAACAAAGCCCCAGCCTGCAGCCCCAGAGACTAGAAGAGGCGTTTGGACAGTATTGAGCTGGGAAACAAGTGAGGATGCTGTTTGTGAGAAAGAGACAGTTTTCTCAGACCCAGGATTCTCCTTAAAGGGACAATGCAGAAACCCTCTCTCACAACCACTCACCAGGGAATCCGGGGAATGCAGACAGAGGAGAGGACCAGAGCAGTGGAAAGACAGTGTGGACTGAAGGCACAGAAAGAAACACTCTGAGGGACAGCCACCATAACTCCTGGGCTCAGTCACTTCGCTAATCAAAATCGAATATTTCCCCTGGAACTAGCAATACCAGCAAAGGGAGACAGGACACCAGCCAAACAAGCTCTCCCGCAGCACTGAGAGCAGAGCTGCTTAGATGGAGAGAGCTTTCAGGAATACAGTATGGAGTGTTAGGGTCTGAGCTGCAGTGCACCCACCCACACTGCTGAGGGCTTGCTGGATGGACGATGGCGGCGGGACACTGAAACATGGTTCTGTCGGCGGGGGCAGAGGCCCAGCCAGTGTGAGATTGGTCCATCCAACAGGGGTGGATGGGACATGCGAAAGCGGTCCGGCAGCTGCGGGCCCGCCTGTAGCCCCCACCTGCGGGGGAAAAGTGGGAGGCCAGGAACGGGCAGAGATCTGCTCTGTGACCCTGGACACTGTGCAAGTCGGCCCTGGCCACGGAGGCAGGGCTAGGACCAGGGAGAGGCAGAGGCTCGCGGCTGAGCACAAGCCAGCAGCCCCACCAGACCCAAGAAACCGCGATTTGCCATCCTCCATGCGTGACTTGGCTATGAACGCGGGGGCAGGGCAAGAGCTCTGGATGAGCAGAGGCTCGCAGCTGAGCGCAGACCAGCAGCTCCACCCGGCCAGATAACCATGGTATGAGATCTTGCGCAGGCAGGCCCAGGCCTCAGGGGGGGGCTAAAACTCTGGAAGGGCAGAGGCTCAAAGCTGAGTGCACGTCCAACCCAAGAAACTGTGGCGAGCAGGCCCTGACCATGGGGGAGAAGCCCGGGAACAGGCTGGGTCCACAGCTAAGCAAAGGTGCTCACCTCTACCATTGGTACTGAGGCTTGTGGCTTGAGTACAGTGCGCAACCCAACCTGTGGGGGCGAGGCGAAGGCCCAGGCAGGCTGAGGTTTGTAGAACTGGGCACCAGAACACAGCCCCTCCCTTGGAGAAGAGGCGGAAATCACAGCAACAGCTGCAATGGGCCGGTGAAGGAAACACCCATACCCAACAGACCTAGGCAGTGGCAGAGGGGGTGGCAGGCCTGCAGACAGACCACACCTAGAGAAAACAAAGGCAACACCCATTGGACTCCAGTGGCCACAACCTTCTTATACACAGACAAAATGGGCAAGCAGAGAAATGCAACCCAAATAAATCAAGAGGAATCCCCAGTGAAAGACGTCAATGAACCAGATATAACCAAATTACCAGATGCGGAATTCAAAATAATAATAGTTAGGATGTTCAAAGAAATTAGAACAATGGATAGTCATTACGAACACCTAAATAAAGAGATAACAAGTATAAAAAACGAAATTGAGATAGTAAAAAAAATCAGACAGAAATGACAAATACAGTATCAGAGCTGAGGACCACAATGAAAGAAATTAAAAGCAGGATGGATGACGCTAAGGTTCGAATCAGCGAGTTAGAGGACACAATAAACAAAGGTACAGAAGCAAAGAAGAAAAAAAAAAAAACCAAAAAAAATGTGCGGAAACTCTAAGGGAGCTCTGTGACAACATGAAGAGAAATAACATCCGCATCATAGGGGTCCCTGAAAGAGAGAAAAGAGAAAAAGAAAGAGAAACTTTGTTCAATCAAATCATAGCCGAAAACGTCACAAAATTAAGGCTGGAAAATATAACACACGTTCAAGAAGCACACAGAACTCCATTAAAGAGAAACCCAAAGAAATCTACACAAAGACACATCATAGTTAAAATACCAAAGCTAAGAAATAAAGAGAAAACATTAAAAGCTGCCAGAGAAGAAAAGGCTATCACTTACAAAGAAGCCCCTATAAGGATGACATCGGATTTCTCAACAGAAACACTTGAGAACAGAAGGGAATGGCAAGATATATTCAAAGTAATGCAGAACAAGAACCTACAACCAAGACTACTCTATCCAGCAAGGCTAACGTTTAAAATTGAAGGAGAAATAAAGAACTTCCCAGAAAAAGAAAGCCTCAGGGAATTCATTAAAACCAAATCAATTCTGCAAGAGATACTAAGGGGCCTGTTGTGAACAGTTCAAAGGGTGGAAAGAATATAGCCAAAGAAGAATACAGCTTTAAAGAATAAAAAGGCAATAAACAACTACATATCAATAATAACCTTAAATGTAAATGGATTAAATGATCCAATCAAAACATAGGGTAGCTGCGTGGATAAAGAAACAGGATCCATATATATGCTGTCTACAAGAGACACACCTTAAAACAAAAGATGCACATAGACTGAAGGTAAAAGGAAGAAAAAATATATTTCATGCAAATAGAAATGAAAAAGAAGCCGGGGTAGCAATACTTATATCTGACAAAATAGACTTTAAAACAAAGGCTGTAGTAAGAGATAAAGAAGGACACTACATAATGATAAAGGGAACAATTCAACAGGAAGATATAACTATTATAAATATCTATGCACCAAATATAGGAGTTCCAACATACATAAAGCAGACTTTGATGGATATAAAGGGCAAGAATAACAGCAATACTATAATAGTAGGGGATTTCAATATCCCACTAACAACACTGGATAGAACCTCAAGAAAGAAAATTAATAAAGAAACAGCAGACTTAAAGAATACTCTACATCAACTCAATTTAATAAATATCTTCAGAACTTTTCACCCTAAAGCAGTAGAATATACATTCTTCTCAAGCACTCATGGTACGATTTCTAGGATAGACCACATGTTAGGACACAAAAACGGTCTCAACAAATTTACGAAGATTGAAATCATATCAAGCATATTCTCTGATGACAATGGCATGAAACTAGAAATTAACCACAAAAAAACCCTGAAAAATACTCAAACACGTGGAAACTAAATAGAATGTTATTAAATAATGAATTAATTAACAATGAGATCAAAGAAGAAATAAAAAAGTTTCTAGAAACGAATGATAATGAGCATATATCAACTCAAAATTTATGGGACACAGCAAAAGCAGTACTGAGAGGGAATTTCATTGTACCGCAGGCAAATCATAAGAAGCTAGAAAAAGCTCAAATAAGCAACCTGACACTACATCTAAAAGAACTAGAAAAACAACAGCAAATAAAGCCCAGGACCAGTAGAAGGAAGGATATAATAAAGATCAGAGCAGAAATAAATGACATATAGGCTAAGGAAACAATACAGAAGATCAATGAAACCAGGAGCTGGTTCTTTGAAAAAGTACACAAGATTGATGAACCTTTAACTAGACTCACCACGAAAAAAAGAGAGAGGACTCAAATAAATAAAACTAGAAAGAAGAGTGGAGAAATAACAACTGACACAACAGAAATAAAAAGCATTGTAAGAAAATACTATGAAGAACTCTATGCCAAAAAATTAGACAACCTAGGTGAAATGGGCAAATTTCTTGAATCATATAATCTTCCAAAAATCAATCTGGAAGAATCAGAACACCTAAACAGACCAATTACAACAAATGAGATCGAAACAGTTATCAAAAAACTCCCCCCCAAAAAAAGTCCAGGGCCTGAAGGCTTTACAAGTGAATTCTATCAAAAATTCAAAGGAGAACTAACTCCTATCCTCCTCAAGCTATTTCAAAAAATTCAAGAGGAAGGAAGGCTTTCAAACTCCTTTTATGAGGTGAGCATAATGCTGATGCCGAAACCAGGCAAAGACAACACAAAGAAAGAAAATTATAGGCCAATATCCCTGATGAATTTAGACCCTAAAATTCTCAACAAAATATAAGCCAACCGGATCCAGCAATATATGAAAAAAATCATACACCATGATCAAGTGGGATTTATCCTGGAGTGGCAAGGCTGGTTCAATATTCACAAATCAATCAATGTGATTCATCACATAAACAAAAGGACAAAAATCACATGATAATTTCAATAGATGCAGAAAAGGCATTTGATAAAATCCAGCACCCATTCATGCTCAAAACTCTCAGTAACGTGGGAATACAGGGAACATTCTTTAACATTATAAAGGCCATCTTCGACAAACCCACAGCAAACATCATACTAAATGGGAAAGAATTAAAAGCAATCCCCTTAAGACCAGGCAGGGGTTCCCCCTTTCACTACTCTTATTCAACATAGTTCTAGACGTCCTACCCACAGCAATCAGACAAGAAGAAGAAATAAAAGGCATCCAAATTGGAAAAGAAGAAGTAAAACTCTCATTATTTGTAGATGATATGATATTGTATATAGAAAACTCTAAAGTCTCAGTCAAAAACTACTGGACCATATAAATGAATTCAGCAAGGTGGCAGGATATAAAATTAATACTCAGAAATCAGAGGCATATTTATATACCAACAATGAACTGTCAGCAAAAGAAATTAAGGAAACAATCCCCTTCACTATTGCAACCAAAAAAATAAAGTACCTAGGAGTAAATTTAATCAAGGAGGTTCAAGACTTGTACTCGGAAAATAATAAAACATTAATAAAAGAAATCAAGGAAGATACAAACAGGTGGAAGCACATACTGTGCTCATGGTTAGAAAGAATAAACATTATTAAAACGTCTATATTACCCAAAGGAATTTATAAATTCAATGCAATACCAATTAAAATTCTAATGACATACTTCAAAGATATAGAAAATTTATATGGAACCAAAAAAGAACACGAATAGCCTCAGCAATCTTAAAAAGAAAAAATAAAGCAGGAGGTATCAGTCTTCCAGATATCAAGTTTTACTACAGGGCCATTGTACTCAAGAGTCTGGTACTGGCATAAGAACAGGCACATAGATCAATGGAACAGAACAGAGGACCCAGAAATAAACTCACACCTTTATGAACAACTGATATTTGACAAAGAAGGAAAGAACATACAATGGAGTAAAGACAGCCTCTTTAACAAACGGTGTTGGACAAACTGGACATCTACCTACAAAAAAATGAAACTAGACCATCAACTTACACCATGCACAAAAACAAACTCAAAATGGATAAAAGACTTAAATGTAAGCCTTGAAACCATAAGCATCTTAGAAGAAAACATAGGCAGCAAGCTCTCTGACATCTGTAGCAGCAATATATTTGCCGATTTATCTCCACCAGCAAATAAAATAAAAGGCAAGATAAACAAATGGGACTATATCAAACTAAAAAGTTTTTGCACAGCTAAAGACAATAAGAACAGAATAAAAAGACAAACCACACAATGGAAGAACATATTCGACAGCACGTCTGATAAGGGGTTAATAAGCAAAATTTATAAAGAACTTATAAAACTCAACACCAGGAAGACAATCCAATAAAAAAAATGGGCAAATGAAATGAATAGAAATTTCTGCAAAGAGGACATTCAGATGGCCAATAGGCATATGAAAAAATGCTCAACATCACTAATCATTAGAGAAATGCAAATTAAAATCACAATGAGATATCATCTCACACCAGTCAGAATGGTGCTCATCAGCAAAACAACACAGAACAAGTGCTGGCGAGGATGTGGAGAAAAGGGAACCCTCCTGCACTGCTGGTGGGAATGCAGACTGGTGCAGCCACTATGGCAAACAGTGTGGAGATTCCTCAAAAAAATTAAAAATCGAACTACCTTTTGACCCAGCTGTCCCACTTTTAGGAATATACCCTAAGAACAACATAGCACTGTTCGAAAAGAAGAAATGCGCACCCATGTTCGTGGCAGCATTGTTCACAATAGCGAAGAGCTGGAAACAGCCCAAGTGTCCGTCAGAGGATGAGTGGATTAAAAAGCTTTGGTACATATATACTATGGAATACTACTCAGCCATAAGAAATGATGACATTGGATCATTTACAACATGGATGGACCTTGATAACATTATACGGAGTCAAATAAGTAAAACAGAATAAAACTGACAACAGCATGATTTCTTACATAGGTGGGACATAAAAGTGAGACTATGAGATATGGACAAGAGTGTAGTGGTTACAGTGTGGGAGGGAGAAAAGAAGGGGCACAGGGAAAACCAGATAGAAGGTGACAGAGGACAATTTAACTTTGGGTGATGGGTATGCAACATAATTGAATGATAAGATAATCTGGAGATGTTTTCTTTGAACATATGTACCCTGATTTATTAATGTCCCCCCATTAAAATTAATAAAAGAAAAAAAAAAGGAAGAAAAGTTCCTCGAGAAGAGTGGGGTCTCAACCCCAAGCTGGGCTCCCCACCTAGAACACCAGAGCCAGAAAAAGGAGCTCACATAACATCTGGCTGTGAAAATCAGCATGGAGTCCATCCACTAAGAAAAGTTGTGGAACCAAAGGGCTATCTCAAGAGAAGAGTCTCAAAAACCTGATACCCATTTAACTGTGTCAAAGGCTGTCAGTGCTATTAAAGAAGACACTGAAGAACATCACCTAAAAGACTATTTTGAGGAGAATGGGAAAACTGAAGTGACTGAAATCATGACTGACAGGCAGTGGCAAAAAGAGAGTGTTTGTTTTTGTAACCTTTGATGAGGATCACTCTATAGATAAATAAGACTGTCATTTAGAACTACCGTACTGTGAATGGTCACAACTGTGAATGAACGCTCTACATAAGCAAGAGATGGCTGGTGCTTCATCCAATCCAATAGATCGAAGTGGTTCTGGAAACTTTGGAGATGGTTGTGGAGGTAGGTTTTTGGTGAAAATGACAACTTTGGGTGTGGAGGAAATTTCAGTGGTACAGTGGCTTTGGTGGCAGCCAGGTGGTGGTAGACATGGTGACAGTGGCGATGGCTATAATGGATTTGGTAATGGTGGAAGCAATTTTGGAGGTGGCAGAAGCTATAGTGATTTTGTTTATTACAACAATTAGTCTTCAAATTTTGGACCCATGAAAGGAGGAAACTTTGGAGGCAGAAGCTCTGGCCCCAATGGTGGTGGAGGCCAATACTTTGTCAAACCATGAAACTAAGGTGGCTGTGGTGGTTCCAGCTGCAGCAGGAGCTAATACAGTGGCAGGGGTTTTAATTACAGTCAGGAAACAAAGCTCAGCCGGAGAGGAGAGCCAGAGAAGCCACGAAGAAGCCACAGGTTACAACAGATTTGTGAACTCAGTCAAGCACACTGGTGGCAGGGCCTAGCTGCTACAAAGATGACATGTTTTAGACAATACTAATGTGAATGGGCAAAAAACTCAAGGACTGTATTTGTGATTAATTATATAATAGGTTATTTTAGTTTCTGCTCTGTGGAAAGTGTAAGATATTCCAAAAAAGGGTTTTTTAAAGTAGATTTTTGTTTTTGCACCCATGTTTTTGATTGCTTAATATCTGATCAACGCTGAATAAATGTCATTTTTAAACTGTGCTATGTAAAGTTAGCCTACTCTGAAGTCGTCTTGATAAATTACCCCAATAGTGTGAAGTAAGAATTCCTTCAGGATGTTGTCAGGTTCTATTGGAAATTTATTTACAACCTGCTTCGGTACAGAAGCCATTGTCTTCAGAAACCCGTTGTAGTTGAATTGACAGTTACATTGTGTTGTGACCTATTAAAAAGGCCATTCAAGTAGAGTCATGAGGTTTATTCTGTTATTAATAATTGTTGGCACATCCTATGTAATATATCTAAATTGAATTATGGTTATCAGATAAAATTATAGATGGGAATAAAGTTTGTGTAATCATACATTTTCATATGTAATCAATAAACGATTTAATATCCTCTTGAAAAAAAAGTAGTCACTCTTTGTTCTTTCTTTTCTTAAAATAGTTTTTATTATTCAATCACAGGTGACAGACAATATTAAATTAGTTTCATGTGTACAACCTAGTGATTAGAAGTTCATATAACTTATGAAGCGATCACCCTGATACAATGATTTTGGCAATTATAATCAATTTTCAAATTTTGGACCCATAAAAGGAGAAAGCTTTGAAGGCAAAAGCTATGGACCCTATGGTGGTGGAGGTCAATACTTTGCCAAAATGAGAAATCTAGTACCATCTCACAATATACTTGTTACAATATTATTGACTATATTCTCTGTATTTTACATACTCATGAGTAATCTGACTACCAATTTGTACTTCTTTTTTTTTTTTTTTTTTTTTTTTAATATTTTATTATTATTAATTTTAATGGGGTGAGACAAATAAATCAGGGTACATATGTATAAAGAAAACATCTCCAGGTTATCTCATCATTCAATTGTGTTGCATACCCGTCACCCAAGGTCAAATTGTCCTCTGTCACCTTCTATCTGGTTTTCCCTGTATCCCTCCACTCCTCCCTATCCCACCCTTCCCTCATTCACCCACCCCGTAACCACCACACTCTTGTCCATGTCTCATAGTCTCACTTTTATGTCCCACCTGTGTATGAAATCATGCTGTTCTCAGTTTTTCTTTTTTTCTGATTTACTTATTTCACTCTGTATAATGTTATCAAGGACCATCCATTTTGTTATAAATGATCCGATGTCATCATTTCTTATGGCTGAGTAGTATTCCATAGTATATATGTACCAAGGCTTTTTAATCCACTCATCTTCTGACGGACACTTGGGCTGTTTCCAGATCTTTGCTATTGTGAACACTGCTGCCACAAACATGGGGGCGCATTTCTTCTTTTCGAACAGTGCTATGGTGTTTTTAGGGTATAATCCTATAACTGGGATAGCTGGGTCAAAAGGCAGTTCGATTTTTAATTTTTTGAGGAATCTCCATACTGTTTTCCATAGCGGCTGCACCAGTCTGCAATCCCACCAGCAGTGCAGAAGGGTTCCCTTTTCTCCACATCCTCGCCAGCACTTATTCTGTGTTGTTTTGCTGATGAACCCCATTCTGACAGGTATGAGGTGATATCTCATTGTGGTTTTAATTTGAATTTCTCTAATGATTAGTGATGTTGAGAATTTTTTCATATGCCTATTGGCCATCTGTATGTCCTCTTTAGAGAAATTTCTATTCATTTCTTTTGCCCATTTTTTGATTGAATTGTTTGTCTTCCGGTTGTTGAGTTTTATAAGTTCTTTATAATTTTAGTTATTAACCCCTTATCAGATGTGTTGTCGAATATGTTCTTCCATTGTGTAGTTTGTCTTTTTATTCTGTTCTTATTGTCTTTAGCTGTGCAAAAACCTTTTAGTTTGATATAGTCCCATTTGTTTATCTTGCCTTTTATTTCATTTGCCCGTGGAGATAAATTGGCAAATATATTGCTGCTACAGATGTCGGAGAGCTTGCTGCCTATGTTTTCTTCTAAGATACTTATGGTTTCACGGCTTACGTTTAAGTCTTTTATCCATTATGAGTTTGTTTTGGTGAATGGTGTAAGTTGATGGTCTAGTTTCATTTTTTTGAAGGTAGATGTCCAATTTTCCCAAAACCATTTGTTAAAGAGGCAGTCTTTACTCCATTGTATGTTCTTTCCTCTTTTGTCAAATATCAGTTGTCCATAAAGCTGTGGGTTTATTTCTGGGTCCTCTGTTCTGTTCTATTGATCTATGTGCCTGTTCTTATGCCAGTACCAGGCTGTCTTGAGTATAATGGCCATATAGTAAAACCTTGATATCTGGAAGAGTGATACCTCCTGCTTTATTTTTTCTTTTTAAGATTGCTGAGGCTATTCGTGTTCTTTTTTGGTTCCATATAAATTTTTGGAATATGTGTTCTATATCTTTGAAGTATGTCATTGGTATTTTAATTGGTATAGCATTGAATTTATAAATTGCTTTGGGTAATATAGACATTTTAATGATGTTTATTCTTCCTAGCCATGAGCACGGTATATGCTTCCACTTGTTTGTATCTTCCTTGATTTCTTTTATCAATGTTTTATAATTTTCCAAGTACAAGTCCTTAACCTCCTTGGTTAAATTTACTCCTAGTTACTTTATTTTTTTGGCTGCAATAGTGAAGGGGATTGTTTCCTTAATTTCTTTTGCTGACAGTTCATTGTTTGTATATAGAAATACCTCTGATTTCTGAGTATTAATTTTATATCTGCCACCTTGCTGAATTCATTTATCAGATCCAGTAGTTTTCTGACTGAGACTTTAGGGTTTTCAATATACAATATCATATCATCTGCAAATAGTGACAGTTTTACTTCTTCTTTTCCAATTTGGATGCCTTTTATTTCTTCTTCTTGCCTGATTGCTGTAGCTAGGACTTCCAGAACTATGCTGAATAAGAGTGGTGAAAGGCGGTATCCCTGCCTGGTTACTGATCTTAAGGGGATTGCTTTAAATTTTTGTCCATTTAGTATGATGTTTGCTGTGGGTTTGTCGTAGATGGCCTTTATCATGTTAAGAAATGTTCCGTGTATTCCCACTTTACTGAGAGTTTTGAGCATGAATGGGTGCTGGATTTTATCAAATGCCTTTTCTGCATCTATTAAAATTGTCATGTGATATTTGTCCTTCCTTTTGTTTATGTGATGAATCACATTGATTGATTTGTGAATATTGAACCAGCCTTGCCTCTCCAGAATAAATCCCACTTGATCATGGTGTATGATTTTTTTCATATATTGCTGGATCCAGTTGGCTAATATCTTGTTGAGAATTTTAGGGTCTAAATTCATCAGGGATATTGGCCTATAATTTTCTTTCGTTGTGTTGTCTTTGCCCGGTTTTCGGATTAGAATTATGCTCGCCTCATAAAAGGAGTTTGAAAGTCTTCCTTCCTCTTAAATTTTTCGAAATAGCTTGAGGAGGATAGGAGTTAGTTCTTCTTTGAATTTTTGATAGAATTCACTTGTGAAGCCATCAGGCCCAGGACTTTTCATTTTGGGAGTTTTTTGATAACTGTTTTGATCTCATTTGTTGTAACTGGTCTGTTTAGGTGTTCTGATTCTTCCAGATTGATTTTTAGAAGGTTATATGATTCAAGAAATTTGTCCATTTCACCAAGATTGTCTAATTTTTTGGCATATAGTTCTTCATAGTATTTTCTTACAATGTTTTGTATTTCTGTTGTGTCAGTTGTTATTTCTCCACTCTTCTTTCTAATTTTATTTATTTGAGTCCTCTCTCTTTTTTTCGTGGTGAGTCTAGTTAAAGGTTCATCAATCTTGTTTACCTTTTCAAAGAACCAGCTTCTTGTTTCATTGATCCTCTGTATTGTTTCCTTAGCCTCCTTGCCATTTATTTCTGCTCTGATCTTTATTATTTCCTTCCTTTTACTTGTCTTGGGTTTTATTTGCTGTTGTTTTTCTAGTTCTTTTAGATGCAGGGTCAGGTTGCTTATTTGAGCTTTTTCTAGCTTCTTATGATATGCCTGTAGTGCAATAAACTTCCCTCTCAGAACTGCTTTTGCTGTGTCCCATAAATTTTGAGTTAATGTATGCTCATTATCATTGGTTTCTAGAAACTTTTTTATTTCTTCTTTTATCTCATTGTTAATCCATTCATTATTTAATATCATGCTATTTAGTTTCCAAGTGTTTATTTTTTGGCTTTTCTTTTGTGGTTAATTTCTAGTTTCATGGCATTGGGATCAGAGAAAATGCTTGATATGATTTCAATCTTCTTAAATTTATTGAGGCCATTTTTCTGTCCTAACATGTGGTCTATCCTAGAAAACGTACCATGAGCGCTTGAGAAGAATGTATATTCTATTGCTTTAGGGTGAAAAGTTCTGAAGATATCTATTAAATCAAGTTGATCTAGTGTCTCCTTTAAGTCTGCTGTTTCTTTATTAATTTTCGTTCTTGAGGATCTATCCAGTGTTGTTAGAGGGGTATTGAAATCCCCTACAGTGATAATATTGTTGTTATTCTCGCCATTTATATCAATTAAAGTCTGCTTTATGTATGTCGGGGCTCCTATATTTGGTGCATAGATATTTATAATAGTGATGTCTTCCTGTTGAATGGTTCCCTTTATCATTATATAGTGTCCTTCTTTATCTCTTACTACAGCCTTTATTTTAAAGTCCATTTTGTCAGATATAAGTATTGCTACCCATGTTTTTTTTCCATTTCCATTGGCATGAAATATTTTTTTCCATCCTTTTACCTTCAGTCTATGTGCATCTTTTGTTTTTAGTTGTGTCTCTTGTAGACACCATATGTATGAGTCCTGTTTCTTTATCCATGCAGCTGCCCTATGTCTTTTGATTGGATCATTTAATCCATTTACATTTAAGGTTATTATTGATATGTAGTTGTTAATTGCCATTTTATTCTCTAAAGCTGTATTCTTCTTTTGCTCTATTTTTTCTTCCCTTTAAACTGTTCACAACAGGCCCCTTAGTATCTCTTGAAGAATTCGTTTGGTTTTTATGAACTCCTTGAGGCTTTCTTTTTCTGGGAAGCTCTTTATTTCTCCTTCAATTTTAAACGTTAGCCTTGCTGGATAAAGTAGTCTTGGTTGTAGGTTCTTGTTCTGCATTACTTTGATTATATCTTGCCATTCCCTTCTGGCCTCAAGTGTTTCTGTTGAGAAGTCCGATGTCATCCTTATAGGAGCTCCTTTGTAGGTGATATCCTTTTTTTCACTAGCAGCTTTTAAAATTTTTTCTTTATCCATTAGCTTTGGTATTTTAACTATGATATGTCTTGGTGTAGATCTTTTTGGGTTTCTCTTTAATGGAGTTCTGTGTGCTTCTTGAACATGTGGAGTGTTTCCCAGCCTTAATTTAGGGAAGTTTTCTGCTATGATTTGATTGAACAAAATTTCCATTTCCTGTCCTCTTTCCTCCTCTTCAGGCACCCGTATGATGAGAATGTTGTTTCTCTTCAGGTTATCACAGAGCTCTCTTAGAGTTTCCTCACATTTTTTGGGTCTCCTTTCCTTTTTCTTCTCTGCTTCTGTAACTTTGTTTACTGTGTCCTCTAACTCGCTGATTCGATCCTCAGCGTGATTCATCCTGCTTTTAATTCCTTTCATTGTGGTCTTCAGTTCTGATACTGTATATGTCATTTCTGTCTGATTCTTTTTTATTATTTCAATTTCATTATTTATACTGGTTATCTCTTTATTTAGGTGTTCATAATGACTATCCATTGTTGCTCTAATTTCTTTGAACATCCTAACTATCATTATTCTAAATTCTGCTTCTGGTAATTTGGTTATATCTGGTTCATTCAGGTCCTTCTCTGGGGATTTCTCTTGATTCATTTGGTTTGCATTCATCTGCCTGCCCATTTTTTCTGTGTATAAGCAAGTTGTGGCCACTGGAGTCCAGTAGGTGTTGCCTTTGTGTTCTCTAGGTGTTGTCTGTCTGCAGGCTCCCCACCCCCTCTGCCGCTGCCTAGGGTGGTTGGTTATGGGCATTGCCAGCGCCGGCCCACTGTGGCTTTTGCTGTGATTTCTGCCTTTCCTCCGTGGGAGGGGTTGTCACTCAAGTCACAAGTCTCAGCACCAAGGGTAGAGGTGAGCACCTTTGCTCAGCTGCGGACCCAGCCTGTTTCCGAACTTCCACCCAGAACCCACAGTCAGAGCCTGCTCGCTACAATTTCGCGCGTTGGGCGGGGCTTTTGACGTGCTCTCAGCTGTGAGCCTTTGCCTGTCTGGATCTTTAGCCCCGCCCTCGAGGCCAGGGCCCTTCTGCGCAGGGTCGCAAACCAAGGTTTATTGGGCTGGGCGTGTTTGCTGGCTTCTGCTCAGCTGCGAACTTCCGGCTCGTCCTGGACTCTACCCCGCCCCCGCGTTCGGAGCCCACTCTTGCACGTAGGATGGCAATTCGCGATTTCTCTGGCCGGTCGGGGATAGTAGCGTGGGCTCAGCTGCAAGCTTCCACTTGTCTCGGGGTCTACCCCGTCCCTCTGCTCGGAGCTCGCTCGCGCACGTAGAATGGCAAACCGAGGTTTCTTTATCTGGGCGGGGCTGGTAGCGTGAGCTCAGCCGCGAGCCCCCCGCCCGTCACTGGTCCTAGCCTGGTCCCCGCAGTCAGGGCCAGCTTGCGCAGGGTCGCAGAGCAGATTTCTGCCCGTTCCTGGCCTCCCGCTTTGTTCCCATAGATGGGATTACAGGCGGGCCCGCAGCTTCTGGACCGCTTTCGCGCGCCCCCCCCCCCCGCTGGGCTAGACCGAGCTCACACCGGCTTGGCCTCTGCCCACGCTGACAGAACCGCATTTCAGCGTCCTGCCGCCACCGAACCCTTCAGAAACCCTCAGCAGATTAGGAAGGGACCTAATACTCCACACTGTAGGCCTGGTAGCTCCCTCACTTGTTTCACAGCTCAAAACTGTCCAAAAGCCTCTTCTAGGCTCTGGGACTGCAGGCTGGGGCTTGGTTTCTGGGACCCAGGTCCCTCCCTCTCCGCCAAACTCTCCTCCCGCCACGCGGGTTTCTCCGGGCTGCCGTTTGCTCCGGGGAGCTGGAAAGCCCTCTTTGCGTTTTCGCTATTCCTACCAGTCTCAATGTGGCTTCTTCTGTGTTCCTTGGTTGAAGAGTCCACTTAGTTTAGTTCAAAGTTGGTTTATCCAGATGATGGTTCTTAAAATTGAGTTATAATCCACTTTGGTTCTGGGAGTTAGAAGTTGGTACGTCTGTCTACTCTGTCCCCATCTTGTTCCTCCTCCGCAGCTCATATCTGGAAACTCCCTCTTCCCCTTTGTTAAGATCCTTTAGGAGACTATGTATACATATCGTAATTAAAAATTCCTACACTTATTCTAACTATCCCAATTTGTACTTCTTATTCCCTTTCCCTTTTCTATCCATACCCCACTTCGCTCCCATCAGGCAACTGTCAAAATATTCTCTGTACCTGAGTCTGTTTCCATCCTGCCTATTCACTTATTTTCTTTAGATTCAGCATATAAGTGATATCATATGGCATTTATTTGTCGCTCTCTGTCTGACTTATTTCACTCAACAATATACCCTATAGATCCATCAATGCTGTTGCTGATGGCAAGATTTCATTCATTTTTATGGCTGAGTCATATTCTATTATACATATGCATGACTTCCTTATCCATTCATCTATTAATGTACACTCACATTGCTTCCATATCTGAGCTATTGTAAATAATGCTGCAATCAATATATGAATGCATGTCTTTCGAATTCGCGTTTTGGGTTTCTTTGAATAAATACTCAGAAGTAGAATTGCTGGGTCCTTCTGTGTCTCTTGTTAGAGCCTTTGTTTTAAAGTCTATTTTGTCTGGTATAAGTATGATTACCCCAGTTTTTTCTCCTTTTTCTTCTTTTCCAAGTGAGAGGAGGGGAGACAGAAAGACAGACTCCCACATGCTCCCCAAACAGATCCACCTGGCAAGCCCCCTTCTTGGGATGCTTTGCCCATCTAGGGCCATTGCTCAGCAACTGAGATTTTTTTTAGTGCCTGTGGCAGAGGTTCCACAAGCCATCCACAGCACCCCGGGCCAACTTGCTCAAACCAATTGAGCCATGGCTGAGGGAGGTGGGGGGAGAGAGAGAGAAAGGAAGGAAAAAGGGAAGGGTGGAGAAGCAGATCATGCTTCTCCTGTGTGCCCTGACTGGGACTTGAACCCTGGACATTCACATACCAGGCTGACACTCTTCCATTGAGTAAACCAGCCAGGGCCAGTTCCCCGCCCCCCACCATTTCCATTTTCATTAAATATCTTTTTTTATTCCTTTACTTTCACTCTGTATGTGTCTTTTGATCTGAAGTGAATCTCTATAGGCAGCATATGTAAGGGTCTTATTTTCTTATCCATTCAGCCACCCTATGTATTTTAATTAGGGCATTTAATCTATATACATTTAAAGTAATTGTAGATAGATATATAGTTATTATCACTTATTATTCATACTTCTTTTTCCTCCTTCTTCTTAAAGAAAACCCTTTAACATTTCCTTAATACTGGGTTGGTGGTGACAAACTCTTTTAGCTTTTTCTTCTCTGGGAAGCTCTTTATCTGGCCTTCAAATCAAAATGATAGCTTTGCTGGGTAGAGTCATCTGGCTATATAGGTCCTTCCTTTTTACCACTTTGACTATTTCATGCCTATTCTTTCTGACCTAACAAATTTCTGTTGGGAAATCAACTGACAGTCTTATTGAGAGCTTCCTTGTAGGTAATTCATGGCTTTCTCTTGCTGCTTTTAAATTCTCTCTTTATCTTTAACCTTTAACATTTTACTTATGATATGTCTTTGTGTGGGCCTCTATAAGTTCATCTTGTTTGGGAGTCTCTGTGTATCCTGGAGTTGTATGTCTTTCTCTTTCAGCAGGTTAGGGGAGTTCTCAGTCATTATTTCTTCAAATAGGTTCTCGATCCCTGGCTCTCTCTCTCCTTCTGGTACCACTATGATGCAGATGTTGTTATACTTCATGTTGGCCCAGAGGTCTCTCAGACTACCTTCATTTAAAAAACTTTGTTTTTCTTTTTGCTGCTCTGAGTGGGTGTTTTCTGCTACCTTGTATTCCAAATTGCAGATATGATCCTCTGCTTCATCCACCCTGTTTATTTCTTCTAGCATATCTAGCATATTTTAGATACTGTATTTTTCCTGTCTGATTGATTCTTTTCTATGGTTTCTATGTCCTTTTTCATAATGTTGTAATTCTCACTTAAGAATTTTATATTTTCATTGTTTTAATCATTGTTTTAAATTTTCTAACTGGTAGTTTCTCTGCCTCCATTAATTTGGTTCGTTTTCTAGAGATTTCTCCTGTTCTTTTACTTGGAACATGTTCTTTGTCTCCCCATTTTGGATGCCTCTCTGTGTTTGTTTCTGTATATTAGGTAGACATGCTATGTCTCCCAGTCTTGGCAGGGTGGCCTTTTGTAGTAAGAGTCCTCCCAAAGAACCCAGTGGTACAGCCTCCCTGGTCACTAGAGCTGGGTAATCCAGGTATATCCCCTCCATCCCTGTGTGGGTAGGTCCACCACTTTGTTGTAGTTGAGCCTTGATTGCTGCTGGCAAGTTAATGGGAGGATATGATCCCAAGATGATCAGCCATGAGGATTGGATAAGATTACATCATAGGAGCTGCTCTACAAGGACCACCCCCCCCCATAAAAAACAGAGTTCGCTTCAGTAGGGCTCTGGTACCAGCTGAGTCTACCCTTTGAGTGTGGTTAGGTGGTTCTCCAGCATGGTCAGAAGCTTGTCGTGGAGTGCACTGACTCTGGGCCCTTCTGGAAGGTGCAGACCAAAGTCAGCTATCATCTGTGCCCTGCCGGGGGACACCTGGCATCAGCTACAAATCAATATACAGATGACTGCTAACTGTACTGGGCTTGGATATGCCCAGAAGAGGCCAAGTTACAAACCAAGTCCAGCTGCTGCTAGTGTTGGGCCTGGGGCCACTTAGCAAAAGGTATGGAACACGCAGAGGCCAGATGTTGCTTGTTTACATTTTGTGAACATTTGAGAGATTTTAGGAAAGTCTGCAGCATGAGCCAAGATAGACTGTTTTTATGGAAAAGCTACTGGGAACAGCTTGGGTGGGTTTGAAAGTTGGGGGGTGCAATCTCAGAGAATCATCAGGGCAAGGCAAACAGGTTAGCCACTTTTATGGCAACCCAGATATGGTGCCAGGCTATGCCTGCACAGGGATGGAACCATAATAGCTTTGCTAGCACTTCTGAGAGACAGCCCTTACCCCAAAACTAACAATTCAGTTCCTCCCTATATTTTGCTGGTACCTTTTAAGCTGCTGCCCAATGCTGAAGCTCAGAATGAGTGAGTCTGAGTAAGCCTATACGCAAATCCTTTAAGAGGTCTGCCTGGGAATCCAGCAGCCCTCCACCTTACTCAGCCACAAACTCCACTGGTTTTCACAGCCATAAATTATGGGGTTTCCTCCTTCTGGCAATAGAACCCTGGGCCAAAGGGCATAATGTGGGTCTGGGCCCTCTTGCTCCTGGGGGAACAGATCTCTGTAGCAGAGATATCCCTCCCTATTTTTAACCACAATACATGGGTGTGGGACCAGCCTGTTCTTTGTCCCAGCCCCTCTGACAAGTGTCCTCATGGCTTCCATATATCCTTAGATGTAGGACTCCTATTCAGCTAACTTTAAGGCAGTTCTCAATGATGGCTGTTCTACATTTAGTTGTAATTTTGATATGATCATAGGAGAATGCCAGTACCACATTTACCTACTTCACCATCTTGACCAGAGGCCCTTGTCATTTTTATTTCAAACATCATGTCTGTCAACTTAAAACTCTTTGTTATCAACTAGACCAATGTTAATCAGATTCTAAATATCAAGTAACATTTTAACATGAAAATTGTTTTATTTCTTTTCCAGTAGAAGAAATAATTTTATTTACTATTATGAATATATACTTTTGCAAAAGTGCATCAAAACAGTCATGTAGTCTGATGTTTAATTTTTATATTTTAAACAGCAAACTAGTTATGAATATACAAATAAAATTAAAGTTTGAAAGTCTAACCAAACTACTTTGGCATCAGAAAGCAAAACTATCTGAATATAAGAAATTAACACCTTGAATCAAGTATACTCTAAATAATTCTGAACTATTCATGTATAGGACCATAAATCAAAGCAAAGAAATATATGCACATTCCCAACATAAAATCTAAGTTAGTTAATGGCCTGAATCAATCAATTAATATCTCATCTCCCTCTCTCTAACTCGCCAGTTAATGACACATCAAAAACAACAGAAATGGGGGTGTGGGGATGAGATCTACATTAAGAAAACTAAGGCTCAAACTTGGACACAAACCAAAACATTGGGAAAATGTACTAACAATAGAGTCACACTGCTGTCTTCCTATTAAATAGTGAACCTCTCTTTTAAGAGCAAAGTCTTATACACTTTTGTATCCTCAGGCCAAGCACATTGACAGGTACATATGGATCCAAAAAATATCTTATTTTTTGAAAAACAGAGACACAATCAAAAGAGGCCTTCCACATCACCCACCAAGGCTACTAATTTTCTGGGACCACAGCCCAGTCTTTCCATACATTGTACTGCCTTTCAGTTAACAGTTACTGCCATCCCCACTATCCCATTTCTCTTCCATCATCCTTTAAAAGAAGCAGAAATATGTATAGATATCTTTTACATAGACACTTGATGGAAGCCCAGAGTAGCCCTGGCTAGTTAGCTCAGTCAGTTAAGAGCATCATCCTGAAATAACAAGGTTGTGGGTTCAATCCCGTCAGGGCACACGTGGGAAGCAACCAGTGAATGTGTGACCGAGTGGAACAACAAATGAAAGCTTCCCTTCTCCCTCTCCTTTCTCTCCCTTTTCCTTTATGTCTCTCTAAAAAAAATTAAAATCAATCAATAAACTAAAAACATTAAGCCCTAATTGGGAGCTCGATTAGTTGGAGCATTGTCCCAGAGCACAGAGGTTGACGGTTCAATTCCCCAGTCAGGGCACATATAGTTCCTCTCTCTCCCTGCCTCTCTCTTTCAAAAAAAGCTCAAAGTACATTTTCATTGTTTTATGATGACAATCTACACAAGTGATCTATGAGGAAAACTCAGAAATTACTGATTAACAATCCTCAGCTAGGTTCTTTCAACCAGCAATCATCTGAGGCTTGTGACAGATATTTGGGAAATTATTTTAAATATAAACTCAGCGGCAAATATCTATGAATCAAAAATCCGCCTGACCTGTGGTGGCGCAGTGGATAAAGCGTCGACCTGGGAACACTGAGGTCGCCAGTTCAAAACCCTGCACTGGTCTGGTCAAGGCACATATGGGAGTTGATGCTTCCAGCTCCTCCCCTCTTTCTCTCTCTTTCTCTCTCTCTCTCTCACTCTGTGTCTCCTCTCTAAAATGAATAAAATAAAAAAAAAATTAAAAAAAAAAAAAAAAAAAAAATCCATGTGCTTCGCCTGACCTGTGGTGGCACAGTGGATAAAGCGTCGACCTGGGAACACTGAGGTCGCCAGTTCAAAACCCTGCACTGGTCTGGTCAAGGCACATATGGGAGTTGATGCTTCCAGCTCCTCCCCCCTTTCTCTCTCTCTCTCTCTTTCTCTCTCTCTGTCACTCTGTGTCTCCTCTCTAAAATGAATAAAATAAAAAGAAAAATTAAAAAAAAAATCCATGTGCTTCAAAATCAGATGTTTAAAAGCAAAAATGCTTTGTTATAAAAATAAAAGCCTAACTGGTATTCTTGCCTTAATGGAAGCTACTCCAAACTCATTAAGCAATGTGAGCTACAGAAGTCTTTAATTGTAATCCATGTCTCAAAATCTGGATCTGGATGGAATTAAATCACCAAATAATTATGGCAGCAAAGCTCTGCACAAAAACTTTCAAATACTCCTAAATTTGTCCTCTGTGTTTTTCAAAACAACTAAAATCACTGATATTTCTCATGCAACACTGTCAATTCATAGAAATACGAAACACTTAATATCAATATTGAAAGTTATTGAGTGGTCTGCAGGCCCTGGGTTCTATACTAGGAGGTGCTATAAGCACAATTACCATAGGAGAAGTAGAATTGTCTACTAATGGCAATCGAACTAAAAGAAAAACCAATTACCCATGAAGCTGTAAGTAAGGTGTCTGCCCTCTTTTTTATAATCAAGTTCATGCTTCCTATCACATCTTAAAAACTATTCAAGTTTAGTTAAATAAGAAACTTTCTGAGCTATGACTGGTTAAGTAGTATTATTTTTGCCTAAAGACCTATCCATAATACCTTATGCTTCAAAATGGATAGAAAAGATTTTTACAAGATGCCTTCACCCTTATTTTCAAAACACAGGGCCCTCTTTCCAAAAGAACTGTAACAATTCAATTTCATTCTGAGTAACTATAGAATAACTAAATTTTCTGATATGTTTCTATTTTTCTTTAATTTAAGAAACTGATTTCCCAAATATATACAATGGGGAAAGGATATTCTCTTCAATGAAAAGTGCTGGAATAACTGGAGAGCCTCATGCAAAAGAATGAAACGAATTGCCTATCTTAAAACTATACACAAAAGTCAATCCAGAGGAGACAAGATGGCCACAGAGTAGGTGGACGTTCCAACTCCCACATCCCAGAACCAAAGTGTATTACACCTTAGTTTTGAGAACAGTCATTTTGAAAGACCAACTTTGGACTAAACTAAGAGGATTCTACAGTGAAGGACCACAAAGAACCCACACTGAGACTGGTAGGAAAGGAGGAGATGTGGAAGGGGCTGCCCTACACCCCGGAGCGAGCGGCGGCCCAGAGGAACTTTGACGATGGGGAGGGTTGCGGGGTGAGTGGTGGGTTGTGGGTCCTCAACCCCAGAACTGGAGTCCCAGCCTAGAGCCCTGGAGCTTGGAAGAAGCGAAAGGACTGCATTTGGCTGAGAAAGGAGCCTAGACACTGTTTGAGAGGAGGAGACAGAACTCTCAGGCCCAGGCTCCATCTTAAAGGGACCGCACAAAGAACTTAGCTCACAGCCAACTGCCCAGGGCTCCGGAAACGAGGAGCGTTGGGAGGACTGAAGTTGCCAGAGGAGAGTGTGGTCTCGGAGGCACAGGGGGAGACACTTTGAGGGATGGACACCCTAACCCCTGGGCTGAATCATGCCACAAATCTAAAGTGAACATTTTCCCTGGGAACAGCATCACCAGCAAAGGGAAGAAATTACCCCACCCACCGGAGGCTCTCTTGCTCCAGTCAGAACAAAGAGCCACTTAGAGCAGGCAGCACGTCAGGGACACAGGTAGTGAGTGTTGAGGTGTGAGCTACACCAACCCTGCATTACTGAGTGCTTGCAGGGTAGATGTGCAGCTGCAGGAGCCAGGGCGGTGTGAGTGAGGACATGAGGGCCAGCTGGTGACGGTGGGAGCCAGGGCAGCAGCTGCAAAGGTTGGAGCAAGTAAGAGAACCTGCCTGAGGCTGAGCCCAGGAAACTGAGGAGGCAGTCCGAACAGGCGCAAGGGGCACCCCACAGAGCCAGGAGCTGCGGAAGCCACAGCGAAGGTCTGAGCTCGTGCATAGTTTTGCCGGCCCTTGGAGGCGGAGAGGCCCCGACAACAGTGGAGGCAGTCCAAGCGAGTGTGCGTGAGCCTGCCCACGGAGGCAAAGAACACGGCAGCTCCTGTGGAGGTCTAGGTTAGCACGCAATCATGCCTGTAGCAGGGGCCTGCCGCTGGTCGTGGCTGAGGCCTGGGTGACATCAGAAGCAGTCCAAACAGGCACATGTGGGCTGCCAGCTGTAGTGAATGCTGCGGTTGGCCCCTGCGAAGATCTGAGCTCGCAAACAATCCAGCCCACGGTTTAAGCGCGCCCTTTGTGGTGGCTGGTGCCTGGAAAAACTCTGGTGCGGTCGGTCCAAGCTGGCTGATGCGGGCCCACCAGGGATGGCAGAAACTGTGGAGGCCACAGAGACGGGCCGGAACTGTCAGCACCTGAGCCCAAATGCCCCAAGGCGGCAGCGAGCAGACCACACATTGGGAGCACAGAGGCCACATTCACTGGTCCCCTGAGACCACACCCTTCTGAGTACTGAAAAATAAATAAATAAATAAATAAATATACATAAAAAATCTGGATAGAATGACAATTGAGGCTAAGGCGCAAGCCACATCCAACACCGTACCTAATCACTGAATTCTAGTACTGAGCCCAACAAGTAGCCAGCAATAAAAGGCAGCAGAAAGTAGATCTTAGGGGAACTTGAACTTTTAAAGGAACTTCCCCCAGGCCAAGAGTAAATAAAAATTAGCCCAGAATGACAGCTGATATTTACAACAGCACCTGGGCCCAGGAGTGGCAGCCATAAGATCTGGATCACCTGAAGTTCCAAAAAGGTTGATAAGAGCGAGTCATAGGCAGTGAACCCCATCAATCTATGCCAGGCTCCAGCTAGGGAGGTCCAGGGTAGGCATATACAGCGGCAAGATTTGGAAAGCATCAGTTCAGAACCTAACAACCCGTGTTACACTGGTAGCTTAAGGAAGGGCTCCTCAAACCTGACCCAGCTAAGACACAGAAAATGCAGACACAAATAGCAAAAAAAAATAGTGATAGCAGATAAGCAGTCCACAGCAGAATACAAACAAGAGCTAAGGCCAACCCAAGAAGACCTAGAAACAACACAACTGAAAATTGGAGGCAGAAAATACCCAACTAGACTAAGCTAGCAACACAAACTACACATCCAAAGGAAGAATATATATACTGAAAAAATGGGAAGACAAAGAAATGCAATCCATATGAATCAACAACAGAAAACCCCATAAAAAGAACTCAGTGAGATGGAAATAACCAAATTACCGAATACAGAATTTAAAATAATGATTGTTAGGATGCTCAAAGATCTCAGAACAACAAAAGATGGACATTATAATGAACACCTAAGTAAAAAGATAACAAGAATCAAAAAGAACATTGGATTCATAAATAAGAAACAAATAACAAACACAATATCAGAAAAGAAGAATACACTAGAAATCGCCTCAATTTAATAGATATCTTCAGAACCTTTCACCCTAAAACAGTAGAATATACATTCTTTACAAGTGCTCATGGTACATTCTCTAGGATAGACCACGTGTAAGGACACAAAAGCGGTCTCAAAAAATTTAAGAAGATTGAAATCATATCAAGCATTTTCTCTGATCACAATGGTATGAAACTAGAAATCAACCTCAACAGAAAAACTGAAAAATACTCAAACACTTGGAAACTAAATAGCATGTTATTAAATAACAAATGGGCTAACAATGAGATAAAAGAAGAAATAAAAAAACTCCTAGAAACAAATGATAAGGAGCAAACATCAACTCAAAATTTATGGGACACAGCAAAAGTAGTACCGAGAGGGAAGTTCATAGCATAACAAGGCATACCATGAGAAGCTAGAGAAAGCTCAAATAAACAACTTGACCCTGCATCTTAAAGAACTAGAAAAAAACAGCAAGTACAACCCAGGACTACTAAAAAGGAAGGAAATAATAAAGATCAAAGTGGAAATAAATGACATAGAGGCTAAAGAAACAATACAGAGGATCAATGAAACCAGGAGCTAGTTCTTGAAAAGGTAAACAAGATCGAAGAACCTTTAACCAGACTCACCAAGAAAAAAAGAGAGAGGACTCAAATAAATAAAATTAGAAAAGAGAGTGGAGAAATAACAACGGACACAACAGAAATACAAAATATTGTAAGAAAATACTATGAAGAACTGTATGCCAAAAAACTAGACAACCTAGATGAAATGGACAAATTCCTTGAAACATACAATCTTGCAAAAATATATCTGGAAGAATCAGAAAACCTAAAAAGACCAATTACAACAAATGAGATCGAAACAGTTATCAAAAAAACTCCCAACAAAGAAAAGTCCTGAGCGTTATGTCTTCACAAGTGAATTCTACCAAATATTCAAAAAAGAACTAACTCTTATCCTTCTCAAGCTATTTCAAAAAATTCAAGAGGAAGGAAGCCTTCCAAGCTCCTTTTATGAGGCGAGCACAATTTGAATTCCAAAACCAGGAAAAGACAACACAAAGAAAAAAAATTATAGACCAATATCCCTGATGAATATAGATGTTAAAATCTTTAAAAAATGTTAGCCAACTGGATCCATCAAAACATGAAAAAAAAATCATACACCATGATCAACTGGGATTTATTCTGGGGAGGCAAGGCAGGTACAATATTTGCAAATCAATCAATATGATTCATCACATAAACAAAAAGGACAAAAAGCACATGATAATTTAAATAGATGCAGAAAAAGCATTTGAGAAAATCCAACACCCATCCATGAACAAAACTCTCAGCAAAGTGGGAACACAGAAAACATACCTTAATATGATAAAGGCCATCTATGACAAACCCACAGGCAACATCATACTCAATGGGCAATAATTAAAAGCAATTCTCTTTAGATCAGGAAAAAGGCAGGGGTGTCCCCTTTCACCACTCTTATTCAACATAGTTCTGGAAGTCCTACCCACAGCAATCAGACAAGAAGAAGAAATAAAAGGCATCCAAATTAGAAAAGAAGTAAAACTATCATTATTTGAGGATGATATGATATTGTATATAGAAAACCCTAAAGTCTCAGTCAAAAAACTACTGGACCTTATAAATGAATTCAGCTGGATATACAATTAATACTCAGAAATCAGAGTCATTTTTATACACCAACAATGAACTGTCAGAAAAAGAAATTAAGTAAACAATCTCTTTCACTACTGCCACAAAAAAATAAAGTACCAGGAGTAAATTTAACCAAGGAGGATAAGAACTTATACTCGGAAAATTATAAAACATTGATAAAAGAAATCAAGGAAGATACAAACAAGTAGAAGCATATACCATGCTCATGGTTAGGAAGAATAAACATCATTAAAATGTCTATATTACCCAAAGTAATTTATAAATTTAATGCAATACCAATTAAAATACCAAAGATATACTTCAAAGATATAGAACACATATTCCATGGAACCAAAAAAAAAACCACGAATAGCCTCAGCAATCTTAAAAAGAAAAAATAAAGCAGGAGGTATCACTCTTCCGGTTTATCAAGGTATACTACAAGGCCAATGTTCTCAAGACAGCCTGGTACTGGCATAAGAATAGGCAAACAAAACAAAAAAACAGTCTGTTATAAGTGGGCAGAAGAACTAAAAAGTCATTTTCCAAAGACATATAAATAGCCATCGGGTACACGAAAAGGTACTCAATATCAGTCACTAATCATCAGGCAAATACAAATCAAAACCATTATGAAATATCACTTCATACCCGTTAGAATGGCTATTCTCAAAAAGATGGGTAGTGACTATTATCGAGAATGTGGAGAAAGGGAACCCTTGTACCCTGTTGGTGGGAATGTAAACTGGTAAAGCCACACTGGAGAATGGTATGGAGGTTTTTCAAGAAATTTTAATTTGAACTACTACATGATCCAGCAACCTCATTTCTGGTATATATCCAAAGAAAATGAAAACAGGATATCAAAGAGATATCTCTGTTCCCAAGTTTATTGCAGCATCATTCCCAATAACCAAGATATGCAAACAACCTAAGTGTCTGTCAATGAATGAATGGAGAAAGAAGATAAGGTGTGTGTGTGTGTGTGTGTGTGTGTGTGTGTGTATAATGGATTATTATTCAGCCATCAGAAAAAATGAAATTCTGCCATTAGCCACAATATGGATTGACCTTGAGGACATTATGCTAGAGCAGTGGTTCTTAACCTGGGTTCGATGAGTCAGTCTCAGGGGTGCGGAGAAGCCTCTGCAGCAGAGGCCAGAATAAAGTAATACCGTAATTTGTTGTGAGTTCATGCACTTTGTTGGTTTTGTTCCTTGAGCAAGGTGATGTTTATGCATGGCTCATTTTGTGCACCAGTAAAAAAAAATATACCTATGTTTTGAATTTGGAAAAAAAAATATTTTATTTATCACTAAAGAAGGGTTCGATGAATGCGCATATGAAACCGGTGGGTTCGGTACCTCAAAAAAGGTTAAGAACCATTGTGCTAAAGGAAATAAGCCAGAGCGGAAGACAAATACTGCATGCTATCACTTACATGTAGAATGTTTTTTTAAGTCAAACTCAGAAAGAGAGAGTAGAAAAGTAGGCCAGGATTGGGGGAAATAAGAAGGTGTAAAAGGGTGCAAACTTTCAGCTATAACATGAATTAAGTCTGAGGAGCTAATTTAAAACATAGTGATTATAGCTGATAATATAGTATTGTACAAATGAAATCTAAGAGAATAGAAATGTTCTCACTAAAATATTTTTTTAAAGTTCCCTGGTGGTCTAGTGGTTAGGATTCAGCGCTCTCTCTCACTAAAATATTTTTAAAACTAGTTTTCAAAATAAATAGTACAATGTAAAGGCACCTAGGAAAATATCAAATTCACAAAGACAAGAATTTGGTTCATTTAACCCCTACACATACATATATACATATACATATATATATATATATATATATATATACACACACACACACACATACATACATATATACACACACACATAGACATTCATAATTCATGCTTTATTAGATTAATAAACACAGAAATTATAATTCCAAAAATAATGTCACCTCATACAAAAGATGCTCAGTACAAGATTTTGTAAATAAAAAGTGGTTCAGACCTCAGCATCCTTTAATAGGAGAATGGTTAAATAAAATATCATCAACGAACAAACTAGAGGAGCTGCAGTGCACCCGAACATGAAGTTAAGACCCAGCATCCTCTCCTCACGGGGCTGGGCAGGTCCTACCCACCCTTCTCCTCCTGGTTGAGATGGATTCAGCCAAGAGCATCGAAGTCACTCCAGTGCACAGGCGTCTGGCTTGAGTGGCAAAACCTGTTCAGTGTTAGCATCCAACCCACTGCTGTCTAGGTGTAAACTCCACATCCCACCTACCAACAGAGGAGTACCCAGAGGGCCCTAAGCAGGCCTGAGACTCGGAGCTCTGCTCTCCTACCCTTGGGATTGCAGATACCTATGAAGACCAGTAGCAAAGATCTTCCAGTTCCCCTCCCCCCCCGCAAAATCCCCACTGAGTGAAGTATTTGAGACAGAAACCCCAAAATCAAATGTTTCCCCAGAGCCTGTTCTGACCTCAGAGTCACAGCCACGTGAACTGGGACGTGTTTCTGGGCACTCAGTTATCCCTTGAGAACCAGATGCCACCTTGGAGTCAGACTGAGCTCCCACTAAGCAAGTGTTTTCCAAGGAGGAAACAGAACAGCTAACAAAAACCCCTGTCGCCAACCAGGGCTCAGAAAAGCTTTTGAGAGAACCCAACACTCCCTAGTCTTCAGGCTACAAGCACAATAGATGAACACCAAACAGCAAGGTACTAGGGAGATCTTCCCTCACCATCCTGCAAGACGACAGCTCTCCTGGGATCCTGATACCACAAGGTAAGCAGCCTTCTCCCAAGTAGAAATTAGGGAACTAAAGGAAGGAAGCACTCTAGGATCTGGGTGACTTCTAAACACTGAAGGACCATGACAAGGAAAATCAGCATCTTCCCTTAGTAGAGAACGAGACCCTGCATGGCCCCAGCACTGGCTTCACCCAGGGCCCAGTGATATTCCATGTCCTTTGGGAGACTAAATAAAGGCTTGTTTTCTCTGACTCCCCCTAAACTAAGATAGGACTATAAATGTGACAGCATACATGTAACTTACAACCTCATTCTAAAGGCAGTTCCAAAAGTGAAATTATCAAAGACAATGTCCTTGGAATAAGTGTATTATGCTATGTTCATCTCTATATTATTGGCTACAATCTCAAAGCTAGTATTATCCACATAATAGGCCACAATAAACCTGTACTAAATACAGAAATAAATGAAGGAATAAATAAAAAACAAATAAGTAAATCTACTTAGAATAAAATGTATGTTGGCAAAGAGCCAAATCTGAAGACGTTTCTGGACCTGTAGAAGAGAAGCAGTGAGTGGCATGTTTCTGATGGAAAGGCCATGATCTAACTCCCATGTGCCATACACGGAGGATGGTAAGAATGACCTTGGCTATGGCAAAATGAGCCCAACTCTGTGGCCTATACACCCCCCCGGGATACTATACTGTGGAAGGAAAGTTTCCTGAAGACACAAGGAGGAAGGAATCCACCAGTCTTCACTAATAAATATTAGGATGAAAATTATTTCATCAATGAAACACAGTTTTATTCAATAACCATTATGAACAACTTCCATAAGCAATTATTTTGAATGACACTTATTTGTAGATATATATTTTTATTTGCTTATTTATAACAAAATATACTATATTGTTTTCTGTAATTTTTTTCAAAAGATACCTACTAATTTTACAGTCACATCTCTTCTATGCACTTAAATATAAAACATTTCTCAGTTCCATCTTGAGGGAAGATATCTGTTTAATTATTCACAAGGGCTAAGAAATGTTTGCCATATTTTTATATCATACATAAACTCATATCACAAAACTTAACCTCTACTTATCTAGATATGAAAAACAGCTTTTAGACAAGATGTGACATTAATTACCCAAAATACAAATTATTTAAAATAAATGCTAAGAGGAAAATGACATTTTGTGAATTTTTAAAACTATTTCTGAAGTTTTGCTACAGAGATAATTCTACCACACGAGCCTTTGAAAACAGTAATAATAAAAATTTCAGCTAAATTCTAAATACTTTTGTTATACAACAACAGTATATACTGTTAATATTCCAAATGTAAAAGATTAGTAATGTTCTTGGAATTCATCAGCTTCACAACATTTAACTGTTTCACTTATCAAACTTACTAAGTACCAACTATATTTGCCAGCTATTTGTTTGAGGTGCTAGAAATTTAAAAGTGAGCAAGATAGTGAAGAGTTTACTGCCATCCCCATGTAACTTATACTCTAAAGGACAGTAACTGTCAATGAACAAATAAAAAGAAAATATCCAATCATGATAAGTGTTTTGATAAAAATAAAACAAGATGAGAGGATTGCCACAGCCAGCTCCTATGGAGTGACATTTAAAATGAGACCTGAATGTCCTGAGTGAACAAACACTAAAGATCTAAAGAAAATTTCAAATAGCAGCAAGTTGAAGGGCTCTAAGGTGGGAATAAACTTGGGGTATCTGAGGAAAAGGAAAAAATAAGTGTACTGTTAGAAAGGGTGAGCACGGTAGATATGAGGTGTCAGAGGTGAGATTAGGTAGAACCTGTTAAAATAAAGAGTTTCGATTATAGTCTAAGCAAAATGCCTTTATGCTTTGTTTTAAATTTAATTATAGGAAGTTTAAACATATGTGAAAAAAAAAAGAGAAAAATAGATATCCAAATATTTATCATCCAGTTTCAACATATAGCAATTCATGGTCAGTCTTGCTTAATCTGTACCTTCACTCATTCCCCATCTCACCCTCAGATAGCATATCATTTCATCTAAACACATCAGTATATATCTCTAAAAGATAACTCTGCTTTAAATAGTATAACCACTATCAATATTACCATTATTACACCAAAATTTATATAAAAATGATCAATTATATAGTCAGTGTTCAAATTTCCCTGTGTATTATTTTTCAAAAGCTTACTGGTTCAGCTCTGGCCAGTTTGCTCAGTGGATAGAGCATCAGTCCAGCATGCAGATATCCCGGGTTCCATTCCCAGTTAGGACAAACATGACCATCCCCTTTTCTTCCCCTCCCTTTCCCCCTTCTCTCTCTCTTCCCCTCTTGTAGCCAGTGGCTCAGTTGGTCTGAACGTTGGCCTCAAGTGCTGAGGATAGCTTGGTTGACTGAAGCATCGGCCCCAGATGGGTTGCTGGGTGGAGCCCAGTCGGGGCACATATGGGAGTCTCCCCTCCTCTCACTTAAAAAAAAAAAAAAAGCTTATTGGTTCAAATTAGAAGTCAGATATTGCAATTAGTAAGTTTATTAGTCTTTTTAATCTATAGATTATCATTCCTTCACTTTTTTCCTTTTGCAATTTACTTGTTGAAAAACTGGGTTATTTGTCCTATAGGACTTTCCACATTCTGTTATTTCCTGACTGCATCCTCTTAGTGTCACTTAACAAGCTCCTCTGTATCCTAGATTTCCTATAAATTGGTAGTTAGATGTGGGGGGTTAATCAGATTCAGGTTCAAATTTCTAGCAAGACTACTCCATAATTTATGTTATGTATTCCAATTAGGAGGTAATGTGCAATGTTCTCTTGTTCTCTCTCTCTCTCTGCCTATGCCTCTCTTACTCTCTGAGATAATGACTGCCTTAGATCTATTATAATACTTCATTCAATAAGAGCTGTAAAATATTGATACTGTAATTCTACCATTCTTTCTTTAATAGCAGAAATACTTTTATAAAGAAAAAATTACCTTCACAAACTATGTGGTTAACAGTATAGAAAAAACAATAATAAACTGGTTGCCTAAAATGGATGTTTTAAGCAGGAAACCTTTTAAAGATCATTCAGAATACTGTTTGGAGAATAGAGTGATATGTAAAAAAACAGGAGTGAAATCAGACACCTCTCAGAAGGCTCTAATAGTATTTCAAGTGAATGATGATGGGTTGTACCAGGTGGTATAGAAGATGAAGAGAGATTGACAGATTTAAGATATATTCGAATGTGAAGTCTAGAGAACCCGCTAACACATTGTATGTATAGGGTAAGGGAAAGAAAGAAATCAAGAATGTGTCCTAGATATTTTGCCTAAGCACTTAGGTTTATGGGAATCCCTAAGGGAGGCGCAGATTTAGAAAACAAAGTAATATAGGTAATGATGTACATAAAATTAAATCAATATTTACCAAATTGTTATTCCTGTTTTTCTTTTCCTTTATCCTGACTAAAAATAATTTAAAATCTTAAAAAATAGAAATAAAATAGTTTTATGTTTTTCTATAAATGCTTTTGCTAAAATAAAAATAATATTGTATATAAAGTTCTACTTTTTATTTTAGATAATTCAGCCCTTTTCCCCCATAAACTTACTATATTGACAAAGGATAAGCTGTGTAAAAAATTTTAAAAGATAGTAATAAATATTATTTTAATCCAGAATGATTATGAAGCTCTTTTATCAGCTGATATATCACCACAAATACACGGGATGTACAAACAATGAGGATACAGAAAAAAGGAGGAACAGAGCTCAAAAACATTAACCAGTTAATTAGTTAATTAGTTAACTTCTCATGTTTGAAAGAAAGTATTTTGAGTATTAACTAATTAACCTTGGGGGAGGACAAGAACTCCCAATTGTTTTTTTTTTTTTTTTTCATTTTAGAGAGGAGACACAGAGAGAGAGAGAGAGAGAGAGAGAAAGGGGGGAGGAGCTGGAAGCATCAACTCCCATATGTGCCTTGACCGGACCAGTGCAGGGTTTTGAACTGGCGACCTCAGTGTTCCCAGGTCGACGCTTTATCCACTGCGCCACCACAGGTCAGGCCCAATTGTTTTTTAAAAACTAATTTTCCTCCTCCCATTTCTAAGTAGGTAATAATAATTCAAACCATCCAGTTGGGTTTCCCTTGCCTCTCCCTATAAAATAAGAGGAAGAACATGGAATGTTAAAGATAGAAGGAAAAGCCCTGGCTGGTTGGCTCAGTGGTAGAGCGTCGGCCCAGCATGTGGATGCCCTGGGTTCAATTCCTGGTCAAGGCACACAAGAGAAGCACCCATCTGTTTCTCTCACCTTCTCCCGCCTCCTCTCTCTCTTCCCCTCCTGCAGCCATGAATTGATAGGCCCAAGTGTTGGACCTGGGTGCTGAGGATGCTCCATGGCCTTGCCTCAGGCACTAAAAATGGCTCCAGTTAAAAACGGAGCAACAGCTCAAGATGGGCTGAGCATCGCCCCCTAGTGGCCTTACCAGGTGGATCCCAGTCAGGGTACAAGCAGGAGTCTGTCTTTGTGCCTCTCCTCCTCTCACTAAAGTTAAAAATAATAATAATAATAATAATAATAATAATAATAATAATAATAAGATAGACAGAAAAGAGAAGAACCTAATCTCCACATATATTATTAACAGCAACAAAAATAATATTACTTTCTAAATGACAAGATTTCTAAAGACATGTTACCTAAAGTTTCATACAGAAAAGGATTATCATATGTCACAAATCATATCCGCATATAAAAAATTTTAAATGATAGACCACTTTGATAATATGTATTTACAGAATATCTGATTAACTGGTAAGGTAAAAATGACAAATAATTCCTGTGTAATGAAGCATTCATACACGTATTACACTCGTGAATAAATTGAGCAAATGCTATTGATCTCTATTAGATCTTACAACTATATGTATTTGTGAATATAGCTTATTAGTAGTAACTGGACTCCTAGATAGCATGTCCTTTTTTAAAGGTGCTGGGTTATATTTCCCAGCATTGACACTGGCCCTGTTAATTGGACTCGACAGGAGTACTCAAAAGTAAAAGAAACAGTTCTTCCAGCTAAAAAAAAAAAACACACACACACAAAAACAAACCAAACAGACTACAAAGTGAGAAAATAGAATACATGCAAATATAATTCCAAGATATACAATACAGATCAAATATCTCAATAATTAGAGGAAAAGATATCTTAGACCTATAGGGAACTGTTGAAAGAAAGTATTTTGAGTTCATTTACAAAAGCTTAAAAGCTATTATGTATGAAGAATTTTTTTTAAAATGATTCTATAAGATCTTCAAGATAATGTATACATTAAAATACATAAATTAATTCCATTATCCAACAGTTATAAAATATATTAGATTCTAAGGTATAATTGTTATTTAAGTACTATATTTTATTCTACTTGGAATGCTTTTCTTGACATTCTAAAAAATATATATTAAGTGCTTTGTACTTCTGTGTATTTTTCTTCCTGGGAATAATCACGAATGTTTTAATGTAAATCAATTACATCAAACATCTTCATAGATGACAAACTGTATTCTGAATATCAATTATTCAAAAATGCAGTCAGAAGATTTCCAAACTACTTGTTTAAACACTGAATGTACAAATTTCAGACAATATATCTAATATTATTTGTAATAAAAACAGGTCCTTTATATTCATGTATATGACATGAATGACTGACTCTTACTTATCCTTAAATTCCTTTATAATAATCTACCTTCTTAAGATCACATTCTTTTCTCATTTCCACTTCATTCCCACTGACTCCCTTTTGATAAAATATTCCCTTTTTTTTTCTTTTTCACTCTCCCTATTTAGGTGGTAAGTCTTCCCCAAAATAAATGACAGTTTGTTTCTCCATCAACCTTCTAATTTATCATCCTTAACCTGGAAAAGGTGAGAAACAGTTATGGTCAGCCTGACAATAGCTAGGTACATATTTTTCATTCCCTTAACCTTTCTGATTTCTACTTCTTTGACTTTCTCTCAAATATGTTCTGCTTAGTCCTACACTCAACTTTAAGAATTAGTGTAATATAGTTTTTAAGGGATTGATTAGAATACCACAGTAATTATTCTAATTGAGTAGAGACCAACAGACCCAGAATTTCAAGGATTATCTGATGCTGGGGAAACTGCTCTTGCTGTTTTAGGTTGACTATATTTCACCAGAATGATAAGATATTACCATGAGATATATGCTTTCAAGGAAACCAGTAATTTCCATCAACAAATCAGGATTCTGATTAATCAGAAGTATGTAAGAATCTTAAATTGTATAGAAAATTCAAAATTGAAGCAAAGGAGTGCCCAGAGGATACCATAACCTGCACTAAAGAATATTTAGTTAATCTGCTTACAAGAGCCACATAAAACAACCACCAACTAATTACTTAAGTCAGAAGCCACTCTAGAGAATCACTAAAAATTTCATTTTCCAAATCTTTTAGTAAGGCATTAATACCTTCTCTTTTTACTTTATTCAATATATTTTCATAATAGCTTATAATTTCTAAACACAGACCTTAAATTACATCAATTACACTTTTTGAAAAATAAGCCAAGTAGGTTATTATTTTTCTGTAACAAAAACTTGTTAAATAAAAATATTACATATTCAACAGGAAAATTGTTAAAACGAAGATAATGGCACATTGAGGAAGAGTCCTTTTTAAATTCAATTTAAAGGAATTAATTTTACATATGAATAAAATAAAATTCAGGAAAATTATTTTGAAGTTTTTCATCACTGATAAACTCTAAAAACATAAAGTTGAGTATATTTGCCCATAAAGGAGCAATATTAAAATATGAGGTTATATTCCTGTAGTAGGATTCAGCATTCAATTAAATCACTGGTGAAACCATCAATACGTGAGACTTTGCTTTGGGTGAATGGCGCACAATGCAATGTGCAGACGATGTTTGGTTGAAGTGTATAGTTAAAACCTGTATGGTTTTGTAAACCAGTGTCACCCCAATAAATTCAATAAAAAACATCATAAGAGCAAAAAAAATAATAATTACCCTAAAAGTCTATACTAATTTAAAACACTATTCCCGCTTCTATTAAATAGGCATAAATACGTCATGCTAATAACAAAAGGCATTTTGTATACTACTAAGTGTACATGTAGTAAGAAAATTAAATGAATTACCTAAAATTAAAGTACTTCCTATATTTAACATTAAGTGACCCTGTCATCTTACAATTTTGAGTGTTTTCTGATACATTTTCCTAAAACTAACAGAAGCATTCAGCCACTTCATCAATTCAAGAGGAGTTTTTTCACAGAAAACATTTTCAAAAGAGTTGACATAACATACGTCCTCTTTACCATCTCTTCCCTTTCCAATTTACTCAAAGCTAAAATTCTAAGGATGGCATTGCAAAACAAGGTCATTCTGCCTGGCATTTATTGATCATGTTGTTACCGGAGTACTTTTTCACTAACAAGAAAACTACAGAAGGAGCCACCTGGTTACTGGCAAAAACTATTTTCTTTTTTTTGGAAAGGTAATTTATTATTCCAAAAATTAAAATATAATTTCTACAAAAACATGCCAGTTTTACCATATCTTTAGCATTATCATTTTTCTTTACAGTTTACACTCCATATTATTTTGTATTAGTTTCAGGTGTACAGCATAGTGGTTAGACAATCATATACTCCATTACCCTCATATTTCCAGTACCCTCCAACCACCTAACATATTTATTACAATATTATTGACTATATTCCCTATGCTATACTTTACATCGCTGTGACTATTTTGTAACCACCAATTTATATTTCTTATCCCTCATCCTTTTTACCCAGTCCTCCACCTCTCTCCCTTCTGGCAACCATCTGTCTGTTCTCTGTATCTATGACTCTGCTTCGACTTTGTTTTCTGTTGTTGTTCTTCAGATTCCACATATAAGTGGAATTATATGGTATTTTTCTTCCTCTGACTTATTTCAATTAGCATAATACCCTCTAGATACATCCATACTGTTGCAAATGGTAAGATTTCATTCCTTTTTTGAGACTGAGTAATATTTCCATTGGGTATCTGTAACATTGCTTTTTTATCCACTTGTCTATTGATGGGCACTTGGGTTGCTTCCCTATTTTGGCTACTGTAAATAACACTACAATGAACAAAAGGGTACATATATTCTTTTTTTATATTTAATTTATTGAATTTATTAATTTTAATGGGGTGACATTGATAAATCAGGGTACATATGTTCAGAGAAAACCTCTGCAGGTTATTTTGACATTTGATTATAATGCATACCCATCACCCAAAGTCACATAGCCTTCCGTCACCTTCTATTTGGTTTTATTTGTGCCCCTACCCTCCCCCTACGCCTTCTCTCCTCGCCCATAGCTTGACACCCCCCTCATAGCCAGCACACTCTTGCCCATGTCTCAGAGCCTCATTTTTATGTCCCATCTATGTAAGGAATCATTTATTCTTAGTTTTTTCTAATTTATTTATTTCACTCAGTATAATGTTATCAAGGTTCATTCATGTTGTTATAAATGCTCCGATGTCATCACTTCTTATAGCTGAGTAGTATTCCATAGTATATATGTACCAAAGCTTTTTAATCCACTCGTCCACTGAAGGACACTTGGGATGTTCTCAGATCTTCACTATTGTGAACAATGCTGCCACAAACATGGGGGCGCATTTCTTCTTTTCGAACAGTGCTACGGTGTTCTTAGGATAAATTCCTAAAAGTGGGATAGCTGAGTCAAAAGGCAGTTCAATTTTTAATTTTTTGAGAAATCTCCATATTGTTTTCCACAGTGGCTGCATCAGTCTGCATTCCCACCAGCAATGCGGGAGGGTTCCCTTACCTCAACAACCTCACCAGCACTTAATCTGTGTTGTTTTGTTGATGAGCGCCATTCTGACTAGTATGAGGTGGTATCTCATTGTGGTTTTAATTTGCATTTCTTAATGATTAGTGATTTTGAGCATTGTTTCATATGCCTATTGCCCATCAGTATGTCCTCTTTGGGGAAGTGTCTATTCATTTCGTTTGCCCATTTTTTGATTGGATTGTTGGTCTTCCTGGTGTTGAATTTTATTAAGTTCTTTAAAAATTTTAGTTATTCACCCCTTATCTGACGTATTTTCGAATATGTTCTCCCATTTTGTAGTTTGTCTTTTTATTCTGTTTTTATTGTCTTGAGCTGTGCAAAAGCTTTTTAGTTTGATATAGTCCCCTTTCATTTCTTCTTGTCTGACTGCTGTGGCTAGGACTTCCAGAACTATGTTGAGTAAGAGTGGTGAAAGGGGGAACCCCTGCCTTTTTCCTGATCTTAAGGGGATTGCTTATAATTTTGCCCATTGAGTATGATGTTGGCTGTGGGTTTGTCATAGATGGCCTTTATCATGTTAAGGTATGTTCCTTGTATTCTCACTTTGCTGAGAGTTTTGATCATGAATGGATGCTGAATTTTGTCAAATGCTTTTTCCGCATCTATTGAAATTATCATGTGGTTTCTGTCCTTCCCTTTGTTTATGTGATGAATCATATTGACTGATTTGCAAATATTATATCAGCCTTGCCTCCTCAGAATAAATCCCACTTGATCATGCTGTATGATTTTTTTCATATATTGCTGGATCTGGTTGGCTAATATTTTGTTGAGGATTCTAGCATCTAAATTCATCATGGATATTGGTCTATAATTTTCTTTCTTTGTGTTGTCTTTCCCTTGATTCAGAATCAGAATTATGCTCGCCTCATAAAAGGAGCTTGGAAGTATTCCTTCCTTTTGAATTTTTTGAAATAGCTTGAGAAGAATATTAGTTAGTTCTTTGAAATTTTGATAGAATTCACTTCTGAAGCCAACAAGCCCAGGACTTTTCTTTGTTGGGAGTTTTTTGATAACTGTTTCAATCTCATTTGTTGTAATTGGTCTGTTTAGATGTTCGGATTCTTGCAGATTGATTTTTGGAAGATTGCATGTTTCAAGGAATTTGTCTATTTCATATAGGTTGTCTAGCTTTTTGGCATACAATTCTTCATAGTATTTCCTAACAATATATTGCATTTCTGTTGTGTCAGTTGTTATTTCTGCACTGTCTTTTCTAATTTTATTTATTGAGTCCTCTCTCTTTTTTTCTTGGTGAGTCTAGTTAAAGGTTCATCGATCTTGTTTACTTTTTCAAAGAACCAGCTCCTGGTTTCATTGATCATCTGTATTGTTTCTTCTGTCTCTATGTCATTTATTTCTGCTCTGATCTTTATTATTCCCTTCCTTCTACTAGTCCTGGGCTTTACTTGCTGTTGTTTTTCTAATTCTTTTAGATGCAGGGTCAGGTTGCTTATTTGAGTTTTTTCTAGCTTCTTATGGTATTCCTGTAGTGCTATGAACTTCCCTCTCAGTACTGCTTTTGCTGTGTCCCATAAATTTTGAGTTGATGTATGCTCATTATCATTCATTTCTAGGAACTTTTTTATTTCTTCCTTGATCTCATTGCTAATCCATTTGTTAATTGCATGCTATTTAGTTTCTAAGTGTTTGAGTATTTTTCAGTGTTTCTTTTGTGGTTAATTTCTACCTTCATGCCCTTGTGATCAGAAAAAAGAATCAAGAGAAATCCCCAGAGTAGGACCCGAATGAATCAGATATAACCAAATTTTCGGATGCAGAGTTTAAAACAATGATAGTTAGGATGTTCAAAGAGCTTAGAGCAACAATGGATAGTTATTATGAACACATAAATAAAGAAATAACAAGTATAAAAAAGGAAATTGAAATAATAAAAAAGTCCTGACCAGGCAGTGGCGCAGTGGATAGAGCATCAGACTGGGATGCAAAAGACCCAGGTTTGAGACCCCGAGCTCGTCAGCTTGAGCGCGGGCCCATCTGGCTTAAGCAAAAGTTCGTCAGCTTAGATCCAAGGTCACTGGCTCCAGCAAAGGGTTGCTCAGTCTGCTGAAGGCCTGCAGTCAAGGAACATGTGAGAAAGCATTCAATGAACAACTAAGGTGTCATAATGGCAATGAAAAACTAATGATTGATGCTTCTCACCTCTCTGCGTTCCTGTCTGTCTGTCCCTATCTATCCCTCTCTCTGACTCTCTCTCTGTTCCTGTGGGGAAATAAAAAAGAAATAATAAAAAAGAATCAGACAGAAATGACAAATACAATATAAGAATTGAAGAACACAATGAAAGGAATTAAAAGCAGGATGGTTGAAGCTGAGGATCGAATCAGCGAGTTAGAGGACAAAATAAACAAAGGCACAGAAGCAGAGCAGAAAAAAGGAAAGAGACTCAAAATGACTGAAGAAACTCTAAGGGAGCCCTGTCACAATATGAAGAGAAATAACATCATAAGGGTTCCTGAAGAAGAACAGAAAGAACAAGGGATAGAAACTTTGTTCAACCAAATCATAGCTGAAAACTTCCCTAAATTAAGGCTGGAAAATGACTCACATGTTCAAGAAGCACAGTGAACTCCATTAAAGAGAACCCAAAGAAATCTACACCAAGACACTTCATAATTAAAATACCAAGGCTAAGTCATAAAGAGAAAATATTAAAAGCTGCTAGAGAAAAAAAGGCTATCACCTACATAGGAACTCCGATAAGGATGACATCCAACTTCTCATCAGAAACACCTGAAGCCAGAAGGGAATGGCAAGACATATTCAAAGAAATGCAGAACAAGAACCTACAACGAAGACTACTTTATCAAGCAAGGGTAACGTTTAAAATTGAAAGAGAAATAAAAAGTTTGCCAGACAAAAAACACTCAAGGAATTCATTAAAACCAAGCCAATCCTGCAAGAGATGCTAAGGGGCCTGTTGTGAACAGATCAAAGGGGGAAAAGAATATAGCAAAAGAGAAATGCAGCTTTAAAGAATAAAATGGCAATAAACAACTACATATCAATAATAACCTTAAATGTAAATGGATTAAATGACCCAATCAAAAGACATAGGGTAGTTGCATGGATAAGAAAACAGGACCCATACATATGCTGTCTACAAGAGACACACCTTAAAACAAAAGATGCACATAGACTAAAGGTAAAAGGATGGAAAAAAATATTTCATGCAAATGGAAATGAAGAAAAAGCCAGGGTAGCAATACTTATATCTGACAAAATGGACTTTAAAACAAAGGCTTTAGTAAGAGATAAAGAAGAACACTACATAATGATAAAGGGAGCAATTCAACAGGAAGATATAACCATTATAAATATCTACGCGCCTAACATAAAAGCACCGAAATACATAAAGCAGACTTTGATGGATACAAAATGCGAGATCAACAGCAATACTATAATAGTAGGGGATTTCAATACTCCACTAATTTCACTGGATAGATCCTCAAGAAAGAAAATTAACAAAGAAACAGCGGACTTAAAGGATACACTAGATCAACTTGATTTAATAGATAGCTTCATAACCTTTCACCCTAATACAGCAGAATATACATTCTTTTCAAGTGCTCATGATACATTCTCTAGGATAGACCACATGTTTGGACACAAAAGCGGTCTCAACAAATTTAAGAAGATTGAAATCATACATATATTCTTTTGAATTCATGTCTTGAGTTTTTTTGGATACATATCCAAAAGTGTAACTGCTGGATCATAAGGCAGTTCCATGCTTAATTTTTTATTAATCCATATTATTTCCCAAAATGGCTGCACCGATCTGTACTATCACCTACAGAGGATGAGGGTTTGCTTTTCTCCACATCCTCAACAGCACTTGTTTGTTGATTTATTGATGATAGCTATTCCGACAGGTGTGAGGTGATATCTCATTGAGGTGTTTATTTGCATTTCTTATTTTTTCCATTTCCATTAGATTATTGGGGTAACAATTGTTAATAAAATTATATAGATTTCAGGTGTAAAATTCTATATCACTTGTATATTTCATTGTGTGTTCACCATCCTAACTGAAGTCTCTTCCATCACCATTTATCTGCCTGTTACCATCTTCTACCTTCTCCCACCCACCTTTCCTGGTAATCACCATACTGTTGTCTGTGTCTATGAGTTGTTGTTTTTGTTTTTCATTTAACCCCTTCACCTTTTTCACTCAGCCCCACAATTCCCCTCCCCTTTGATAGCTGTCAGTCTGTTCTCTATCTATGAGTCTGTTGTTTGTTTTTTTAGATTTTATTTTTCCATTTTTAGCAAAAGAGGAGAGGAAAAGAAAAAGAGTGAGAGAGAGAGAGAAAGAGAGAGAGAAGGGGGGAAGGAGCAAGGAGCATCAACTCCAACATGTGCCTTGACCAGGCAAGCCCAGGGTTTCAAACTGGCGAACACTGTTCCAGGTTGACACTTTACCCACTGTGCCATGACAGGTCAGGTTTTGTTTGTTAGTTTATTTTGTTCATTAGATTCCACATATCTGTGAAATCATATGGTACTTATCTTTCTCTTACTGGTTTATTTCACTTTACATAATGCTCTCTATGTCCATCCATGCTGCAAGGCAAAGGGTAAGATTTCCTTCTTTTTAATAACTGAGTAGTATACCATTGTGTAAATGTACCACAGCTTTTTATCTACTCATCTACTGACAGGCACTAGGGCTGATTCCATATCTTGGCTATTATAAATAACTCTGCAATGAACATAAGAGTGTATATATTCTTTTGAGTTAGTGCTTCAGGTTTCTTTGGATATATTTCCAGAAGAGGAACCTCTGGGACAAAGGCATTTCCATTTTTAATTTTTGGGGTAACTCCACACTGTTTTCCACAGTGGCTGCACCAATCTGCATTCCCACCAACAGTGCATGAAGGTTCCCTTTTCTCCACATCCTCACCAATATATGTTTTTTTAATTTAATTTTAATGGGGTGACATTAATAAATCAGGGTACATATGTTCAAAGAAAACATCTCCAGATTATCTTGTCATTCTTTTTTGTCCTACCTATGTATGGAATCATGCAGTTTTTAGTTTTTTCTGATTTACTTATTTCATTCAGTATAATGTTATCAAGATTCAAGATCCATCCATTTTGTTGTAAATGATCCGATGTCATCATTTCTTATGTCTGAGTAGTATTCCATGGCATATATGTACCACATCTTCTTTATCCAATCATGTATTGAAGGGCATTTGGGCTGTTTCCATGTCTTGGCCACTATAAACAATGCTACGATGAACATGGGGTAACAAATGGTTAATAAAATTATATAGATTTCAGGTATATGGGGGTGCATGTGTCTTTATGTACCCATGTTTATATGTATGGGGGTTCATGTGTCTTTATGTACCCATGTTTTTAAGTTTTGTGGGTATATACCCAGTAGAGGGATTGTGGGGCCATATGGTAGTTTTATTCTTAATTTTTTTTAGGAACCACCATACTTTCCTTCATAATGGTTGTACTACTTTACATTCCCACCAACAGTGGATGAGGGTTCCTTTTTTCTCCACAGCCTCTCCAACACTTGTTATTACCTGTCTTGTAGATAATAGCTAATCTAACAGGCGTGAGGTGGTATGTCATTGTAGTTTTGATTTTCATTTCTCTAACAGCTAGTGAAGGTGAGCATCTTTTCAGATATCTGTTGGCCATTTATTTGTATTTCTTCCCGGGAGAAGTGTGTTCATGTCCTCTTCCCATTTTTTTTTTTATTGGATTGTTTTTTGGTTTGTTGTTGAGTTTTATGAGTTCTTTGTATATTTTGGATATTAGCCCCTTATCTGAGTTGCTGTTTGAAAATATCATCTCCCATTTAGTTGGCTGTCTGTTTATTTTGTTGTCAGTTTCTCTTGCTGTGCAAAAACTTCTTAGTCTGATGTAGTCACATTCATTTATCTTTGCCTTCACTTCCCTTGCCTTTGGAGTCAAATTCATAAAGTGCTCCTTATAACCAAGGTCCATGAGTTTAGTTCCTATGTTTTCTTCTATGTAACTTATTGTTTCAGGTCTTATATTTAGGTCTTTGATCCATTTTGAATTAATTTTAGTACAAGGAGACAAACTGTAATCGAGTTTCATTCTTTTGCATGTGGCTTTCTAGTTTTCCCAGCACCATTTGTTGAAGAGGCTTTCTTTTCTCCATTGTGTGTTGTTGGCTCCTTTATCAAAAATTACTTGACCATATATATGTGGTTTTATTTCTGGACTTTCTATTCTGTTCCATTGGTCTGAGTGTCTATTTTTCTGCCAATACCAAGCTGTTTTGATTGTCATGGCTCTATAATATAATTGGAAGTCAGGTATTGTAATGCCCCCAGCTTTGTTCTTTTTCCTTAGGAATGCTTTGGCTATTCGGGGTTTTTTATAGTTCCATATAAATCTGATGACTTTTTGCTCCATTTCTTTAAAAAATGTCATTGGAATTTTGATGGGAATTGCATTAAACTTGTATATTGCTTTGGGTAATTATGGTCATTTTGATTATATTTATTCTTCCTATCCAAGAACAAGGAATATTTTTCCATTTCATTGTATCTTCTTTGATTTCCCTTAACAATGCTTTGTAGTTTTCATTATATAGATCCTTTACATTCTTTGTTATGTTTATTCCTAGGTATTTTATTCTTTTTGTTGCAACCATGAAGGGGATTATTTTTTCGAGTTCATTTTCTAATGTTTTGTTGTTGGCATATAGAAATGCTATGGACTTTTGTATATTAGTTTTGTATCCTGCAACCTTACTATATTGGTTTATTGTTTCTAGTAATCTTTTTGTGGAGACTTTGGGGTTTTCGATGTATAGGATCATATCATCTGCAAAAAGTGAAACCTTTACTTCTTCTTTTCCAATATGGATGCCTTTTATTTCTTTGTCTTGTCTGATTGCACTGGCTAGAACTTCTAGGACTACATTAAATAAGAGTGGAGAGAGTGGGCATCCCTGTCTTGTTCCTGATTTAAAAGGGAAAGTCCTCAGTTTTATGCCATTTAATATGATGTTAGCTGATGGTTGATCATAAATGGCCTTTATTATGTTGAGATATTTTCCTTCTATACCTATTTTGTTGAGTGTTTTAAACATAAAATTATGTTGCATTTTATCGAATGCCTTTTCTGCATTGATTGATAAGATCATGTGGTTTTTGTTCTTTGTCTTGTTGATATGGTATATTACGTTAACTGTTTTACGTATGTTGAACCATCCTTGAGATTCTGGGATGATCATGGTGTATTATTTTTTTAATATGTTGTTGTATTCGATTTGCTAGTATTCTGTTTAGTATTTTAGCATCTGTATTCATTAAAGATATTGGTCTGTAGTTTTCTTTTTTTGTGCCATCCTTGCCAGGTTTTGGTATAAGGGTTATGTTGGCCTCATAAAATGCATTTGGAAGTATTGCTTCTTCTTCAATTTTTTGGAAGACTTTGAGTAGAATAGGAACCAACTCTTCTTTGAATGTTTGATAGAATTCACTAGTATAGCCGTCTGGGCATGGGCTTTTATTTTGGGGGAGGTTTTTAATAGTTTTTTTCTATTTCCTCCCTGCTTATTGGTCTGTTGAGGCTTTCTGCTTTTCACGACTCAGTCTAGGAAGGTTGTATTGTTCTAGGAATTTATCCATTTCTTCTAGATTGTTGAATTCAGTGGCATATAGTTTTTCATAGTATTCTACAATAATTCTTTGTATATCTATGATATCTGTGGTATTTCTCCTCTTTCAGTCCGGATTTTGTTTATATGAGTCCTTTCTCTTTTTTCCTTGGTGAGTCTTGCCAAGAATTTGTCAATTTTGTTGATCTTTTCAAAGAACCAGCTTCCTGTTTTATTAATTTTTTCTATAGTTTTTCTGTTCTCTTATTTCATTTATTTCTGCTCTGATTTTTATTATTTCCTTTCTTCGGCTTGTTTTGGGTTGTCTTTGTTCTTCTTTTTCTAGTTCATTAAGGTGTGAAACTAAGTGGTTTACTTGGGCTCTCTCGTTTGTTCATATAGGCCTGAAGTGATATAAACTTCCCTCTTTTTACTGCTTTTGCTGCGTCCCAGAGATTCTGATATGTTGAATTGTCATTTTCATTTGTCTGTATGTATCTTTTGATCTCTGTGCTTATTTCTTCTTTGACCCACTCATTTTTTAAAAGTATGTTGTTTAGTTTCCACATTTTTATGGGGTTTTTTTACCTTTTTTTTGCAGTTGAATTCTAGTTTTGAGGCTTATGATCACAAACTATCATACAATTTCAATTTTTCTGAATTTGCCAATGTTATTTTTGTGGCCCAACATATAATTGATTCTTGAGAATATTTCATGTACACTAGAGAAAAATGTGTACCCTGTCACTTTGGGATGAAATGTCCTGTAGATGTCTATCATATCCAATTGCTCTAGTGTTTCATTTAAGGCCAATATTTCTTTATTGATTTTCTGTTTGGATGAACGATCTAGAGTCATCAGCGGTATATTGAGGTCTACAAGTATGATTGTATTTTTGTCAGTTTTTGTTTTTAGGTCAGTCAGTAGCTGTCTTATATATTTTGGTGCTCCTTGGTTTGGTGCATATATATTAAGAAGTGTTATGTCTTCTTGATTCAGTGTCCCCTTGATCATTATGAAATGACCATTTTTGTCTCTGATTACTTTTGCTGTCTTATAGTCAGCATTGTTGGATATGAGTATTGCTATATCTGCTTTTTTTTGGATGTTATTTGCCTGGAGTATTGTTTTCCAGCCTTTCACTTTGAATTTTTTATCCTTGTTGCTTAGATGTGTTTCTTGTAGGCAGCATACAGTTGGATTTTCTTTTTTAATCCAGTCTGCTACTCTGTGTCTTTTTATTGGTGAGTTCAATCCATTTACATTTAGTGTAATTATTGACACTTGAGGGTTTCCTATTGCCATTTTATATATTGCTTTTTGTTAGTTTTGTATCTTGTTTGATATGTCTATTTTGTTTTTCTGTCATTTGTTTTTGTTTGGTTGTAATCCATACTTCTTTCCTCTGTTACTTCCTTTTTCAAGTCATGTGCTTCTGTGGTGGTTTTTTCAGGGGTGGTTACCATTAAGTAATGTAAAGGGTACCTACCATGTTCATTGTAGTACACTATCTTATGAGTGCTTCTGCACTCCATCATCCTTTGCTACTGTTAATCTTCGTCCTCTCCCCTTTATTGTTTTTGTTGTCACAGTTTTAACTTGTTTTTTTTTTGTGTCTGTGTGCTCCTGGTGGAGCTTTTACTTTTGGTTTTGTTTTGTTCTTTGTATCTAGGTGGAAAACCCCCTTTAGTATATCCTGAAGTGAGGGTTTTATGATGATAAATTCCCTCATCTTTTCTGTATCTGTGAATATTTTTATTTTTCCTTCATAAATGAAGGATAGCTTTGATGGGTATAGTATTCTTGGTTGGAAGTTCCTCTCTTTCAGAACTTTAAATATTGTGGTCCACTCTCTTCTAGCTTGTAGAGTTTCTGCTGAGAAATCTGATGATAATCTAATAGGCCTTTCTTTATATGTTGTATTCTTTTCCCTGGCTGCCTTGAGAATTTTTTTTGTCATTGGTTTGTACCAATTTCATTATGATGTGCCTTGGAGTAGGTTTGTTGGGGTTAAGATAACTCGGTGTTCTATGTGCTTCTTGAATTCGAGGCTTTAGTTCTTCCCACAGGCTTGAGAAGTTCTCGTCTATTACTTGTTTGAATATGTTCTCCATTCCATTTTCTCTCTCTTCTTCTGATATACCTATTATTCTTATGTTACTCTTTTGGGTGGAGTCAGACAATTCCTGTAGGGCTTTCTCATTTTTTAAAATTCTTAAGTCTCTCTTTTCTTCACTCTGTTGTGCCTCAAGTTGCCTATCTTCTATGTCACTAATCCTCTCTTCTATCTGGCCTGTCCTATTAGCTAAACTTGTTACCTCGTTTTTCAGTTCATGAATTGAGTTTTTCATCTCTGTTTGATTTGTTTTTATAGTTTCAATTTCCTTGGTAATATATTCTTTGTGTTCACTGAGTTGTTTTCTGGGCTCCCTAAATTGCCTTTCTGTGTTTTCTTGTATATTTCTGAGTATTTTTAGGATTTCTACTTTAAATTTTCTGTCATTTAACTCCAAGGTTTCCAATCTATTAAAAAATTTTTTCTATAGATTTTTCCTCATCTATCTGTGCTACCTCTCTGTCTTTTGTATCCATGATATTCAATTTACTTTTTCTTAATGGCATCTGAGGGTGATTTTGTTAATAACAATAATGTGAATTAATAAAAAAAGTAAAATGTAAAAAAAAGAATAGAAAATAAAAAAGACAATCAATAAAAAAAAAAAAAAGATAAGCCTGATCCATGGTGGTGCAGTGGATCAAGCGTTGACCTGGAACACTAAGGTCACTAGTATGAAACCCTAGGCTTACCTAGTCAAGGCACATATGGGAGCTGATGCTTCTTGCTCCTCCCCCTTCTCTCTTTCTTTCGCTCTCCTTTCTCTAAAATGAATAAATTAAAGAAAAAACACAATAAAAGGCTATCTACACTTGAAAAACAAGATAAAAAATTAAACAAAAATTATTTTTTTTCCTTTTTTTCCTCTCCATCCTTCTTTTGAGAAAATGCTGTGCAAAACTGAGAATTATATTGTGTTAAATGGAACAAAAACTACCTATATTAGGGGGCCTGAGTTGGGGAGGATTGATAAAGGGGCAAAAAAGGAGGTAGGGACCTACAAAATGCAAAAAAATAAAAAATTTGGATCAAGAATAATATAATTTGCTTGTAAATGATGGTCGAAGGAGAGATATAGTGAAAGGGATAAGAAGGAAACAAGAAAAAGAAAACAAGAAAAAGAAAACAAAACAAAAAGGAACAGAACAAAAAAACTGTTGCATTAAGTGGATCAAAAACTACATAGAATGGAGAGCTGGGGTTAGGGGAATGCTAATGAATTAAAAAGCAAAGTAAAAAGCACACAAAATGCCATAAAGAAAAAATTTGAATCCAAACTAAAATAGCTTGTTCGTGAGTGAGGATCAAATGAGAGGAAAAGTAAAAGAGAAAAGAAGAAAATAAGAGAGAGGAAGAGAGAAATAAAAGGAGAAAAAGAAAAGAAAAAAAGAGAGAGAGTTAAGGGTTTTGGAGTGCAACCCTCATAGAGAGAAAGAAAAAAGAAAAGAAAAGAAAATGAGAAATGTAATATTTATGGGTAATGTAATTCAGGATGAAGAGAAAAGAGTAAGATGAGCAGAGGATAAAAGGACCACGGTGGAAGAGAAAAAAAATAAATAAATAAAGATAAGAAAATGAAGAAATAAAATAAAGTGGAAAAAGTTATAAAGTTTGTGGATTTTTCTTGATATTGAGAGGTTATCTTCTTCCTTTTATCTTCCTCTCCCTCTTCCTGGTCGGTGGCACTGTACCCCAGGCTCTGCCCCTGTGGCACGCTTACGTAGAGATTTGCAGTTGATGTGTCACTATGGTGATGTCATATACTAGGCCTCAGTCTCATTGGTAGTTGGGTCTTGTTAGCATTTGCTAGCTCCAACAATGGGGGAGTCCATTTTCTTGGATCCTCTTTCCTTCCTGAATTAGCAGCCTGGTGATTCAGCTATGAGGTTGCTGCTGCCACTGCCTGGATAGTAAGAGGCTCAAAGAGCTAGCAAATCCCCACTCTGTGCAGAGCTCTGGGTAAAGCTCTGTCAGTCAGAGCCGTCAGCGTAATTAGGCAGGGCTGGGAGCCAATTACTCTCAAGATGTCTTTTTATGAGCCTCCAGGCATATCCAGTATGTCTCAGCACTCTGTGGGAGCACTCTCAGGCTTTTTGCACTTTGTATTCTGTCTTGGCTTTTTGTTCAGTGTGTGGGACTCACAGACGCTCCAGGGATCGATTTTTCTGTCTCTGGTTATAGAACTTGTTAAATTTTGGGGGAGAAGTATTGGGAGTGCTCCTCATGGCGCGATTTCTCTGACATCACTCCTCACCAATACTTGTTTGTTGATTTATCAATGATATAACCATTCTGATATGTGTGAGGTCTTTGAGGTAGTATCTCACTGTGGTTTTAATTTGCATTTCTATGATGACTAGTGATGTAGAGTATCTTTTCATAAGCCTTTTGGTCATCTTATTTCATTTAGTACGTCCTCTTTAGAGAAGTGTCTATTCAGATCCTCTGCCCATTTTTAAATTGGTTTGCTGTATTTCTTTGGCGTTGAGTTGTATAAATTTTATTTTTTTTTCTTTTTTTTGAGGGAGAGAGATAGGGGGACAGATAGACACACAGGAAGAGAGAGAAATAATGTATCAATTCGTAGTCGCGGCACTTTAGTTGTTTGTTGATTGCTTTCTCATAACATGCCTTGATGGGGTGGGCGGCTCCAGCTGAGCTAGTGACCCCTTGCTCAAGCCAATAAATTTGGGCTTAAGCCAGTGATTTTGAGCTTCAAGCCAGTGACCTCTGCTCAAGCCAGCGACCATGGGGTCATGTGATGACAAGATGACAGCCCCACACTCAAGCTGGTGAGCCCATGTTCAAGTTGGATGAGCCTGTGCTCAGTGCTCAAGTTGGTAACCTCAGGGTTTTGAACCCAGGACCTCAGCATCCCAGATTGATGCTTTATCCACTGTGCCACCACCTGGTCAGATGAGTTGTATGAATTTATTATAAATTTGGAGATTAACTCCTTATGGGATGTATTATTGTTGGATATCTTATCCATTCAGTAGGTTGGCTTTTAATTTTATTGATGGTTTCCTTTGCTATGCAAAAAATATTTTAGTTTCATGTAGTCCAATTTGTTTATTTTTTTCATTTGTTCCCTTGCCCAAGGAAATATATCAGAAAAATAATGCTAATATGGTCATATATGACAAACCCACAACCGACATTATAATCAATGGGTAAAACTAAAAGTGTTTCCCTTAAGATCAGGAACAAGAAAGAGATGTCTGCTTTTACCACTCTTATTCAACATAGTACAGAAAGTCCTCACTATAGCAATCAGATAATAAATAAAAGGCATCCAAATCGGAAAGGAAGAAGTAAAACTGTCATTATTTGCAGATGACATGATACTGTATATAGAGAACCCTAAAGATTCCACCGAAAACTACTAGAACTGATAAATAAATTTAGTAAAGCAGCAGGATACAAAATAAATATCCAGAAATTAGTTGCATATTTTATATGCCAATAATGAAATATCAGGTAAACTAGAAAAACAATCCCATTTACAATTGCATCAAAAACAAACAAACAAAAATCTAGGGGCCCTGGGTGGATAGTTTGGTTAATTAGAGCATTATCCAGATATTCTAAGGTTGCAAGATCAATCCACAGTCAGGGCACATACAAGAATCAACCAATAAATGCATAAATAAGTGGAACAACAAACAGATGTTTTTCTCTCTCTTTTTCTTTCCCTTCTCTCTCTGTAAAATCAATCAATAAAAAAAATATACCTAGAAATAAATTTAACCAATGAGGTAAAAGACATGTACTCAGAAATTGAAGAAAATACAAGTAAATGGAAGCATATACCATGTTCATGGATAGGAAGAATTAACCTCGTTAAAATGTCCATACTACCCAAAGCAAACAATGATTCAATACAATGCCTATCAAAATTCCAATGGCATTTTCCACATAACTAGAACAAATAATTCAAAAATATATATGGAATCACAAAAAATACCAAAATAGTCACAACAATCTTGAGGAAAACAATAAAAGTGGGATCTTGCTACCAAATATCAAACTATCCTACAAGGCCAAGTAACCAAAACAGCATCATACTGGCATAAAAACAGCCATATAGATCAATGTAATAGAATAGGGAGCCCAGAAATAAATTCACGTCTATATGGCCAATTAATATAAGACAAAGGTGGCAAGAAAATACAAAATTAAAAACAGTCTATTCAAGAAATAGTGTTGGGAATATTTGACAGATACATGCAAAAAAAGAAAATGAAACTAGACTACCTGCTGCCACAAACTTTTTAAAAAACACTCTGCCTTTGAGTTCTAAGTTGGCCAAAAAGAATTAGGGTAAACTGATACTGGTTGTTTACAGAGTAGAAGGAACTATTAAAGTCTTCTAAGATGTTATCCTTATGGGTGCCTTTTCTATAAAGAAATCCTACTCAGCTGGATGAAATAAATTACACAACTCTTTTCACATTTTCAAGGTGGTTTTCTTGAAATATATGAATGTTTGGCAAATAGGGTTAGGTTATATGGAGGTTTGAGGAACATTCTGCTTATTAACAAAAGCTAATTAAAGAATAACCTAAATAAGAAATGCTGGTCACACAAATATCTAGTAGTACCGTTGGAAAAAACACCTAATCCTTCACACTAATAATACAGCATGATTGATATTTCACCATAGCAATGAGATCCAAAAGCCTTCCTAACAATATGGGTTTATGTAGCACCTACGAATACTTGCTCCAGTCTATTTGATCAGTGATATTTTAGGAATTACTGTGGCTTAATCCTTGACATTGGGTCTAGCGAACAGGTTCTTGTGGGTTTTGAGCAGCCTGTTATAGTTGCTGCCTCACTGGGATTAAGCACTCCATATATCCCTGTTCCTGCTGCAGCTTCAGATTTTTTTAAGAGGTTTTGAGCAGTCTGTAACTCCTGACATTGCCAGGATTGCTGCAGTTATTTCTTTGGTAATCACTGCTTCTCTGTCGATGCTGCAGTAGAACTCAGAAGTATGCTTCCCTGCTGCTACCTTCCAAGGTCTGGGCCTGCTTTGCTTTTAAGCTCCTTTTTCTCTTTCCCAACAGCCTCATGTATGGTTCACTCAGTTGTTTCTTTGGTAACAGTTTTTCTTGGAGAAAGTAGGCCTTGATTGCCTGTGCCTTGGAACTATCTCAGCTTTGGATTTGTTTAGCTCCTCCTGTAATGTCTGCATTTCTCTCTCCTTTTCTCCTTTAATCATGAAAGGTCCCTCATTGCCTGCAACTGCTTCTTCAAATGGATTGGATCGTGTCCTTCTGCAAGGACTCTGTTTAAAGCTCTGAAGTTTGGTTCCTATATTTGGAGGCTAGTTCCTGTCTCCTTTGTTCAATCTCCTCACTATTTTTGTAAATAGTTGTCCCAAGCTTTTCAAGTTGCCTTCTATACTCCTCAGTTTTATTGGTCAGGTATTCCAGTAAGAATTTATTTTCAGCCTGGACAATTAACTTTTCAGGGACTAGTTGCCTGGTTTTCTCCATTAGCAGTTTTTACTAGATTTCAGTTTATTTTATTTGATTTTCAGCTTCATCATGTCCACTGTCTTTTATTTAAGCCCTACTTCTGTCTTTGTCTGCTTCTCTGGCTTCAAAAACTTAAACAAACATATGATGTAGGAAAACTACTGGAATCCTCAGCAAACTTACTCCGGGAATCCAAGCGTTAATCCCCAGGTACTGGTATAGTTCACCGAGAGTGACTGATGATAAGAAGCTAGTGTTACAGAGGCCTGTGACATGTAGAAACAGTATCCCCATGAGGCAAGTTTTCACAAATTTCTCACTTCTAGGTTCAATGCATCTCCACACTGTCCAGCAACCCCTAGGGTCACATGCTACTCCAGTCCTGGCCAGTCCAGCACTTAGCTGCCTAACTTCCTTGGCCCAATAAGCCCTAGCAGTCAGTTCTCCAGTGGCTCTAAGGGGACAAGAGTGAAATGTACTCTCTGCCCTGCCCTGAGAGGTATGTGGGCGGGGGTTTCATTCCCTATGGAAATTGGACAACTATCTTATACTTTACCTAGAATTCACTCACAACAGATTAAAGCAGGGGTCTCCAAACTATGGTCCACAGACCCGGTCCACATGCAGCCCCCTGAGGCCATTTATCCGCTCCCCCGCCGCACTTCCAGAAGGGGCACCTCTTTCATTGGTAGTCAGTGAGAGGAGCACAGGATGCATCCGCACCCATAGTTCCCATTGAAATACTGGTCAGTTTGGTGATTTAAATTTACTTGTTCTTTATTTTAAATACTGCATTTGTTCCCATTTTGTTTTTATACTTTAAAATAAGATATGTGCAGAGTGCATAGGGATTTGTTCATAATTTTTATTATAGTCCAGCCCTCCAACAGTCGGAGGGACAGTGAACTGGCCCCCTGTGTAAAAAGTTTGGGGACCCTTGGATTAAAGACATGAATATAAGACCTGAAACCATAAAACACCTAGAGCAAAACATAGGCAGTAAGCTCCTTGACATCAATCTCAGTGATGTTTTTTTAAATCGGAGTCCAAGAGAAGGACAACAAAAGCTAAAATAAACAAGTATAACTATCAAACTAAAAAGCCTCAGTACAGAGAAGAAAACCATACACAGAACAAAGAGGCAAGCAAGCTACTGAATGGGAGGAGGTATCTCCAAATCATGTATTCAATAGGGGTTAATATCTAAAAAATTTAAAAACTTTATACAATTCAGCAAAAGAGAACAAACAATACAATTTAACAATAGGCAGAGGAGCTGGATAGACATTTTTCTGAAGAAAATATACAGAAGGGCAACAGACACATGAAAAGATATTCACCATTACTAATCAGGGAAATGCAAATCAAAACCACAATGAGATACCACCGCATACCTGTAAGATTGACTATTAACAAAAAGATAAGAGTAACAAATGTAGGTGAGGGGATAGAGAAAAGGGGATTCTCATGCTGTTGATGGGATTGCAAATTGGTGCAACCACTATGAAAAGCAGTTGTGGAGTTTCCTCAAAAAAAATTAAAAATACAACTATATAATACAGCAATTCCACTTAAGGGTATCTATCCAAAGAAAATAAAAATACTAATTTGAAAAAAACATATGCACCCTCAGGTTCATTGTGGCATTATTTACAATAGCCAATATATGGAAATGACCTAAATGTTTATTGATGGATAAAGAGATAAGGAAGATGTGGACTTCTGTGTATAAATAGATCCATTCAGTTCAAACCTGGGTTGTTCGAGGGTCAACATTTTTTATCTACTGTTGGGAACCCACAGATGTGGAAGGCAGACTGGAGTTAAGTTACTTTAGAGTCAAAAGTTATACTTACATTTTTGACTGCACATGAATTGGCACTCTAACCCATGGTCAAGGGTCAACTGTACATACGTAATGGGACACTGCTCAGCCATAAAATAAAAAAGAACAAAATCTTGCCATTTGTGACAACACATATGGTCCTTAAGCATATTATACTAAGTTAAATAAGTCAGACAAAGACAAATACTACACAATTTCACTAATATGTGGAATCTAAAACAAAACAAAATAAAACCCAGACTCATAGAGAACCAGCTCTCTTCCTACAGAGTCAGAAATAGAACACCAAAACTGTCAATGATGCTCCATGAACAGGGATGTGCGCTGGATTAACTGGAAATATAGAGGAGAAAATGGCTGAGTAAGGCATAAATCACCATAATACTGACTCTCAGAGAAGTGAAAAGTAGCCTGACAACCAGTAGGAAAAAGAAATCAGGATGGAGACATAAAGGAAAATAGGGGATTGTCATGGTAATGTGGTTTTCACAATCACATGTTGGAGCAGTGGTCAGATTAAGAAAATTTGTGGTATTCATTTTTAAAAAAGAGAGGCTACTTAGCATGGAAAGGGTATAGCATTTGAGAATTCGTTTCTGGTTCCACTGACCCTATCTGATACAAAGGGTTCTTCTCTGACTTTGAATTTATGGACTAAAACATCTCTATGCATTACAACCTGAAAATAATTACGAAGTACAGAGACAGGCTAGTTCCACACTAGCACAGAAAACTTTTACCAAATTGGTAGTGTCACTTAATACTTGTTAAGGTAGGTCCTGTGGAACTGTGTTCTTGTACAGAATCTTAGGTCCTCAACAAAGAATCTGAAGACCATCAAGCTAGGTCTAGGACCCTCTGAATATGTAGTGCTGGAAGACAGGCTCCTCTGTACTGAAACATGTTAGTGGCTGACTGAATGAGATATAATCTGTGCACTGAAAATTGAGGTGCTGTGAGTGAGAGGGACGCTATTGCCAAGCCACAAAGTTACTGCTCTCATCAGAGAAACAAATTCCTCCTGAACCATATATCCTTCCAATATCCTTCCAATTTTTACAGAAAATTCAGCTCTATTCTAATTTTATGGGGGTAACCATTGTATATGCAGTCTATAGTTGACTAAAAAAAACATCATTATGCATCACATGAATGTAAAATTGTGAGCTAATGACTCTTTTTTTGATAAGAAGGATCTGAATGTAGAATAGTTAAATGAGTTGCCCAGAGTGCAATATAACTCCTTTTGAAATGGAGAAAGTTGAAGGAAAAAGTATAGTGAAGTTACCATAACTATTAAGAGAACTAGAGAACCTGGGTGCAGCTTTCTTTCAACAAAAGAACTAGAAATATGGAATCAGCTTGGATTCCAAATTCCATTCTTAGCTCATATTTTAAATTTGACTGAGTTGTGGATAAATTCAGAATAAATTCTGGCGTGCTCTTTTCTGAGGAAGGCTAGAACAGGAGGAGAGTTGTTCCTGATGTTATCTGCAACAATGAATAGTTGTCACAGTGCTATTTGACTATGGACTTTCAGAGCACAGGGCATTTCTAGGAATTCAGTCTCTTAGCAGTCCAGGTATAAACTGACATTTGACAGTATGTGAGCTTCTCATGAACAGTGTTCTTTGTATCCATTCTTGACACCTACCTTAGGGTCTCACAAATATTACTTAGTAAATATTTTAATTATGACTGAATAATTAAATTAATTTATGACTGAATGTAAGAAGGGAAAGTTATAACAAAAGAAACTTGAGTAACCTATGGACAAAGTTAAATAAAAATGAACATTAACAACAGTATCCCTTTAAGAAGTGATGATAAAACCCAGAGGCACAAAAAGAGTAACAAGTCTACATCAAATTTATCATATAAGCTAAGAATGGAATTTGGAATTCAAACTGGCTCTCTTCATTTCTTGTTTTTTCATTTTCCACCTTTTCACATTTCATGTTGCATTGTAGATTGTTTCTTCTAACCTATCTTTTGGTTCGTTAATTCTCTTTCCAGTTGTATTGCCTGCATGCTGGACAATGTATTTGAAGAAATACACTAATGCATTGGAATGATAACACTGTCCTCCATGGAGAACTTTTTATTGCTTCTTTTAGAGCTACCAATTCAAGGCCATCTTAATCTAAATTCTAGACTAAAAATTCCCCAAACTAGCAGATGACAGGAAGCAGTGCTGTGAGTTCTTGGGAAGGTTATGATAACATCAGTTCACTCCTGCTCTTAGGGTTCACTCTTTTGTGGTTCCAGCTCAGAGAAAGGAGCAAACTAATCTTGGTTTAGACTTAAACCTCTAAATCTTATGAAGCATCTGGAAGCAGAACTCAGTGTAAACACTGAGTTAGTATTAGTAAACAATTACTAATTTAAAAAGTGGTAGGCTATGATAAAAAATCTTAAAACAAAAGTAGGTTTGAGGAAATGGGCTTGCCTGACCAGGCGGTGGCGCAGTGGATAGAGCGTTGGACAGGAATGCGAAAGACCCAGGTTTGAGACCCCAGCTCGCGAGCTTGAGCGCGGGCCCATCAGGTTTGAGCAAAAGCTCATCAGCTTGGACCCAAGGTCGCTGGCTCCAGCAAGGGGTTGCTCGGTCTGCTGTAGGCCCGAGGTCAAGGCACATGTGAGAAAGCAATCAATGAACAACTAAGGTGTTGCAACGGCAACAAAAAACTAATGATTGATGCTTCTCACCTCTCTCCGTTCCTGTCTGTCTTTCCCTATCTATCCCTCTCTCTGACTCTCTCTCTCTGTCCCTGTAAAAAAATAAATAAAAATAAAATCCTTTTTAAAGAAAAAAGAAAATGGGCTTGTTTCTATAAGTTCTTATCTTTTCCTAGATGCTTCTAAGAATTTGTTTTTCATATTTTATCCAGCTTCTTTTGTTGTCCTCAGCAGGAGTGTTGGTCCAAATTACCTGGATTGCATATTACATAGAATTTTGTTTGTTCTAAATCATTAACTCTGTAAAATGAGTATAAAAGGAAAAGTCCTTAACTTACTAAAATGATCTATAGAAATGTACAGTAAATATCACACTTAATAGTAAAAGAGAAGAAACACTGTTATCAATATCATTTATGAGACTAGATACCTATTTAAGGTATTTCCTATTTAAAATACAACTAGTGATGGTAGACAATGCAGTAAGAAAAGTAAAATAATTAAGACATATAAACACTATAAAAGAAAAGATCATTTACTTAGAAATTCTATTGAAAAGCTATTGGCATAAATAGCACTGTTAAGATGGCCCAATACAAAAAAGAACAATCAAGTTCCTAAGACAACAACAATTATTAATTTAAAAAGTATGTGTGGGCCCTGGTTGACTGGCTCTATGGTAGAGCATTGGCCTGGTGTTTGGAAGTCCTGGGTTCAATTTCTGATCAGGGCACACAGGAGAAGCACCCATCTGCTTCTCCAACCTTCCCTCTCTCCTTCCTCTCTCTCTCTTCCCCTCCCGCAGCCAAGGCTCCATTGGAGCAAAGTTGGCCCGGGCACTGAGGACGGACGGCTCCATGGCCTCTGCCTCAGGTGCTAGAATGGCTCCAGCCACAACGGAGCAAGGCCCCAGATGGGCAAAGCATCGCCCCCTGGTGGGCATGCTGCGTGCATCCCAGTCAGGCGCATGTGGGAGTCTTTCTGACTGCCTCCCTGCTTCTAACTTCGGAAAAATACACACGCACACAAGAAATGTTTGTGTATGGAAAAAGATTTCATTAAAGTGGAATAATTAGAGTTTAGATGTAACTAAAGTAATATGATGTTTTAATCTTTGTGTTCCACTAAACATAAAACATATATACTTAAATGTAGGTTTTGTATTAAGGATCATTTACAGAAGTGTAAGCCTTTCAAATATTAAATTTGACCAAAATAAATAAGGGTGGTATTTATTTTGAGTTTGATTAATTGCATCTTACCTAACCCAACTATACTCACTGCTCACAAAAATTAGGGAATGAGGAAATGTGCAGATACTCCAGTACTTTCAGCCTTTTGTATAGTGCATTTTCACCAATGAAATAAATGTTCATTTTGCATCTCATTTGCATAATCAAACAACTTTCTTTGACTTGTCATTTGTTTTTCTGATGTTCTTGTTTAATAAAAAAAAAATCAAATGCTTCTTTTTTTATCACTTAATATTCATTTTGAAATATCTCCTATTTTTTTTGTTTGTTTTTTACAGGGACAGAGAGAGAGTCAGAGAGCGGGATCGATAGGGACAGACAGACAGGAACCAAGAGAGGTGAGAAGCATCAATCATTAGTTTTTTGTTGCCGTTGCAACACCTTAGTTGTTCATTGATTGCTTTCTCACATGTGCCTTGACCACGGGCCTTCAGCAGACTGAGCAACCCCTTGCTGGAGCCAGCAACCTTGAGTCCAAGCTGACGAGCTTTTGCTCAAGCCAGATGGGCCCGCGCTCAAGCTGGCAAGCTCAGGGTCTAGAACCTGGGTCTTCCGCATCCCAGTCTGATGCTCTATCCACTGCTCCACTGCCTGGTCAGGCTAGTTTTTGTGAGCAGTATAGACTATACAAAAGAATAGGAACTGAGCCTGTTTCATTTATCATTACATCTTCTGCACAGAGTGCCTGGTATATAGGAAGTTAAGATATACATATTTGTTGAATAATATATAAACTCACTCAATTTCTGATCCTTAAACTTCTTAATACTTTAAATTTTGTATAAAGTTCTACATTAATTAAAGTTCACCTTTTTACAGGTAATCATTTCCATAAGTTCACACCAAAATCTCAAGTACAAAATAAGTAATAATTTTGGCTTTCAAGTGGTTTTAAAAGGAATTTGAAAAAATGATATAAGAGATGAATCTACTGAGAGCAAGAAAAATATCTCACAACAAAGATGAAGGGGCACAAATCAACCAGGTTAGTGAATCCAAAGTAATACCACTGCAGGAGGGATAGGAGAATAAGAACCCCAGCTCTTGATCACTAAGCAGTTATTTACTTTGTCAACCACAGAGCTGTCTCCAGAATCTCATTATAGCTGAAGCTTTTGCAAGTTTCTCTGTTCATAGTATACCTGGATCTGATTCCCTACAAGCTTTATAATGGCACTTACATGTTCTACAGTGGTTCTAACAAAATACTTAATGAATCTACTCAGTAAATACTTTTCAAATAAATTTATCAAAAATCTTATAGCATGACACAGGAAAAGAAACAAGTCGATTTAAGTGGCTGTCAGTTTCCATTTTTTTACTTGGGTTTATGGAGAATAAATATCAACTAAAAAGCTCCTGAATCCACTAAAAATATTATTTTTTTACATGCTGTGACACTAAATAGTAAAAAATACTAGCTTTAGTATTTCTGTCTCTAATATAATAAAAGTTGGATTTTAGCTGACAACTTCTAAACTAGGTTTCAGCCCAAAGCAATTTAGAAATACACAAGTCAGGAACTCCTTAAAAATAAATTAGGAGTTTATAATGGAAATGCTTACAGATGCTTCTTTACAATAGTGCCAGGTGAGACTACTATATTTTAAAAATGACTATATCACAATATGTATGCAAGTTCTGTATATTCAAATATGATAATGCTAGCTTATAATTAAATCACAACCATGAATAATAGTTGAGTAAAACATTATAAAGAAAGTGTGATGTGACAAGAAAATATACTGAGTTAAAATATAATGCAAGCAAGGATAAGAACTTCCCATTTAGAAAATTTAAGCAAGAGAAAATTCAACATAAACACTAGGAAGAGAAGTCAAGAAGTACAAACTCAGTATGACCTAAACATAATTGACTTCCAATGTGACAGGTGTATACCATAATTACATATAAAAATCACATCTGTCATGAGATAATTATATCCCTAAACTAAGACCAAAATATGAAATTTAATATATATAACTTTAAAAATTTCTTATTATCCGTGCTTCTAGAATCCCTGATCGGCTGTTCAGCTTTCTGCTATTACACGTCATGTTGTCTTTGTCTTTCGCCACCATTTCCATCAACCCCAGTTTTTGACATCCCCATACCTGTACTGCAACATATAATCGTTGTCAAAACAAGTAGGCTAAAAACCTAGCATAAACAAATCTACCACCATCAAAAAAGATATGATAAGCCTACATTTACTGAGAAGCTAAAACTGAAGAATCAATTTCATGTTTCAAAATGAAGTTAGAAACCCAGGAGCATTACATAAATGTCCTCCTCATTATAATGCTATATGCACGTCTCAGTATACATCTCATGATAAGAGTGCACAGCTCATCTTAAAATAAATAATTTATAATGAGCTTTCTTAAGTGATACCATTTTCTCTAATTTCATCTAATGAAAATATTGGATTTGTCTGTTTGCAAGGGTGTGTTCCTGTGGTTATTCACTAATTCAGTGTGGTTCTGACAAGGGATAATTTGCTCTTGAAGGATATTTGATGATGTCTGGAGATATTCTTCATTGTGATGAGTGAGAGGAAGGATGCTACTAGCATCTAATCAGTATTTAACAGCCAGAGATACTGCTAAAAATCCTAAGATGTACAGAACAGTCCCTTCCCTAGCAATTATCCAGCCCAAGATATCAGTAGTGCCATTACTGAAAAACCTGCCACTAACTCTTCTGTTTCCTCACCAAGCAGTAATTCCCTTCATTTCCTTTATCTCTAACTCAAAACACTAAACCAAGAATCAGAACTTAAGGCAAAGAAGAGGACTGATATATGCAGATGACCACCAAGAACAAATGATTTATTCATTCATTCAACAAATGTATCAAGTACAGTACTAGGCATTGGGGATACTGTGGTATTAAAGGAAGACAAGACTTCTGCTTTCATCCAGCTTATGTTCTAATAATGATTCTCAAATTGAAGAAATCTTCAAATGAAATAAAAAAACCTTCAGTGCCTGATATACTCTGGAAAACAGATATAGCTATGCATACAGTTCCCAATGATAGAACATTCATTTTATTTTTCTAAATGTCTTCATTTTAATGAGTCAAAATAACTGTCCCTGTAGTTTTCACCCTCTGATAACAGTTCTGTTCTCTTCAATCATAAAGAACAAATATCTGTTTCACATGACAGCCCTTCACACATTTAAAGACAGTTACCATGCATCTCTGAATTTTGTCTCCTAAAAGCTAAACCAATTCCACCAGTGCGTCTTACAACTCTTCTTAACACAGGATCCTTAAGATTGGAAGAAAATGAGTAAAAATAAGAATTTTGTAAGAATTTAGGCTATAAATTATTGCTAAATTTTCTTGAACTATCCTTCTCAAACCCACAATATTTATTTTAATAAGAAAGAATATAACCTTTACTAATCCATATATATACAGCAGTATCACTGACAGTTTAGATGTATTATCATGCCTAATTAACATAACAGTCCAATGAAGTAGCTAATACCATCTTTACTTTGGACATGAAGAAATCAGTCTCAGAAAAATTAAAGAAATATTTTCAAAGATCATATTCTTTTTCTGAACTCATACTCTTTTCACTTTATCATGCTATCTAAAAATTGTGCTGGTTTTCACATTTTAATTCAATTATTAAGCTTTCATTATTTCCATAAACCAGTGTTAGAATGAAACTCAATCTCAGAGTAGTTTATGGTAGCATAAAGAAGAATCCTATTCTTATACAAAAGTATTCCCACATAAAGAGTCTTTTAATAAGAATATACATATTCTTGTCATACCTACATAACTCTCTATACAGATACACCAAAGTTTCATTAACAAATTAGGATGATAATGATGATGATGATGTGAGAAGCGGAGAGGCAGAGAGACAGATTCCCACATGCTCCCCGACCGGATCCATCTGGCAAGCCCCCTATGGGGCGATGCTCTGTCTGGGGCTGCTGCTCTGTTGCTTGGCAACCAAGCTATTTTAGCACCTGAGTCAAGGCCATGGTGCCATCCTCAGCACCCAGGGCCAATTTGCTTGAATAACTCATGGCTGTGGGAGGGGGAGAGAGAGATTGGGGAGGAGGAGGGGTAGAGAAGTAGACGGTCGCTTCTCCTATGTGCCCTGAGCAGGAATCAAATCTGGGACTTATACACACAGGGCTGACGCTCTACCGCTGAGCTAACTGGCTAAGGACACATTAACAAATTCTATGTAATATATGCTTTCACAAGTTGCTATTTAATAAGAAAACAATCTTAAAAAGACAATACCTATTTGAAATTTATATAAATATTAGCTATACTGGAATAGTATACATACAATGTCAAAAATTCTTAAAACTCATTCATGGGAGTAGGCAGTACAATATAATGGCAGGGATTAATAAAAGACTGGATTTATAGCACTGAACAGCCTATTAACCTTTCTGGGCCTCTGTGTTCTAACCTAAAAATGGAGAAAATAATAGGACCTATCTCACTGGATTGCTGGACTACAGGTAACAGGCTCTTAATAGGCCTCCCTTCTTTCATTCTCCCCCTTCCTTCCCACTCCACATACTTCTGTTACCTATACGAACAACTAAATTGGTCCTTGTAAAACAAAAATCAGATCATATCACTGCACTGCTCAAAAACCTCCAGTGGCATTCATCACCTGTGAAATAAAACCCAAAATCCTACCATAGCCTACAAGATCCTAGATGATCTAGCCCCTGGCTCCCTTGCTCACTTTTTGCACTTGTTTCTTCCTCTCAGAATGTTCTTCCCTAAATACCTGGGTGGCTCACTCTCTTTCCTTTCATTCAAGTCTGCTTTAAATATCACCTTCTCAGATGAGCTTTCCCTGATCATCCTCTACTGTCTTATCTTTCCTCACTGTAGTATATAGATTTTTAAATGCTGATGTTGGGCTTTGGTAAGTTTTTGAAAACTAGGGAGCCAGAGAGAGAGAAAGAGACATAGAAAGAGAGAGAGCCAGTGGCATAAGATGATAATTGCAACTCATAAAGTAATTAAGAGCCTCAGAAAGGCTTCTGGAATTTTGCTCCTTACAAAATTGATGTTTTTCCTTTAACCTGATCTGGATAGATCCAATTAACCCAAGGGCAGTACCAGGCACAGTAGTCAACTACAAAATGTTAACAGTGGGGCACTGTTATTTTCTTCTTTAATATTTTTTCAAGCTATTGGTTTTTCTTAAAACCAAAACCAAGACATACTATGGCCTTGAATAATTACAAAATGCAGGAATCACCAAAGCTACCCAAGGCACTGAATGTATTAACAATTCAACGAAGGTTACAGGAGAGGCAGCTGAAGTGTAAGGAAGAGCTCCTTCCCAGCTCTATGTGACCTTATGCAAGCTACTTAGCTTCCCTATGCTTTTATTTCCTTATCTACAAGACAGAAAGAAATTAGGCTGCCTCATAAAAATATTATGAAAATGCAATAAAATAGGTAAGAATTCTAGGTATAAAATAAGCCACTCTAAATGTCTGCTCTCTCAACTCATGAAATAAAAGCTCAGGCAATGGTGAACAATCCACTGAAAATAGTTTATATTTTTGTGTAATGTCCAGAATATCTGACAGAGATTCAGTAAATGTTGTCCTTACGTTAAATTTGTAGGAGAAACATACATTATTCCCCAGTGTTCAGATGGTAAAAGAATTAGAAAAACTGAGCCGTTTGTCTAAGGCTTTGTGAATCATTAACGAATTAAAGCTAACTATACACTTTACAAAGGGGAGTCAACATTTCTCTAGGCTTGAAAGACTCTTAATATTGTCATTATTCATGACTCCCCAAAACTCATGTCATTTTTTATTGATTTGTTCATTCAGTCAATACATTTGAAATTCAACTACATGCCACACTATTCTAAGAGAGATGAAAAGAATAAGGCTTGGTCCCTCCCCTATTCATAAAGGAATTCAAGGGATTTTTTAATTAGCTCATCTAAGCAGTGATAGTCAACCTGGTTCATACTGCCCACTAGTGGGCATTCCAGCTTTCATGGTGGGCGGTAGCAGTGCAACCAAACGACACTGTGATTACATAGATTTAATTATAGTAAGTTGTTTTATAAAGATTTATTCTGACAAACTTAGCGAAAATCCGACATAAAGTACTTGATAAGTAATTATTACTATATAAAGTCCACTTTTGTATCTCTGTTAGTAGTAAAATTTTCTAACCGCCCACTGGTTCCATAGTAATGGTGGTTTATAAAGTAGGGAAGTAATTTTACTTTATAAAATTTATAAAGCAGAGTTACAGCAAGTAAAAGCATATAATAATTTACAAATAATTATCCTCTGGCATCCTCTAAGCCCCCGCTCATCCTGAAATCCTGTGATTGATGACTAAGGAATCATGAGACCCATGAATGTGAACTTATGTTCTGTAAAGGGTATATAAGATGTAAGAAATCTAATTTCAGGGAGCATGTGTCTTTGGAGCTATAGTCCCGCATGCTCTGCCAGCTTAATAAATTCTCTTTTTCCTCTTAATAGTTATCTGAGTGTCAATCCTCCAAGGTTTCACTCTCCTGAAACAGATTTTGGTGCATTGGCTGGGAAGGGTAGAGGAAAAGACACCTGCATTTGGTGGACTTCAGGTACCCCACTGGGAACTCCCCAACTGTCCTGTAGACGTGCCCACTGAGTGCGCACAGGGATTTTCTCCGTGTGGATGCCTCACAGGGCGGAGAAAGGAGTTCCCATCTGCCTGTCCCAGTAAGACTCAGATAACAGAGGAACGAGAACCGAGACGCATCCAAACCACAATGAGGTATACCAGGCAAGGGAAACTAGCTCATGTCCTGCCCTACTGGGCAGAAGGGAGGCCTGATCATCCTCCAAAGAGTCACTAATCGCCCTCCGTAGGTTAGGAGCTGCAACTGTGTACTCTTTTCAGGTGTGGAGAAGGAGCTCCACGTGTTAAGAGCGGTGATTTGTCACCCTCTACTGGTGTGTGGGCAGTTGTGTGGAAAAGAGTGAGTGCGAAGTGAATGAGATGGACACCTGGAGAGGGTTCCGACTCTCCCACAGGGCCGAAGTGAGTGTTGGGTCCCAAACCACTGTTCCGTAGGGTATCTCATATGGCTAGGAGGCAGAATTGCGTGTTAATGGTTTATATCAGCCTGCCATAAGCCAAGAGGACCCGCTATTCCCATGAGGGGAGCAGCTGGTGATGGACTGAAGCAAATGACATCTCCTCCAAATTTCCCCTGCCGTTCCCCACATTCTTCATGTGGAGTGATTGTTGTCTGTTGTGGGAGGCATGGAAGGTTCATGGGGGATTATGGAGTTATTATGTCCCCACAGAAATTGAAAAACTTATGTGAAGTAGAGTGGCCTACAGAAGGAAGCTTGGATAAGTCTGTTGTACAGAGGGTGTGGCGGGTAGTCACTGTAGAGCCAGGCTACCCAGATCAGTTTCCCTACATAAAGACTTGGCTTAAGTTGGGTCTGCACCCACCCACTTGGCTTAGAGATCAGGCTTTTACAGTATTGGTAGCTAAGGAAGGGAAGCATTCCACCAGACCCAGAGAACCGCTGCAGCTGCCAGTGTCAGAAATTGTAACCTCTAGTGAGCCAGAAGAAGCAGAAGCTCTGGCTCCCCCACCTCACATGCCAGCAAGGTTTATCCTTCCATATCAGACTCTCTGTCCTCCTCAAAGACTGCCTCTGAATCAGGTCCACCATTCCCAGATTTATTAAGTCCCAGCATAAACGCACCAGAGCCGGAGGTAACTCTCACTGCTCAGTCAGAATTGGGTCCTGGCTCTCCTCCCCTAGCCAGGAGGTTACGCTCAAAAACAGTGCCTAGTATGCAGATGCCTCTGAGAGCAGACCCACAATCCTACATGGGCAGATTGCTATCAATTACTCCTCACTCTGTTCAATACAGAGGAAAGGCGCCAAATAATACAAGCAGCAATTAAATGGCTAAGGAAAATGCTCCTGAGGAGCACCAGAATCCCCAGGAATTGGCAAGGGTCCAGATGCCAGGAAAGGATCCTAAGGGGAACCCAAATGAAGAGGAGGGCTTGCGACGGCTGAGGAGATGTAGAGAGGCTCTCCTCCAAGGCCTAGGGACGGGGGGCCAGAAGGCCACTAATATTAACAAGGTGACAGAGGCAATGGCAAGAAAAGGCAGTCAGGCAGAGCTCCCCTGACTCCCACACTGACGTGATCAGTGTGCCAACTGCTGAGGAACCGGTCATTGGAAAAATAAATGTCCCAATTGGGACCAGGGGAGGCATGCCTGCCAGCCACCTTCCAAGGAGAAGTACACTGTTCAACATAGCTGGGGAGTTCCTCTTGGGCTGAGGGTGAATGGACTCAGGGGCCCCCACTGAGTCTATGGTCTGCATGGTGGTAGGAGGCCAGAAGCTAAACTTTCTGATTGGTACAGTGGCTGAACACTCAGTGGTGACTCGGCCAGTAGTGCCACTCTCTAAGGTGAAGAGTGTAGGAGTCACCGGAAAACAAGCCGAGCAGGCGTTCTGTCTGCCCCGTAAATGTACAATAAATAGGAGGTCATGAAATTAAGCATCAATTTTTATACATGCCTGACTGTCCAGTGCCATTGCTAGGATGTGATCTGCTGAGAAAATTAAGAGCTACTATATCCTGGCTGACAATGGTCAGCTGGACTTGCAGGTACCTAAGCCTAGGCTTGTCTTAACTCTGATCCTAGAGAGGAGGAATGGAGGATTTTTGACAATGAGTCTGCGCAGCTGCTGAGCCAAAAGTTAATTCAAAACTACTCTGGAGTCTGGGCTGAAGAAAATCCCCCAGCGTTGGCAATAAACCAAGTGCCAGTGCAGATAGTTAAAGCCTGGGGCAATGCTTGTTAACCGGGGACTAATGACTATCAGCCAGGACAGGACTTAAGGGTTGTAAACAAGGCAACAGTGGCTCTACACACAACAGTGCCAAATCTTCACACCCTTCTAAGCTTCCTTCCAGCTCAAGTCTCACGATTTACTTGCTTGGACTTAGAAGATGCCTTCTTTACTACAAGACTGGCTCCTGAAAGCTGGGAGCTATTTGCCTTCCAATGGGAGGACCCAGCCACAGGGGCAAAGGCACAGAACACTTGGACTAGGCTCCCACAAGGGTTCAAGAACTCCCCTACCATCTTTGGGGAGGTCCCTTCTCAGGATTTCCAGAGGTATCCTGCACAGGACATCGGGTGTGTTCTCCTTCAGTATGTGGATGGCTAGGTCATAAAACTCTCCAAGGATGTGCTCGACGAAAGAACACACTTCTACATCAACTAGAGAAGAATGGATATAAGGCCATGATGGTGAACCTATGACATGCGTGTCAGCACTGACACGCGTAGCCATTTTCAATGACACACGGCTGCATACCAGAAAAGTATGGGGCCGCATGCTGAGAAGGACGTTTCATCCTCGGCTCCTACATGGCCAGGTGCAGTAGCCAAGGATAAAAGTTTGCTGTAGTGCAGACGCTCTGTGCCTAAGGTCTGTAGGCCAAAACACTTTGTTATTTAAACTATAAATATCACGAAATTATGGTTTTTTTCTCAAAGTGACACACCACCCAAGTTATGCTCGATTTTTTTGGTGAATTTTGACACACCAAGCTCAAAAGATCGTCCATCACTGATAAAAGGTATCGAAGAAGAAGGTTCAGATCTGCAAAAGCAAGTAAAATACTTGGGATTCCTTCTCCAACAGGGGGAGAGGAGGCTGGGGGTAGAATGGAAACAGGTCATTCAGAACATTCCAGTCCCCACCACTAGGAGACAAGTCAGAGTTCCTGGGTGCAGTAGGATTCTGCCGTTTGTGGATCCCCAACTTTGCAATATTGGCGAAACCCCTCCATGAGGTCACAAAGGGGGTAGAAAAAGAGCCCATGGACTGGGGGCCAGAACAGGATGGTGCTTTGTGGACTCTCAAAAGGAGTTACAAGCTACCCCTGTGCTAGATCTTCCTAACCTGGTGAAGCTTTTTGTTTCAGAAAGAAGCAAGAAAGCAGTAGGTGTATTAACCCAGAATATTAGGTCATGGCCGAGACCTATCCAAGCAACTAGATGGGGTTGCAAAAGGCTGGCCACCCTGCTAGAGAGCCCTAGCTGCCACAACTATGCTAGTATAAGAGGCAGACAAATTAGCTTTAGGACAAGACCTAAAGGTACGGGTGCCACATGCTGTAGTGACTCTAATGAACGTCAAAGGACATCCCTCACTCACTAATGCTCGCCTCACCAAGTATTCCTAGGTTTGGACTGCCACTCTGAATAGGCTCCAACAACGGCCCAGCCTTTGTGGCTAAGGTAGTACAAGGAACAGCTCAAGCATTGGCCATCACCTGAAAGCTTCACACGGCATATAGGCCTCAGAGTTTGGGGAAGGTGGAATGCATGAATAGGACTCTGAAGTAAGGGCTTAGCAAATTATGTCAGGAAACAGGTCTTAAGTGGGTGCAATATTGATTAAGATTCGGTGTACACCCTCCAAGAACAGTGGGTATTCACTGTATGAGGTATTATATAATAGGCCTCCTCCAGTATTACCTAATTTGTCAGGAACTCCCTGAAAATTAGGAGAGACAGAACTACATGGACAATTAGAAGCTTTAGGCCAGGTAGCCAGTACCATATTCAAGTGGGTATGTCTTGGATAGGGCTCCGATCAGTTTGTTTGCCCCTGTGCATTCTTTTTCTCCAGGAAACCAAGTGTGGGTCAAGAATTGGAATCCAGCTCTGCTCCAACCCAGGTTGAAGGGACCCTACACTGTAATCCTGACCACCCCCATTGCTGCCAAGGTAAAAGGCATATATCCACCTGGATTCACCACAGCCAGCTGAAGCCTGCAGCCCCAGAAGAAATGCCCTCATGGACAACAGAGACTGACCCTACCAATCTTTGTAAGTTGACCCTGAGAAGGACAACATGCCCTGCTCCAGCCACAAACTGGGAACTGGCTGGTCCACGCACAGCGGAAGTTTAAGGAATTTCATCGTGGCGCTCCTTTTAATTGGACCCTGGGGCAGGGGGAAGTAGGGCAGAGAACTGTGAACTGTGTATCTATGAATGCCAGGGAATGGCCATTCCCTAAATGTCACCTTTTGCTCTAATGGGGTACAAATAGCTGTAGGATGCCAAGGAACTAGTTCCTACTAGGGCTAGGCCAAATGTAACAACCTCCGCCCCTCTGATGACAGCCAGGAGATTTTAAAATATGCTATCATAAGGCAATATTATTCAGCCAGATGAAAAAATTGAGACTCCAGTATAATAAATAAGAATCTGGAGGTCTCAAAGGGGGGAATGAGGAAGGAGACCCCCCTTCAAATAAGACGTGTCAAGAATATTTTATCATTTAGGCCAAGCCTTCAGAGAGATTTCGTAAATATAATTTTGTACTTGTGTGATTTAAAAAACTCAAGATGGCCGATCATATTCCTGCTTAGGAAGGGCTGTTATAATGTAAATAAAGAGGTTTTCATACGTAGAAGGTTTTGAATAGAAGGAGGAAGGAGGCTTGGACCTCCTGGCCTTCTCTACACCTCTGTGAAAGAATGTAAACAGCCAGGAATGTGGGAGGGGGAAGGGAGATTTGAGTAGCCCTTTCCTCTTTCTTTCTCCTTAATGCGTGATTTACAAATGATTATCCTCTGGCATCCTGTAAGGCCCCTCCCATCCTGAAATCCTGTGATTGATGACAAAGGAATCATGAGACCCATGAAAGTGAACTTATGTTCTGTAAAGCGTATATAAGATGTAAGAAATCTAATTTCAGGGAAGCACATGTCTTTGGAGCTATAGTCCCGCGTGCTTCGCCAGCTTAACAAATTCTCTTTTTCATCTTAATAGTTATCTGAATGTCAACCCTCCAAGGCTTCGTTCTCCTGTAACACTAATAGTTACTATATTAGACAGCAAAGTTTTACAGGATAGGTAGTATTTGAGCTGAAGTCTAGAAAGAAGAGAATAAGGAATTAAAAGGGGAAGAGAATAGCACCTTTTTGGCAATGGAAAGCTATGAGAATGTAAAGCCAGTAGCCAAGGCCACCATCACAGCTGCCTGGCCAGTGCAGGTTCACATTAGATTTGGACAGTCGGTAATAAAACAACGGAGCCAAAAACTGGTGAGCCATCAGCTTTAATTCTAGCTTGCACCCAGCGGGCAAGCAAAAACACACACTGGGCTCCAAAACCCACACATTAAGTGCTCACAAAGCTACTGACTTATCCGAGTTTCCTAGAATCAAAGGATTCTAGCTCACCAGACTTATTCACCTGTTTCCCATCTCCTTCTCTCTATACAAACTCTGCACAAACTGGCTTCTTCCTCAGCATTCCGCCATCTTGGCTGCCCCCTCTCCTCCATATGGCCTTAATCTGCTCCCCTTTCTAATACTAACCTCAGGAACTGAGAGAGATCAAGCTCCTGGTCTGTCCCACTTTATAATGTAGAAATCCAAACCCTTAATCCAATCTACAAACAAGAAAGTCTCTGATACAAAGTCACCCAACTGAGGCATAATGGGATTCCTCAGGAGAGTGCACCACCCTACATCATCCAATCAGTCAAGGGTGTGGGGAAAAGCTTACTCTTCAAACTAAGCCTTAGGCTATAACGACCAAGCCTGCCCACAGCCTGTCCCCGAACACACATCAATATCAACGAACTTCCATGTGGGCAGTGCCATCTTTAACAAAGTGAGCATAATATATTTTATCTGCCCAACAGAGAACATCTTAAAATGTTCTGGGAAGGCTGCTGGGATATGTGAAATGTGGACAAAAGAAGAGAGAAATGAGGTTAAATGGGTTAGACAGGCCCAAAATAAGAATGCCCTTGAACATCGGTTTAAGGACTAAAACTTTATGCTGCAGGCAATGGGAAAACATCAAAAACTTTATAGCCAGGAAATATATCACCATATCCATGTATTAGCAAGACAAGTTGACCATCAAATGATTAATACATTGAAAGAAGAGACCAGAGGTAGGACCCAGCTGTATGAGCTAGTGCAGTACCACCAGTTAGATGATAAGGCTCAGACTATTGCAATCACAATGAATACGAGATGAAGAACAAATTCAGGAAACATTTTGTAGATAAAACTAGTGGCGTTGTTGTAAAGTAGTAACTAAATCCACAAATCTGCGGGTATTCATAGAGGTACATAGTCTAAGTAAGTTTTTGAAAAGTTTTATTAAAGGAGGAAATTAATTAAATATGCCGGCCGCATATGGCTGACACAGGGAAACAGACCCAAATTGTGCAGCCCCGAATATAGCCCTGAGTCAGATTATATACCCTTTATCACACAGGTTAGCGGGAACGGGGGGGGGGGGGGAGGGGGGGGGCATGACACAATCATTATCAAGCTTATAATATTTGTCTATAGAATTTATAAAAAACATTCCTACATATTAAAACTTATAAGGTAACACAATAGTGAAAAATGTTGTTTCTCATATTAAAGAACATTCCCAAATCTTTTAGTGTTCATTTGCCATCCCTTTGTCTAGAGGTATATACATTAATCACACGTTTTCAGGATGGGAGGGGGAGCTTACATGGTGTCAGGGGATAAGTGTTTGCGAATGGCCCATTAAAGAAAGAAAGAGGGGAGAGGAAAGGGCCTGCTTAATCCTCCCTTTCCCTTCACCTGGCTAGCTATTCACCTCTCCTCCCATAGACACGGGGGAAGGTCAGGGAATCCAAGTCCCCTTCCTCTTCTGCATTTACAACAAAATGCCACTGGCCATCTTAGTTTTGATGCTAATCACACAAGCATAGAAATCACACTTACAAAATCTTTCTGCACACATAGCCCAAACTAATAAAATGTTCTTTAAACTTCCTAAAATATTAATATTAATTCGGTAGCTTTTGGTACTTTACAAAAGTGTGTGGTTGACAACAATAAATCAAAGTAAGTATGACTGACGTACCAGCCTGGAAAAACAGATAATTTAGGCACTTTCTACATTGATTGAAGGAATACAGAAAGGTTATAGGCTCCTGATCAAAGCTGTTTATAAGAAAATCTAAGTATCTATTAATAGCTTAAAAGTTAAATAAATTATAGAATCATTTAAGAGAGCCTATTACCTATTTATTAAAATCATTTTTAAAAAATGTTTACTATCAGGATAAAATGTTCATGATATGGTAAATGAAGTAAGGCACAAAGCAGAACTTACAGCATTATCTGGTTTTGTTTTATATTCTGGTAGAAGTTTTTAAGTTAAAGAAATATGCCAAAAAGTCAACAGTGGCTTCCTTTGACAGAGGGTAATGAGCTCTTATACTTTCTTTCTTGAATATTTTTTTGATTGTCTAATTATACTACTGTTGAACAGATGAAATATATTATGCTCACTTTGTTAAAGATGGCGCTGCCCACATACAAATTTTAAGAGTAAGCTTTTCCCCACACCCTTGACTGACTGGATGATGTGGGGTGGTGCGCTCTCATGAGGAATCAATCCTCCCAGTATGCCTCAGATAAGTGACTTTGTATCAGATACTTCCTTGTTTGTAGATTGGATTAACGTTTGGATTTCTACACTATAAGGAGGGGTTCCTGAGGTTAGTATTAGAGAGGAGAGCAGATTAAGGCCATGTGGAGAAAAGGAGAAGCAGCCAAGATGGCGGAGTGCAGAGGAAAAAGCCAAGAAACAGAGGTGAATAAGTCTGGTGAGCTAGAAACCTTTGATTCTAGGAAAGTTGGATAAATCAGTAGCTTTGTGAGCACTGAATGAGTACGTTTTGGAGCCCAGTGTGTGTTTTTACTTACCTGCCGGGTGCAAGCTAGGATTAAAGCTGATGGCTCACCAGTTTTTGGCTCCGTTGTTTCATTACCGACTGTCCGAATCTAACGTGAACCTGCACTGGCCAAGCGGCTATGATAGTGGCCTTGGCGACTGGCTTTACAACTACATCTATAAAATACTTTGTATTCAAAAATAAACTTCTACTCTACAGTGCCGTGCCTTAAAGTACCGGGGCCTGAGTTAAATCTACTGATGCCATCGCTGAGTCATGAACAGAGGCACTCTGGCATGACTACACCCTCCTCTACCACAGATCTGGGATGGGAAACTAAATTCACAGCTAATTGAATAAACACAGTTTTTTTTTCCTTTTGAAAAATTTACCACAAATATTAAAAAATATATAAAATGGATTTTCCCCATTTATTTATAATACCTTATCATGTATAGTGTATCTCTTTATACATGCAGCTATAAGTGGTAGTTCGGTGTAAATCTGTATTTTATTCTGTGCAGTCATGCAAAAAGAGATTTATTGTACTCATATTCAAGTTCAATTACTCAGGTTCATTTGATATAGAGCAGAAACTCTATGCCAGTGATGGGCAATCTTTTGAGCTTAGTGTGTCAAAATTCACCAAAAAAACAAGCATAACTCGGGTGGTGTGTCACTTTGAGAAAAACGGCCTAACCGGAAGTCCCAGAACTAGATGCTCTGTGCCGGAGTTCTGCTGTTTTGGCCTACAGACCTCCGGCACAGAGTGTCTACACTACAGCAAATGTTTTATCCTCAGCTACTGCACCTGGCCGTGTAGGAGCCGAGGATGATACGTCCTTCTCGGCATGCAGCCCATACTTCTCTGGTATGCGGCCGTATGTGGCCACCGTGTCATCGAAAATGGCTACGCGTGTCATAGGTTCGCCATCACGTCTCTATGCTAAAGAAGCGACTCTGCAAATACTCATCATTTTTATATATACAAGCCGGTCCCTTTTTGCACTTAACATAACCTGGCTTTCCAAGTTCTAAATTTAGATTTACAAGGAAATCCTGTCCTGATATTGATAAGCCTACCACAAAGGCATATGGCTACGGCAGATCGTTCTACATCTAGGATGTAAATAAAATACAAGTTAGATAAGCAATGTAATAACTTCCTTTATTAAATAGAAAATGAATAGAATTTTCAACTACAATTTTAGTCACTTTGCCATAAGATAGGTTGTATCTGTCTTGAGAAAGCACATGTATATTATCAAGAGAATTTTAACCTAATAGTCCCAGCTACATGACAAGCCTTATTCTGATCACTTTACAGAAGGAGAAAGGGCTAGAATTAAAAGCATTTTTCCATTTGAGATATTTAGACTTTATTTCCTTACTAAAATTAGTTGCATATCTTATTTCCATGTTTTCTATTTAAAAAAAAGTGGTAGTAAGGCAGTCTTTTCTCTGGGATACATAAATAAGCCCCATGGCTAAGTAGTAGCAATGGGATCCTTCAATATATACAACAAAATTGACCAAGGTCAAACAGTGAGATAGTGTCAGATCTGGGACCAGGGCCTGGCTTAAAATCTAGTGCTCTTCTCTGACAAAATTAAATTAAAAAATATTCTTCCTGAGAGCTGAAATAGGGACTACATCTTAGGATACTAATTAGTGACACTTGGAAACATCAGCTAGTGTTCAAACGCAGAAACTGCCTTACATGTTTTGGCTAGCTACCACATACTTAACTACAGTGTGTCCGTAAAGTCATGGTGCACTTTTGACCAGTCACAGGAAAGCAACAAAAGACGTTATAAATGTGAAATCTCCACCAAATAAAAGGAAAACCCTCCCAGTTTCTGTAGGATGATGTGGCAGTATGTGCGCATGCGCTGATGATGATGTAACATCGTGTATACAGCGAAGCAGCCCACGGTCATGCCAGTCGAGATGTGGACGATACAGAGGAAAGTTCAGTGTGTTCTGTGGCTTGCTAAATTCGAATCCGTGACCAAAGTACAACACTAATATTGGAGCGTTTATAATAAAGCGCCACCACATAGGAATAATGTTACTTGGTGAGATAAGCAGTTGAAGGAAACCAGCAGTTTGGTGGAGAAACCCTGTTCTGGTAGGCCATCAGTCAGTGACGAGTCTATAGAGGCTATATGGGATAGCTATCTAAGGAGCTCTAAAAAATCTGTGCATGCATGTGCTCAACAATTACACCTAAGCAAGACTACAGTTCATGACGTGTTAAAGAAACGTCTCTGTTTTACAGGGTACAAATTGCGGCTGTTGCACGCTATCAAACCAGCAATAGACCCACACGATGCACGTTTGCTACAGATATGCTTCATGAGATTGACAATGATGGAAGAGTTTTGCAGAAGATTGTGTTTAGCGATGAGGCGACCTTCCATATCTGTGGGCATGTTCATCGCCATAACGTCCAAATATGGGCTGCTGAACATCCTCATGCCTATTTTGAGCACGAACGTAATACCCCTAAAGTGAATGTGTGGTGTGGCCTGATGCATGATAAGGTGATAGGCCCTTTTTCTTTCGCGAGCAGTCTGTGAAGGCAAACACCTATCTTGACGTGTTGGAATTGTATGCAGTGCCACCATTTCCAGAAGGTGTCATCTTTCAGTAGGACGACACTCCTCCACACTATGCCACCATTGTTCGTGAGTTTCTGGATAGAACATCCCCCGGAGGTGGATAGGCAGGGGTTCTGTCAAGCCATGGCCACCATGGTCCCCAGATCTGACGCCCTTAGACTTTTACTTTTGGAGTTATGTGAAGCAACATGTGTACACTGAATGTATCAACAACATTAATCACTTAAAACAGAGAATCACAGACGTTATTCACTCTGTTACACCAGACGTCCTTACCCGTGTGTGGCAAGAACTTCACTATCGTTTGGATGTGTATAGGGCAACAAATGGAGCCCACATCGAACTGCACTAAATAGGTATACAACTGGGAGAGTTTTTCTTTTATTTGGTGCAGATTTCACATTTCTATCGTCTTTTGTTGCTTTCCTGTGACCGGTCAAAAGTGCACCATGACTTTACGAAACACTGTATATCAAGTCACCAAAATAATCACTCCACAAACAAAGAGAATTCAGAAATCTGCAACAGCAATTAGCCACCAGCATCTTACTATGTTTCTATGATCTGATGTCCATTTCCATGGAAACAGAAATAGAAGTGAGAGGCAGCCAAGAGAACAGAGATGTCAAAACTTGTCAGGTTCAATGGCTAGCATTGAAAGCTATAAATGCCAATTTATTCATTTATTGCAAACAGTTTCAGCTGACTCTGGCACATAATCAACTCTCAAATTAGGCCATGTCAGCTTGCTTGGAGAAGCATAAAGCTATAGTACAGGCTTAGGCTTTTGTTTTTCTGTGAAGATTTTCTTTCTATTTCTGTTTTTGTTTTTTGTGGGGGTTTTTTGTCAGAGAGAGGGACAAATAGGGACAGACAGACAGACAGGAAGGAAGAGAAATGAAAAGTATCAATTGTTTGTTGTGGCACCTTAGTTATTCACTGATTGCTTTCTCATATGTGCCTTAATGGGGGGGGGGGGGGCTATAGCAGAGCGAGTGACCCCTTGCTCAAGCCAGCGACCTTGGGCTCAAGCCAGTGACCTTGGGCTTCAAGCCAGTGACCTTTGGGCTCAAGCTAGCGACCATGAGGTTATGTCTATAATCTCACTCACACTCAAGCCAGGAACCCCACGCTCAAGCTGGTGAGCCTGTGCTCAAGCCGGATGAGCCTGTGCTCAAGCTGGCAACCTCAGGGTGTCAAACCTGGGTCCTCTGCATCCCAGTTCAATGCTCTATCCATTGCACCCCTGCCTGGTCAGGCAAGATTTTCTTTTTTTAAATGAGAACAGGGAAGATAGTGAGATGGACTACCGAAAACACCCCAATTGGGAACCACTGGCCACCCTGTCTAAGGCATGATGCTCGAATCAATTGAGCTATTTTTAGCACCTGAGGCTGATGCTCTGGGACCAACCAAGCCATCATCAGAGCCTAGGCTATCATTCAAACCAGTTGAGCCACTGGCTGTGAGACAAGAAGATGGAGAGAAGGGGGAAGGGAGGGAGAGAGAAGCAGATGGTCACTTCTTTTGTATGCCCGGACCAGCATCAAACCCAGACATCTATACACCAACCAGGCTGATGCTCTATCCACTGAGAAAACTGGCCAGCGCTGTTTGTAAAGATTTAAGTTAAGGGGGAAGAAGACAAAAATTAAAAGCAAACTGTTCAAGATTCTAAATTTCTAAATCATAAGAATGCAGTGGAATTGCTTCAAATTTCACAATGTGAACAACAGACTATCTTAGCTGTGATGGGGGAAATGTAGGACCACAACAGAACATTTCCTGGAACACCAACAGGGTAGAAACAGGAAAAAGACAGAAGGCAGAGGAAGCGGCATGGACAAAGGCCCTGAGACAAGAGCGTGGCCCTTTGAAGGCACTGCACACATACACACACAAACAGAGCTCTTGGTATGGGGGAAGAGGTTATCATAGAAGGCTTTCCCTAAGGAGATGACATCTAAGCTAACACCTGCAGGAGGAGATAGAGTTATAGAGAGAGTATTCCATAAAAAGGAAGGGCATGACGTAAGTCCTAGAGGCAGGAGGGAGCAAAGTGAATCCAGGAGTAGCAAATAGTTTAGGACAGCTGAAGCCAAGAGGGGGAGTGGGGACATAAGCAGGGATCAGATCAAGAAGGGCCTTATTTCCCAAGTTAGATTTTCAACTGTCATCCAGAAAACAAGTTATCACTAATGGTCTAATTCAAGAAAGTAACATGATAAGCTTCTGCATCTAAGAAAAATTAGACTATTTCGTATTACACAGGAATATAGATATAGAGTCTGTTACAGCTTTCCAAGGGGGGAGATACAGGTAGACTTACTGGTGAAGGGGCAGCAGTAGAGATGGGAGGACAAGATCAATAAATATGAACAGTGGAAGAAGAAGAAGGATAAGTCAGGGATGACACCAAGGATTTTGGCTTTAATAGCTACATGGAAGGTAATGCCAATCACTGAATCTCTGTCACAAGCAGAGGGGTGTGTGTGTGACAGACAATGATGAGTTCCAATCTGGACTTCCTGACTTTGAGGTATCCATGAGACAGTCAAGTAGAGCTATCTAGTAGGTTGTTGCACATGTGATGGGTGTTTCTGCAACTCAGGAATGAACATATGTATTTGGGCTCCAGGACTGGATGACATTGCCCAGGGAGAGCACAAGATCAATTCACCAAGAGATGAATTGTAAAGGATCTTCAAGCCTAAGAAAATTAGGATAATTGTACCTGTGCTATGGCATTATATTTTAAAAATGAGCACCGGAAGTGGAAACTATAAAGCATTATGAGAAAGAGAAGATTAAAAAGTAGACACCCAGGAGAATGTAGTATTATGGAAACTAATGGAAAAGAGAATTTCAAGATTAAAGTTAATAGATCAAATATGGCAGAGAGATCAATTAAATAAGAACTGAAAAGTATATAAAGAGTTAAAAAAAAGTACATCTCTGGTGATCCTAGCTAAAACACTGTGGTGGTAACTACAAACAGAAGTAGATGGTAGATGAGAAAGTAAAAGACAGATTTAGAAAATTCTTTTAAGAAGCAAGGAGGAGAAAAATTGTACGGGTACCAAGTGGAATCAGAAAAGAGTTGCTTGTTTTTGTTTTGGTTTTTTTTTATTAGAAGAAACTTATGCTTTCATCTACAAGTAACAGAAAACCTAACTAAAATTGCTTAAACCATTAGAACAATTGTTGTTTACTGAACAAAAAGCCTAAAAGTAGTCAACTCTAGGGTTTTTTCAGAATCTCAGTGATGTCATCAGGCCACAGCTCTTTTTATCTTCCTGCTCTGCCACAAAATGGTATCCACTCCCAGGTATCATGTTCTCACAACATATTCCCATCAGAAAGAAAGGGAAAGAACAAACCTTGCCTCTCTGTTAGGAAGCAAAACACCTTACTAGAGCCACCCATACTAAACAGTTTATCTCATATCTCATTGGTTAGAACCGGGTTACATGGCCCTCTTAGCAATAAGGGAAGTTGAGAAATTATCTGATTTTCCAAACTCTATTTTTAAGTGGTAAGGTAGATAGATGGGTTGGGAATGACTTTTATATAGGCAGCCAACACTGTCTGCCCCATGCATGTTTAAATGCTGATGTGAAAGAGTTAATAAAGAGAAAGAAACTAAAGACACAAAAGGGAAGAGGGCAAGAATGAGTTTAGATACAGGTTATGTTTGTAAGAGGGCTGCATGGGATTTGAAACAGTTTGTGCCGTATAGCCCGACCAGTGGTGGCACAGTAGATAGAATGTTGACCTGGGACCCTAAAGTCCCAGGTTCAAACCCCAAGGTCACCAGCTTGACTGCAGGCTCATCCAGTTTGAGTACAGGCTCACCAGCTCAAGTGCAGGGTCAATGGCTTGAGCATGGGACCATGTTGGAAAACTCTATGGCCCAGACCAATTGTACTTTCAAGGAGTTCCCATTCTGAGTTACAATACCTAGAAATTCTCAATAACAATGTCTCAAACATACTAGGTTAATATCCATATTTAAATGAAAGTATTTCATCTATTCTTATGGCTGAGCCATATTCTATTGTATATATGTACCACATCGTCTTTATCCAACCATCTATTGAAGGACTCTTCAGTTGTTTCTATGTCTTGGTCACTGTGAATAATGCTGCAATGATAATATGAGTGTATATAACTTTGCGAATAAATGGTTTCAGATTTTTCAGGTAGATATCAGAAGAGGAGTTGCTGGGTCATATGGAAACTCTGAATTTTTGAGGAACCTCCATACTTCTTTCCACAGTGGCTGTACCAGTGTATGTTCCCACCAGCAGTGAGCGAGGGTTCCTTTTTCTCCACATTGTCTCCAATACATGTTAATACTTGTCTTATTAATAATGACCATACTAACAGGTGTGTGGTGGTATCTCGGTTTACTTTTGATTTGCATTTCTCTAATACCTAGTGAAGTTGAGCAACTTTTCATGTTTATTGGTCATTTGCATATCTTAATGTCATTTGCGCCAACATGGATAAATCTTGAGAATATCATGCTAAGCAAAATAAGTCAGACAGAAAAAGTCAAGAACCATATAATATCACTCATATATGGAATATAAAACTGAAAGCAATAAATGAATAAATAAGAAAAAACAACAAAAACCCATAGGCACAGATAACAGCATGGTAGATAATAGAAGGTAAGGGGGTGGGCGGAGGGGATCAAATACATGGTGACAAAAGGAGATTTGACTTTGGGTGGTAAACACACAATGCAATATATAGCTGATGCATTAGAGAAATGTACACTTGAAACATATACTTTTATTAACCAATTTATTAATAAAATTAATTTAAAAAATTTAAATCCAAGTATAGCTTTAGATGCATATTTATTTAAATTTTAGAAAACAGTATTACTGTATTCACATTATATCTGTATAGTAAAGAATTTAGCCTTGTTCAGAGATGCCCTCAAGAAAGGGTTTAGGCCTGACCTGTGGTGGCGCAGTGGATAAAGCGTCGACCTGGGAACACTGAGGTCGCCAGTTCAAAACCCTGCACTGGTCTGGTCAAGGCACATATGGGAGTTGATGCTTCCAGCTCCTCCCCTCTTTCTCTCTCTCTCTCTCTCTCTCTCTCTGTCTCCTCTCTAAAATGAATAAAATAAAATAAAATAAAATAAAATAAAAAAAGAAAGGGTTTAGGAAGTATCTTTAAGGTCTCTGTTTACCTGAGGCCTTGGGCTAGCCAGACAGTAATAATGTGATTTAGGATGGAAGCTTTGGGTCACCCTCAGAGGGACTAGAGACTGAGATTAGTCACCTGGACAACTGGTCATGACTATGTCCCAGAGTCCCAGTAAAACTCTGACTACTAAGGTTCACGTGAGCTTCCCTGGTAGGCAATACCTCATGCATAGTGTCAGATATCAATGCCAAGAAAGTAATGTGCCTGACTTGACAGAGGGAAGATACCAGAAACTTCACTTTTCGTAATTTCCTGGACACTGCCCTTTGTGCTTCTCCTCTTGGCTGATTTTAATCAGTTTCCTTTCCTTCTAGGAAACCATCCAATGAGTATAATAGCTTTCAGTGAGTTCTATGCGTCCTTATAACAAATTGTTAAAACTAAGGGTGGTCTTGGGAACCCCTAAAGTTGCAAATGGTATCAGAAGTAAAGGCAACTTTGTAGGGACTAAATCCTCTAATTTTGTACTTGGACTAAACTTTTTCCAATATATATTCTCCCTTAATCAATTTGTTCACAAGGAAAACAAAATTATTTGAAAAGAACTCAATACCTGAGGTTAGCTAAAATTGTCACTGAAAATAACTAGTACTTATTTAATAATGGTCATCTGCTCCCATAAATTCCTCTGAGCAGTAAAAAAGTTTCAACAATTAACCACTAAGAAAAATACTTTTGAATGTTAATTGGGACATGGCAGACACTCACTATATCACTGCGACAGGAAGTCATTTCCCTTTCCTGAATTACAGCTTATTCTAGGTAACTAGAAAATGCCACTGTACCTCAGTGCAGCATGTTCAAGTCCAAATAATGAATACCTATAAAACAATTTTTACTCAATTTTTAATTCAAAAAAATTAATTTTATAGCAACTATAGTTTATAAATAATCATATTTCTACAGTTACTGACATCATACATGACATAGAAGGGTTTGTCAAACTTCTAACAGTTGAACACTACTAAAAAGATTTTATAACACATCCCCATATAAAAACCACACCAAAATAACACACTATGTAAATTAACAAAAATGCAATTGAGGTGGAATGAAGCAGCAGCATTTAAAATAAAGAGTATCAGAGTAAAGAAATTCACAAATACATTCTCTCAGACATGCCAATAATACACAAAGTATAAAATACAAATCTGCAGCCAAATAACAAAGAAAATTTCTTAATATATATTAATATCAATTAGCACTTCAGAGGTGATATTAAAGAGTATATTTTCACTCTTCTAAGTGAAAACTTAAACCTTTTAAAACTTCAGCTGTACGGTTTAGTTAAAAGCTCCACTTAGGGAATCAGAAAGATTACTTGCAGGACCCTGTCCAAGTTATTTAATCCCTGTGTGCCTCAGTTTCCTCACTTGCAAAATTAAAATAACAACGGTACCCATTATACAAAGTTGTATGCATTAAATGAGATAATGCAGGCAAACAGTGTAAGAGTTAGCATATAGTAAAACTCGACAATAGCTAGCTGTTTTTACTAGCATAGAATTATGTAAGGATAAAATATTAATTCAATCTATTTAATCTGATGTTTTCTACATTTAGATAACTAATACACCAGACTTAGACTTTACTAAAATAAACTAATAATTAAGATCTAACATTTATTTTCATAGATATATGTACAGGTTTGACATAAACACATAAAAAAGACAAAAGGATGTTTCAATTTTTCATTAGTCATTTATTTTGGTAGACTTTTTGTCAACATAAAATTAACTAATATTATGTAAAACAATTATTAAACACATACAAACATCTATGAATTTTTCTAAAATTTAACTACTTGAAAGAACTAAGTCCAGAGGGCAGGTTGCCTTTAACTGTATTAAGAAGACACATAATCTTTGAAATGACTGAAATCATGACACTTAAATGTTGGGAAGAATAATCTGGCAGTCTCTGAGCAAGTGATAAGGGGGAACATTTAGTAAGTAATGAGGGAATGAAGGAGAACGAACAGGTTGCCAAAATAGCCACCAGCAATTTAAAACAGTCTTTTAACAAAAAATCTGACCAAAATGAATGACATAGAATTGCTCTGCAGTGATTGTAAAAAAGGCAAAAACACAATGGAATCAGCATTAAAGTAATTGCAAAATAATTACTGTATCTCATTAAATAGAAAACACCACAGATTATAAAACACACCATTATTTTATATACCACCAAAGAGAAAACTATTAATAACTAAACATGATGATAAGACATTATTGATTAAAAAATACACTCCAATTTTAGAGATATTAAAATTTAAAACACACTGCTCACAAAAATTAGGGGTTCAGGGAACATACAGATACTCTAGTTCTTTTGTGTAGTACATTTTCATCAATGAAATAAAAGTTGGTTTTGCATCTCATTTGCATAATCAAACAACTTTCTTTGCCTTTTTGCTTGCTTTTCTGATGTTCTTGTTTAATAAAAAAAAAAAAAATCAGCCTGACCAGGCAGTGGCACAGTGGATAGAGCATTGGACTGGGATGTGGAGGGCCCAGGTTCGAGACCCCGAGGTCACCAGCTTGAGAGCGGGCCCATCTGGCTTGAGCAACAAGCTCACCAGCTTGAACCCAAGGTCGCTGGCTAGAGCAAGGGGTTACTTGGTCTGCTGAAGGCCTGTGGTCAAGGCACATATGAGAAAGCAATGAGTGAACACCTAAGGTGTCGCAACAAAAAACTGATAATTGATGCTTCTCATCTCTTTCCATTCCTGTCTGTCTGTACCTATCTATCCCTCTCTCTGACTCTCTCTCTGTCTCTGTAAAAAAAAAAAATCAAATGCTCCCTTTTTTTATTGCTTCATATTCATTTTGAAATATCCCCTAATATTTATGAGCGATATATATGTATTTTAAAATCATGTAAATCTAGTATCTGCCTAAATAATAGTTGAATACTATGAAATCTCCAGTAATATCTCCCTCCCTCATAGCCTGCTTGGCATCTGTTCAAATCCTCTTATAACCTGAACATCTCCAGCAAGCCTCTAACCTCTGATTCTGACTCCTGATTACCCATCTGCACTTGAGGAAATAAGATAAGCCCCTGCCCATCTGACAAGGGTGACAGCTCTAGGAAGCTTTCCTAAGGGCCCAAAAAGTAATCTAACGTGACCTTTATTAAGTCTCCTTAGTTAGGACTGCAGAAGATCAGGCCCTACCCTTTTATAATTACCCGTCATCCTAGACTCTGTTCAAGTCATTGTAGGTTATATTTCAAAGTCTCTACCAACAGCACTAAAGAATGGAAAAGTTAGGAATTCTTCTGAAGTATTCAAGGTAGAAATAGGATATTATATGAGTTTGGCAATTAGCCTCCTTTTAATTTATTCATTTTCTAAGGCAAGTAATTTTAACCTCACTGGTTTATGCCGCTAATGAATCATGTCTGACATCATTCTATCTCCCTTTCATCAATACAGTTCACTGGCTTGGCACATTTTCTATTAGTGCTTGCTTTTGCACTAATTTTGATTGCTGACTTCACTGAATGAGACAGTCTGTTTTATCAATTCTCTTACAAACAAGCCAGCTATCTGTATGCTTCCCATTTATGTGAGGACTATGGTTAGCCCATGTATTAAACTGACAATCCTAGCGCCAATAGAGGAAGTAATAGAACTTCCCTCTGGTAGATACACAAAAAAGAAAATGGAAAACATTTTCTCTGTATTTTTATACACAAAAGAATACCCAAATATCTTTGCTTTATCAATGAAACACTGGCCAAGTTTAAACCACAATGATGACTTCAAGTTCCTGGTACCAGCCTGTCCTTTCCTTTTCTTTTCTTGTTACTTCCTTTCCTGCTCTCTTTTTATATTCAGGCCTGAAGTCAATCTAGATGCTGTTTTCTCTAACCATCCTTACTTCTTTATTTAGATGCCAGAAAAAAATCATTGAAATTTGATGCTATACTCCATTTGGACTGAGTAGTCAAATTGTGGTCCTCCCCTGATCTATGTTCAGAAAGTAAGAATGATTCTCTATGTTCACTGCTGAGAATGAAAATTAATAAGAAAGGACAAAATCAGGGCAAGGTCCCACCACTCTCTTTAGGAAGCACCTAAGTAAGCAAATGATAGGGAAGTAAAACTAGTAACCTGAGTCTACAGCTTCAACGATCCCTGGAGTAAGGGTAAGCCTACAACTGGGCTGAGAACATGTTTCTCACTCAAGAGAAAAAGAACCAGTCAAAGTAAATGAAGTGTTGTACTGGGAAGAAAGGGGCAATTCAGAGATGAGAAACCTAATGCCAGACTGAAAAGTTCTAGGGAAGACATGAAACTAGATAGGTGAAGAAGCCTAACTTTGCCAAAGGAAAGAGCTAGTGTGAAGAAATAGCTAATGATACACCAAATGGGAGAAGAAGAGATGGCATGCTAGTTCCTGCATCCTGGACAGAGGAAGATAGAATTAAAATGCCTAAAAACTATGGGAAAAAATTCAAGAAATTGATGGCCAAGAATAGTTAAGTACCTTTATCTTCCAAAGATACCAGGACTAGTGCTGATTGAAGAAAGCTGATCACGGATGTAGAGCACCGATAACCTCACTCAGCTACATATGATCACAGGTCTACAGTAGGAGGCTTTCCCTGGGTGTCAGTTTAGAAAAGAAGCTCTGAGAGGCAGGGCCCTCCCAGCCTTAAATATTGCTCTAACCCCAAACTACCCAAAACTAGAAGTGGGAATATCAGTGGTTGACAATGAAGAACCATAACTTTCCTTTTTTTATACTTCCGTTGCTTTATTTCTATTGTTTTCTTAATAAATTACCCTTTAAACCTTCCACTTACTAAGTAGTTTTATCAAGTGAAAAAGTGTCTACACCTGTGTTAACAGAGACCAGAATACAAGAGTAAATGGATGAAGTAATGTCACTGATATTCTAACACTTGAGAAATTTGGCATAAATGACTAGTGGGAGGGGTTTGGAGATCACTAGTGCCAGCCAAAACAAACAAACAAATTAAAAAAAAAATCTCTAAGAGCTTCCCTTCTTAGATAACTACAATAATAACATTAAAACAAGAACATTGCAGTATTCAAAACTGCATATATAAGTACTTAATCATCACAGTGACTTGGAGGTACTAGTGTAAGTCATTCTTATAATTAGCAGAAAAAGAAGGGGATTTTAGTAGGAAGAAATAACCAACAATTAATATTCACTGGCTGTTTTCTAACTGTGAGAACTTGCTCTTTTTCCACATAGTGACACAGGATTGTTGACATGGAACCTAAATAAATCTGTAAAATCTGATATCCTGTAACAATACCTGTAACAATACTGTAACAATATTGAACAACTTCAACAGTCAACACATTTTTTTTTCATTTTCTTAATTGAGAAGGGAGGAAGCAGAGACAGATTCCCATATGTGCCCAGACCAGTAGCTATCTGGCAAGCCCCTATGGTGCAATGCTCTGCCTATCTGGGGCCATTGCTCTGTTGCTCAGCAACTGAGCTACTTTAGCGCCTGAGGCGAGGCCATGGAGCCATCCTCAGTGCCCGGGTCAACTTGTTCCAACTGAGCCATAGCTGTGGGATGGGAAGAGAGAGCTAAAGAAAGAGAAAAGAGAAGGGGAAGGGTGAAGAAGCAGATGGTCGCTTCTCTTGTGCGCCCTGACCAGGAATCAAACCCCAGACATCCACACACTGGGCCAATGCTCTACTACTAAGCCAAATGGTCAGGGATTAGTCAACACTTTGCAGTACTCAGCCTTGTTCTCTAAGTTTCAACTTTGATTGCCTTAAGTAAAACATTGGAAAACAGTATCTGAAAAATCATAAAAATTTCTACCATCTAAACTCTTGGTTATGACTGTAAGTCCACAGTAAGTATATAACTAAATGCTTTATGTTAGTTACAATTTTGAACTATGTCATACACATCCTTGTGTCCTCAGCAATTAACCAATGACCTAAACATAGTAAGTAGCAACTAAATATCTGCTGGTGACAATGACAAAAAGTCTAATAATGTTTTAATAGCACAGAAATAATTATCTGATGTCAGTTCAATAAATATTGGTTAAATGAATGAACATATGCATGGTGAGCAAAAAAAAATAAAAATAAAAAAGCAACCTCTGCTAGATTAATCAAACTGAGATATATTCTAGATAATACTGTCTCAGACAAATATTTCAAAGAACTGAGTTTTAGTTATATCTCTATTTCCATGTTCGCTAAAATATAGCTTTAAAAGGGAAAGAAAAATTCAAAACCAAGCTTAACATATTTGATTTTTTAGCCTCAGATTAAGGTCCCAAAGCAATAGAAGAGCAATAACTGACTTATATTACATACAAACTTTGCTTCATGTTTAAAGTTTTTAAGAAAATCATGTTTTAAGTGCCTGAAAGACAGCTGTCCTGTGCAATTGAATTAACTACAGTCATCCCTTACCATATCTCAGTTCACTTTTTGTGGTCTTACTGTATTGCAGATTTTTAAATTGTATATATCTAATTTTGTATCACAGATTTTTCACTATATTGTGGGATTTTTGTGGTATATAGGTATTTTTATATATTTACTATTTTAATTATTTTTGCAGTAATATAAGCAAAATAAGTGTGGGAAAGGTTAGTAACAGTGTAGGAAAGGTTTATAAGAGTGTGGGGAGGGTTGCCTGACCTGTGGTGGCGCAGTGGATAAAGCGTCGACCTGGGAACACTGAGGTCGCCAGTTCAAAACCCTGCACTGGTCTGGTCAAGGCACATATGGGAGTTGATGCTTCTAGCTCCTCCCCCCTTTCTCTCTCTCTCTCTCTCTCTCTCTCTCTCACTAACTCTTTGTCTCCTTTCTAAAATAAATAAATAAAAAGAAATTAAAAAAAAAAGAGTGTGGGGAGGGTTTATAAAGTCTTAAAATATATACAAATAATAAAATAAATATAAGGTTGCTACTTCGTTGCTTTTCGCTTATTGTGGGGGTTTCTGGAACCTAACCCCCATGATAGACGAGGGACCACTGTAGTGTTCTTCATTCCTTAATGCAGGGGTCCCCAAACTTTTTACACAGGGGCCAATTCACTGTCCCTCAGACCATTGGAGGGCCGGACTATAAAAAAAACTATGAACAACAACAAAATAAAACAACTATGAACAAATCCCTATGCACACTGCACATATCTTAAAGTAAAAAAACAAAACGGGAACAAGTACAATATTTAAAATAATGAACAAGTACATTTAAACCAACAAACTGACCAGTATTTCAATGGGAACTATGGGTGCGGATGCATCCTGTGCTCCTCTCACTGACCACCAATGAAAGAGATGCCCCTTCCGGAAGTGCGGCGGGGGCTGGATAAATGGCCTCTGGGGGCCGTAGTTTGGGGACCCCTGCCTTAATGTCTACTAAGGCCTCCTAAAATGTTTTTAAATATGAGCCCTGCTAAGGGCTGATGATGCAAAATCCATAGAGAATAATGAATAAGGTTGGATGTCCAAAACTGACAACAAAGACATTCAATAACTTCATCAATATAGTTAATGAACAGTCTGTGAACTTTTTCCATGCAAGGCAATAAATTTCTTTGGTATATTTAGATATGGCTAACTTAATTATCTTAAGAATATCATTTAATATTTTATCTTTTCTAAGTGTCTGGGAACTTCTGAAACTTAATATATCATACTATAAATCAGGATGAAGAAGGTAATTTATATTAGTTATATAATGTCAAAGGAAGAAAAAAAGGATAATTTGCTTAGAAACCATTTAAATGATAAATGACTAAAAGAAGGTCTTGCCTTCATATATCTTTTTAAAAGTCAGAAGATCTCCAGATCTAGCACCATGCCAAATAAGGATTTAGATATGATTCAGTTGAGAACAGATGCCTTACAACTACTAATATTTAAAAATAGGATGCAAGATGGAAAAAGAATAGGAGGAAGTCATACTTACCTCCTCCCAAGACCAAAGTGGAATTACAGAGAACATAGAGAACAATTAAACTGAGTAACCAACTGAAAACTAACAGAAGAGAAGTCTTATAACCAAGGACATACAGAAGAAACCACATTGAGACTGATAGGAAGGCCAGAGATGTGAAAAGGGATGGACCTGCTCCCACAGATGGCTGAGAATCTGGAGTGATATCTCAGCTACAAAGGTTCCCCCCGCCCCGAAGAGCGAAGAGTTACCCATGCCAAGTTCCCCAACCCAAAGAATGAAAGTCAGGAGGAGGCACCTACATAACATCTGACTGTGAAAAATCAGTGAGAATTTTGTCTACCCAAAAGAGAAGGGAGTCTGTTAGAGACACAAGTACCCTCTTAAAGGGTCCACATACATAATCTTGTTTGCACCAACTCACCCTGGGCTCCGGCAGAGGGAGAACAGAGCAGACATGAATCCTATGAAAAAAGACTGTGGCTTATAGTTCCAGAGAGAGAAAGACCTAAAGGAAAAGCCACCAAAGTCCCTGTGCTGAGTCTCCCTTGCATACTGCAAATGACATCTTTCTAGGGTAGAGAACTCCCCTCCATAGGGCATCAGCCTAGAAGAATGCAATAGCCTTACCAGTTAGATCCCCTGTTACCCCATCATATGGTCATGAGCTGTGGAGAAGTCAGCTGCCTGGACCAGTGTGTAGAGGTCCAGGCAGGTTCAGGGGATGACACTGACTGAGATTTTTGGTTAAAGAGCAAGGACTATTCCACCCACCTTCGTGTGAGGCTGACTTGTGCCTCTCCCACATGGAAAATCCACTAGCCTCATCCTCAAGGCTCCCCATAACTCAATGACCCAAGTCCTGGTGGTCCAGCCCTGCTGAGATCATACTTTCCAGGAGGTACAAGCAGAATCCAAGACAGTCTGAATTGTGTGGCTCCTAAGTAGAAACCATTCATGCCACATTCCCATAAGCTGGTCCTGCTCCTCCACTTCATGTGAGACCCACAAGCCCCACACTCCTGACTCTCAGCAGTCAGGCCCAGCTGAACTCAGGTTCTCCAGAAGGTCTCCACAGAATATGGGACAAACTGGGTTATTTGGCTATAGGATAAGGGCCATTTTTCCCTCACATGACCAACCAAATCAAAGCCCACACTTCACCCAATGAAATCTTAGCCTGTTTGGGCCTGTTAAGTCCTGTTGGCCTCACCCTGAAAATTCCTTGAGACCCTGCCCTTCCAGGAAGATCTGCAGAACCCTCGTGAGAAGCAGACAGACTTGGGATATATTGAGATTTTTGCTGAGTAGCCTCAGACCCAGCACTGGCACCAAGCTAGAACATTTATCAATATGGAGAATATCACTCACTCATACCTGGTGACTCACTAAGAATTTACCTCATGTAACTCCAGTACTACCAGAGGCTCGTGCAGTGACTGAGCCCAACAGGAAGTTAGCAGGTATAGGCAGATAGATCAGGATCTTAGAGTGCCTTGGGCCTTCTTAACCCACACCCAGGCTCAGTGCTGATACAGGCTGACCTTGGTAAGAAGCTTTGTCCTTAGATGTACACCAAGGCCCAGAGATAGCCACAAGCAGTGGATTGCTTTGTAACTCCAAAAAGGTTGCCCAGGCAACCTGTCACAGGCAGCATCTTACATTGACCTGCACTAGAGTCTTTCCCAAGAGGTTCCAGAACAAACACACCCAATTGCCAGTTTCAGAAAACATCAGAGCATTATCAAATTAGCTTCACAAGCAGCATAGCCAAGGAAAAATCTTGACAGGCAGCAGTCCCTACAGAGGGAAATTTCACTTCGTGTGGTCAGCACCTGCACAGCAACTCATACTGTGGTCAGGGTCAATTCTCAGAATCAGCCAGTCTGAGGGCTGACCCCACACAGGAATGGTTCAATAGCAAACAAGACTCACAACGGGAGGGACCTCATAACCCACACAAGGAATATTCCTAGAGCACCCAGCTAAGACGACAAAGGAGACTGCATCACTGGGTCCCACAGGACATGTACTACATAAGGAAACCCAACCAAGACTGGGAGACATTAGATCTACCTAATACATAGAAACAAACACAAAAAAAGCAGTTAAAATGGAGAGACAAAGAAACATGTCCTCAAAATGGGAAAAACGGGAGAAAGCTCCAGAAAAAGAGCTAAATGCAATAGAGAAAGCAATATACCAACTATGGAGTATAACAAAATGTTTAGAAGGATGCTCAAGGAACTTACTAAAAAATGCAACAAAGAGATAGCAAACATAAAAAAGAACATAAAAATCATAAAAAAGAACCAGTCAGAAATAAATAATATAATACCTGAATTGAAGAATACATTAGAAGCACATGAGGTTGGATGAAGTGGAGAATCAAATGAGCAATTTAAAAGACAAGGTAGCAGCAGAAGAAAAAAATCAGGGCAGAAAAAAGGAAAAACAAGGATAGTTTACGGAAACTTCAGGACAACATGAAGCATTACAATAACTACATCATAGGTGTACCAGAAAGAGAAAACAAAGAGGAAAGGATCAAGAACATATTGGAAGAATTAATGACTAAAAACTTCCCTACACAGGTGAAGAAAAATTCACACAAGTTCAGGAATCCCAGAAAGTCCCAAACAAGATGAACCCAAAGAGGCCTAAGACACATCATAATTAAAATGACAAGGGTTAAAAACAAAAAGAGAATCCTAAAAGCAATGAGAAAGACAGTTACCTACAAGAGAGCTCCCATGAAACTGTCAGCTGATTCCCCAACAGCAACATTTGATTGGCATGAAATTGCATGGACCTACAATCAAGACTATTTTAGCCAGCAAAGCTATCATTTAAAATTGAAGATGTAATAAAGAGCTTCACAAACAAAAAAAAACTAAAGGAGTCCTTTACTGCCAAACTAGTATTATAAGAAATGTTAAAAGGTCTACTTTAAAAAGAAAAAGAAGAAAAAAATAAACAGAACAAAGTAAAAAATAAAATGGCAATAAATATATACCTATCAATAATCACTTTATATGTAAACGGCTTAAATGCTCCCATTAAAAAGACATAGGGTAGCTGAACAGATAAGAAAACAAGATCAGCCTGACCAGGCAGTGGTGCAATGGATGGAGCATCGAACTGGGACGCAGAGGACCCAGGTTCGAAACCCCGAGGTCACTGGCTTGAGGCGGGATCATCCGGCTTAAGCACGGGTTTACCAGCTTGAGTGTGCAGTTGCTGGCTTGAGCGTGGGATGATAGACATGACCACATAATTGCTGGCTTGAGCCTAAATAAAGGTTGCTGGCTTGAAGCCCAAGGTAATTGGCTTGAGTTCAAGATTGCTGGCTTGAGCAAGGGGTCACTTGCTCTGCTATAGCGCCCCAGGTCAAGGCACATATAAAAAAGCAATCAATGAACTAAGGTGCTGCAACAATGAATTGGTGCTTCTCATCTCTCTCCCTTACTGTCTGTCCCCATCTGTCCCTCTGTCTGTCTCTCTGTTTCTTGTCACAAAAAAAGAAAAGAAAACAAGACCAATATATATGCTGTCTACAAGAAACCCACTTCAGAATGAAAGATACACACAGACTAAAAGTAAAGGAACAGAAAAATATATTTCATGCAAATGGAAATGAAAATAAAGTTGTAATAGCAATATTTGAAGGTGACAAAATAGATTCTAAAATAAAAGCTGCAGTAAGAGACAAGGAAGCAATCCAACAAGAGGATATAACATTTGTAACCATGTATGAACTCAACATAGGAGGACCTAAATATATAAAGCAAAAATTGATGAAGACAAAGGGAAAGATTGACAGTAATACAGTCATAGTAGGAGATATATTAAAATTCCTATCACCATTCACAAAGAGATCTTCCAGATAGAAGATCAGCAAGAAAACACTCTTCTTAAATGACACACTAGATAAGATGGATTTAATTGATATCTTCAGACAGTTTCAACCCAAAACAACAGAATGTACATTCTTTTCAAATACACACAGAAAAAACAAGACTCAATGAATTTATGAACACTGAAATCATATTAAGCATCTCTGACCATATACTGTGAAATTAGAAATCAATCTCAAGAAACAAACTGTGCCTGACCTGTGGTAGCGCAGTGGATAAAGTGTCGACCTGGGAACACTGAAGTCGCCAGTTCAAAACCCTGCACTGGTCTGGTCAAGGCACATATGGGAGTTGATGCTTCTAGCTCCTCCCCCCTTTCTCTCTCTCTCTCTCTCTCTCTCTCTCTCTCTCACTCACTCACTCTGTGTCTCTTCTCTAAAATGAATAAATAAAAATAAAAAATAAAAAAAAAGAAACAAACTGAAAAACACACAAAGACATGGAGGCTATATATATGTTACTAAACAATGAATGGGTGAACAATGAACAAGGAAAAAATCAAAAGATACCTTAAAAAAAACTGACAATGAGAACACAACAACCCAAAATCTCTGAGACAAAGGGAAAACAGTCTGAAAAGCGAAATTTACAGCATTACAGGCCAACTTCGAGAAACAAGAAAAATCTCAAATGAACAATCTAAACTTACACCTAAAGGAACTAGAAAAAGAACAACAAACAAAGCACAAAGTGAATAACAGAATGGAAATAATAAAGAGCTGAAATAAATGAAATGGAAAGACTGAAAAAAGGCCAAACAAATAAAAAAAAACCACGAAAGATCAGTGAAACCAAGAACTGGTTCTTCGAAAAGATAAATAAGATCGACAAACCTTTCACCAGATACATAAGGGAAAATAAAAATAAAATAAAAAATAAAAATGAGGACCCAAATATATAAAATCAGTGATGAAAAAAGAGAAATAACCACAGACACCAAATTAATACAAAGCATTGTAAGAAAATACTATGAAGGACTATATGCCAACAAATTGGACAATTTGGATAAAATGGATAAATTCCTAGAAACATACAATCTTCTAAAACTACATCAGGAAGAATCAGAAAATCTGAATAAACAGATTACAACTAATGAAATTGAAGCAGTAATAAAAAAAACTCCCAACAAACAAAAATCCTTGACTAGATGGCTTCAGAGATCAATTTTACTACTTAAAGAAAAACTAACACTTATCTTTCTCAAAGTATTTCAAAAAAATTCAAGAGAAGGGAAGACTCCGAAGCTCATTGTATAAGGACAGTATTATCCTAACTCCAACGAGATAAAGGTATTACAAAGAAGGAAACTTAAACCAATATCCCTGAACAAAGATGCTACAATCCTCAACAAAATATTAGCAAACCAGATCCAGCAACACATAAAAAAGGTCATACACCATGATCAGGTTGGATTTATTCAGGAATGCAAGGTTAGCACAATATCTACAAATAATAAACGTCATACACCAAATAAACAAAATGAAGGATAAAAACCGCATGATCAGCCGTGGCTGGCTTGCTCAGTGGGTAGAGCATTGCCCTGGTGTGCAGAAGTCCTGAGTTCAATCCCTAGACAGAGCACACATTAGAAACAACCATCTATTCTCTTCCTCTTTCTCTCCCCTTTCTCTCTCTTCTCCAGTGGCTTGTTTGGTTTAAGCATTGACCACAGGTACTGAGAATAACTCACTCAGTTGATTGGAGCATCAGTCCCAGATAGTCGCTGCCAGGTGGATTCTGGTCAGGCCTCATGTGGGAGTCTCTCTCACAATCACCTATCCTCTCACTTAAAAAAAAAAGAAAGAAAATCCATATGATCACACCAACAAGTGCAGAAAAAGTATTTGATAAAATCCAGCAACCTATTAATGATTTAAAAAAAAAAAAACTCTCAGCAAAGTGGGAATACAGGGAACATACCTCATAATTCACACCATATATGACAAATCCACAGCCAACATCATACTCAATGGGCAAAAACTACAAGCATTTCCCTTAAAACCAGGATTAAAACAAGAATGTTTGTTTTCACCACTCTTGTTCAACATAGTACTAAAAATCCTACACATAGCAATCAGACAAGAAGAAATAAAAGGCATCCAAATTGGAAAAGAAGAGTAAAACTGTGACTATTTGCAGATAACATGATACTGTATATAGAGAACCCTAAAGATTCTACCAAAAAACTACGTGAATTAATAAATAAATCCAGTAAAGTAGCAGGATACAAAATAAATAAATATCTAGAAATGAGCTGCATTTATATACACCAATAATGAACTATTAGAAAGCGAAACTATTCAGAGAGAAAACAATACCATTCACAATTTCTTCAGAAAGAATAAAAAACCTAGAAATAAATTTAACCAAGGATGTAAAAGACCTGTACTCAGAAAATTATAAGACACTAAAGAAGATACAAATAAGTTGAAGCATCTACTGTATTCATAGATAGGAAGAATTAACATCATTAAAATCTCCATACTACCCAAAGAAATTGATAGACTCAATGCAATTTTTATCTAAACACCAATGGTATATACTTCACAGAACTAGAACAAATATTTCAAAAATGTATATGAAACCACAAAAGATCGCAAACAGTCACAGGAATTTTGAGAAAGAAGAGCAATTAGAATAATCAGACTCTCTCTGATCTCAAACTATACCACAAGGCCATAGTAATCAAAACAGCATTGGTACTTGAATAAAAACAGTCATATAGATCAATGGAACAGAATAGAGAGCCCAGAGAGAAATAAGCTCACACCTTAATGGTCAAATAATATTTGACAAAGGAAGCAAGAACATACAATGTGGTAACAGTCTATTCAATAAACTGTGTTGAGAAAAACAGACAGATATATACAAAAAATAAATAAAATTAGGCCAGCTTCTTATACCATACTTAAGAATAAACCTAAAATGCATTCAAGACTTAAATATAAGGTTCCATAAAAATCCTAGAAGAAAACATAGACAGTAAAATCTCAAACATTTCTAGTTGCAATATTTTTTCCAATATATCTTCTCGGGCAAGGGAAGAAAAAAATTAATAAATAAACAAACGGAACTACACCAAACTGCACCGGTTGGCTCAGTGGTAGAGCATTGACCCAACATGTGGAAGTCCCATGTTCCATTACTGGTCAGGGAACACAGAAGATGCAACCATCTGCTTCTTCTCTCCTCCCCTTTCCTTCTATCTCTCTTGCTCTTCTCCTCCCATAGCCATAGCTCATTTGATTTGAGAGTATTAGCCCTGGGCACTAAAGATGGCTCCATGTAGCCTCCACATCAGGTGCTGAAAACAGCTCGGTTGTGAGGATGTCCCCAGATGGGCAGAGCATCAGCTCCAGATGAGGGTCGCTGAGGGGATCCTGGTCAGGGTGCTTGCAAGAGTCTATCTCTCTATCTCCTCTGCTCTCACTTAAAAAAATAAGAAGAAAGTTCTTGCAAAGCAAAAAAAAAAAAATCACTAAAATTAAAGACAACCTACTTAAATGGGAGAACATATTTGCCAATAATACATCTGATAAGAAGTTAAAATCAAAAAATTTATAAAGAACTCATACAACTCAATACCAAATAACAATCAAATTAAAAAGTGAACAAAGGAATCAAACAGATATTTCGCCGAAGAGGACACACACATAGCAAATAGACATATGAAAAGATGATCTATATCACTAATCATCTGAGAAATGCAAATTAGCCTGACCTGTGGTGGCGCAGTGGATAAAGCGTCGACCTGGGAACACTGAGGTCGCCAGTTCAAAACCCTGCACTGGTCTGGTCAAGGCACATATGGGAGTTGATGCTTCCAGCTCCTCCCCCCTTTCTCTCTCTCTCTCTCTCTCTCTCTCTCTCTCTCTCACTCTGTGTCTCCTCTCTAAAATGAATAAAATAAAATTAAAAAAAAAAAAAAAGAAATGCAAATTAAAACCAAAATGAGATAGTGATGTTCCAGGGACGGCAAGATGGCAATGGAGTATGGGGATGAACCAAATTCTAACTCCCAGAACCAAAGTAGATTATAACTTAATTTTAAGAATCATCATCTGGATAAACCAATTTTGAACTAAACTAAGTGGACTCCTCAACCAAGGAACACTGAAGAAGCCACATTGAGACTGGTACAAAAAGCGAAAACGCAGAGAGGGCTGCCAAGCTCCCGGAGGGAACAGCAGCCCGGAGAGACCCGCGTGGCGGAAGGAGAGTTTGGCGGAGAGGGAGAGACCCGGGTCCCAAGAACAAAGCCCCAGCCTGCAGACGAAGAGCCTAGAAGAGGGGTTTGGACAGTATTGAGGTGTGAAACAAGTGAGGATACTGTTTGTGAGAAAGACAGTTTTCTCAGACTCAAGATTCTTCTTAAAGAAACAGCGCAGAAAACCTCTCACAACCACTCACCCGGGGCTCTGGGGAACGGAGACAGAGGAGAGGACCAGAGCAGCAGGAAGAGAGTGTGGACTGGAAGGCACAGGGAGAAACACTCTGAGGGACAGCCACCCTAACCCCTGGGGTGAGTCACTTCCCTAATCAAAAACGAATATTTCCCCTGGAACTAGCAATACCAGCAAAGGGAGGGAGGACACCAGCCACACAAGCCCTCCCGCGGCAATTAGAGGAGAGCTGCTTAGACGGAGGGAGCTTCAGGGACTAGAGTATGGAGTGGTAATGTCGGAGCTACAGTGCCCTACCCACACTGCTGAGGGCTAGCTGGAGGGACGGTGGTGGCGGGATGCTGAAAAGTGGTTCTATCAGCGCAGGTGGAGGACCAGCCAGTGTGAGCTCGGTCTAGCCCAGCAGGGGTAAAGAAAACGCACGAAAACGGTCCGGCAACTGCGGCCCGCCTGCAGCCCCACCTGCGGGGCGAAAAGCGGGAGGCCAGGACTGGGCAGAGATCTGCTCTGTGGCCCTGGACCCTGCTCAAGCCAGCCCTGACCATGGGGGCAGGGCTAGGACCAGAAACAGGAGAAGGCTCGTGGTTGAGCGCACGCCAGCAGCCCCTGCCGGGGAGAAACTGCGGTTTGCCATCCTGCTTGCATGAGTTGGCTCTGACTGCGGGGGAGGGGCTGGAGGCCGGGACGAGTGGAGAGCTCGCAGCTAAGCGCACATGCCCCCAGCTCTGCCCAGCCCAAGAAACCCCAGTTTGTGATCCTGCGAAGGCAGTCCCTGGCCTCAGGGGCAGGGCTAAAGATCCGGACAGGCAGAGGCTCACAACTGAGTGCACGTCAGCAGCCCATCCAACTCGAGAAACTGTGGCAATCAGGCTCAGACCGCGGGGCCTAGGCGGAAGCCCAGGAACAGGTTGGGTCCACAGCTGAGCAAAGGTGCTCACCACTACCCATGGTGCTGAGGCTGCTGACATGAGGGAAGTGAGCAACCCAACCTGTGGGGGCAAGGCGAAGTCCCAGGCAGGATGAGGCTTGTAGAACCGGGCACCAAAACACAGCCCCTCCAGCGGAGGAGAGGCGGAAATCACAGCAACAGCCGCAGTGGGCCAGAACTGGCAACGCCAATACCCAACAGACCTAGGCAGCAGCAGAGGGGGTGGCGGACCTGCAGATAGACCACACCTAGAGAACACAAAAACAACACCCATTGGACTCCACTGGACATACCCTTCTTATACATAGACAAAATGGGCAGATAGAGAAATGCAACCCAAATAAATCAAGAGAAATCGCCAGGAAGGACCTGAATGAACCAGATATAACCAAATTACCAGATGCAGAATTTAAAATAATGATAGGATATTCAAAGAGATTAGAACAACAATGGATAGTTATTACAAACATGTAAATAAAGAGATAAGTATAAAAAAGAAAATCGAAATAATAAAAAAGAATCAGACAGAAATGACAAATACAGAATTAGAACTGAAGACCACAATGGAAGAAATTAAAAGCAGGATGGATGAAGCTGAGGATCGAATCAGCAAGTTACAGGACACAATAACCAAAGGCACAGAAGCAGAGCAGAAAAAAGAAAAGAGACTCAAAAAATGTGAGGAAACTCTAAGGGAGCTCTGTGACAACATGAAGAGAAATAACATCTGCATCATAGGGGTTCCTGAAGAAGAGGAAAGAGAAAAAGAAATAGAAACTCTGTTCAATCAAATCATAGCAGAAAACTTCCCTAAATTAAGGCTGGGAAACATTGCACACGTTCAAGAAGCAAAAAGGACTCCATTAAAGAGAAACCCAAAAAAATCTACACCAAGACACATCATAGTTAAAATACCAAAGCTAAGATAAAAAGAGAAAATTTTAAAAGCTGCTAGAGAAAAAAAGGCTATCACCTACAAAGGAGACCAAATAAGGATGACATCCAACTTCTCAACAGAAACACTTGAGGCCAGAAGGGAATGGCAAGATATATTCAAAGTAATGCAGAACAAGAATCTATAACCAAGTATACTCTACCCATCAAGGCTAACGTTTAATATTGAAGGAAAAATAAAGAACTTCCCAGACAAAAAAAGCCTCAAGGAATTCAATAAAACCAAACCAATTCCGAAAAAGATGCTAAGGGGCTTTTTGTGAACAGTTCAAAGGGGGGAAAGAATATAGCAAAAGAAGAATACAGCTTTAAAGAATAAAATGGCGAGGGAGGGGAAGATGGCGATGGAGTAGGCAGACGTACCAACTTCCAACTCCCAGAACCAAAGTGGATTATAATTCAATTTTAAGAACCATCATCTGGATAAACCAACTTTGAGCAAAACTAAGTGGACTCTTCAACCAAGGAACACTGCAGAAGCCACATTGAGACTGGTAGGAATAGCGAAAACGCGAAGAGGGCTGCCCAGCTCCCCGGAGCAAACGGCAGCCCGGAGAGATTCGCGTGGCGGGAGGAGAGTTTGGCGGAGAGGGAGGGACCTGGGTCCCAGGAACCAAGCCCCAGACTGCAGTCCCAGAGCCTAGAAGAGGCGATTGGACAGTATTGAGCTGTGAAGTAAATGAGGATACTATTTGGGAAAAAGAGAGAGTCTTCTCAGACCCAAAAATCTTTTTAAAGGGACAGCTCAGAAAGCCTCTCTCACAACCACGCACCCGGGGCTCCGGGGAACTGGGACAGAGGAGAGGAACAGAGCAGCGGGAACAAAGAGTGGACTGAAGGCACGAGGACACTCTGAGGGACAGCCACCCCGACCCATGGACTAAGTCACTTCCCTAATCGAAAACGAATATTTCCCCTGGAACTAGCAATACCAGCAAAGGGAGACAGGACACTAGCCAAACAAGCTCTCCCGCGGCAATTAGAGCAGACCTGCCTAGAAGGAGGGAGCTCCCAAGCCTACAGTGTGGAGACTTAGGGCACTTCTAGCCCCCTGAGGTTGCTGAAGCCTATGGTCGGGACAGGACACCGAAACGCGGTCCTGTCGGTGTGGGCAGAACAGTGAGAGATCGGACTAGCCTAGCAGGGGTGGAGGTGACGCACTAAAGCTGTCCGGCAGCTGCGGGCCGCCTGTGACCCCACTTCTGGGGAAAAATACGGGCAGAGATCAGCCCTGCGACCCTGCGCTAGCCGGACCTGACCGCGGGCACCGGGCTAAGACCAGGGACGGGCGAGGGGCCCGAGGCTCACGCTGCCAACCCCGCCCAGAAGGAGAAACCTCGGTGTGCCATCTGTGGGCGCAAGCGGGCTCCTAAGGCGGGGGCGAGGGAGACACTGAGACCAGGAGAAGTTCCCTACGGAGATCACGCTGCTCTCCCCGCCCGGCCGGAGAAACTGCGGAGTACCACTCTACGTGCGCGAGCTTTCTCCGAGCGTGGGGGCGGGGTAGGAGCCGGAACGACCGGAAGCTAGCCGCTGTGCGCACGCCAGCAAACACGCCCGGCCCAATAATCCCCGGTTTTCGGTTTCAGTCCCTGCGCAGGAGGGCCCTGGCCTCGAGGGCGGGGCTAAGTTCTGGACGGGCAAAGGCTCACAGCTGAGAGCACGTCAAAAGCCCCGCCCAATCCACAAAACGGTGGCGAGCAGGCTCGGACTGAGGGGGCTGGGCGTAAGCCTTCCGGAAAAAGTCCGGGTCCGCAGCTGAGCAAAGGTGCTCACCTCTGCCCTGGGTGCTAACGCTAGTGGCTTGAGTGACAGCCCCTCCCGCAAAGGAGAGGCAGAAACCACAGCAATAGCTGCAGTGAGCCGGCGCTGGCAACGCCCACACCAAACCGCCCTAGGCAGCGACAGAGGGGGTGGCAAGCCTGCAGACAGACCACACCTAGAGAACACAAAGGCAACACATACTGGACTCCATTGGCCACAACTTGCTTACACTCAGATAAAATGGGCAGGCAGAGGAATGCAAACCAAGAGAAATCCCCAGAGAAGGTCCTGAATGAACCAGATATAACCAAACTACCAGAAGCAGACTTTAGAATAATGATAGTTAGGATGTTCAAAGAAATTAGAGCAACAATGGATAGTCACTATGAGCACCTAAATAAAGAGATAACAAGTATAAAAAATGAAATTGAAATAATAAAAAAGAACCAGACAGAAATGACAAATACAGTAGCAGAACTGAAGACCAAAATAGAAGGAATTAAAAGCAGGATAGATGAAGCTGAGGATCGAATCAGTGAGTTAGAGGACACAATAAACATAGTTACAGAAGCAGAGAAAAAAAAGGAAAAGAGATTCAAAAAATGTGAGGAAACTCTAAGGGAGCTCTGTGACAACCTGAAGAGAAACAACATTCGCATCATAGGGGTACCTGAAGAAGAGGAAAGAGGACAGGAAATGGAAACTTTGTTCAATCAAATCATAGCCGAAAACTTCCCTAAATTAAGGCTGGGAAACATTCTACATGTCCAAGAGGCACACAGAACCCCATTAAAGAGAAACCCAAAAAGATCTACACCAAGACACATCATAGTTAAAATACCAAAGCTAATAGATAAAGAAAAAATCTTAAAAGCTGCTAGAGAAAAAAATACTCTCACCTACAAAGGAGCCCCCATTAGGATGACATCGGACTTCTCAACAGAAACACTTGAGGCCAGAAGGGAATGGCAAGATATAATCAAAGTAATGCAGAACAAGAACCTACAACCAAGACTACTTTATCCAGCAAGGCTAACGTTTAAAATTGAGGGAGAAATAAAGAGCTTTCCAGACAAAGAAAACCTCAAGGAATTCATTAAAACCAAACCAATCCTGCAAGAGATTTTAAGGGGCCTAGTGTGAACAGTTCAAAGGGAGAAAAGAATATAGCAAAAATAAAAAAAAAAAAAAATACAGCTTTAAAGAATAAAATGTCAATAAACAACTACATATCAATAATAACCTTAAATGTAAATGGATTAAATGATCCAATCAAAAGACATAGGGTAGCAGCGTGGATAAAGAAACAGGACCCATACATATGCTGTCTACAAGAGACACACCTTAAAACAAAAGATGCTCATAGACTGAAGGTAAAAGGATGGAAAAAAATATTTCATGCAAATGGAAATGAAAAAAAAGCCGGGGTAGCAGTACTTATATCTGACAAAATGGACTTTAAAACAAAGACTGTAGTAAGAGATAAAGAAGGACACTAGATAATGATAAAGGGAACAATTCAACAGGAAGATATAACTATTATAAATATCTATGCACCAAATATAGGAGCCCCGACATTCATAAAGCAGACTTTGATGGACATTAAGGGCGAGATTAACAGTAATACTATCATAGTAGGGGATTTCAATACCCCACTAACAACACTGGATAGATCCACAAGAAAGAAAATCAATAAAGAAACAGCAGACTTAAAGGATACACTAGATCAACTTGATTTAATAGATATCTTCAGAACTTTTCACCCTAAAGCAGTAGAATATACATTCTTCTCAAGCGCTCATGGTACGTTTTCTAGGATAGACCACATGTTAGGACACAAAAAAGGCCTCAACACATTTAAGAAGATTGAAATTATATCAAGCATTTTCTCTGATCACAATGACATGAAACTAGAAATCAACCACAAAAGAAAAACTGAAAAATACTCAAACACTTGGAAACTAAATAGCATGTTATTAAATAATGAATGGATTAACATTGAGATCAAAGAAGAAATAAAAAATTTTCTAGAAACAAATGATAATGAGCATACGTCAACTCAAAATCTATGGGACACAGCAAAAGCAGTTCTGAGAGGGAAGTTTATTGCACTACAGGCATATCATAAGAAGCTAGAAAAAGAACATATAAGCAACTTAACCCTGCAGCTAAAAGAACTTGAAAAACAACAACAAATAAAATGCAGGACAAGTAGAAGGAAGGAAATAATAAAGATCAGAGCAGAAATAAATGACACAGAGGCTAAGGAAACAATACAGAGGATCAATGAAACCAGAAGCTGGTTCTTCAAAAAGGTAAACAAGATTGATGAACCCTTAACTAGACTCATCAAGAAAAAAAGAGAGAGGTCTCAAATAGATAAAATTAGAAAGGACACTGGAGAAATTACAACTAATACAACAGAGATACAAAGCATTTAAGAAAATACTATGAAGAACTCTATGCCAAAAAATTTGACAATCTGGATGAAATGGACAAATTTCTTGAATCATATAAACTTCCAAAAATCAATCTGGAAGAATCAGAGCACCTAAACAGACCAATTACAACAGAGGAGATTGAAACAGTTATCAAAAAACTCCCCCCCAAAAAAGAAAGTCCTGGGCCTGATGGCTTCACAAGTGAATTCTACCAAAAATTCAAAGAAGAACTAACTCCTATCCTCCTCAAGCTATTTCAAAAAATTCAAGAGGAAGGCAGACTTCCAAACTCCTTTTATGAGGCGAGCATAATTCTGATCCCCAAACCGGGCAAAGACAACACAAAGAAAGAAAATTATAGGCCTATATCCCTGATGAATTTAGACGCTAAAATTCTCAACAAAATATTAGCCAACCGGATTCAGCAATATATGAAAAAAATCATACACCATGACCAAGTGGGATTTGTTCTGGAGAGGCAAAGCTGGTTCAATATTCGCAAATCAATCAATGTGATTCATCAAATAAACAAAAGGAAGGACAAAAATCACATGATAATTTCAATAGATGCAGAAAAGGCATTTGATAAAATCCAGCACCCATTCATGCTCAAAACTCTCAGTAAAGTGGGAATACAGGGATCATTCCTTAACATGATAAAGGCCATCTACGACAAACCCACAGCCAACATCATACTTAATGGACAAAAATTAAAAGCAATCCCCTTAAGATCAGGAACCAGGCAGGGTTGCCCACTTTCACCACTTTTATTCAACATAGTTCTGGAAGTCCTAGCTACAGCAATCAGACAAAAAGAAGAAATAAAAGGCATCCAAATTGGAAAAGAAGAAGTAAAACTGTCACTATTTGCATATGATATGATATTGTACATAGAAAACCCTAAAGTCTCAGTTAAAAAACTACTGGACCTTATAAATGAATTCAGCAAGGTGGCAGGATATAAAATTAATACCCAGAAATCAGAGGCATTTCTATATACAAACAATGAACTGTCAGCAAAAGAAATTAAGGAATCAATCCCCTTCACTATTGCAGCCAAAAAAATAAAATACCTAGGAGTAAATTTAACCAAGGAGGTTAAGGACTTGTACTCGGAAAATTATAAAACATTGATAAAAGAAATCAAGGAAGATACAAACAAGTGGAAGCATATACCGTGCTCATGGCTAGGAAGAATAAACATCATTAAAATGTCTATATTACCCAAAGCAATTTATAAATTCAATGCAATACCAATTAAAATACCAATGACATACTTCAAAGATATAGAAAACATACTCCAAAACTTTATATGGAACGAAAAAAGAACACGAATAGCCTCAGCAATCTTAAAAAGAAAAAATAAAGCAGGAGGCATCACTCTTCCGGATATCAAGGTTTACTACAAGGCCATTATACTCAAGACTGCCTGGTACTGGCATAAGAACAGGCACAGTGATCAATGGAACAGAACAGAAAACCCAGAAATAAACCCACAGCTTTATGGACAACTGATATTTGACAAAGGAGGAAAGAACATACAATGGAGTAAAGACAGCCTCTTTAACAAATGGTGCTGGGAAAATTAGACATCTACCTGCAAAAAAATGAAACTAGACCATCAACTTACACCATGCACAAAAACAAACTCAAAATGGATAAAGGACTTAAACTTAAGCTGTGAAACTATAAGCATCGTAGAAGAAAACATAGGCAGCAAGCTCTCCGACATCTGTAGCAGCAATTTATTTGCCGATTTATCTCCACGAGCAAATGAAATAAAAGGCAAGATAAACAAATGGGACTACATCAAACTAAAAAGCTTTTGCACAGCTAAAGACAATAAGAACAGAATAAAAAGACATACTACACAATGGGAGAACATATTCGACAGCACGTCTGATAAGGGGTTAATAACCAAAATTTATAAAGAACTTATAAAACTCAACACCAGGAAGACAAACAATCCAATCAAAAAATGGGCAAAAGAAATGAATAGAAATTTTACCAAAGAAGACATACAGATGGCCAAAAGACATATGAAAAAATGCTCAACATCACTAATTATTAGAGAAATGCAAATTAAAACCACAAGGAGATATCACCTCACACCAGTCAGAATGGCGCTCATCAGCAAAACAACACAGAACAAGTGCTGGCGAGGATGTGGAGAAAAGGGAACCCTTCTGCACTGCTGGTGGGAATGCAGACTGGTGCAGTCACTGTGGAAAACAGTTTGGAGATTCCTCAAACAATTAAAAGTCGAACTGCCTTTTGACCCAGCTATCCCACTTTTAGGAATATACCCTAAGAACACCATAACACTGTTCGAAAAGAAGAAATGCGCCTCCATGTTTGTGGCAGCATTGTTCACAATAGCGAAGAGCTGGAAACAGCCCAAGTGTCCGTCAGAAGACGAGTGGATTAAAAAGCTTTGGTATATATATACTATGGAACAATATTCAGCCATAAGAAATGATGACATCGGATCATTTATAACAAGATGGATGTACCTTGATAACATTATACGGAGTGAAATAAGTAAATCAGAAAAAAAGAAAAACTGAGAACAGCATGATTTCATGCATAGGTGGGACATTAAAGTGAGACTACGAGACACGTAGAAGAGTGTGGTGGTTGCGGGATGGGGGGAGGGAGGGGAGGGTGGGATAGGGAGAAGGGGAGGGACACAGGGAAAGCCAGATAGAAGGTGACGGAGGACAGTTTGACTTTGGGTAATAGGTATGCAGCACAATTGAATGATGGGATAATCTGGAGATGTTTTCATTGTACATATGTACCCTGATTTATTGGTGTCACCCCATTAAGGTTAATAAAAAAATAAAAATAAAAAATAAAATAAATAAAAAAAAAAGCTTGGTACATATATATTATGGAATACTACTCAGCCATAAAAAATGATGACATTGGATCATTTACAACAAAATGGATGGACCTTGATAACATTATACGGAGTGAAATAAGTAAAACAGAACAAAAACTGAGAACAGCATGATTTTCATACATAGGTGGGTCATAAAAGCACGACTATGAGACATGGACAAGAGTGTGGTGGTTACGGTGTGGGGGAAGGGAGGAGAGGGAGGAAGAGGGGGTAGGGGAGGGGCACAAAAAAAAACCAGATAAAAGGTGACAGAGGACAATTGGACTATGGGTGATGGGTATGCAACATAACTGAATGATAAGATAACCTGGAGATGTTTTCTTTGAACATATGTACCCTGATTTATTAATGTCACCCCATTAAAATTAATAAAAATTTTTAAAAAGTGCAAAAAAAAAAAGAATAAAATGGCAATAAACAACTACATATCAATAATAACCTTAAATGTAAATGGCTTAAATGACCCAATCAAAAGACATAGGGTAGCAGCGTGGATAAAGAAACAGGACCCATACATATGCTGTCTACAAGAGACACACCTTAAAACAAAAGATGCTCATAGACTGAAGGTAAAAGGAAGGAAAAAAATATTTCATGCAAATGGAAATAAAAAAGAAGCCAGGGTAGCAATACTTATATCTGACAAAATAGACTTTAAAACAAAGGCTGTAGTAAGAGATAAAGAAGGGCAATCTATAATGATAAAGGGAACAATTCAACAGGAAGATATAACTATTATAAATGTCTACGCACCAAATATAAAAGCCCCGACATACATAAAACAGACTTTGATGGATATAAAGGGCGAGATTAACAGCAATACTATAATAGTAGAAGATTTCAACACCCCACTAACATCACTGGATAGATCCTCAAGAAAGAAAACTAATAAAGAAACAGAATCCAGCAATATATGAAAAAAATCATACACCATGATCAAGTGGGATTTATTCTGGAGAGGCAAGGCTGGTTCAATGTTCGCAAATCAATCAATGTGATTCACCACATAAACAAAAGAAAAGACAAAAATTACGTGATAATTTCAATAGATGCAGAAAAAGCATTTGATAAAATCCAGCACCCATTCATGATCAAAATCTCAGTAAAGTGGGAATACAGGGAATATTCCTTAACATGATAAAGGCCATCTACGACAAACCCACAGCCAACATCATACTCAATGGGCAAAATTTAAAAGCAATCCCCTTAAGATCAGGAACCAGGGAGGGGTGCCCCCTCTCACCACACTTATTCAACATAGTTATGGAAGTCCTAGCTATAGCAATCACACAAAAAGAAGATATAAAAGGCATCCAAATTGGAAAAGAAGAAGTAAAACTATCATTATTTGCTGATGATATAATATTGTATATAGAAAACCCTAACGTCTCAGTCAAAAAACTACTGGACCTGATAAGTGAATTCAGTAAGGTGGCAGGATATAAAATTAATACTTAGAAATCAGAGGCATTTTTATATACCAACAATGAACTGTCAGCCAAAGAAATTAAGGAAACAATCCCCTTCACTATTGCAACCAAAATAATAAAGTACCTAGGAGTAAATTTAACCAAAGAAGTTAAGGACTTGTACTCGGAAAATTGTAAAATATTGATAAAAGAAATCAAGGAAGATACAAACAAGTGGAAGCATATACCGTGCCCTTGTTTAGGAAGAATAAACATCATTAAAATGTCTATATTACCCAAAGCAATTTATAAATTCAATGCAATACCAATTAAAATACCAATGACATACTTCAATGATATAGAACACAGATTCCAAAAATTTATATGAAACCAAAAAAAGAACACAAATAGCCTCAGCAATCTTAAAAAGAAAAAATAAAGCAGGAGGTATCACTCTTCCGAATATCAAGGTTTACTACAAGGCCATTGTACTCAAGACAGCCTGGTACTGGCATAAGAACAGGCACACAGATCAATGGAACAGAACAGAGAACCCAGAAATAAACCCACACCTTTATGGACAACTGATATTTGACAAAGGAGGAAAGAACAAATGGTGTTGGGAAAATTGGACATCTACCTACAAAAAAATGAAACTAGACCATCAACTTAGACCATTCACAAAAATAAACTCAAAATGGATAAAAGGCTTAAATGTAAGCCGTGAAACCATAAGCATCTTAGAAGAAAACATGGGCAGCAAGCTCTCTGACATCTGTAGCAGCAATATATTTGCCGATTTATCTCCACGGGCAAATGAAATAAAAGGCAAGATAAACAAGTGGGACTATATCAAACTAAAAAGGTTTTGCACAGCTAAAGACAATAAGGACAGAATAAAAAGACAAACCACACAATGGGAGAATATATTCCACAACACGTCTGATATGGGGTTAATAACCAAAATTTATAAAGAACTTATAGAACTCAACACCAGGAAGACAAACAATCCAATCAAAAAATGGGCAAACGAAATGAATAGAAATTTCTCCAAAGAAGACATACACATGGCCTATAGGCATATGAAAAAATGATCAACATTACTAATCATTAGAGAAATGCAAATTAAAACCACAATGAGATATCACCTCATACCAGTCAGAATGGCGTTCATCAGCAAAACAACACAGAACAAGTGCTGGTGAGGATGAGGAGAAAAGGGAACCCTTCTGCACTGCTGGTGGGAATGCAGACTGGTGTAGCCACTGTGGAAAACAGTATGGAGATTCCTCACAAAATTCAAAATCGAACTGCCTTTTGACCCAGCTATCCCACTTTTAGGAACATACCCTAGAACACCATAGCACTGTTCGAAAAGAAGAAATGTGCCCCCATGTTCATGGCAGCATTTTTCACAATAGCGAAGATCTGGAAACAGCCCAACTGTCTGTCAGAGGACGAGTGGATTAAAAAGCTTTGGTATATATACTATGGAATAATACTCAGCCATAAGAAATGATGACATCGGAACATTTACAACAACATGGATGGACCTTGATAACATTATACGGAGTCAAGTAAGTAAAACAGAACAGCATGATTTCATACATAGGTGGGACATAAAAGTGAGACTATTAGACATGTACAAGAGTGTGGTGGTTACGGGGTGGGGGGAGGGAGGAAAGTGTGGAGGAGGGTGGAGGGGGAGGGGCACAAAGAAAACCAGATAGACTGTTACAGAGGACAATTTGACTTTGGGCGATGGGTATGTAACATAATTGAATGATAAGATAACCTGGAGATGTTTTCTTTGAACATATGTACCCTGATTTATTAATGTCACCCCACTAAAATTAATAAAAATAACACAATGAGATAGCACCTCATATTTATCAGATTGACGCTCATCAATAAATGCACAAACAAGTGTTGGCAAGAATGTGGAGAAAAGGGAACTCTTGTGCAGTTGGTGGGAATGCAGACTGGTATAATCACTGTGGAAAACAGTACAAAGTTTCCTAAAAATTAAAAATGGAACTGCCTTATGACCCAGAAATTCTACTTCTGGGAATATATCCAAGGAAATCTGAAACACTAATTCCAAAGAATATGTGCACCCCTATGTTCACTGCAGCAGCATTATTTACAATTGCCAAGATCTAGAAGCCGCCTAAGTGCCCATCATTAGATGAGTAGATACAAAAAGATATGGTACATTTACACAATGGACTACTACTCAGTCATAAAAAATAAGAAAATCTTACCTTTTGCAACAGCATGGGTCTACCTGGAGAGTATTATTAGCTAAGTGAAATAAGCTAGTCAGAGAAAGACCAATACTATATTATTTCAAAAACATGTGGAATCTAATGAACAAAATAAAAATAGAAACAGACTCATAGTTACAGAGAACACACTGACAGCTCTTAGAGTGGACGAGTCTTGGGGGCTGAAGTAATAGGTAAAAGAATTAAACCAATAAAAAAAAAAAGAAAACTCATAGACACAGACAACAGTACAGTGATTAGCAGGGGAAAGGCAAATGGGGTAAGTAGATGAGGGTAAAGGGGTAATAAATGATGCCTAAGGAGACCTGACTTTGGGTGGAACACACAATATAACATACAGATAATTTATTAGAGAATCATATACCTAAAACAATTTTATTAATTGTTGTTACTCCAATAAATTTAGTAAAACTTTTTTAGAAAAAAAAAAACATAAACGTTAAAATTTTCAACAATTTAAAGTAAACCATAATAATAATGTAATAATAATTTTTGTATAGAATACTGTTTGAAATCAAGTGGGTTATGGATTAGAAAAGTTTTTTATATTGACCTTATATTGAAATAGTACTGGTAACAAAATTTCATATATATTTTTCCACAACATATTGGCCAATACTTAATAAACCTCTGTTACTTTGAACATTAAATACAGGAAAGAATCTGGTTGTTAATTATCCTGTTAAACACTAGGGAAAACACAGCTATCATAACTTATGGTATAATCACTTGCCATTTGAGAAATGATATTACCATCTCCTTTGGCTCTTTCCATGGAGTGCTTAGGGGGCTCAAAAATATTTTTTTTCACTTTATACAGGATTAAGCAAGTACAGCTCACACTCAAAAGCAAAATTCTTTAGCAAGCCAAGGGCTGAGAACATTCCTTATTCAGAAGTGATATTCCATTGTCAGGCAAATCACTAATACCAACTATCAAGGGAAAATATCACATTCCTATTGCAGGATCAGCTAAAGTGAAACTGCTTCTTCAGTTGCTAGGAAACAACCAGCTCATTATATGCCATTATCAGAAACCCAGAGAAAAAAATGTCACCTGCTTCACATTTGGGGATACTGGAGATTGAACTAAAAGCACTGAAACTGATGCCAAAATCCCTGGCCTCCAAGGACCACAGCAGCTGCTGAGACCAGACTAACCTTTGAAGTTTTCCTTTCTGTAGCTCTTTTTCTAGTGACTAAAATAGTTTTTCTAGTATCCCCCATTTTCAAACTCAAAGATTCCAAGACACGATGTCCTCATTTGAGTTAAACTAATTATATATATGTCAAGCACAATTTACGTTTTTAAATCTTAATTGAGTTGAACAGAATTTAGAAAAAATAAATAATAGTCAATAACAGAAAAAAATTAAACTATTCGTTATTCACTGAATGAAAAAGTACTAGATCCTTACACCTTTAATTATTTCAAGTCAAATAGAAAATTTAAAAAATTGTTTCAAAATCAGGAGAATAAAAAGGAAGACATACTGATAAATCCATTATGTCAAAATGACATTCTAGCATTTATCTGTCTACTTTTCCTAATTGATCATAAAGTTTAACTTCTCTTTTTATGGCCTAGCTTGCTTTCTCGTAATGCATCACAAAATGCATTCATGAACATATACTATATTTATTCATCAATTTCTTCCTTTCCTGTTAGAAGATAAAGTTGGAAGGAGGTGGGGTGAAATTATGCATATAAATTACTAGACATCGGCAAGTTGAAACCATGCAATTCCCTGTACTGTTTCTGTATCCAGAAAAATAAGTTATCCTTCAAAAGAAGATGCAGATGTTGTTGGCAAAAAAGAAGTTGACAAACCACTGTCCTTCACCAAATTACAAAGAATGATGCTGGTAGGGCTCCCCCATCTTAATCTAATTCTGTGCCCCACCTCCCACTCTAATGCTCACCTCATATCAATTACTCACACCTGCCACTTTTGCTTGGGGTTGCCAGATTTAGCAAATAAGAGTAGAGAGCCCTTACTTAGCTAAGTTTGAATATCACACACACAACAAATAATTTTTTTGTGTGAGCAATATTGGGAACATATTCATACTATGAAAAATTATTCACTGTTTATCTGATACTCACACTTCACTTGGTATAATCTGAATTTTATCAGGCTACTTATTACCACCCTACTGTGAGATACCTTGATTCTGGACATTTTTCTCACTTTAACAGAAACTGCCTTTCCTCAATAATTAATTTCTAAATTTCATTTATTAAACGGGGGGTTAACTTTTTCATGTCCTTCTTTCTCTAAACGAAACCAATTTATTTGTAACTTCATACCCTCACTTAACCACTTCTTCCCCATCACAGGTAATTTTCAAGTATTTGATTCCTCCCATTTTACCTAGTCTCCTGATCCTTCCTGAATACATGTCTTCCTGGAAACCAGGCCTTGATTTCACTGTTTCCCTCATTAAGGCCCTAGAAATTTCCCCCCTTTGGACGGTCTGCCACCACACCAATCCTGAATCCAACAACATATTTGCCCGTGTTGACTATCAGTGTCAGAGAGTTACTAAAGAGTTGGCAAAGCTAAAAAAATCGTGATATTCACCACCCATTGGGCCCTTGGCTGCTACACAGAGATCCAATCGTTCATCTCTTCATCTCTCTTTTTTTTAATTCCTCTGAAAGCAGTTAAAAAGCACGGCCTCTGAACCATGATTAAACCTGACTTCAGAACCACTAACTTTAGCTAACATCAACTGGGATATTCTATTACAAGTGCAAACTCCTTGGCACTCTCTTGGACCTACTGAAGAAAAGTCTTCAAGTGGGAGAGTAGAACAGAGAGGCTATAAATCTGAATTTTCAACTAGCTCCCTAGATAATTTTTATGAATAAAGAAATCTGTAAACCAAATTTTCTCTATTGAGTAAACTTACTATCTTTTTCCACTGTGAAGATCAAGGAAATCATTACTTTTGTTAACCTCCTTTTAGTGCTAGATATAATGAGATTTCCTCATCAGTTCTTCTTTCCGTTCAACTTGGAACTACATACTCATTTTTCAAAAATAACTTATCTTTAAAAAATAAATAAATAAATAACTTATCTTTAAGCTTTTAATATTATTCTTTTTTGTATCTTTCAATAATGCTCTAATTTTCTAAAATCTTCAGTCCCTCTTAACTATATACCCTGTACCTTGAAAGAGTATGACTATCCCTTTAAGAAAACAAAGGAAAAGGGATTCATTTGATACTATTTTTCATTAAGCTTCATCCTGTTTTCTTTTCTTTTTCCCCACCTCCTTGCATGGCCTAGTTAGTCTAATAAGCCAAATATACCTCTACCTCCATGGTCTTGCTATAAATCCATTCTTAAACCTCTTTAATCTGACTTTTTTCATTCACTGTTCTAATAAAGAATCACAAATGGCTACCTAATATCTATCATCTCCTTGCCCTTTTTCAATCCTAATTCTCATGGGTCTATCATTCTTAAAACTGCAAACCAGTTCCCAATATCTTCTACACACTGACATCAGCTGAAGAGCTCCAAAAGTGCAACCCAGGAGTTCATCAAATTTTGTTGTTCAAGAGTTGTAGCCTATCTGCCTTCCCGTTCCCAGAGATCAGTGAATGGGACTGAAAGTTCCAACCCTCTAAACACTTGGTCTTTCTGGTGACCAGCTCCATCCTGAGGTTTTCAAGGGGCCCCACCCTAAGTGACCTCACTAGCATAAACTCAGGTGTGCTCAAAAAGGGGTCGCTAGCCTGACCAGTGGTGACATAGTGGATAGAGCATCAACCTGGAGCACTGAAGTCCCAAGTTCAAAACCCCAAGGTCACCAGCTTGAGTACAGGCTCATCTGGCTCAAGCACAAGCTTATTGGTTTGAGTGTGGGATCATCAACATAATACCATAGTTGCTGGCTTGAGCCCAAAGTCATTGTCTTGAAGCCCAAGGTTGCTGTGTTAAGCCTAAAGTTCCTGGCTTGAACCCGAGGTTGTTGGCTTGAGCCCAAGGTGGCTGGCTTGAGCAAGGGGTCACCAGCTTGAGCGCAGGATCATCAACATGACCCCAAGGTTGCTGGCTTGAGCAAGGGGTCACTGGCTGGAGCCCCTCAGTCAAGGCACATATGAGAAAGCAATGAATGAACAACTAAGGTGCTGCACCTATGAGTAGCTGCTTCTTATCTTTCTCCCTTCCTGTCTCTCTGCCTCTCTCACTTTCTCACACACACACACACACACACACACACACACACACACACACACACACGGGAGGACCCTAATGAATAACGAAAGACACTCCTATTATTCAGGAAGTTTGAATTGGGAGTTTTGTGACAGGACTCAAGAACAAAAGAGTGAATATATTTCCTATTATACTACAACTATAAGAAAATATCAACCTTCACCCTTATCTCACTTCACACACAAAAATTAACTCAAATGTACAAGCCAGAACTAGAAAGCTCTAAGATAAAAATATCTTGACAACCTTGTGGTAGATAGGCAAAGAAGTGTTAGAAAGAACAAAAAAGCACCAAGCATTAAAAATTTCTTTGATAAATTAGATTTCATGGAAATTTAAAACTTCAGTTCAACAAAAGGCAAGCCACAGACTGGGAGAAATATTCCCAATACATATATCTGATAATGAACTCTTAGCCAGAATATGTTAAAACTCTTGCAATTCAATTACAAAAAGAAAAATGACCCCATAAAAAATGAATAAAAGACTTGAACAGATACTTCACAGAAGATACAGCAATATCAAATATGCACATGAAAGGGGGCTCAACATCATTGATCATCAGGGAAGCACAATTAAAACTATAAGAAGAAGACAGAGTATTAAAACTTGGGACACTGAGGTTGCCAATGCAAAACCCGACATTGCCAGTTTGAGTGCAGGGTCACCAGCTTGAACATGGTGCCATCAACACGATCCTAGAGTCACCGGCTTGAGCCTAAGGTAGCCAGTTTGAGCAAGAGATTGCAGGCTCAACTTGAGCCCAAGGTTGCCAGCCTGATCCCAGGTCAAGGTACAAATAGAGGCAATCAATGCACAACTAAGTGGAACAACAAGTTGATGCCCCTCTCTCTCTCTCCCTCTTTCCCTCCTTCCCTCACCCTCCCTTCCTATCTCTTTCTCCCATCCTCCCCACCCACCCTTGTCTCTCTCTCAAAAAAAAAAACCACACAATTTTACACCACTGTGTTGACAAAGATGTGAAGCAACTGGAACTCTTAAGAATACCTGTGCTAGTACTTAAAGAAGCATTATTCATAATGGCCAACAACTGAAGACTACCCAAATGTCCATCAACAAAAGAACAGACAAACAATATTTGGTTATATTCATGCAATATACTACTATTCAGCCAAGAAAGGACTTACCTACTGATACATGCAACAGCAAGGATTACTTTCAAAAGCATTAGGCTAAGAGAAAAAAACAACATACAAAAGGCTACATCCTGCAGGGTTCCATTTATATAAAGTATAAGGACATGGAAAACTCATTTATGGTGTTAAAAAATCACAACATTATGGCCTATGGGTGGCAATTTGAATTGAAGGAAGCCCAAGGAAACTTTCTAAGGGAGCGAAAATGTTTTCTTTCTTGAGGATGTGGTTACTCAAGTATATAAAAAAACCATTGAACTAAACATATAAGATCTGTGCATCCCATTGTATGTATAAGTTTAACTCAATAAAATACTGTCAGGGAAAGAAAAAAAAACTTTACACCAGACTGCCATTTCAGACTGATATAAGTATTTATCCCTCCCCCGCCCCAAATAGGAACAGGAAAAGGACATAAAAGAATCTTCTAGAGCACTGTCTGCTCAACACTGCAGTACAGAGTATCAATATAGCCACTAAATTTTCACAAAGGATATTAAACTTGACAAATGCTGGTCTGCTTTCTAAAGCAAAACGAAAGCAAAACCAAAATACTCCTTAATTAATACCTCATATAATCAGCATGGTCACAGTACAGTCTAAAAATATCAGCTTTTCAGCTTCTGTTAAAATGCACAGATGATAGCCTGACTGGTGGTGGCACAGTGAATAGAGGGTCAACCTGGGATGCTATGGTCCCAGGTTCAAAATTCCAAGGTCGCCAGCTTGAGCACAGGCTCACCGCTTGAGTGTGGGGTCGCCAGCTTGAGCATAGGATCATGGACATAATCCCATGGTCACTGGCCTGAACCCAAAGGTCACTGGCTTGAAGCCCAAGGTTGTTGGCTTGAGCAAGGGGACACTGACTCAGCTTGAACCCCCGGTCAAGGCAAGAAGCAATCAGTGAACAACTAAAATGCCACAACTATGAGTTGATGCTTTTCATCTCTCTCCCTTCCTGTCTCTCTCTCTCTTAAAAAAAAAAAAAAAGGCACAGATGATAGAAGTGACCTTATAAAAAGACTATAAGGTAAATATGCAGTCTAATATTTTAAAGTCCTAGATGATTCCAATAAAATAAGTTATGAATCTATTTATTCACCCCATCTTTCATATTGATATTTTGTAATATGTTTGCTAAATATGTATTTTCAGTACTTATCAAAGTAATCTTGACTTTTATATAATTTATATTCAGACAGCCAAAGTTCTAAATCTCTAGTAGGTCCTCTGCCAGACAATCAAATTCCCTAAATTTTTTTAAACTGAGCATTTGCTAAATGTTAAGATGAATAATGAATAAAATCAGGTGACTGAAGAGTTGAAACCATGGCTGAATTGGGAAATTGAAAATTTTATGCTGGCAATTAATACAATTATTCTATATTCTCTGACAATATTCAGCAGTACATAAAAGAGGCTGGGTTATGGCAAGACACTGAGAACATGGAATTGGGATCCTGCCCCTCCTTACTTCCCAACACTCCACCAAAACACAAATAATAAATAAATAAATAACTGGCCACTTCAGACTTTTGATCCTTTTACCTCTGGTCTCAAAACAGTTTCTGCATTTATATTTGCTGCGGTGGGTTTTTTATTGATTGATTTTAGAGAGAGAGGAAGGGAAACAGAGAGAGAGAGAGAAAGAAACTGACTTGTTGTTCCAATTATTTATGCATTCATTGGTTGATTCTTATATGTATGCAGATCAACTGAGCAACCCAGTCAGGGCCAGTTTCCTCATTTATAAAAGCAGGTACTAAATATGAGTTTGAACTTTGAGCACAACCTTTTTACAGACTGATTAACTTGCACTGCCAGGTTTAATCTCACTTATTCTGTGGGAAACTCCCATTGCACCTCTCCTGAGGGTACATGCATATGCTCTCTCCCTTCCACCCTCATGGGCTGATTTGCAAAGTTGCTTTTGTCACCCGTTGGAATTTGAGATTTAAAAGGGTCCCTGATGGCCCTGGCCAGTTTGCTCAGTGGTTGAGCATCAGCCCGGCGTGTGGAAGTCCTGGGTTCAATTTCAATTCCCAGTCAGGGCACACAGGAGAAGTAACCATCTGCTTCTCCAACCCTCCTCTCTCTCTCTCTCTCTCTCTCTCTCTCTCTCTCTCTCTCTGTCTCTCACTCTCTTTCTCCCCTCCACTCCCACAGCCATGGCACAAACGGTTTGAACAATTTGGTCCCAAGTGCTGAGGATGGCTCCATGGCCTCGCCTTAGGCACTAAAATAGCTCAGTTGCTGAGCTACAGAGCAAAGGCCCCACATGGGCAGAGTATCACCCTGTAGGGGGTTTGCCGGGTGGATCCATTCCGGGCACATGCAGGAGTCAGTCTCTGCCTCCTGCCTCTCGCTTAATTTAAATAAATAAATAAATAGGTCCCTGAGATTTTAATTTTTTTATATTATTCATGGTGTTATAACCACTTATTTTATTTAAATATCTGATTCTGCATTTATTTTTTTTTCATTTTAAATGAATTTTATTAAGATAACACTGGTTAACAAAATTATACAGAATTCAGGCGCCCAATTCTACAACACAAATCCATACATGGTATTGTGTATTCAACTCCCCAACACATCTTTGTCCCTCACCATTTATCCTCTCTGTGCCCTCTTCCAACCCCTACTTCTCCACCCCCAGCAACCACCACACTGAAATTATCCCTGAGTCTTTAAAAAGGACACAGACAGGTAGAGAGGCAAGAATTTGAACACATCTTGCTGCAGACAGGTTATGGGGAAATGGGTATCCTGCATCCTGGGCTAGAAGGCTCACCTGTATCTCAGTATGTCTTATCACTGACCTGAGTCACTAAGTCTCTGATGACTGTGGAAAGTTGAAGTATTTGTCTTCTGTGTTCACCCATAAATAAGGGCATGGACCTGACTAGGAGGTGGTGCACTGGATAGAGCATTGGCCTGGGACACTGAGGACCCAGGTTCAAAACCCCAAGGTCATCAGGCTTGAGCATGAGGTCACCAGGCTTGAGCACGAGGCCACCAGGCTTGAGCACAAGGCCACCGTGCCTGAGCACAAGCTCAACACGGGTCACTGGCTTAAGCGTGAGATCACAGACATGACCCCATGGCAGCTGGCTTGAATCCCAAGGTTGCTGGCTTGAGCTCAAGGTCTCTGGTTTGAGCAAGGGGTCACTGGCTCGGATGGAGCCTCCAGATCAAGGCACATATGAGAAAGCAATCAATGAACAACTGAAGTGCTACATTATGAGATGATGTTCTCGTCTCTCTCCCTTTCTATCTGTCCCTGTCTGTCTGCCTATCTCTCTCTCACTTAAAAATAAATAAATAAAAAATAAAGGCGTGGGAGGAATTCTGAATCATTTCCTTTTGAGAATTGTAACACTAATATAGAAGGGGGAAATTCATAGTTAATTCTCACAACAAAATCAGAATTATCCTTTTGGTGTTTCCAAATTTCTACTGACTCTAACTTTAACTCTAAACTGAATAAAGATAGGCTTAGAATTTCCTAAAACAACAATACCAACCAACAGAGGCTGAGTTAACCCATACAAATCAAGATCAACAAGGAACTGGCAAAGAAAGGGTATTTCTGATAGTAAAACCAAAATATCTCTGTGAACTTAGTGTAAATAAGGAGAGGCAGCCAAGAGACTTAAACACAGCAAATGCACTAGGAAAAGAGCATGACTGTGGGATCAGAGACAGAAAGGCACATTTATCAGAACTCAAACAGTAGAAGACAAAAATGTTAAAATAAAAAAAGAAGAGTTTCAAAAAAAAAAGAAAGAAGAGTTTCAGAATTCGACATATTTCATCTATTTACATTCACAACTGGAAATAATTATATATATATATATATATATATATATATATATATATATATACTTGAATACATATATAGAAATATCTATGACTAGAATTGTCAACCTATGGCATGGTATCTGACCCAAAGTAAAATCTGAATAAAGAAGAGTTAATTGCTATAAACTGGTGGAGAAAATCCAAATTACTTATTATATTTTTTAGAATATAATTAACTATAAAGTCACAGTTACTAAGAAAAAAATAAAATTTATTCATATAAATAACATATAGCCCATCTAATATTTTAGATTATCCAATCAACTGTTCTCTTCCTTAGGGGTAAATTACAGTTGATTGGACAGATATTATATAAACAAATATATAGCCATATGTACTCCGAGTAAAATAAAATTTTATTTTGTTCTAAAAAAACTATAATTTATATAATATTTTCTACATCTGAATAATTTCTACACTGCCCTTGGAACTCATATTGGCCAAAATGAGATTAACCATAAAACTAAAGAAGGCTGATGATTACTTATAAAATAGATTTCCCCGTCTTATTGAAGACTCAACAGAACAATATAAAATAAGACACTGGATTTTTAGTACTCATATGTAATTGGAAAGATTAAATCATGTGAGAGTGAAATTTGGTCTTTGTGCCACATAACTCATTCTACATTCAGTTTATCAGCTGGATTCTTTTGTGAAACCTAAATGCAAATTTTAACAGCTCTCCAATCAGCAACTGCATTAACCACAGTGTGCCAATAATAAAAGGATACTTAATGCAATTTTCTTACCTGCCTCAACAGTTTCTCAACAGCTGACATTACCATAAGGCCTCTCCAAACAACTGGTGCAGTCTCTTCAACGAGGAAGCCCATGGACATACTACAACAGTAAGCCAAAATTGCAACTAATTTACATAAATTAATCAACAGTATTCTGAAAAGTAACATAAAGTAAAAAAGATATGCTCACCAAGCAATACCGTAATTCAAAAGAGGCCTCATTAGGTTGCCTGAAAAAAAGAATTCTTTTATAAGTCATTATACATAAACATACTGACTTGTTTTTTCATCAAATAATATCAAATTAAAAATACAAACAGTACTGGCAGGGTAGCTCAGTTGGTTAGAGTATTGCCCCGATATGCCAAGGTTGAGGATTGGATCCCCAGTCAGGGCACGTAACAATAAACCAATGAATGCACAAATAAGTAGAACAACAAATTAATGTTTCTCTCTTTTTTTTTAGATTTTTTTATTTATTCACTTTAGAGAGAGATGAGAGAGAAAAGGGGGGGAGGAGCAGGAAGCATCAACTCCCCATATGTGTCTTGACCAGGCAAGCGCAGGGTTTTGAACTGGTGACCTCAAGGCTCCAGATCAATGCTTTATTCACTGCGCTGCCACGAGTCAGGCCTGATGTTTCTCTTTCTCTCTCTTTTACCCTCTCTCTCTCTCACTTTCTCTCTAAAATGAATCAATAAAAATAAAATAAAATAAAAATAGAATACTCATACTGCTGCTCTTTTAACCTCTGGCTAATTCAACTCAAGTTGCAACAGTTTAAATATTTACCAAGCACAAAACTAATGTTTCTAATAGATGTAATATCTAAAAATAGTTGGGATATTGTTTTGTTAAGAACAATTCATCGGCCATGGCCAGTTGGCTCAGTGGTAGAGCATCAGCCTGGCATGTGAATGTCCTGGGTTTCATTCCCAGTCTGGGTACACAGAAGAAATGACCATCTGCTTCTCCACCTCTTCCCCTCCCCTCCTCTCCTCTCTCTTCTCCTTCCACAGCCATGGCTTGAATAGTTCAAGTGCATTGGCCCCAGGTACTGAGGATAGCTCCATGGAGCCTTCACCTCAGGTTCTAAAAATAGCTATCTTGTGAGCATGGCCCAAGATGGACAGAGCATCGACCCAGACAGGGGTTGCGGGGTGGATCCCAGTTGGGGTGCATGCGGGAATCTGTCTTTCTATCCTCCCACCTCTCACCTGGAAAAAGAAGAAAAAAGAAAAAGAACAATTCATCTACCATTTTCGAATATATTTTTAATATAGCCTCAGTAACTACTCTTGTCCATCAATTTTCTTGATGGATACATAAAACTACATATACATGCTTATCTAGTTAGTATGTGTATACATGATTATTTGCACAGATATGTGCACACACAAATGCATCTAATCAGTTCTCCCTATTTCTTTTTTTTTCTTTTCTTTCAGAATTTTAAAAGTATACAAATGTTTTCTATCATTGGACCAAACTTGCTTCCCTGATTAAACCCAATTTAATCACAACATAATTGGTTTATATAGTGCTGGACTTGGTTTCCTAATATTTTCTTTTTTTTTTTTTTAGATTTTATTTATTCATTTTAGAGGAGACAGAGAGAAGTGGGGAGGAGCAGAAAGCATCAAGTCTCATATGTGCCTTGACTAGGCAAGCCCGGGGTTTTGAACTGGCGACTTCATTGAATTGGCGACTTCAGCATTCCAGGTCGACGCTTTACTCACTGCACCACCACAGGTCAGGCCCTAATATTTTCTTAAGATTTTTTACATATATTAACTAGGAAGAGTGACCTGTAATTTTCCCTTTTAGTCTATCCTCCTAAGGTTTTACTAGTCTGATAAAATAATTTGGGGAGAATTATGCATTTTTCTACTCCATGAATAAGTTTATGTAAAACTACAATTATTAGTTTCTTGAGTAATGGCTTGCTATTTCTGTGCTAAGGTTTTTAACTACTGATTCTATTTCTTTACTAGGTATGGAAGAATGTAGATTTTCCATTTCTTACTAAATTTGTTTTGGTGATATGTATTTTTTCTAGAAATTGTCTTAAACAAAAATTTTCAAATTTATTGGCATAAAGTTGCCCAAACATTTTCCTATATTTGAAATCCATGGTTGCCATCTTTCAAGTCCCCTTTTTTATTTCCAATTCATTTACAGACCTTCCTTCATTTTTTTAAAACTTTACCTTGCAGGCATTTGTCTAATTTCTTAGTCTTTCAAAAACCAATTGTTGGTATTGTTGGTCCTCTCTACTATATTTGTTTCAAATTCATTAATTTCTCCTCTTAACCACATCCTTCTTTTTAGTTTCTTTGGGTTTATTGCATTGTTCTAACCTAAGATAAATAAATATCTCATTTATGTTCAGCCTTCTTTCTTTTTTAAATATATTTGATTATTCCTATAATTCTAAATATAATTTTAGCTTTATCCCATGTTTTCATTTCCATTATTATTTCTTTCATTCAACCATGAGTTATCTAGAAATTGTTTTTAATTTCCATATGGGTAGATGTTTTTAGTTATCATTTTGTAATAAACCTAAATTAATTATGTCTGAATGATACCAATCTTTGAAATTCATGGAAACTTGCTTCATTGTCTAGTATATAGTCAATTTTCATAAATGTTCTACATGTGCTTGAAAAGAATTTCTATATAGGCATGGGCAAAAGTAGGTTTACAGTTATGAGTACACAAAACACAGTTTATTCCTGTATTAAATACTTTTCCATAAGAACAATTGTAAACCTACTTTTTCCACCCCAGTATATGGTCATTAGGATAAGCTTGTTTATAGGTAGTAATTCTTTACCTTCAGTAATACATTTGCTTTAAAGTCTATTTTGTCTGATATTAACTACAACCACTTTCATTTTGCCTAATCTGTCTTTTCTATTACATTAACTTTTAACTCATGTGTATTTTTGTGTTTTAGGTATAACTGTTGTAAACAGCATTAAATTAAATTTTGCTTTTATTTTTTTGTTTTAGCTTACAATATTATTTTAACTGAAGAGTTGTATAATATTTATATTGCTGAGATATTTAGATTCATATTTACTATTACTATTCTATTTTGTGCTTTCTTTCACCTCACTTTGTTTTTAGTAGCCTTATATTTTGATTGAGATTCTTCTCATAACATTTTTCCCATTTTTAGAATACAAATCATACAGTCTATTTCTATTCTTATAATGACTACCCAGTAACTTAAACAAATATGAGAAAAATGAATCAATACCTTTGCCTTATTTTCCTTTGAATTCTTCAAAGCCATTCATTCTCCCTCCTAGGCCAATTCATATAGTATTGTTGTTCTATCTTAGAAAATTCTCAGCCGTTATCTCTTTAAATATTACCTCTACCATATTTTCTCCATTTTCTCCTTCTAGAATTCTAATTAAACCTATGTTTGACCTTCTGATGCTATCCTCCATGTCTCTCATATTTTCATTTTTTTCCAACTCTTCATGTACTATATTATGTGTATTTTCTATTCATCTACATTCCAGTTAACTTCCTCTGTAGTCACATCTAACCTTTTGTTATTATATCTGTTCATTTCCTTCCATTCTGCTCAGAGCCTGGGACATGTCCAGCACATATTCCCAATAATTACCAATGTAGGAAAGATTTATTTCATTGATCAGTTATTATTAAGGATATAATCCTTTGGGTGTCCAAGCTTTTACATGGTTATTTTCAACTGAACTTTCCACCCTCCTTAAGCACCAAACTTTGTCTCCATTCTTTCATACAAAGACCTATCAAATGTAGGCCCAAAGCCACCAACAATCAATTAATAGTTAACTTCAATTCCAGTACACATCTACACCAATTAGTTTACATAGTCTTGTTATGTCTAAGTTCTAAGAAATTCCCTTCCTTTCCTACTACCTCAGTTATGCATTTAAAAAAATAATTTTTAAAGCTTTTTAAAATTTTTATTTATTCATTTTAGAGAGAGAAAGTGGGGAGAGAAACATAGATTTGTTATTCTTCCCATTCATACATTCATTGGTTGATTCTTGTATGTGCCCTGACCAGGGATCGAACCCACAACCTTGGCACATTGGGATGACTCTCTAACCAACTGGGCTACCTGGCCAAATCTGAAAATTAATTTTTGCTAATATTTTATATAATATTATAAGGTATGCTGTTACAGAAAGTTTTTCTGAACATCTAGTCCACCACGCCACCAGAACTAGAAATGGAAAACTGCTGATTTTTATACAGTGATCTTATATCTCCCAAGATATCTGCTAAAACTTTTTTTAATAGTTTTTTGATTATTTCTTTTGAATTTTCTAGGTAGACCAACATATTACATGGAATTAATTAGAATTTTGTCTTTTCTTTTCCTCTATTAATAACCATTACTTCTTTTTCTTGTTTTAGTGCATTGGCTAAAACCTGCAGTAGCAATGGTAGCCTCATCTTCTTTTTAATGTAACACCGGAAAAGTAGCACCAAAATAAAATAGAATATGTATATCATTTATTCTCTTACTCTTCTACTTGAAGTAGATGATCTAAGGAGTTTGTAGAAAATATGACTTGAAGTTTAAACTGAAACTGAAAGTTGAAACTCAGTGTTACAAACAGTGTTGTGCCCTCCAACAACAACAACAAATAATTATGTTAAAGTCCCAATCCCTGATGTCATAGAACTGGAAGGTGAAGTCTATGAGAAGTGATTAGGTCATGAGGGTGTAGCTCTCATGAATGGAATAAGTGCTCTTATAAAACAGACTCCAAAGTGCTCTCTTGCCCCTTCTGTCATGAGAGGACACAGCTAGAAGTTGGCTGCCTATGGAACAGAAATCAGGTCTTCAGATGTCAACTTTGCTGGCACCTTGATCTTGGACTTCTCAGCTTCCAGAACTGTAAAAAATGTTTGTGGTTTAAGCCACCAGTCTACGGTATTTTTGTTAAAGCAGCCTAAACAGACTAAAACATTGAGACAGTCAACAGTCTTTTTACAAAACTGAAAATCAAAATATCTGACACTGGAAAGGAACAATCTTTGTTAAATCCCAATCCCCCAAAAAATAAAATGTGTACTTTAAATTTTTTTTGTAGTTAATGAACAATAAATTATAAACAGCCTGCCCTGTGGTAGCACAGTGCATAAAGCATCAACCTGGAATGTTTAAGTCACTGGTTTGAAACCCCGGGCTGGGCTGGTCAAGGAACATAGGAGAAGCAATCAATGAATAAGTAAAGTGATCAATCCCACCTCTCCTCCTCTCTCCATAAAATCAATAAATACAATATTTTTTTAAAAAATAGAAACAGAAACCTCAACAATATAAGCATATTCATCACCATGTTGTTATATGTGTTTCTTCAGAATTTAAAGAGAAAAGTATACACTGAAACTCCTAAACATACAAAGAAAATAAAGTCAAAGGCACATTTCCATTATCTTCTCCTACACATATAAGTAAACAAATTAATACTGTCTAAACGCATCTTACTTTAAATAATAAAATTATCAGAATGTTGGCATAAGCTAAAGACATACTTTTAAATTAATAGGGAAATAATAAATGACAACTCATGATTTCAGATATAAATTAGTTTCTTTTCCTCAGAGTTTTATTTAAAATATGTATACAGCAATTCCTCTACATAAAAGAAAAAGTACTACTTAATAACAAAGTACTACTTAGTAACAAAGCACTACTAGTTGAAAGTTCACCTAGAAACTTTGGAATCCACTGCCTTGTGAGTAATAGCTTTTTAAAGAGCTATTACTTCACCATTAGCTGAAGTTATCATGACACAAATCATTTTCCTACTTCACTGTATTTCTATGATAGCTCATAGACTGAAGCATGAAAGATTCTTATTATAAGTCAAACTATTTCAATTGCCACAATGCCACTCACAGAATGAATGACACCGCTGCATTTTCCTCACTCTATTACAACAAAGACCTATTGTGCCTAACTGGTGTGAATTTAATTAACGAATTGTATGTCATCAGCATATTTCAAACAGTAGCGTAATAAAAAAGACTATATTGTAAAGTAATTATAAAGCTAGACTAGATACTGTGACCATGTCAAACTGAAAAGCTACATAAAAAGAAAACAGGCATAAGAAAGTCTTCCTTAAATATTTCAATCCAAGTTGACATTATTAAATATTTCAAGGATAACTCTGATTTAGAATCAGATCTTCTTTTCGTAGCAATCCCATTGTTAATGAATCAGCTAAGCAGTCAACATTTCCATTAACTTAGTATTTGTAGTAAGCCTAAAAAATCTCTGTACCTTCTACTCTGTTTCCTGGCTCTAAAACTAAAAGAAGAGTTTTAAATATAGTTGAATCAAGGTTCAGAAATATGTCTTTAAAAATTATAAATTAAAATCATATAACTAGAGACATTAAATCCATTTTTTAAAATGAGGATAGAGACTGCAGTCAAGCATATACAATCTTGCTTCATAAATTTTAAGGAACATAAAGTAAGTAAACAAAACAGTTTTATAAAAACAAACCTTTATCTACATACTGAGAAGACACTCCAAGGTGAAGAACTTCCAAAATATAGGAAAGGACAGCCAGTGTAAATTTTATAATTTCACTTTCTCACCATCCACTTTCTTATTCCTTCCTTTCTTTCTGAAACCCAGATCCTTTCTTATGAGAAATGAGATGTAAGAAAGGAGTTGTATCCACTACTGTTCTTTCAGGAGAACATCAAGTGACTTGGTTGTGACAACATAGTTCCATCTATTAATAGCACCCAGAAAAGGTTCAGTATACCCTGGCGTACTTGTTCACCTAGAAGGAAAGAAGGATTCAGAGGGAAGGTGAGTAGAAATGGGACAATGAAATGGCTCAAAACTCAAGTGTCAACCTGGACAACCCAAAGCGATATTATAGTACTGTATCTAGAAGTAGAAAGGAGGGGGATGTAGAATAATAGAGAAGGGAGCAGTAAGTAAGACTGTTATGGAAATTCTTCAGTGTTTTTACAAGTGTACTCCTGTCACTCTTTTAATATTAAAACTTCATTTATCTTCACTGCACTTTCCCTTTTTGTACCAGCCTGAAACCCTACTACCTCATCCCTGGCACTTATCCAGCTCGAAGCTGAAAGCCATTCAGACATACATTTCTTAAAATACAAATTATTTCCCAATAAAAAACTGCTCCTTTCTTTTCCAGCCCATGTCTTCCCAAACCAAGATTCTCACTGTCTCATGTGGGTGGTTTCCATTTGGAAAAGAACCCAATACAAATAAACCACATTGAGAACTTAAGCGTTGTAAAGGATAAAAGTATTTTTAAATGGAAACTGCTCACTAGAATATAAATGGGAGAATGTATAAGGGATATTTTGCAGCAGGGATCAGATCTCAGATTCTTCTCTACTCTGGGGCTAACATTTTCTTCTCTAGTTAATCACTCAGAAAATAATTATTGAGTAACTAGAAGCATAAACTTGGAATCCTACTTCTGAATACTTGCCACTTGATACTGTAGAATTTAAGAGAAAGAAGTGAAAGGAAGGTTACAAAAAAGACAGGAAATAATGGGACTTTAGGTAAGGATGATGAATACTTGCTTTACATACTGTTATTCCAACCACTGATACACCACCATCCCTGGTCTCCAGCTCACCTTACACCTGCCTTGGCATAACTAATTGATCACATTCTTTCCTGCCTAAACCAGAAATGGACTCAGAATATTTTAAACATTATGTTCCAGGTAACCAGTTGTTATTTAATAGGAAAACTGTGTTATCTCTGAATTAAAGATTTAGTCAGGCATGTGGGAAGAAAAAACTTGAAAGATGACAGAAGAAACCACTGTACTCAGTCTAGAAGAGTAACAATAATAGCCATTACATTCTGTATGATGCAGCACTGCATAGAAACTTCAAAGATATTGTATTTCATTGAATCCTCACAACAATCCTATAAGGCAAGTATAGCTGAGGAACTTAGAAGGCTACTCAAACCTCCTCTTGGCTCATCTAAATTCCTTTCTTCCACAGCAGTCTCCAGACCAGCTCTCCATAATCATTCCCTCTACTAATCTCCCCCAGCATCTAACAATAAATGTTATCCATGTGACTGTTTATATTTCTTATGCCTCTATCATGACTCCCTGACTAAATACCATATTCCCCTTGCTTAGTATAGATGGTGCTCAAAAATATGTTTACACAATGGCCAAAACAATTTTATAAATAGCTGACCAGTCAAAAGTAAATAAATATTGAAAGAAAACTATACAACCTATATTTGGTCATCCAGGCACATTTAGTGCAGTAAAATACACTGCTCACAAAAATTAGGGTATATTTCAAAATGAATATGAAGATATAAAGAGAAGAAGCATTTGGATTCTTTTTTATTAAATAAGAACACCAGAAAAACAAACAAGTCAAAGAAAGTTGTTCAATTATGCAAATGAGATGCAAAATCAACTTTCATTTTATTGCTGAAAATGCACTATACAAAAGCTGAAAGTACTGGAGTATCTGCACGTTCCCCAATCTTGAAAGTGCAAATCCTGGAATTTCTCCACCCTTGCAATGCCCCTGCAACATAATTTGCCTGAATGCGAAGCCTAGAGAGCCACAGGATGTCTTGAAGCTGCTCAAACACAGATGACAGTGGCAACAGCACTTGGAACAAACCAAAGCGTGATTAGTAGACTGTGGAATCACTTTCAAGAGACTGGCACAGTACAAAGAAGACGAGGACAGGGTCACCCATCTGCCACAACAGCAAGAGATGAAAGCTACTTGACTCTATTAGCAAGAAAGAATAGGCGCAGTAATACAACAGAGCTGTGGGAACAGTTTCTTGCTGCCCCTAGATCCACCCAGCAATATGAAATCAGCTCCACCATGTTGGACTGCATGCCCAGTGACCAATGGCATGCATTCCATTATCTGATGAACACTGCAGAACCTGTAGAAGGTGAACTGATGAGCATCATCAATGGACCCGTGATGAGTGGTCAACTGTCCTCTTCTCTGATGAGTCACGGTTCAGCCTGCAGCCTGACAATCATCGTGTCCTGATCTGGCATGAACGAGGAACACAGGAGAATCCATGTTTCATGCGAGAAAGGGACTCCTTCGGTGGTGGTGGAATCATGGTGTGGGCTGACATCAGCATTGGCGGTCATACCGACCTCCATGTCATGAAAATGGACTGCTGGCTGCTGTCAGATATTGAGATGAGGTCCTGCACCCTAGAGTGGTGGTACCCTGTGCTGGAACGGTTGGAAACAACTTTCTTTTCATAGACGATAATGCAAAACCCCACCATACACATCTCGTCAACATGCTTCAGGAGACAGAAATTGAATGCATGGACTGGCCTTCACATTTTCCAGACCTGAATCCCATAGACCATGCTTGCAATGCACAAGGAAGATGTCTGGCAAACCATCCAATGCCTCCCACAACACTTGTTGAGCTGGAAGTTGCCCTGGAGCAAGATTGGCAGAGGATCCCACAAGAACTGCTGGACAATCTGATCCTGTCCAGGCCCCATCACTGTCACTGTGTTTTGGCAGTCTTGGGTGACCATACACCCTACTGAATAGTCAATGTGTGGCTCTCCCATCCAGTTTGACATGCTTCTCTTCACCCCCACCCCACCAATGTCACTTGCTACCCAATCACGATAACTGAGTTTGCATCTCATTTGCATAAATGAGCAACTTCCTCTGACTTGTCATTTGCTTTTCTGATGTTCTTGTTTAATTAAAAAAATCAAATGCTTTTTATCGCTTCATATTGATTTTGAAATATCCCCTAATATTTGTGAGCAGTGTATTATTTATTATAAGGAAATTAGCCACTTACTAGCTGTTTGAATACATAAAGTCTTCATATGTCACACTGCATATGAAGTAGTTGAAAATCAGAAAACTACTCTGCCCAAAGTTAAGTAGCTAGCAACAAAAGCAGTGAGGATATGCAACTAGTCATATTCCATCCTAGATCCCATGTTCTTTCCACATACACATTCAAAGAAGCTGGTGGTAGAAGGTCATGCCAACACCTATGAGACCAAAAGGTAATACACAGTTGGAAGATTAGTTAATACAGCAGATTTTCCATTTATAGCTAGATGATGCCCAGACTAGTTCTCTGATTTCACAGAGCTCTGATACACCAAGTTACTCTGTAATTAATGTGAATCATCTTCAAGTTGATGAAAAGGTCTTAGCCAGGATTATCAGCTGTAACATTGCACTTGACTATTTTTGGTTATTTTGATACATCTTTTAACTAATTTCTGTAACCCCTAATCTTTCTGTTTTATATAGAGACTTTACTAGCCATCTTGTCAAATTTTATGACATTTAACAGTGGTTTTCTTCTATTAGTCTACCTGGCTTCTAGCAACGCATGCCTACAAGAAAGTGACAAAAGAGAGAATTTAGAGGCCAGTTAGCAAAACCAAAAGTGACATACAGGAAGAAGAAAATGATAATTTACCCATATGTCAAGGGCTCAACATAAAACTGCACTTCTTGGCCCTGGCTGGTTGGCTCAGCAGTAGAGCATTGGCGTGGCATATGGAAGTCCTGGGTTCAATTCCCGGCCAGAGCACACAGGAGAAGCGCCCATCTGCTTCCACCCCCCTTTCCACTCCTTTCCTTTCTCTCTCTCTCTCTCTCTTCCTCTCTGGAGTCAAGGCTCCATTGGAGCAAAGTTGGCCTGGGTGCTGAGGATGGCTCCATGACCTACCTCCACCTCAGGTGCTAGAACGACTCCATCTAGAGCTACACCTCAGATGGGCAGAGCATGGCCCCCTAGTGGGCTTGCCAGGTAGATCTGGGTTGGGTGCATGCAGGAATCTGTCTGCCTCCTTGCTTCTCACCTCAGAAAAATACAAAAAAACAAAAAGTGCACTTCTTGTAGTAACTAAAATACCTGTTAATGTACATATTGAGAAGGAACAAAAAAGTCTAAACATAAAAAATATTATGACTGGCAGCATTAAAGGACCCAATTAAGAACATAAACAGCCTGACCGGGTGGTGGCGCAGTAGATAGAGCATCGGACTGGAATGCAGAAGACCCACGTTCAAGACCCCGAGCTCACCAGCTTGAGCACGGGCCCATCTGGCTTGAGCAAAAGCTCACCAGCTTGGACCCAAGGTTGCTGGCTCCAGCAAGGAGTGGCTCGGTCTGCTGAAGGCCCTCGGTCAAGGCACATGTGAGAAAGCAATCAATGAACAACTAAGATGTCTCAACGAGAAACTGATGATTGATGCTTCTCATCTCTCTCCGTTCCTGTCTGTCCCTATCTATCCCTCTCTCTGACTCTCTCTCTGTCCCTGTAAAAAAAAAAAAAATTTTTTTTTTAAACTTTAAAAAAAAAAGAACATAAACAGCCTACAACAGAGAAAAGATACAGAAGAACAGCCTCAGACAACACACTGGCTTCAGTGTGGCCTCTATATCAGAGTGATAAAAAATTACATAAACTCAATTTGTTTTAAGAGGAAAAGATACAAAGCATAAACATGAAAAACTATTATAAGAAGGTTACTGAAAATATTGATCTAACAAAAAATGCTACAATAAAAATATATAAATTATAATTTAAAAAATTATAAAAGATAATGCATTTACAAATACTCAGAGGTCAACTCCTTTCAATAAATACTGTGTATATACAGTAAAAAACCTTACTTCACTACACATTCAGTTATACTAAATGTTTGGGGACTATGTTAGTGGCCCTGGAATCAGAGTATATAGGTAAGAAATAAGAAATAGAAAGCAGAGTCACTGATACCTGTGAACTTACAGTAAATTGGAGACTTCTAGAAGGGTAATAAAACTTTGCAATGCTGGGCAGTTTTGTGAATTTGGTTACAAGACTATCATTTAAACATTTCTAGACTATAACTGCTTTAAAAATTCCATTCTGTGCCATTCAAGATTATAGTCACTTAACTTATATAATATCCGTAACTCTAATAAAGACTATATAGAAATTCTATTTCTGTAAAAACAAATTTTATTTTAAGAAATCAATGAACATTCATCACTTAAAAGAATTCTTTCCATTCACTAACTCAGTCAATATATTAATTAAGCACCTACTACGATATATATCAAGCCCAAGGTTTGGAACTAGGAATACAATGGCAAAGAAAAACACACACAGTATCTTCCCTCATGAGACAAAGTCTATAGGAAAGACACAATCACTAGAAAAATTTAAACATGCAAACAAAACAAGTTCTACAAAGACAAACAGACTTTGGCCTAGTCACAGGTGTCTGTGATACAAAGAAAACCTGCATTCTTCTAAGAAACACTCCCCAAACTTGATAATTTCATAGTTTGGTTTTTATATAGTATTGGTGTCTTTAAAATCAGGACACAGATATTGAAAACATTATTATTATAGAGGGGGAACTGCCATCATTTATCTAAAGAGAAAGGAAAATTTAAATGGCCATGGTGGACCCTTCCTCAAAACTGTCAATCATTCTCAAAAAGATAAGTTAAAATTTGAGAAACAATTCAGCTTTTGAAACCAATACCCAAAAATCTGGAATAGTAGCAAATTTCAAAACAGCTTTTAAACATAGTCATTTTTATGCGATCTAGCCTAAAAAAAAGTAACTAAAGGACACTGAGTATGAAGACACATTCTGCAATGAAAGCCATTCCCAAAAAAAGCTTAGGTTTTATCTTTACACACAATTGCAATTACCTGGACTTAAACCAATGTCAATTAGGTCAGGTCTTAAAGACTTCCTCTTTCTACATGGCTAACAATTTTTACAACACTGCCACTACTGAAGAAAAAACTTTAATTTGACTCTCCTAACAACAAAGAACTAAAGTTGTCAAAGTCTAATAAAAGATATTATACAAAGCCCTGACCCACTAGTTCAGTTGGTTAGAACATCATTTCAGGTATGAGTTTGATTCTCCATCAGGACACATACAAAAAACAATAAATGCATGAATGAGGAACAACAAATCAACATTTCTCTCTGTCTCTTTCTCTCCCATCCCCTCACTCTCTCAAATAAATAAATAAATAAATATTTATTTATTATGCAAATATTATAGAAATTATTTACTACTTTTGACAATATAAAATATACATTTTTTTTTTTACAGGGACAGAGAGTCAGAGAGAGGGATAGATGGGGACAGACAGGAACAGAGAGAGCTGAGAAGCATCAATCATCAGTTTTTCGTTGTGAGACTAGTTGTTCATTGATTGCTTTCTCACATATGCCTTGACCGTGAGCCTTCAGCAAACCAAGCAACCCCTTGCTTGAGCCAGCGACCTTGGGTACAAGCTGGCGAGCTTTTTGCTCAAGCCAGATGGGTCCGTGCTCAAGCTGGCGACCTCAGGGTCTCGAATCTGGGTCTTCCGCATCCCAGTCCAATGCTCTATCCACTGCACCACTGACTGGTCAGGCATAAAATATACCTTTAAAAGTTAAAAAAAATAGCAGTCTCAAGTACATGTCCAAAGTATCTTATCTACTCATATGTTTACTTTCTGGAACATCAACTTATGGAGGACTTTCTTATGCAAAAAAATGATTACCTATAGCTACTTGTATTTAATATTTAATTAATTAAAATAGTATTCTTTTAAACTGTTTTTATAAGTTTTAATGTTCATTTTACAAATTTTGTTATTTTATATATAATTTATAATTTTAGCATAAAAAATTACTTTCTTGGCCTGACCTGTGTGGTGTGGTGTGGTGGCGCAGTGGATAAAGCGTCGACCTGGAATGCTGAGGTCGCCGGTTTGAAACCGTGGGCTTGCCTGGTCAAGGCACATACGGGAGTTGATGCTTCCTGCTCCTCCCCCATTTCTCTCTCTCTCTCAGTCTCTCTCTCTCCTGTCTCTTTAAAAATGAATAAATAAAATCTAAAAAAAAAGCAAACAATAAAATATATTAAAAGTTACTTCTTTTTATTCATGTTTAATTAACTCATTAAAGATTAAATTCCCCTAAACAATTATCTCCAATCATTAAGCTGGTTAACTTTAGTTGCTTAAAACATTTAAAACTATACTTATAAATTAAATAAATCTGATGCTCTCAAACCCCCCAAATGCCTCACAGAGTAGCCTTTAAAAACTATCAAAATCCTTCTAAATACCTAAATAGCTCTTTAAATTTAATAAACCAAATTGATAAATGTATATATCCAACTATCTTGAATGCTCTAACACTGTTTAGAAGCATAATCAAATTATTTTACATCTTTCAAATTAAAATCTTGTTTAAGCTATGATTGCATTGGGTTTTCTTGCACTCTAACCAAACATAATCCTAGTTACTACATAATATATGTTCAAATTTTATTAAATATTTCAAATTAAAATCGAAACTAACATGCCAGATTCTGTTTGATTTCCTTAAATGTTTCAAACACCTTTAAAAACAAATATTATAATGATTGTAAAACTTTTTTATAAACTTAGTATCAAAAATGTTAATACTCATGAAGTTGCTTTCTTTTATAACTAAGAGAGCATCTTTATCAATACAGGATCACAGAAACTAGAGGCTTCTTCCAGAAGAGTTCTACCTGTCTAGCATGCCAAGTTTTTGTTTGTTTATTGTTTGTTTGTTTGTTTGTTTTGTATACCAGGACTTTTCAAGCCCATGACTTTTCATGCAACCAATATGTCATACATTCCAATTTTCAAAGCAATCTCTGGAAACATTTAATTGCCTGCTTTAACTTGGTGACATTTTATACCTTACAGAAGATGCAACTAATCTCTTTACTGAGTGATTGGATTCTGCTTTCTTTGCTCATGTTCTCATATGGCTCAATGCCACAATGCTACATTCATTTTATTGACAGGAAAGATGCAACACGCAAATTAGTTTGTAGTTTATTGATGTCACTTTTTAAAAATAATAACCAAGAATTAGATATGATATAAATCGTGGCTAGAAACAGAACCTTACATGTCCACCAAATATCTATTACAGTACTTACTTGACACTTGTGGCTGGCTACTGATATAGTTTTATTTACCATAAGAGGTTAAGGTGATTTTTCAAAGGGTGACTGAATATCTTTTTTTTTTAAATTCTTCCATTGATTTGAGGGTTGAGGGTGGGAGGAAGAGAGAGAGAAAGGCATCAAGTCACTTCACTTAGTTGTTCCATTTAGTTATGTACTCACTGATTGCTTCTTATAGGTGACCTGACCAAGGGTCAAATCTGTGACATCTGGTGCACTGGGTTGAGACTTTATCTAGTAAACCACCCAGCCAGTGCCTAATTTTTTATTTATTGATTTTAGAAAGAGAAGAAGAAAGAGAAAGAAAAATATCAGTTTATTGTTCCATTTATTTATGCATTCATTGGTTGAATCTTTTATGTGCCCTGACCAGAGATCAAACCTACAACCATGGTGTATTAGGACAATGCTCTACCAATGGTGGTCAACCTGGTCTGTACCACCCACTAGTGGGTGTTCCAGCTTTCATGGTGGGCGGTAGCGGAGCAACCCAAAGGTGCTGCGATTACATGAATTTAACTATAGTAAGTTATTTTATAAAGATTTATTCTGCCAAACTTAGCGAAAATCCAACATAAAGTACTTGGTAAGTAATTATTATTATATGCTTTAACTTGCTGTAACTCTGCTTTATAAATTTTATAAAGTAAAGTTACTTCCCTACTTTATAAATCACCATTACTGTGGAACCAGTGGGCAGTTAGAAAATTTCACTACTAACAAAAGTGGACTTTATATAACAATAATTACTTCCCAAGTACTTTATGTTGGATTTTCGCTAAGTTTGGCAGAATAAATCTTCATAAAACAAATTACTATAGTTAAATCTATGTAATCATGGCGCCTGCTGGGTTGCTCTGCTACAGCCCACAATGAAAGCAGGAATGCCCACTAGTGGGCGGTACAAACCAGGTTGACTACCACTGCAAGTGGGAGGTTTTTATAAAAAGGCTGACTACCCCTGCAGTCTAAACAAATGAGCTATCAGGCCAGGGCCAGGTATCTTAATGAGGCCAAGAAACAGTCTACATTTTTAAATTAGAGAGCAAAAAGGAACCATAAATGCCACAATAGTCAAAATGCCAAAATTATGAGAGTTTTTGTAATTGGGTATGTCTAAATGAACTTGCAATGTACAAATTCAAGCATCTCATAGTGATTTCAGTCTATTCCTTGGAACTTAGGATGAAAGAGAAAAAAAATCATAGACAAACAATAGGAAAATAAGAAAGTAAGAGAAAATGATAAACATATTTGTTGTTTCCTTACTTCCATAACCATGGGAGTAGGGCAAGCATAAGCATAAAGAAATAAATAAGTTGACTTTGGGAGATACACACACAACACAATCAATAGTTCAAATCCTATAGAGATATTTACTGGAAACCTATGTACTCTTATTGATCAATGTCACTCCATTAAATTTAATTTAAAAATTTAAAAACATAAAAATAAATACACATATTTGAAAGAAAGAAAATAACTGATTGCATTCTTTTTCTTCATCACTGTATTGCTCATCCGTTTCATATTGTGTGATTTGAAGTGTATTAACTATATCACTTCAGAATATGTCTAGAAATAATGTTCAAATCTGGGCAACTAATTCCTTTGGGATACTGACAAAATGTCAACATAAAAACATCCCAACCTGCAGAAAATTTTATAAGAATTTATTAGAGATTATTTGGGCCAAACAAAGGATATGCCTAGAAGCAAGATCTCAATAGACTAAGAAAAAAGCTTCCCACAATAATACTTTCCAGTTTCTTTTATGCTTTTGGAATTAAGAAGGGAAGATTACATGAAGGTGGAAGAAAACAAGGTGGGGGTTGGATTACAGGATAGTTAATAATGTTATGTGCCTCCTTCAGGGTGGTTACACTTCTGATGGGTCTGAAAAGAGACATTTCAAAGGCTTGAGTTAAGCTAGTACAGAACAGTAGACAGGGTTTGCTAAGGCTAAGTTAAACCTTTCACTAAAGAACTTACCTGCCTGGAACTCGACTACCCACCAGGATCTGCCAGTGAGAAATTTATGATCAATTCACCCTGTGAGATGACTTATGGTTAGATTTATTAAAATGCCCCTTCTTCATCCACAAAAGTGACCAATGGCCAGGACAACAATCAGAATGATAGTATACATGAAATTGCATTATATAAGAAAAAGCTGAGGCAGAAAGCTGTTTAGCTGAGAAAAAAACTTAAGGCTGGAATCATGGTGCACAACTATTTCACGTTATCAAAGAAAACGAAATTCAATTAAGTGGTTCGCATTAGGACAAAACAGGCAAAAACAAGTTAAAGTTATAAAAAGGCAGATTTTTAGTCAAAATAACAATAAATACAGCTGTCATAAAACCTCCCTCTCCTGACCAGGTGGTGGCGCAGTGGACAGAGCGTCAGACTGGGATGCAGAGGACCCAGGTTTGAAACCCCGAGGTCGCCAGCTTGAACATGGGCTCATCTGGTTTGAGCAAAGCTCACCAGCTTGGACCCAAGGTCGCTGGCTTGAGCAAGGGGTCACTCAGTCTGCTGAAGGCCCGTGGTCAAGGCACCTATGAGAAAGCAATCAATGAACAACTAAGGTGTCGCAATAAAAAACTGATGACTGATGCTTCTCATCCCTCTCCGTTCCTGTCTGTCTGTCCCTATCTATCCCTCTCTATTTCTGTCTCTGTAAAAAAAAAAAATTAAAAATATAAATAAAACCTCCTTCATTACAGGTGTTAGGGAGAAGCTAGATCATCACTCATCACACACTTGTGGACTCCATAATTTGGGAGTTTCATATACAGCTAAAGATGCAGAGCAATAGCCACTTTCCCCAATTTTCCAAATTCATTGATAATAACCAGCTATCATCAATTATGTGTTCGCAGTCTCTTGGTGTAAGGAATACATCACTTCCATCAACCTTCTTCTAATGCAGGGGTCAGGAACGTTTATGGCTGAGAGAGCCATGAATGCCACATATTTTAAAATGTAATTCCGTGAAAGCCATACAATATGTTTAACACGAAATACAAGTAAATGTGTGCATTTTATGTAAGACCAACACTTTTAAAGTACAATAAGGCTCTGAATTCTTTTTAATAACATTTTGATGTTGCTAACCAATGATGAATAAAGTACTTCTTAACTATTAATGCAATTTCTGGTGCTGCATGGTTTTGCTGATGGCTTTGTAGTTTAGTTGATACGTGGTGAGGTTAAGCTTCATGCAGGCGTTGAGATTTCCATCCGTTAAATGTGATCGTAGGCTGGTTTTAACAATCTTTAGATGCGAGAAAGACTGCTCATATGCATACGTAGAGCCAAACATTGTTGGTACAGCAATAATCACACATTGCAGTGTGTGGTATGTGACGGGAAGCGCGTTCCAAGTTTTCTTGTTCTTTTTTTTTTTTTTACAAGGACAGAGCGAGAGTCAGAGAGGGATAGATAAGGACAGACAGACAGAAACGGAGAGAGATGAGAAGCATCAATCATTAGTTTTTCGTTGCCATTGCGACACCATAATTGTTCATTGATTGCTTTCTCAAACGTGCCTTGACCGCGGGTCTTCAGAAGACCGAGCCACCCCTTCCTGGAGCCAGCGACCTTGGGTCCAAGCCGGCGATCTTTTGCTCAAGCCAGATGGGCCCACACTCAAGATGGCAAGCTCGAGGTCTCGAACCTGGGTCCTCTGCATCCCAGTCCATGCTCTATCCACTGCGCCACCACCTGGTCAGGCGCGTTCCAAGTTTTGACAATCAGCTGGTCCGTGGGTTGAAGTATTTTCATTTCTCCCCACTTGTGTTTGCTCGCCAACTCTGCTTACTGTTATATAAGACTTTCCAAATCTTCATTCAGTGACTTGAACTTATTCACCCACATGTCTGAGGCCTTCAGGTCAGAAGCTTGTAGCTCAAAATCTCTGACAGAGACACCAGGGATGTAAGTCAGGTGGGTGCTGTCCACTGCACACTGATGTGGATGGGTAATGAACTTAAAAAGACGAGTGTGATCACGAAATTCTCCAAAGCGTGCTTTGAATGACTGCAGATTAGATGTGAAGCCCACTAACTGCTGGAGATCAAGATGTTGTCAGGGTCACTTGCTGTGCATGCATCTTTAAACTCTCCCAGTTTTTCAAAGTGTAGTAAACAACCTGTTTCAATGTCAGCGATGAAGAGTTCCAGCTTGTTTTCAAAAGCAAACACTGCTTGTTGAAGGGGTAAGACTGTATTTCCAACGCCTTGCATTTTTACATTGAGCTGGTTCAGATGTTCAGTCATGTCCACGAGATAGCAGAACTTCAGGAGCCACTCAGTGTTAGCTAACTCGTGATACTTGACGTTTTTCATTTCAAGAAAAGTCCGGACTTCGCTCAGACAAGGCGCGAAACGACTGAGCACCATCCCTCTTGACAACAAACACACATTGCTGTGCAGAAGCAGACAGGGATAATTATTCCCAAATTCATCCAGCAGTGTTTAAACTGGCGATCATTTAAAGCTCGGGCAACACCTGACCAGGCAGTGGCACAGTGGATGGAGCGTCGGACTGGGATGCGGAAGACCCAGGTTGGAGACCCTGAGGTCGCCGACTTGAGCGCGGGCCCATCTGGCTTGAGCAGAGGCTCGTCAGCTTGGACCCAAGGTCGCTGGCTCCAGCGATGGGTGGCTCAGTCTGCTGAAGGCCCACAGTCAAGGCACATGTGAGAAAGCAATCAATGAACAACTAAGGTGTCGCAACGGCAACGAAAAACTAAGGATTGATGCTTCTCATCTCTCTCCGTTCCTGTCTGTCTGTCCCTATCTATCCCTCTCTCTGACTCTCTCTCTGTCCCTTTAATAAATAAAGATAAAAAATCCTAAAAAAAAAAAAAAAGATCATTAAAGCTCGGGCAACAATAAAGTTGACCACCCGAATGACCAGCGACATCACCTCACCAAGCTGCTTGCCACACATCTGAGCACAAAGCACCTCCTGATATAGGATGCAGTGAAAACTTAGAATGGGTCTTTATTCATGTTCACGAAGAAGCACTACGAATCCTCTGTTTTTCGTCAGCATGCCTGGAGCACCATCAGTACACACAAAAATAAGTTTATCCATCTGTAGATTTTTTTTCTTTAGTGAACTCGGTGAAAGACTGGAATAAATCCTCCCCTCTTGTTGTCTCTTTCATTGCAATTAGCTATCTGACTACTTGATTAAAAGGTGGGAAGTTTACTTCCTGACATCACAACGACCCGTGTACATTACGCATTATCCAATAAAAATTTGGTGTTGTCCCAGAGGACAGCTGTGATTGGCTCCAGCGACCCACAACCATGAACATGAGTGGTAGGAAATGAATGGATTGTAATACATGAGAATGTTTTATATTTTGAATGTTATTATTTTTTTTTAATTGAATATTTGTCTGTGAGCCAGATGCAGCCATCAAAAGAGCCACATCTAGCTCGTGAGCCATAGGTTCCCGACCCCTGCCATAGGGGATAAGATGATAACTGTAGATTAACAGTGGTGCAGGTACTACCTCAGGCCTGAGGAGGTCACAGGAGGGAGTATATCCAAGCATGGAAAGAAACAGTCCTCTAGAGATGTCCATCTTGGGAGGGGCAGTGAAACTCAGTGGAGGAACCCAGCCAGCCCAAGAGCACACCGCAGATGAAAGCCAGGACATTAAATAACCTGACCTCCCTTGCCTTTCTCTTTCTGGTCTTCTGCTCCTGATGCAGTCCATACAGGAATTTCCAGGTTAGACAACAAGATGAACTACAGAAGCAAATGACAGATATTCAGCAAAGACAGGGAGCTGGGTTATAGTACTACCTGCCATCTGTCCTTCAGAAACAGAAGTGTTCAAAATATAAATGTAGGATTTGAAATGAGAGAAAATTCAGTTTATAGATTGTCATCTTTTTGCCTTTCTTGTACACTGGTATATACAGTGACGCCTAAGTACGTGATGTTCTATGTATGCACTGAGACTTGATTAAAGCAGGGAGAAAGAAATAATTTTAAATTACCAAGATTTGATTAAATTCATCAGCAGGTCTCTGTTACTTTATAGATAAGAAAGTAAATATAAAAAATTAATGATGTTTACCAGGATCTAGCTACTATGTAACCCACAATGTATATGTGCACAAGAAAACTATCCAGAGGAAAACAGAATAAAATATTGATACATATTAAAGTGGTTTATTTACTTGTGAAACATTCTAGTGGCAATTATTTAAATGTAAACTGTATGTTACATGCCTCTTCTACTTTTAGCTTATTAATAGACATTGATGGGTAATTTTAAGTTTAATTCAGTCTTTCTGAAGTCATTAGAACAGGGGTAGGAAACCTATGACTCGCGAGCCAGATGTGGCTCTTTTGATGGCTGCATCTGGTTCACAGACAAATCTTTAATAAAAATAAATAAATAACATTCAAAATATAAAACATTCTCATGTATTACAATCCATTCATTTCCTACCACTCATGTTCATGGTTGCGGGTGGCTGGAGCCAATCGCAGCTGTCCTCTGGGACAACAGCAAATTTTTATTGGATAATGCATAATGTACACGGGTCGTTGTGAGGTCAGGAAGTAAACTTCCCACCTTTTAATCAAGTAGTCAGCTAGCTAACTGCAGAAACCCTTTTGACGAAAAATATGGCTAAAAGAAAAAAAGATGAGGAGTATCGTACTTTTCAGCAGGAATGGACAGAGGAATTCGCCTTTGTGGAAAGAGCAGGTTCTGCAGTATGTCTAATTTGCAGTGATAAAATTGCATTTATGAAACAGTCAAATATAAAGCGGCACTTTGAAACACGCCATACTACATTTGCGTCGAAATATCCAGCGGGGGACAGCAGAAAGAAAGCATATCAAGAGCTACTGTGCAGAGTGCAAGCTAGTCAGCAGCAACTCCGTGTTTGGACCCAACAAGGTGACTAGAATTCGGCTAGCTTTGCTGGTGCTTTAGCAATTGTGAGAAACGAAAAGCCATTCATAGATGGAGAGGGAGAATGCCAAAACATCCATGTTTGATGCTGCCAATGAACTTTTTGACGACTTTTTGGATAAGGACAAGAAAATCAAACTTACATGCCTCTGTCAGGAAGAACTGTTCACGATCGTACCGTTGTGATAGCAAATCAAATTGAGGCAACACAAGTGAAGGACATAAATGCAGCACCATTCTTTTTTTTTTTTTAATTTTTTTTTCAAACATATCTTTTTTAAAATTTCTTTATGTTTATTCATTTTAGAGAGGAGACACAGAGTGAGAGAGAGAGAGAGAGAAATGGGGGAGGAGTTGGAAGCATCAACTCCCATATGTGCCTTGACCAGACCGGTGCAGGGTTTTGAACTGGCAACCTCAGTGTTCCCAGGTCGACGCTTTATCCACTGCGCCACCACAGGTCAGGCAATGCAGCACCATTCTTTTCTCTCGCTTTGGATGAGTCAACAGACGTAAGCCATTTATCCCAGTTCAGCGTGATTGCAAGCTATGCTGTTGGTAACACACTACGTGAAGAAAGTCTTGCTGTTTTGCCTATGAAAGAGACAACACGAGGGGAGGATTTATTCCAGTCTTTCACTGAGTTCACTAAAGAAAAATCCTACCGATGGATAAACTTATTTCCATGTGTACTGATGGTGCTCCGTGCATGGTGGCGAAAAACAGAGGATTTGTAGTGCTTCTTCGTGAACATGAATAAAGACCCATCCTAAGCTTTCACTGCATCCTATATCAGGAGGTGCTTTGTGCTCAGATGTGTGGCAAGCAGCTTGGTGAGGTGATGTCGCTGGTCATTCGAGTGGTCAACTTTATTGTTGCCCGAGCTTTAAATAATCACCGGTTTAAAACACTGCTGGATGAATTTGGGAATAATTATCCCTGTCTGCTTCTGCAAAGCAATGTGCGTTGGGTATCAAGAGGGAAGGTGCTCAACAGTTTCATGGCTTGTCTGAGTGAAATCCAGACTTTTCTTGAAATGAAAAACGTCAAGTATCCTGAGTTAGCTAACACTGAGTGGCTCCTGAAGTTCTGCTATCTCGTGGATATGACTGAACATCTGAACCAGCTCAATGTAAAAATGCAAGGCGTTGGAAATACAGTCTTATCCCTTCAACAAGCAGTGTTTGCTTTTGAAAACAAGCTGGAACTCTTCATCGCCGACATTGAAATAGGTTGTTTACTACACTTTGAAAAACTGGGAGAGTTTAAAGATGCATGCACAGCAAGTGACCCTGCTCAACATCTTGATCTCCAGCAGTTAGCAGGCTTCACATCTAATCTCCTGCAGTCATTCAAAGCACGCTTTGGAGAATTTCGTGAGCACACTCATCTTTTTATGTTCATCACCCATCCACACGAGTGTGCAGTGGACAGCACCGACCTGACTTACATCCCTGGTGTCTCTGTCAGAGATTTTGAGCTACAAGCTGCTAACCTGAAGGTCTCCAGACATGTGGGTGAATAAGTTCAAGTCACTGAATGAAGATTTGGAAAGTCTTGTACGACAGTAAGCAGAGTTGGTGAGCAAATACAAGTGGAGAGAAATGAAAAAACTTCAACCCACGGACCAGCTGATTGTCAAAACTTGGAATGCGCTTCCCGTCACATACAACACACTGCAGCGTGTGATTATTGCTGTACTGACAATGTTTAGCTCTACATATGCATATGAGCAGTCTTTCTCACATCTAAAGAATGTTAAGACCAACCTATGATAACGTTTAACGGATGGAAATCTCAACGCCTGCATGAAGCTTAACCTCACCATGTATCAACCAGACTACAAAGCCATCAGCAAAACCATGCAGCACCAGAAGTCACTTTAATGGTAAGAAGTACTTTATTCATCACTGGTTAGCAACAGTATAACAGTATTAAAAAGAATTCAGAAACTTATTGTACTTTAAAAGTGTTGGTCTTACATAAAATGCACACATTCACTTGTATTTAGTGTTAAACATATTGTATGGCTCTCACACAATTACATTTTAAAATATGTGGCGTTCATGGCTCTCTCAACCAAAAAGGTTCCCTTCCCCTGCCTATGGTTTCCCTATACTTTGTCCACATATTTATAATTAATTCCTGTCAAGTAATTCTGAACATGTTATGTGTTTCTGTAGCAAAGTGACCCTAGGAATCAGATACTTCAAATGAAGTTTAGATTACTCTAGAATCTCAGAAATAATCTCCATAGTGGGAGGGAAAGGGATCATAGGTTTTACATTTAGAATTATCAAGATTCATGATTACACAAATTAGATGAAGCACAAGATTGAGACTAATACAAGCAGCTACTGCATCTAATTGCTATGAAAACAAAGGTGATTGTAAATATGGTGCATCATCTGACTTCTTATTGCTCTAGAAAGTATGTAGGGAAAAAAAAGAAAAAGTTATTAACATAACTTTGCTTCCAGCCATAAAGAGTAATAGGAACAGTATTTACCCTCTAACACCCCCGAAACATACACACACATACTTTAAAAAAAACCCAGAAAACTATACAAAACATATAAAACTACATTTTTAGTCATGGGACAATAGGTAGAAGAACTCTAATCCCTGAAAGAAGGGACAAGGAGATGAGCCCTATGGAAGTCCTGGTTCACTGCCCTAGAGGATTAAGTAAGTATGCATTAAATAGTAGCATGCTGTGATGAAATTTATGTCAGACTGGAAGAGTCCAGGACGCAGCCAAGCAATCCAAATCCTTACTGAATTGAGAAAAAAGACTGAGTTCGGGGAATCCAGGCAGTAAGAAGTGATGAGGCAGAATATCGGACAAGAGGGAGCGAAGCAGAGAGAGGACTCCAAAGAACTGGAAAGGTGACCTGTGGAGTCTGGATGAGCACTCTGCATATGAGTGAGATGAAACCCCCTGCCACTGGAGGAAGAATCAACGGAGTGTTCTGGAAGGCAACACAAGGCTGAGAATTGTTTTTATGTTCCCAGAAGCCTGAGAGGAAAGATATAATATATGGGAGAGTCCTCAGAAAGGCACTTGGTTAGAGGCTGCCGATGCAGGACCCACCCATAGTTTAAAAGTAAGCCTCAAAAGAATAAAACTGATTCCAAGTAACTTAATTGCATGATGGGAATTGACAAACTTTTTCTATAAAGGACCTGATAATAAATATCTTAGACTTTTACATATGGATAGACCCCTTGAACTGAGCAATGTGTATCAAGATACTCATGACAATTGTTGCTAAATAAAATCATATTCAATTAAAGAAGAATAAACTACCTGGGGAGACCTTGCTGACTATCCTCCTAAGACCATTCCCATTTATTATATAAAAAACTAAGGCTTTAAGAGTTTACGTCAATTTGTCCTAAGTAAACAAAGGTAATAATATAGATTACAGTCGTGATTTGACTGCAAGTCTCTCAGACTCTGAATCCCATGGTACCCATTCTACCTTAGTGTTTGCTCTTCCAGTCTAACATAAATTTCATCACAGCATGCTATTATTTAATGCATATTTACTTAATGCATTCTCTGTCACTATTTACTACTTGTAATAATAGGGAAAACAGTTAACATTTATTGAGAACCTTTAAATTTATTATCTCAGTTTTCATACTGTTTTGAAAGTTGTGGAACTTGCCCACAAGTACATAGCAGTCAATGGTGTCATCAGAATTCAGGGTTGGGCCTTGACTGGTGGTTCAGTAGTAGTGTCGGCCTGGATGTCTCAGGTTCAATTCCCAGTCAGGGCACACAGAAGAAGTATCCATCTGCTTCTCCACCCCTCACCCTCCCCCTCTCACCTCTCTCTCTTTCTCTCTCTCTCTCTCTTTTCTCCTCCTGCAGCCATGCCTCAATTGGAGCAAGTAGACTCTCGGCGCTGAGGATGGCTCCATGGCCTGGCCTCAAGTGCTGAAATAGCTTGGTTGCTGAGCAACGAAGCAGTGGCCCCAGATGGGCAGAGCATTGCCCTGTAGAGGGCTTGCCAGGTGGATCCTGATCGGGGCACATGAGGGAGTCTGTCACTGTCTCCCTGACTCCTGCCTCTCACTTAATAAAAATAAAAAATAAAATAAAATAAAAGAACAATTGGAGGTTGGGTCAGTTTAACTCCAAAGCCCAGGACATTCCACCTCACTAAAGAGCAGCACAAATCACAGGCTGCAGGGTGATCCAAAGAAAAATGTACAGGAGAAACTGTGTTCCCAACCATAGAAAGGGAAGAAGAAATGTAAGAGGGAAACTGGGAACAGATACTTGTTGGAAAAAGCTTAACTGACAAGTACATATGTTCCCTTTGCACCTCAGCTCACGTCACTTCCCAATTTCCATTAAGGTCCAGTTAATTTCTATCCACCTGACCTGTGGTGGCTCAGTGGATAAAGCGTCAACCTGAAATGATGAGGTTGCCAGTTCGAAACCTCAGGCTTGCCTGGTCAAGGCATATATGGGAGTTGATGCCTCCTGCTTCTCCCCCTGTTCTCTCTCTCTCTCTCTCCTCTGTCTCTAGTAAAATAAATAATGAGTAAATAAATTTCTATCAAATTCCTCAAGCCATTCTCTAACTCCCCCACCCTCAGTGTGCCCTCTCCGGTCTCCCATATTATATATCACCTAAACCTATTACGTGATAACATAAAATACAGTGTACTACTATTTCTGTGCATTTATTAATCTGAGTCCAAGAAGCTTTAAGACAACTGTTGTATTTTATAGTTTAAGTTCTAACCTGACTGCAGTGTCTGTGTGGTAGTTGTCATTTTCAAGCATTATTATTTTGGAAAAATTATTTAGAAGTTTTTCAAAAACAGGTTATCAAGTCCAGGCACAGTAATGTCAGTACAGTAAACAAAATAAATGACAATAAAACCTATTTCAAATCTTTATGAGACTTGCTTACAAAGTATCACATATAAAATAAAATTTCCAGACATTAGATACAAACTATTTATTTGTAAAGCACTCACTTCCACATCACTTTTAAAAAGGAAGGAAAAAAATGAGGTCATCAATTTCCTAAAATCATAATAAGCATTACACTAAACTAGAAACCAAGACTTCTGTCTTCTGGTTAAAGAACTTTCCATTAAACTGGCAGTTCTCCAAGGATAGTCTTTGGTCCTGGAGTTCCCCAAGAACTTTTCAGACAGTCCAAGAAGGTAAAACTATTTTCAGAAAAATACTAAGATATTACTTGGCTTTTCACTGGGTTGACTTTTGCACTCACACAAGTCCAACAGCAAAGGCAGGTAAAGCTGCTGGACCTGAGCACAAATCAAGGCAGCGGCACCAAACTGCACGAATTAGGAGCCCTCATGTTCCCCCCACTGTGCACTAGAGTAGAACTAAATGCCAGTTTCTTGGAAAATGTCCTGGATGAAGTAGTAAAAATTAGTTTATTAAGTCTACTTTTTATTTTTATTTTTTAGAGAGAGAGGAACATCGAGCTGCTCTTGTATGTGGCCTGACAAGGGAATCAAACTGGCAACCTCTGTGCTCCAGGGTGACTCTCTAACCAATTGAACTATCTGGCCAGGGCTTAATTTTTATTGAGTTTTAGAGACAGAGAGAGGAAGGGAGAGGGGAGGAGAGACTCACCAATGGAAGCAATGGCTCAGGTGATTATCCTGGACCATCCAGGCCAAATCAGTGCCAGATACACACCTGTGCTGGATTGTCACACAGCTCACATTGCCCGCAAATTTGCTGAGCTAAGGAGAAGATTTATTATCATTCTGGGAAAAAGCTGCAAGATGTCCTAAATTTTCTGAAATTTGGTGATGCGTCATTTTTTTTAATATGGTTCTTGGCAAGCCCGTGTGTGTTGAGAGATTCTGTGCTCTTCTACTAACCTCTGGGCTGTTTTGCTGTTTGTGACGTGAGATAGACAGTTGCTGTGGGTGTCACCAATACAGTGGACAAGAAGACAGCGGGGGCTGGCAGTCACCAGGTATTCCTACAAAGCCCAGAAGACTAAATGAATATTATCTCCAATACTTGCCACTTTTATTGTTATTTTTTATTTTTTGCAAGAGAGAAGGAGAGAGAGAGACAAAAAAGAAAGAGACATACGGAGCATCAACTCATAGTTGTTCACTGATTGCTTCTCATATGTGCCTTAACCAGGGGCTCCAGCCAAGTCAGTGACCCTTTGCTAAAGCCAGCAACCTTGGGCTGAAGCTTTTTACCTTGGCTTCAAGCCAGCGACCTTTGGCTCAAGCCAGTGACAATGGGATCCATTCGATGGTACCACACTCAAGTCAGTGAAGCTGAGAAGAGCCTGTGCTCAAGCCGGCACCCTTGGGTTTTCAAACCTGGGATCTCAGCATCCTAGGTTCATGCTCTATCCACTGTGCCATGACCAATCAGGCCTGCCACCACAGTCTTAATCAGTGGAGGAAGACTAGTCTCAGAACTGTTTGTCTCAATTGCCCATTTAAATTTAATAATAAATGACAAGTTAATGATTACAATGCAGCATTAAAACCTTCAGAGAAAAGGAGGATGTCTTGTGGAACATTTGGTTTTTGGTGTGTGTCAGTTTTTAAATTATTTTTTTAATCAATACTTGTTAATGGAAACAACTTGACCAAAATTTTATCATAGAATTTTGAGACCCATTAAAACAAAGTTTAATGAGAAAAAAATCTTATTTGATCTGATAGCCAACAACCAAGTACTATTCATGTATATTAACTACATAAAAGATACTCAATAAATGTTTGCAAAATGAATGGAAATAATAGCTCAATATTCCATTTTTGATAAAAAAAAAACTGCAATATTTACAACAAGTTTTAAAAAGGTATAATTTACCAGCAACCATTTTTATGGTAAGCCTGCTCTAGCTAGTTAAGTTGCAAGTAAGAAAATTTTAAAAGATGCTTTACTTGAATGAATGTGTCTATCCTTTGTCAGTCACAGAATCTGTAATAAACATTTATATTTTTAAAAGCCGTAAATGTTCCTCCAATAACTACAGAACCTCTGAACTTAGGTCCTCCTAATAACTAAGATATCTCAATTTTTATTTACTATTCTTGCCCAAATCTGACAACAATAACATTCTTGCTTATTGTGAGACTTCTGGATTAATTGTACTATATGCAGTATTAAATTGTGCAGTTATTTATGTAATTAAGAACATGGTTTACAGATGGATCTGTCTTTATCTCACATAATTATCAGTTATATAAGTCCCAATCCCCACAATACTACTATACGTAAAAAACTGACAGTATTACATGTCCCTCATGAACCCCAACCACAAAGAAGCCAAATTTGTAGATCCAGACTTTGACCCTCAACTTCCCGCTTCCATCCCCATGTCTCAGAAGCCCCACACGCATCATCTTCCTAGCCTTACTCATCTCTCATTTCAGCCACCACTGTGGCAACCAGCTCTCTATGGGCTCTGACCAGTATCACAGAGAAGCTACCTAAACATACCTTACTTCAGACCTATATACTATGTTCTTCTCACTTCCCACCCCAAAACTTCCACGGTGACGCCAAAGTATGGACACCACCAGCCACCATAGGACTCTGCCACACTGCCAGGGATCTCTCATACAAAACTTAGAGTTAATAGCTCCTGAGGAAAGCCTTTGGCCAATGGAAGATGAACCCCATTAGATAAATTCCTCCCTTTCCTCCCAGAAAGAATACATTGAGATGGAGTTTATACAATCTCATACAGTCAAGTAATCTGTCACATTTAGCACAGACAGCTTGACAAGTCATTTTCACATTGGCTCTACCCCCTTTTCTCCTTCCTCAATCTACTTTTGTACTCTCTAATACGTTAATTAGTTATGCATAGGGCTCTGCTTTCTCCAGAATCCAGTTTAAGTCATTCCATCACTTCAAAAAAGTATGTGGTTTATATACTACAAGGGAAATCCCAAAACCCATTAAAATGCAAGCTACTGTTTCTGCTTTCTTTTCCTTAATTGAAAGACCTCAGAGATAGCAAAGTAAAATCAAAACCTTACTGTCACTGCTTCTTCATTTACTACTTCTCCTAACCTATTACAAATACCAACTTCCAGGATAGTCTCCAGTGAGATCTTCCTATTAGTGTCCATGCACCATTTTGCTTTGGCAAGGAGAATGCTCTGAGGAAAAGAGTGATGGGCATGCTGATCTACTACTTCTTCTTTTCCAGGCTGCTCATAGTCCCAGAGCTCTCTTTTCCACCATGGCTCAATTCTGCTAACTATGAAAAGTAAGCAGATCAATGCTTATCATTTCAAAGCTACGCTATGAGGTAAGGCTGGTACTTTCCTATCATACCAAAATGTAAGCAGTCATTTCACTTTATATAACGTAATTCTCAAAAGTCAAATTACTAACTATATAGGGTCTTTCATTTTTCCTAAAAATGGAAAAAAGTAAAAAATAGAAAAAAGAAATATAAGACAGCCACTCAGATATATCATGAAGACTAAGATAATAACTTAAAACTTTCCTTACTATCCATATCATGTTTGCAAACTAAGTTACTCATATACACAAGGCATAAAATAATGTAGCTAATATACAAGAAATTTAGCAGAAAGCATATTCATTTATTCAACTATAATTTACTGCAAATCTACTACATACCAAGCATTAGAGAAACAGACAGCCTCTGCTCTATGCATGCTGTATTGTCAAATAAAAAGATAGAAAGCCTGACCAGGCAGTGTTGCAGTGCATAGAGCATAGGTCTGAGATGATGAGGACCCAGGTTTGAAACCCCAAGGGTTGAGCGCAGGCTCATCTGGCTTGAGCATTGGTTCCCCACCTTGAGCATGGGGTTGCCGAATTGAGTGTGGGATCATAGATATGACCCCAAGGTCACTGGCTTGAGCCCAAAGGTCGCTAGCTTGAAGTCCAAGGTTGCTGGCATGAAGTCCAAAGTTGCTGGCTTGAGCCCAAGGTCACTTGAGCAAGGGGTCACTGGCTTGGCTGGTACCTCCAATCAAGGCACATATGAGAAAGCAATCAATGAACAACTAAGGTGCCACAACTATGATTTGATGTTTCTCTTTCCCTTCCTGTCTGTCTATCCCTATCTCTCTCTCTCTCTTGTGCACTAAACAATAAAATAAAATAAAAATATAGAGAAAAATATTCAACAGATAACTCAAAAACTTGATCCTTATAATTGCAATAAGAAGACTTGAGGAGTCAGAGAATGTGTCACAGAAAAATAAATATTAAAACTGGGACCTGATCAGTAGACCTTAGTTGTGGGGAATGAGTGGAAGACAGTAGAGGTGAAAGGCATCTCAAATTGAATAAAACATGTGAGAGTCCTGAGACAGTAAAAAGCTGGCATTTTGAAAGAAAGAGGCCACTATAACTGGTACTCACTAAGGAACAAGGCAAACTTGATGGAATGTAACCTGTTAAGTAAATAGAAGGAGAAGATCAGATGGATCATATAGACCTATATGCTACAAATATTAATATTAGTTCCTGGCCAGTGGTGGTACAGTGGTTAGGCTACACCTGGGATGCTGAGGAACCAGGCTCAAAACCCCAAGGTCAGCAGCTTGAACACAGGCTCATCTGGCTTGAGCGCAGGCTCACCATCATGAGCCCAGGTCACCAGCTTGAGCATGAAATCATCAACATGGTCGCTGGCATGAGCCCAAAGGTTGCTGGATTAAGGCCAAGGTCACTGGCTTAAACAAGGGGTCACTGGCTCAATTGGAAACCCCCGCCCCCAGTCAAGGCACATATGAGAAACAATCAATGAACAATTAAAGTGATGCAACTACAAGATGATGAGTCTCATCTCTCCCACTTCTTCTCTGTCTCTCTTTTAAAATATATTTAAATAAATAAATGCTAATACTAACAAATGATAACATTAAAGATTTTAAAAATAGGGACAGCAAGATGGAGATGGAGTAGGTAGACGTATCAACTTCCAACTCCCAGAACCAAAGTGGATTATAAATCAATTTTAAGAACCATCATCTGGATAAACCAACTTTGAACTAAACTAAGTGGACTCTTAAACCAAGGAACACTGAAAAAGCCACATTGAGACTGGTAGAAAAAGCGAAAACGTATAGAGGGCTACCCAGCTCCCCAGAGCAAACAGCTCCCAGGGAGACCCGAGTGGCAGGAGGAGAGTTTAGAGGAGAGGGAGGAACCTGGGTCCCAGGAACAAAGCCCCAACCTGCAGCCCCAGAGCCTAGAAGAGGCATTTGGACAGTATTGAGCTGTGAAACAAGTAAGGATACTGTTTGTGAGAAAGAGACAGTTTTCTCAGACCCAGGATTCTTTTTAAAGGGACAGCGCAGAAAACCTCTCTCACAACCACTCACGCGGGACTCCAGGGAATGGGGACAGAGGAGAGGACCAGAGCAGCAGGAAGAGAGTGTGAACTGGAAAACACAGGGAGAAAGACTCTGAGGAACAGCCATCAAAACCCCTGGGCTGAGTCACTTCCCTAATCGAAAATGAGTATTTCCCCTGGAACTAGCAATACCAACAAAGGGAGACAGGACACCAGCGAAACAAGCTCTCCCGCACCACTTAGAGCAGAGCTGCTTAGATGGAGGGAGCTTCCAGGACTACACTATGGAGTGTTAGGGTCTGAGCTACAGTGCCCCTACCCACACTGCTGAGCGCTTGCTGGAGGGACGGTGGTAGTGGTGGGAGGCTGACACGCGTGGCTGTCAGTGGAGGCCGAGGCCCAGCTGGTGTGAGCTCGGTTTAGCCCAACAGGGGTGGAGGGGACGTGAGAAAGCAATCTGGCAGCTGCGGGCCCGCCTGCAGCCCCACATGCGGGGGGAAAAATGGAAGGCCAGGAACGGGCAGAGATCTGCTGCTAAGCACGGCCCCCATGGGCGCAAAGGATCAAATGGCCTCCCAGGTTTGGGAACCTGCGCAAGCCGGCCCTGCCAGAAAAACCAGGGTTTACAATCCTGCGCTAGCTGGACCTGACCGCCGGGGCAGGGCTAAAGCTGAGGACAAGAGTAGGCTTGCAGCTGAGTGCACGTGAGCAGCCGCGCCACCCGAGAAACCCCAGTTTGCAGGTTTGCAATCCTGCGCAAAACCGGCCCTGACTGCGGGGGTAGGGCAAAAGCCTGGGACACGCGAAGGCTCATAGCTGAGTGAATGCCAGAAGCCCAGTCCGACCAGAGAAACAGCGGCAAGCAGGCCCTGACAGCAGGGACTGGGCAGAAGTCCGGAAACAAGTGGGATCCACAGCTGAGCAAAGGTGCTCACCCCTACCCTTGGTGCTGAGGCTTGTGACTGGAGTGCCATGCGAAACCCCAACTGTGGAGGTGAGGCGAAGGCCCAGACAGGCTGAGGCTTGTAGAGCCTGGCACAACACAGCCGCTCTCACGGAGGAGAGGCTGAAATCACAGCAACAGCTGCAGTGAGCCGGCGCTGGCAATGCCCATACCCAACCTCATGATCCAGCGGAAGAGGGGGTGGCAGGCCTACAGACAGACGACACCTAGGAAACACAGAGGGAACACCCATTGAACTCCAGATGCCACACACTTCTTATACAAAATGGGCAGGCAGAGAAATGCAAACCAAATGAATCAAAAAAATCCCCAGAGAAGGACCTGAATGAAACAGATATAACCAATTTACCATATGCACAGTTTAAAATAATGATAGTTAGATTGTTCAAAGAGATTAGAGCAACAATGGATAGTCACTACGAACACCTAAATAAAGAGATAACAAGAATAAAAAAGGAAATTGAAATAATGAAAAAGAATCAGACAGAAGTGACAAATACAATATCAGAACTGAAGACCACAATGGAAGGAATTAAAAGCAGGATGAATGAAGCTGAGGATCGAATCAGCGAGTTAGAGGACAAAATAAACAAAGGCACAGAAGCAGAGCAGAAAAAAGAAAAGAGACTCAAAAAATGTGAGGAAACTCTAAGGGAGCTCTGTGACAATATAAAGAGAAATAACATCCGCATCATAGGGCTTCCCAGAGATGACAAGAATGAACACGAAATAGAAACTTTATTTAATGAAATCATAGCTGAAAATTTCCCTAAATTAAGACTGGAAAATGTTTCACATGTTCAAGATGCACAGAGAACTCCATTAAAGAGAAACCCAAAGAAATCTACACCAAGACACATCATAGTTAAAATACCAAAGCTAAAAGATAAAGAGAAAATTTTAAAAGCTGCTAGAGAAAAAAGCATATCTGCTACAAAGGAGGCCACATAAGGATGATATCTGACTTCTCAACAGAAACACTTGAGGCCAGAAGGGAATGGCAAGATATATTCAGAGTAATGCAGAACAAGAACCTACAACCCAGACTACTCTATCCAGCAAGGATAACGTTTAAAATTGAAGGAGAAATAAAGAGCTTTCCAGACAAAAAATACCTCAAGGAATTCATTAAAACCAAAACAATTCTGCAAGAGATACTAAGGGGCCTGCTGTGAACAGTTCAAAGGGAGGAAAAAATATAGCAAGAGAATACAGCTTTAAAGAATAAAATGGCAGTAAACAACTACATATCAATAATAACCTTAAATGTAAATGGATTAAATGATCCAATCAAAAGACATAGGGTACCTGTATGGATAAAGAAACAGGACCCATACATATGCTGTCTACAAGACACTCATCCTAAAACAAAAGATGCACAAAGACTGAAGGCAAAAGGATGGAAAAAAATATTTCATGCAATTGGAAATTAAGAAAAAGCCTGGATAGCAGTACTTATATCTGACAAAATGGACTTTAAAACAAAGGCTGTAGTAAGAGATAAAGATGGACACTACATAATGATAAAGGGAACGATTCAACAGGAAGATGTAACTATTATAAATATCTACGCACCAAATATAAAAGCCCCGACATACATAAAGCAGACATTGATAGATATAAAGGGTGAGATTAACAGCAATACTATAATAGTAGAAGATTTCAATAGCCACTAACATCTCTGGAGAGATCCTCAAGAAAAAAAATTAATAAAGAAACAGCAGACTTAAAGGATACACTAGATCAACTCGATTTAATAGGTATCTTCAGAACTTTTCACCCTAAAGCAGTAGAATATACATTCTTTTCAAGTGCTCATGGTACATTCTCTAGGATAGAGCAAATGTTAGGACACAAAATGGTCTCAACAAATATAAGAAGATTGAAATCATATCAAGCATTTTCTCTGATCACAATGGCATGAAACTAGAAATTAACCACAAAAGAAAAACTGAAAAATACTCAAACACTTGGAAACTAAATAGCATGTTATTAAATAAAAATAGATTAACAATGAGATCCAAGAAGAAATAAAAAGGTTTCTAGAAACGAATGATAATGAGCATACATCAACTCAAAATATATTGGACACAGCAAAAGCAGTACTGAGAGTGAAGTTCATTGCACTACAAGCATATCATAAGAAGCTAGAAAAAGCTCAAATAAGCAACCTGACCCTGCATCTAAAAGAACTAGAAAAACAACAGCAAATAAAACCAGGACCAGTAGAAGGAAGGATAAAATAAAGATCAGAGCAGAAATAAATGACATAGAGGCTAAGGAAACAATACAGAGGATCAATAAATCCAGGAGCTGGTTCTTTGAAAAGGTAACCAAGATTGATGAACCTTTAACTAGACTCACCAAGAAAAAAAGAGAGAGGACACAAATAAATAAAATTAGAAAGGACAGTGGAGAAATAACAACTGACACAACGGAAAAACAAAGCATTGTAAGAAAATACTATGAAGAACTATATGCCAAAATTTTAGACAACCTGGTTGAAATGGATAAATTTCTTGAATCATATAATCTTCCAAAAATCAAATTGGAAGAATCAGAACACCTAAACAGACCAATTACAACAAATTAGATCGAAACAGTTATCAATAAACTCCCAGAAAAGAAAAGTCCTGGGTCTGATGGCTTCACACGTGAATTCTATCAAAAATTCAAAGAAGAACTAACTCCTATCCTCCTCACGTTATTTCAAAAACTTCAAGAGGAAGGAAGACTTCCAAACTCCTTTCATGAGGCGAGCATAATTCTGATCCCGAAACCGGGCAAAGACAACACAAAGAAAGAAAATTATAGGCCTATATCCCTCATGAATTTAGATGCTAAAATTCTCAACAAAATATTATCCAACCGGATACAGCAATATATGAAAAAAATCATACACCACGATCAAGTGGGATTTATTCTGGAGAGGCAAGGCTGGTTCAATATTTGCAAATCAATCAATGTGATTCATCACATAAACAAAAGGAAGGACAAAAATCACGTGATCATTTCAATAGATGCAGAAAAGGCATTTGATAAAATCCAGCACCCATTCATGATCAAAACTCTCAGTAAAGTGGGAATACAGGGAACATTCCTTAACATGATAAAGGCCATCTACGACAAACCCACAGCAAACATCATACTTAATGGACAAAAATTAAAAGCAATTTCCTTAAGATCAGGAACCATGCAGGGGTGCCCCCTTTCACCACTTGTATTCAATAGTTCTAGAAGTCCTAGCTTCAGCAATCAGACAAGAAGAAGAAATAAAAGGCATCCAAACTGAAAAAAAAAAGAAGTAAAACTGTCATTGTTCGCAGATGATATGATATTGTAAATAGAAAACCCTAAAGTCTCAGTCAAAAAACTACTGGACCTGATAAATGAATTCAGCAAGGTGACAGGATATAAAATTAATACTCAGAAATCAGAGGCATTTTTATATACCAACAATGAACTGTCAGCAAAAGAAATTAAGGAAACAATACCCTTCACTATTGAAGCCATAAAATAAAATAAAGTACCTAGGAGTAAATTTAACCAAAGAGGTTAAGGACTATTACTCAGAAAATTATAAAACATTGATAAGAAATCAAGGAAGAAACAAAGAAGTGGAAGCATATACCGTGCTCATGGCTAGGAAGAATAAACATCATTAAAATGTCTATATTACCCAAAGCAATTTATAAATTCAATGCAATACCAATTAAAATACAAATGACATACTTCAAAGATATAGAACATAGATTCCAAAAATTTATATGGAACCAAAAAAGAACATGAATAGCTTCAGAAATCTTAAAAATAAAAAATAAAGGATGAGGTATCACTCTTCTGGATATCAAGGTTTACTACAAGGCCATTATACTCAAGACAGCCTGGTACTGGCATAAGAACAGGCACATACATCAATGGAACAGAACAGAGAACCCAGAAATAAACCCACACCTTTATAGACAACTGATATTTGACAAAGGAGGAAAGAACATACAATGGAGTAAAGACAGCCTCTTTAACAAATGGTGTTGGGAATATTGGACATCTACCTGCAACAAAAAAAACTCAAAATGGATAAAAGACTTAAATGTAAGCCATGTAACCATAAGCATCCTAGAAGAAAACATAGGCAGCAAGCTCTCTGACATCTGTAGCAGCAATATTTTTGCCAATTTATCTCCGCGGGCAATTGAAATAAAAGGCAAGATAAACAAATGGGACTATATCAAACTAAAAAGTTTTTGCACAGCTAAAGACAATAAGAACAGAATAAAAAAACAAACCACACAATGGAAGAACATATTCGACAGCACGTTTGATAAGGGGTTAATAACCAAAATTTATAAAGAACTTATAAAACTCAACACCAGGAAGACAAACAATACAATCAAAAAATGGGCAAAAGAAATGAATAGAAATTTCTCCAAAGAAGACATACAGATGACCAATAGGCATATGAAAAAATGCTCAACATCACTAATCATTAGAGAAATGCAAATTAAAACCTCAATGAGATATCACCTCACATCAGTCAGAATGGCACTCATCAGCAAAACAACACAGAGTAAGTGCTGGCGAGGATGTGGAGAAAAGGGAACCCTCCTGCACTGCTGGTGGGAAGGCAGACTGGTGCAGCCACTATGGAAAACAGTATGGAGATTCCTCAAAAAATTAAAAATCGAACTGCCTTTTGACCCAGCTATCCCACTTATAGGAATAAACCTAAGAACACCATAGCACTGTTCGAAAAGAAGAAATGCACCCCCATGTTTGTGGCAGCATTGTTCACAATAGCGAAGATCTGGAAACAGCCCAAGTGTCTGTCAGAGGACGAGTGGATTAAAAAGCTTTGGTACATATATACTATGGAATACTACTCAGCCATAAGAAATGATGACATCGGTCAATTACAACAAAATGGATGGACCTTGATAACATTATACGGAGTGAAATAAGTAAATCAGAAAAAAAAAACTGAGAACAGCATGATTTCATACATAGGTGGGACATAAAAGTGAGACTATGATACATGGACTAGAGAGTGGTTGTTACTGGGTGGGGAGAGGAAGGAGAGGGTGGGATAGGGCGGGGGGCGGGAGGCACAGGGAAAACCGGATGGAGGGTGATGGAGGACAATTTGAGTTTGGGTGACGGGTATGCAACATAATTGAATGATAAGATAACCTGGAGATGTTTTCGTTGTACATTGTACCCTGTTTTATTGGTGTCACCCCATTAAAATTAATAAAAAATATAAATAAATAAGTTATAGAATTTGTCATTATATGAAAATATAATTTTAGAATATAATTCATAACAATTTGTAGGCTATTGACATTTCCAAACTAAAAATTAAAGAGGGTTTATAGATAAGGTTACTAAGGCTTCCAAGGATATACCACTATGTTATTTTCTCCCAGTTCTGTAATGACTGCTCTTTTAAAGAACAGACTGAGTCTTCCACAGTTCGGTCAGTGGATAGAGAGCATCAGCCTGGTGTGCAGACATACCAGGTTCAATTCCTGATCAGGGCACACATGAAAAGTAACCATCTGCTTCTCTTCCCCTTTCTCTCCCCCTTCTCTCTTTCTTCCTCTCTCACAGCCAGTGGCCCAATTGGTCCAAGCTTCGGTCCCAGACCAGGGTTGCCGGGTAGATCCTGGTTGGGGCACATGCAGGTGTCTGTCTCTCTATCTCTCCTTCTCTCACTTATAAAAAAAAAAAAAAAACAGATTGATTCACTGAGTCAATACAATAGATAATATTGAAGAAATCCTGTACTGGTAATATTACAAAAGCAAATTTATCCCACCTTTCTTTTTCATTGCAGTAAAATATACCAAATTTGTCATATAATTTTTAATTTTCATTCTGCTTTATTGCCAGAATGATTTTTTAAATTAAATTTAATGGGATAACATTGGTTAATAGGATTGTGTAAGTTTCAGGTGTACTTGTATACCCCTGTGGTACATGATCTGTATATTGTGTTGTGTGCCCATCACCCAAAGTCAAATCATCTTCTGTCACCATGTATTTGGTCCCCTTTACCCTCCCCCACATCCCCACTCCAGCCCTCTGGTAACCACTATACCATTGTCTATGAGTCCCATTTTATATTCCACATATGAGTGATATTATATAGTTCTTAGCTTTTTCTGACTGACTTATTTCACTTAGCATAATATTCTCATGTTGTCACAAATGGCAGTATTTCATCATTTCTTATGGCTGAGTAGTATTTTATTACATATATGTACTACATCCTCTTTATCTAATCCTCTATTGAAGACACTGGTTGTTTTCATGTCTTGGTCACCATGAATAATGCTACAATGAACATGGGGGTGCATTATGTCTTTGGAACAAATGTTTCTGAGTTTTTCAGGTATATACACAGTATTAAAAATGGGCACAGTAAGTGAACACCTCTCCCATGAAGACATATAAATGGCCAACAGATATATGAAAGGAAGCTAATCTTCATTAGTTATCAGGGAAATGCAAATTGAAACTAGAATAATATACCACTTCACAAAATTTAACATCTTAATCATTTTAAGTGCATAGTTCAGTGGAACTAAATACATTAATAATGTATCACCACCATCCAGCTCAATAACTCTTTTCATCTTGTAAAACTAAAATCCCACACTTTTTTTTTTTTATATAGGGACAGAGAGAGGGATAGATAGGAACAGACAGACAGGAATGGAGAGAGGTGAGAAGCATCAACCATTAGTTTTTCATTGCTGTCGCAACACCTTAGTTGTTCATTGATTGCTTTCTCACATGTGCCTTGACCGCAGGCCTTCAGCAGACCAAGCCACACCTTGCTGGAGCCAGCGACCTTGGGTCCAAACTGACGAGCTTTTTTGCTCAAGTCAGATGGACCCACGCTCAAGCTGGTGAGATTGGGGTCTCGAACCTGGGTCTTCCGCATCCCAGTCCGATGCTCTATCCACTGTGCCACTGCCTGGTCAGGCAAAATCCCACACTTTTTAAGCAATAACTCCCCATTTCCCCTCCCGTTCAGTCCCTGGCAAGCAGAGTTCTATTTTCTGTCTCTGTGACAGAAAATATCTAATATAAGAGGAATCAATCAGAAGTTCTCATTTTGTGACTAGCTTATTTCACTTAGCGTAATGTCCTCTTGGTTCATCCATGTTGCAAGATATGTCAGAATTTCCTTTTCAAGGCTGAATAATGTTATACTGTATGTATATACCACATTTATGTATCTATTCATCCACTGACAGATGCTTAGGTAGCTTTCATATTATACCCATAGTGAATAATACAGCTATGAACATGGGTAGACAAAATCATCCAATCTTGACAAACAAAATGTCATTTCAATCCATTACCCTGTATAGATGCATACCAAATACACAAAATCTAGAGCAGAAGTTCAAAAGAAAGTGAAAAAGATGCCTTCATAGGATTTTATATAATGTCATTATTAATGGTCACTTGTCTTTTCCCATAAGGTTCCCAATTCATAAATGAATATCCCCACATCTTCCATTTTCAAAACTCACTTGACATGCTGCTTTTACCAAACTACTTTCCAATTCTTTACTTTCTCCTAACCTTTAGAGAAAAAGCAGAATATGTTTTCTTAAAGTACCCACAGAAGGTTTCTAAAGTACCTAGTGAATTTATTAAAGTAACTATAAATCAACCAATAATGAGGACTATTTTAAAAAGCAAAATATTTGCAGGGCACATAAATAAAAACAGAGTATTACAAACAAATTGCAAGCTAATCTTCCCACTAGCTACCTATAATAAGTATTTTATTTTTCTCATCTGAGAGAAGATACTCAAAATGTGTTGATAATTTTGAGAAACACTGAAAATCAAGTGGTTAAGAAATAAGAAGGAAGAAAAAGGTGGTTTTTTATTTGTTTTTTAACCAGAGACTATAGTGGAAAAGAGAAATGTGAAGTATAAACAGGATTAACAGATATGGCCCTCTTACAAATGTACTGTACTACTAATCTACACATCTTAAGGATAGCCCTCTAATGTAAGTTGAAATGTGAAAGAGACATAGGAGATCACCAATCTTGTCTTACCACAGATGCTAATTATAAACACAAAGATGTATAGCCTATTTGACATTTATATAGATGCACCAAGTCAACACTATTTGATGCCATCCTCTGAAAGAAATCTAAAAATAACAGAGAGTAGCTACTAAAATATATTTAGTTGTTCCATGATCGAATAAGGCATCCTTCAATGATTTCACTTTCGTCAGCCCCTGGCTATAACGGTTTGCAGCAGAGCAAGTAAAGCCCCCCAAAAAAGCAGCTGGCTATTCTTCAGCTCAGGGTTCTCAATGGAAAAGGTTTTACAACACTAAGAGATTCTGTATTTCCCCATGTATAAGACATTTCCACATACAATAAATGTAAGATGCACCTTAATTTGGGGGCCCAAATTTTGAAACAAAAATGTATTACATAAAGTTATTAAACTCAAGTTTTATTCATCATAAAATTCATACAACTCCTCATCACTTTCAAAACTCCCATCCATTACCTTGTCCTCATCTCTGTCTGATAAATCATTGTCTTCAACAAATACAAAAAAGCAAGAAATGCAAGTAAAAAATATCTACAACCACTGTATTTAGACCCCTAATTTTTGAAAAAGGGTGCATCTTATACATGGGGAAATACAGTATTTAGTTCAGGTCAATTCAATTACTGTTGGGCAGATAAAATATAATATGCTCACTTTGTTAAAGATGGTGCTGCCCACATGGAAGCCCGTCACCCAGGTGATATTATTTGCCCTTGTGCTTGGGATGGGTGTGGGGGAAAGGCTATAATGTAAGCAGGCCAGGTTGTTATGACCTAAGGCTTGGCTTTAAGAGTAAGCTTTTCCCCACACCCTTGACTGATTGGATAATGTAGGGTGGTGCACTCTCCTGAAGAATCCCATTATACAGAGATTTCCTTGTTTGTATAATTGGATTAAAGGTTTGGATTATCTATGCTATAAAATGGGAGAGAACAGTAGCTTGAGCTCTCTCGGTTCCTGCTATTGCCATTGCAGGGGTCTCCCTGATCCCTTAACCTCCATGGGAAAAGCTGGCTTTCTGCTTCTCCCTTGTCTTCTCTTGTGGCTTGCCTGTATTGGTGAGACACCAATAAACAGAATGGCCTACCATCCTCCGACTCTGCCATTTCTTCACCGTCAGCCCGAATCCAATGGGAACCTGCATGTGAATGGCCACGATGGCGGCTCCTGGCCTTACAATTACCTATGCAAGAAACAATGAGTCAGGTAGAGGGATGCTTGGACTTTAGTTTGGTAAACTAGGATGTGTTCTTCATAGAACACAGACCTCATCTATGAGATATTTCAGAGATAAAAGCCCCTAAAGCGAGAGCAAACCAAAACAACTTTCTAAGATTCCTTAACCCATGATTATGTTAGGAAGAATATCACCTTGTCTTAATATTCTAGGCATAAAAGAAGTTAAAGAAAATAATTCAGGAAAGCAGCAAAGTAAAAAGGATTCCTATAACATGGTGATCATTAAGTACATGCCAGAAGCTTTCCCAAAGATAATCAGAGGAACTGCAGCATCAGATGGAACTCAAGGGTCCAGAATACAATGACCAGAAGAAGCAAACTATAAATTAGAAGCTTTGAGATCTCCGCTGCATCAGAATTTAATCATCCATCTCAACAATTTCAGTAACACCTCTAATTCTAATCCCTGGAAGAAAACAGCAAGGTGACTTCAGAAATAAGGAGAGTTCACTCGCATTCTTTATGCATTTAAATTACCTTTAAGAAATCTTAGTTGCTTCCTTGTAGTTCTTACTGGAGATGAGCGCTAATTATACAAAGGTCATTATTCCAAGCTGACTTTCCACATTTTTTCTGTCTTATAAGCCCACACACAATTCCTAGACTTGAAAAATGTCTAATACCTTAAGACAGAGTAGAAAGCTGTCATAAATACAAAATTTATATCCCACCACCACCAACAGAAAAAACAAGTGGATCCCATTCAAAAAACCTTCATATTTGGGCCTTGGCCAGTTGGCTCAGCAGTAGAGTGTCAGCTCAGCCTGGCATGTGGAAGTCCCGGGTTCAATTCCTGCTCAGGACACACAGGAAAAGCACCCATCTGCTTCCCATTCCTCTTCTCTCTCTCTTCTCCTCCCACAGCCATGGCTTGAAAGGTTTGAGTAAGTTGGCCCCAGGCGCTATGGATGGCTCCATAGCTTCACCTCCGGAGCTAAAATAACTTGGTTGCTATTTTAGATGGGCAGAATGCTGCTTGGTAAGGGACTTCCCAGGTGGATCCTGGTCGAGGGCACACATGAGAGTCTGTCTCTCTGCCTCTCCACCTCTCAATGGTCTCACAAAAAACTAATAATAAACACCACTACTTGACATTTCAATTTTAGTGACTTCTTTCTGCAGGCCTTAAAATTTTCCCACTCTATTAGCTAAGTACTTTAAAAGACATTCTTCAGTAAAACTAAATAGTAATGAATTCACAAATATTCTGTAGGTGATTTATCATCACAGAACTATGAAGAAAACCCAGATATTTCCTTTAAGAGTCATTTGAGAGTACACAGTGAACAGCGCGTCTTCCCAGAACACAAGATCACCATCTCAAGCCCAGGGAAGCTGGCTCCATCCCAAGGGCACTAGCTCAACCCCAAGGTCACTGGTTCAAGCCCTAGTCAGGGCAAATATAAGAAGCAATCAATGCCTCAACTAAGTGGAACAATTAGTTGATGCTTTCCCTCTCTTGTCCTCTCTCCTTCTACCACCCTTCCAATCTCTCAAAAAAAAAAAAAATGATTTAAGAAATCTTAATCACCAAAGACAAGGGAAGTAAAGGCAAAGATAAATGAATGGGACTAGATCAGACTAAGAAGCTTTTGCACAGCAAGAAAAACTGACAGCAAAACAAACAGACAGCCAACTAAATGGGAGATGATATTTTCAAAAAACAGCTCAGATAAGGGCCTAATATCCAAAATATACAAAGAACTCATAAAACTCAACAACAAACAAACAATCCAATAAAAAAAATGGGAAGAGGACATGAACAGACACTTCTCCCAGGAAGAAATACAAATGGCCAACAGATATATGAAAAGATGCTCATCTTCATTAGCTATTAGAGAAATGCAAATCAAAACTACAATGAGATGCCACCTCACACCTGTTAGATTAGCTATTTTCAACAAGACAGGTAATAACAAATGTTGGAGAGGCTGTGGAGAAAAAGGAACCCTCATCCACTGTTGGTGGAAATGTAAAGTAGTACAACCATTATGGAAGAAAGTATGGTGGTTCCTCAAAAAATTAAAAATAGAGCTACCATATGAGCCAGCAATCCCTCTACTGGTACCCCCAAAACTCAAAAACACTGGTACGTAAAGACACATGCAGCTCCACGTTCATTGCAGCATTGTTCACAGTGACCAAGACATGGAAACAACCAAAAAGCCCTTCAATAGATGACTAGATAAAGAAGATGTGGTATATATATATATACTATGGAATATTACTCAGCCATAAGAAATGATGACATCAGATAATTTACAACAACATGGATGGACCTTGATAACATTATACTGAGTGAAATAAGTAAATCAGAAAAAACTAAGAACTATATGATTCCATATATAGGTGGGACATAAAAAAGAGACTCAGAAACATGAACAAGAGTGTAGTGGTTACCAGGGGAGGGGGGTAAAGGAAAGAAAGGAGAGGGAGGGGTGGGGAGAGGGGAGGGACACAAAAAAAAACAGATAGAAGTGTCCGGTAGTTGCCTCTGGGTTGGGTTGTGAAACCCTCCCTAGCCCTGAGCTTTCTGATAATTGTTAATCTTGCTCAAACCACACACGCCCAAATTCTTGGAACTGTCTGTCCCCAAGGCCGTTCCAAAAACTGCAAGCCTCACCAAACCGGTCGACCGTTACCATCCTCCCCCCTCTGCAGATATAAAAAACCCAAAAACCCTCCCGGGGCGCACCTTCACAGACTCACATCCAAGGGTCAGTGAATTTGCCCGGAGCTCCCAACAAAGCCTGATTTCGCTTATTCGGCTGTTTGGTTCTTCGCTTATTCGTTCATTGGAGGCACGTTAGGGTCTTCCATCTTTCAAGAAGGTGATGAAAGACAATTTTACTTTGGGCGATAGGTATGCAACATAATCAAATGTCAAAATAACCTGGGGATGTTTTCTCTGAACATATGTACCCTGATTTATCAATGTCACCCCATTAAAATTAATAGAAAAAAAAAGATGAATTTGCTGCCTAAATAAATAAATAAATCTTAGTCAAAATCCTTATCATGGGCCCTGGCTAGCTGGCTCAGAGGTAGAGGATCAGCCTGGTGTGTGGATGTCCTGGGTTCAATTCTCAATCACAGCACACAGTAAAAGCACTGTTGGGCAGATAAAATATATTATGCTCACTTTGTTAAAGATGGCGCTGCCCACATGGAAGTTCGTTGATATTAATGTGTGTTCTGGAATAGGCTGTGGGAGGCTGGGTTATTATAGCCTAAGGCTTAGTTTAAGAGTAAGCTCTTCCCTACACTCTTGACTGATTGGATGATGTAGGGTGGTGCACTCTCCTGAGGAATCCCATTATGCCTCAGATGGGTGGCTTTGTATCAGAGACTTTCTTGTCTGTAGATTGGATTAAGGGTTTGGATTTTCTATGCTATAAACTGGGGCAGTCCGGGAGCTTGCTCTCTCTCGGTTCCTGTGTTCCTGAGGTTAGTGTTAGATAAGAGAACAGAGTAAGGCCACATGGAGGAGAGGAGGAAGTAAGGCCACGTGGAGGAGAGGAGGAAGCCAAGATGGCAGAGTGCTGATGAAGAAGCCAGTTTGTTAAGAGTTTGTGCTGGAGGAGATGGGGAACAGAGGTGAATAAGCCTGGTGAGCTAGAAACCTTTGATTCTAGGAAACTCGGATAAGTCAGTAGCTTTGTGAGCACTGAATGTGTGGGTTTGGGAGCCCAGTGTGTGTTTTTTGCTTGCCCGCCGGGTGCAAGCTAGAATTAAAGCTGATGGCTCACCAGTTCTTGGCTCCATTGTTTCATTACCGACTGTACGAATCTAATGCGAACCTGCACGGGTCAGGCTGCTGTGATAGTGGCCCCGGCTACTGGCTTTACAAGCACCCATCTGCTTCTCCACTCTCCCCCCAACTCTACCCCTCCTGCAGCCATGGTTCAATTGAAGCAAGGTGGTCCCCAGAGCTGAGGATGGCTCCACGGCCTCCGACTCAGGAGCTGTGGTAGACTGCAAGTGGCAAAAAGCCTTTAAAATTCGAGGCTTAGCAAAAGACTAAGTTCTCCCCACCACACCTCCATATTGGCTATGAAGCTGAGTATTTGCACTCATCTCATAGCCCCACTTCACTTGCTTGCTTTAGTTGCTGGAAGCAATTTACATGCCCTTCCTCTCACCCTTTGTTTGTTCAGATGTAGGCTGATTTCAGGCACCCATGTTGGGGGGATTTCTGTTTATGCCTTAAGAGAGTTCCTGTTTTTGCCTCAGCTGTGTGACTTTGTATCAAAGACTTCCTTATTTGCATATGGCTATATTATAAAGCAAACTGAGGGCTATTGGGCTCTCGGATATTGCCATAAGCATTGAAGAGGTCTCCTGATCCCATCCTCTTTTCTCGGTGATTCTATTTTCTTAATTCCACGCCGTTCTCCCTCAGGACCCAGAATTATGAGCCCCGCTGGTCTGTGGCAAGGAGCTAAGAAGAGCTCAATTACTGAGCAACCGAACAATGCCCCTGATGGACAGAGCACTGCCTCCTAGTAGGCTTGCCGGGTAGATCTTGGTCAGGGGCGCCTGAAGGAGTAAGGAGTCCGTCTCTCCACCTCACCTTCTCTCAATGAATAAAAAAACAATCTTTATCAAGGCCACAAAAAATACATTACTGATATGCAGCAACACATCTCTGTGTACAATTACCACTTATTCGCTTGCAATTACAATTGAAAATCTTTCTACTCGATAATTTCTAGGACTATAATTTGGCCATACTATAAAATGAAATTTGAATATCATGTTATTTGGAAAGTTAAAAAAGACAAATAACTGGTATTTGTTCTTTTTTAAAAAAAAAAAAAAGACATGTATTCATGCTTAAATGATAGTTTTGCCAACTACACAGGGATTGCATTCTACTTCTATTAGTTGCCCAAAGCAACTGGTCATTTGCAGTGGTTGCAATGTCAACCTGTTAAGGTTTTTGTACAACACTCTTTCTACAAATTAGCTAAACTTTCCATTACCACAACTTTGCATAAAAACATATACAAATCATTACTGTCATTTGAAGTTAAGAAAAATATTTTCAGCCTAAGAAACCCAAAACTATTATAAACTTAAATATTTCTCCAATTACTGATTTCACTTCATTAGACTCAAATATTAGATTTCTTAGTTCCTAGAACTATACAATTTCCCTGAACTGAGTCACAAAGAAGTGGATAACCTAAATAGACCAATAAGTAAGAAGAAAATAAAAACAACTACCAGCCTGACCAGGTGGTACTGCAGTGAATAGAGCATCAGATTGGGACACAGAGGACCCAGGTTAAAAACCCAGAGATTGCCAGCTTGAGTGCTGGCTCATCCGCTTGAGTGTAGGCTCAACAGCTTGAGCACAGGGTCACTGGCTTGAGCATAGGGTCAGGGACATGAATCCATAGTCACTGGCTTGAGCCCAAGGTTGCTGACTTGAGCAAGGGGTCACTCGCTCTGCTGTAGCCCCCCAGTCAAGGTACATACAAGAAAGCAGTCAATGAACAACTTAAAGTGCCGCAATGAAGAACTGATGCTTCTCAACTCCTTCCCTTCCTATCTGTCTGTCCCTATCTATCCCTCTATCTCTGTCAAAAACAAACAAAAAAAAAAGAACAACAAAAAACAAATACCAAAACCTCCCCCAAAATAAAAGTCCAGGACCAGGACTAGTGAATTCTATCAAACATTCAAAGAAATTTGGTACCTATCCTTCTCAAAGTCTTCCATAAAACAGAAGAAGAAGCAACACTCTTTAACACATTTTATGAGGCCAACATAACCCAGATACAAAACCAAAGACAATATAATAAAAAAGAAACACTATAGACCAACATCCTTAATGAATATATATGCAAGAATCCTAAACAAAATACTAGCAAATCAAATACAACAATAAACTTAAAAAATAATACATCATAATCAAGTGGGATTCATTTCAGGAGCACAAAGATGGTTTAACATATGCAAATCAATCAATGTGATATATCACATCAATAGAACAAAGGACAAAAATCATATGATCCTATCAATAGATGCAGAAAAGGCATTCAATAAGGTACAACATCCCTTTATGTTTAAAACACCCAATAAAATGGGTATAGAAGTACCTCAACATAATAAAGGCCATATATGACAAACTATCAGCCAATATCATACTAAAGGGTAAAAAATTGAAAGTTTTTCCTCTAAAATCAGGAACAAGACAAGACTGCCTATGCTCTCCACTCATTCAACATAGTACTCAAAGTCCTAGTCATAACAATCAGGGAAGAAAAAGAAATAGAAAGCATCTATATTGGGAAGAAATATAAAGGTATCACTTTTCACAGATGACGTGATCCAGTATATAAAAAACCCCAAAGCCTCCACCAAAAAACCATTAGAAGCAATAAACAAATACAGTAAAGTCAAAGGATACAAAATCAATTTACAAAAGCCTACTGCTTTCAGAAAATAAACTGAAATAAAATTCCTTCTACAATAACAACAAAAAGATAGTAAAATACCAAGATTTTAACAAAATATATAAAGAATCTATATACTGAAAACTACAAAGCATTATTAAAAAAAATTGAAAAAGATACAATAAAATGGAAAAATATTCCATGTTCATGGACTGGAAGAATCAACATAGTTAAAATGGCCATATTACCCAAAGCAATATACAGATTTAATTAAATCCCCACTAAAATCTCTATGTCATTTTTTAAAGAACAGAACAAAAAATAAATCACGAGATTTGTATGGAACCATAAAAGACCCCAAAATAATCCTGTGGAAAGTAACACTGAGGAAAATGAAACCAGCAATATCACATTACCTGACTTCAAATTATACTATAAAGCCATGATAATCAAAATAGCATAGTATTGGCAGAAAAACAGACATACGGACCAAAGGAACAGAATCGAGAGCCCAAAAATAAAACCACATATATATGAACAAATAATCTTTGACAAAGGAGCCCAAAACACACAATGGAGAAAAGAAAGCCTCTTCAGTAAATGGTGCAGGGAAAATTGGAAAACTACATGCAAAAGAATGAAATGACTAGTTTGTTCCTTTGCACTAAAATTAATTCAAAATGTATCCAAGATCTAAATACAAGATCTGAAACAATAAATCACCTAGAAGGAAACATAGGTACTAAACATATAGACCTTGGCTGTAGAGAACATTTTATGAATTTGACCCCAAAGGCAAGGAAAGTAAAGGCAAAAATAAATGAATGGGACTATATCAAACTAAAAAGCTCCTGCACAGCAAAGAAACTGACAACAAAAGAAAAAGGCAGCCAACCAAATGGAAGATGATATTCATAAACAACAGCTCTGGAAGGAGTTAATATCCAAAATATATAAAGAACTCATAAAGCTCATAAAAAACAAGCAAATTATCCAATTAAAACTGAGGAGAGGACCTGGACACTTCTCCCAAGAGGACATACAATAGGTCAACAGCTATATGAAAACATACTCAGCTTCACTAGCTATTAGAGAAAGGCAAATCAAAACTACAATGAAATACCACCTCATACCTATTAGATCAGCTATTATCAATAAGACTGGTAATAACAAGTGTTAGAGAGGCTATGGGAAAAAAAAGAACTCTCATTCACTGCTGGTGGAAACATAAACTGGTACAGCCATTATGGAAGACAGTATGGTGGTTCCTCAAAAAATTAAGAATAGGCCTGACCAGGCAGTGGTGCAGTGGATAGAGCATAAAACTGGGATGCAGAGGACCCAGGCTCGAAACCCTGAGGTCGCTGGCTTGAGCCAAGGCTCATTCAGCTTGAGCAAGGGCTCACCAGCTTGAGCACAGGGTAGCTGGCTTGAGCGTAGGATCATAGACATGACCCCATGGTTGCTAGCTTGAGGCTAAAGGTCGCTGGCTTGAGCAAGGGGTCACTCACTCTGCTGTAGCCCCTCAGTCAAGGCACATATGAAAAAGCAATCAGTAAACAATTAAGGAGCCACAACAAAGAATTGATGCTTCTCCTCTCTCCCTTCCTGTCTATCTGTCCCTATTTGTCCCTCTCTCTGACTCCCTGTCTCTGTCAAAAAAATTAAAAAATATATAAAGAATAGAACTACTATATGACCCAGCAATCCCTTTACTGGGTATCTACTAAAAAAACAAAAATATTGGCCTGACCAGGCGGCGGTGCAGTGGATAGAGTGTCGGACTGGGATGCGGAGGACCCAGGTTCGAGACCCCAAGGTCGCCAGCTTGAGCCCATCTGGCTTGAGCAAAAGCTCACCAGCTTGGACCCAAGTTCACTGGCTCCAGCAAGGGGTTGCTCGGTCTGCTGAAAGCCTGCGGTCAAGGCACATATGAGAAAGCAATCAATGAACAACTAAAGTGTCGCAACGGCAATGAAAAACTAATGATTGATGCTTCTCATCTCTCTCCATTCCTGTCTGTCTGTCCCTGTCTATCCGCCTTTCTGACTCTCTCTCTGTCCCTGTAAAAACAAACAAACAAACAATAAAAAAACATTGGTATGCAAAGACACATTTACTCCCATGTTCATCACACCATTACTCATGATGGCCAAGACATAGAAAAACCAAAGTGTCCCACAATAGAGGACTGGATTAAGAAGATGTGGTACATATATACAATGGAATACTACTCAGCCATAAGAAATGATGACACAGTGTCATTTACAACAATATAAATGGACCTTGAGAACATTATACTGAGTGAAATTAGAAAAAGCTAAGAACTATATGACTTCACACACAGGTGGGATATAAAACTAAGACTCATGGACATAAATAAAAGTGAAGTGGATGCCAGAGGGAAGGTGTGGTGAGGAGGGGAGTAAAGAGGAACAAATACAGTGACAAAAATTGATCTAACTTTGGGTGATGGGCACACAATGTAATGAACAGTTCAAATGCTATAGAGCAGGGGTAGTCAACCTTTTTATACCTACCGCCCACTTTTGTATCTCTGTTAGTAGTAAAATTTTATAACTGCCCACCAGTTCCACAGTAATAGTGATTTAAAAAGTAGGGAAGTAAGTTTACTTTATAAAATTTATAAAGCAGAGTTACAGCAAGTTAAAGCATATAATAATAATTATTTACCAAGAAATTTATGTTGAATTTTCCCTAAGTTTGGCAGCATAAATCTTTATGAAACAACTTACTATAGTTAAATCTATGTAATCGCGGTGCAAATGGGTTGCTCCGCTACTGCCCACCATGAAAGCTGAAACGTCCACTAGTGGGCAGTAGGGACCAGGTTGACTACCACTGCTATAGAGAATGTTCACCTGAAACCTATGTATGCTTATTAATCAATGTCACCCCATTAAATTTAATTTCTAAATAAAAAAATAAATAAAAACTTAAAATACGGTTACAGATCAGGATAACAATCAGAATTATAAATGAAAGTAAGTCAAAACCTTGTAAACGCTTGGAGATTTTCACAGAATTTCCATAACATCTACTTATATATAATATCAATACTTATACACAATAAAAATATGTGTATGCCAAAAAAATTTCTCTCGGTAATCAAGGGTAAAATGTAATATAACTTCAAAATGTGTGGTTTTTCCACAATCCCACCCCCCAAAAATTATGAGGATGTTAAGTACAGTAAATGTATAATCAGCAAACCCTAATGTGTAATTTTAAAATTAAGAAATTGACTGAAACCACATTACCATATGTGTTTAAATAATGAAAAAGGGACAATCCTAAAGTCCTAATACCCCTACGATTCTCTAGCTAAGTACAAGAACAGAGGAGCATACACAAAGTTGAGATTCCACTTACTTGTCTATATACCCAAAATCTAAACTGCTGAAAACAAATCTTTCACAGTTTTTCTTAATTGTTAATTAGATATTTTCACATTGCACTGTATGTTCTGCAATAAAGAGTACAAAAGAATGAATTAACATGTTGAAATGTAGATATGTCAAAATGATGCCAATTAGTATGATAGTGTCAGCTTTATCTAAGATTCAAAAGATAATTTGTAAGTTGAGCTTTTAAGAATCCACAGTCTTTTAAATGAATGCCTTAATAGTTCAGTTTATTTCTTGGGGGACTTAAAAATCAGCTTGTCAACACACAAAGTATTCTTTTCAAGCTTTCCAGGATTCAGTAGCTCATCTTTACCAGAAAGCTTATGTAATGGCAAGCCAATTTGCAAACATCAAATTTAAGCTTACAGCTTCAGTAAAACAAAAAGAAAGAAATTAAAGTTCACTTCAAGTATTTATGTTGGCACAGACTGAACAGTCTACTTAAGAAAAGACTAGCACTGAGAGCTCCATTCTGCACTCACTCATGTGCTGCTTGCACCAGTTCTCATGTTAGTTTAATCAAGAAATAGACAGAATGAGTCTATTGTTTAAAGTATGCAAATTCATTACTCCTCTGTGAAAGTCTGACATCTTAGCTCATGTCACATATCTGCAAACTAAGTATAAATTCCACTAAAAGGACAAAAAACAATAAAATACTAAAATAACTTAGCTTTTAATTTTCTATTTTCATGAAACAAGAAAACAACTAAGTCGGTGCTTATAGTACAAAACTGTTAGGATCAATTTTATCACCACTATGATCTTCATGTTTCCTTCAAAATGTTAAGATGAATCCTTGTTAGCTTATGAATAATTATCCAGAATTTAACATTGTAATTGACTTCAACAACTAAAATACAAACAAACGCCCTTAAATAGCAATGCCTATAACTTAACTTTTAATGACAAGAAAACACATACTTCTATTATGTGTATAGATAATCCAATAAATACTCTTCAGTAAAGACATTTTGTTCTAGATCCATGAAAATAAAAAGCCCAATGAGAAACAAAAAGAAGTTATTCAATTTTATATTCATTATAAGTAGAATAAATTTTTATAAACTAATTTCACTTAAAACATTTTTCAAGAAAAGTTACTAGTTTCAATTTTTCATTTTTTGATCATAGCACTTTCTTTCTTATTCTTAAAGCTTTATATTAGATAGCTTTATGAGAAAATATTATAACAATAATAGCAAATATTAAAGATTTACTCCAAAAAATTACTCTGTCCTACTGATAGCACTGAAGGCTGGGGAAAGAAACCAATGTTTTGGGGGTTTTTTAAACACTTTAATACAATGTGACAAAAATGATTAGAGAAAATAATTTTCATATCTTCTGACACATATAATATACTTTCTATTCAAATACTCCCATAGATTCATATATTTAATATAAAGAGACAATAGTGATGAGCTAACTTTTGATCACTATTCTGTGCCAGGCATTGTGTTAAATGCATTATTACGCTTACAGCAATTTTGTAATTGAGCGATTACTCACAGCAATTGCTAACCCTATTTTACACATGGGTGGGGGGTGAGACACAAAGAGGTTAAGCAACTAACTCAAACTCACACAGTTGGTGACAGAGTTTGAATTCAAACCCAGGCAGTAGCTCCACATCTGATTCCAAACTTACTACAGTACACTGAGTACACAGTAAAATGCCTAGCTTCTGTTTAGTACCCAGCAGGTACTAAATACTAAATAAAAGCATGTCTTTCATATTATTTATCTCTTTTTTACTCACTCTGTGATAATTCTGGATTTCCTTTCAGATTCATCATCTTTGGAATTGATGGGCCGTACACATCCACATCTAACAAACCAATCGCCTTTGACTATAAGAAAACAGAATTAAGTTTGACTATAAAAAAATTTGAAAAACATTGCAAATTCAAAACCTAAACCTTCAAAGCAACAGTAAGGTAAAAGAGCAAAACTGCTTAGGGTAAATACTTTTCATTGGATTACTGGAGAACTGACCAGAGAAATCCACTGCATACACATTGTAGTTCAAATTTCTCATACAGTCTCAAACAGACTAAAACTTTTTTCTTTATGGAACACTTCACAAATTTGCATGTCATCCTTGCACAGGGGGCATGATAATCTTCTCTGTTCAGTTCTAATTTCAGTGTATGTGCTGCCAAAGCGAGCACCAGACTAAGATTTTTTGATCTAAGAACAAATTACATGCACACAATGTTAAAATAATGGGATAAACAGGTAACAATATCCCAGGAAGATGTAGCATTGACTTTTGGAAAGGTCATCTAACTTATCAAAGAATACAAAAATTTTTAATAAGTCAGAGAAACAATATCATATTTAAAGCAAGCAAGAAATTCTGAATCAGATTTGGCATGGAAATGCTAAGGTTATTGGCAGACATCATAGAGACAACCTCCTAGTGCAGTGATGGGCAATCTTTTGAGCTTTGTGTGTCAAAATTCACCAAAAACGAGCATAACTCGGGTGGTGTGTCACTCCGAGAAAAACGGCCTAAGCGGAAGTCCCAGAACTAGACGCTCTGTGCTGGAGTTCTGTTGTTTCGGCCTACAGACTTCCGGCACAGAGTGTCTACACTACAGCAAATGTTTTATCCTTGGCTACTACTATACCTGGCTGTGCAGGAGGCGAGGATGAAACGTCCTTCTCGGCATGCGGCCCCATACTTCTCTGGTATGCAGCCGCGTGTCATAGAAAATGGCTACGCATGTCAGTGCTGACATGTGTGTCATAGGTTCGCCATCACGGTCCTAGTGCAAGTCACAGTTAAGCAACCAGGTCGTCTGGAGATTCATAAACTAAACTGGTTTTTGGTGAGCCACACAGCTGCCCACGGGCAGAATATCCTGAGTGTTCCCTTCACTAGCTGCCTATTCACTAGCTATTCAGCTTAGCCAAAGAAAGGAAAACAAAATTCACTATTCCCAAATGTCTTTTTTTTTCCTTCTCCCCCCTCCTCTTTCTCTTTGATAAATTAAATCAATCTGTTATTGGTTTTTCTCATATACAAGCAAACAGCATACTAATACTAAGCATATGCCTTTGAGTTACGTTTCACCAAGACTTACACTCTCCTCCCTCCCTCCATGTAGCCTGGAAAGACTAAACTCTTAATCTCTCAAAAAAATTTTTTTTAACTAAACAATCCTCATCTTCCATGTTATCTACCTATTTCCAGACACAAAATTACTTCTTAAACTTGCTGTTTGGTTCCTATAAATACACAAAATAAGATACAGTCAATATTTATGTCCCTAACTTTATACTGACTCAAATGCAGTACTAAGAAAACCATTTAACGTCCCTCCCTGTATGACTCACAGAGACTAAAAGACTAGGGATTAATATCTACCTCTATCAAAATCTCAGCTTATTGTAAAATAAATAAGAAAACAGGAAGGGCACTTACCTTTAATAGAATGGTAGTATAAAAAATTTAGGTTTCATTAATTTAACTATTAGCTTTAAAAATGTAAGAACATTCCCTGACCAGGCAGTGGCACAATGGATAGAGTGTCCAAGAAGCTATCTGAGTAAAAATTTACCTTCTCATTCGTAATTGGCTAATTTTTTAAAATAATAAAGAGCTCACTTTACAGGCTATTTCACTGGAACTAAGTTAGCATGTCTTGCTTTGATTTTACATATCATGAATGAAATAGGTGTCCATTAAATAGAAACACCAAAGCCTATATTAATCAATACATATTATACTTTGAATTGACATAGCTACTGAACCAGTAAAATTACCACAGCTACAAAAATTAGTATATTCATATTTTCAAGTCTGGAATTCAATAATGTTTTAAAGATACCAAATAAATCTCATTTGCTTTCATAATTTACTCCATTTTAATAATTTACTCTATTTTAAATAGGCTCCTATTTTAAGTGTATAAATAGCCTTTCAATTTAAATTTTCAGACAGATATACTGTAGGAAAATAAGTTAGCAAGGTAGTGGCTATAAATAAATATATGCAACTGGTTGTCAAATCAGCTAAGTTTTATGAATCCTTTCCACTTCATTCCTCCTAAGATAATTAATTTTGTAAAGAAAGGATTAGGATTTTCCTTATCTTTAATTTCAACCAGGCTCAAAAGAATAATCTTTATAAAAGCCTCACCAAATACTTAACAGATAAAGAAAATGATTATGAGCAAAAATAACTATGAACTTTCTATTGTAAAGTATGATTGCCATCTTTAATGTCACCATAAAATTTAACCTAACACATTGGAACCTAATATTACACTCTTTGTCTCTGTCTCTCCTGTAGTACGTACTCAAAGTCTAGCAGGTGACATAGAACAAGACAGAGTAAACCGCAAGATTCTATTTAGATTTCAGGGTTTGTTTCCTTATTATTCATAATAAACCGTGAAAACTATAAAAGGTGGCAGAATTATTCAGAGTGATTATACTGTTTCATTACTACTACCTGAAAGCTGCAATTTGATATCCTGCAAATTCTTTTTTGTGTGTTTTGATATTACTTTGTTCTTCTAACAGAATTTATACTAAAAAAGATTTTAATTTATTTTATTTTTATTTTATTCATTTTAGAGAGGAGACAAAGAGTGAGAGAGAGAGAGAGAAAGCGGTGAGGAGCTGGAAGCATCAACTCCCATATGTGCCTTGACGGGACCAGTGCAGGGTTTTGAACTGGCGACCTCAGTGTTCCCAGGTCGACACTTTATCCACTGTGCCACCACAGGTCAGGCTCCTAAAAAAGATTTTAAAGCTTCATGACTTGTTCCTTTTATCTATGTATCTGCTAATAGAATCCATCAAAACACCTCTCAGAGTGGTGCACCATATTATTTGTAAGTTAACAATAATTTAGAACTAAGACCTAGCTAAAGGTTGTCCTTTCCTTATAAGTATCCAGTTAAGAATCCCATGATGCTCTGCACATTATATTCCATTTAAAATAGATAGATAGATAGATAGATAGATAGATAGATAGATAGATAGATAGAGATAGAGATAGATAGATATTTACTTATTTATATATATATAATCCTGGACTAGCAATTGAGATTTGCTCAATTTAGAGTTGGGTCAAGCCTTGTCTTTCTTCTCTTTCTGCCCAGCTTTAAATCAAGCTTCTGTTCAGAATTTCAATCTCTTAGTAGATAACAATATGTTTCTTAATTGTATTAAATAAAGATTAATATGAATCCTATTGTCAGAAGAACTAATTGTTAGACAAGGCAATAAAAAAATAATTTCCTACTCTCTATCAAAGCACTATCTAAACCTTCAAGTTCAGTCAAGAAAGAGGAGGAACAAGGGCACATAAAGAAAAACGTCACCTGGCTGGATGGAGCACAAACAGAGATGAGCTCATAAACACTACAGATGAATCTAAAATGGCAAACTAATTGGTTGTAAAAGAGCTGAAAAAGCAGAAATGAAAGGGAAATAAAAGATTTCAAATTAAAGACTATTTTGAAACAGAAAGGAACCTATAAGATCATCTTAGTGTTCCAATGAAGAAGAAACAGGCCCAGAGGTAATGTCACAGCTGAGCGTAGGATCCACATCTCCCCCCAACATACAAAGCCTAACCAGTAGGAGTCACTGGCCACGCCCCATTATCCCTTTCAACTCATCCCCTTCAGTGTTCGCCCTCTTCTCTCTACTCCAGACACACTGCCCCTGCAATGTCTTTCACACACCAGACAAACACCTGCCTTAGGACTTTTGTACTTGCTATTCTCTTGGCCAAAAATTCTGTTCCCCAGATACCCTGGTTCTGTCATTTTCTTCAAGTTTCATTCAAACATCACCATGCAGTGAAGCCTTCACTGGCCATCCCACCTGAAATTGTAACTCCCTCATCATTAAACTAGGAGGTATTTCATATTTCCCTTCCTGCTTTTCCTTTCATCTTTGCACCTATATCAATATTTAACCTACTATATATTCACTTATTTATTTTTTATATCTCCCCCACTATAACATTGTCTATTACAGTAAAAATTTTTGTATGTTTTGTTCACTACTGTACATAGACCCCAGAACAGTAGGAAGTAATGGAGCTACTCTGTTCCATCCCAAGAAATTCTGATCCAATAGGTCTGGGTTGGGGTCCAACACACTGCATTCGAACCTCTCTAGGATATAAGGTAAACTGCATTTGTACCACTCTAGGGTATAAGATAACTACAATGTGAAATACAATAATATAGATAATACAGAAAAGAGAGAACAAAAATTTGCTATAGGGGCCCAAGTCTTGGAGCTAGCAAGATCATGGTAATAATCTATAATAATCAACAGTAACATTGAAGAGGTGTAGGGTTTTTTTAATTCCAAAATAAAGAGTTAACATTTTTCCATATGGTTGGTTAGTGCAGTCAGAATGACTTGGTTGAAATATAAGTCAGATCATGTCTGTTCAAAACCCCTTTGTTGTCACCCCTCTATCATTTCACTCATTTAAAAGCTCAAGTCCTTACAACAATTCCCCAGACCCCACATAATCTATCTAGTTCTCACACCACTGCTTCCCAACCCTGTTCATCTTCATTCAGCACCTAAAACTTCAGTCCACTTCAGCACCTAAGACTTCAGTGCACTTCTTACTCCAGAAGTCAAAGTGGCCTTTTTATTATTCCTTGCATAGTAAGCTAGACATGCCCCCACCCATTCACCTTTGAGCTGTCTGTTCCTTTTGCGTAACATAATCTTCCCTCGGGTAGTCACACCCACACTTCATCTGCTTCAAGTCTCTGCTCAAATGTCATCTTTTCAGTGGGGCCTACCCTATTCTAAATTGAAAACATACTCTCAACATTCAAACACTTCCCCTTCCCTTACCCCAGACTACTTTTTTTTTCTTTTTTAGAGAGAGAGAGCAAGAAACAGGAGCTGTAAGCAGAGGAGAGAGATGAGAAGCACCAACTCGTAGTTGCTTCACTTTAGCTGTTCACTGATTACTTCTTATACATGCCTTGGCCTGGGGGCTCAAGCAAAACCAGTGACCCCTTGTTCAAGCCAAAGAACTCTGGGCTCTAGCCAGCAACCTTGGGATCATGTCAATGATCCTGTGCTCACTCAGCAACCGGGGGCTCTGCTCAAGACAGCACAACCATAGGGTTTTGAACCAGGGACCTCAGTGTTCCAAATCAACACTGTATCCACTGTGCTACCACCAGTCAGGCCCGAGACTACTTTTATCACTTTCTAATATACTATGTCAATTACTTAATTGTGATGTTTACTATTTATTCGTTGTAAACTCTAAAAAGGTTGGGATATCCCCAAACACCAAAGCAGTGCTAACAGTGAGCATTAAATAAATATTTCCTGAATAAATAAATGGATGAATAAATGAGCAAAGCCTCCATTTGTTCCTCTGTAGAGTATCAGGATTGGTTACCATATGAACCTTAAGGTCCCTCTTAAACTTTACCATTGTATGATTTATTTATTTATTTTTTTAAACTTTATTTTTTTCCAAGGACAGAGAGAGTGATAGATAGGGACAGACAGACAGGAACGGAGAGAGGCGAGAAGCATCAATCATTAGTTTCTCGTTGCCCTTGCGACACCATAGTTGTTCATTGATTGCTTTCTCACATGTGCCTTGCCTGCGGGCCTTCAGCAGATCAAGCAACCCATTGCTGGAGCCAGTGACCTTGGTTCCAAGGTGAGAAGCTTTTTTTGCTCAAGCCAGATGGGCTCACGCTCAAGCTGGCGACCTCAGGGTCTCAAACACAGGTCTTCTGCATCCCAGTCCGATGCTCTATCCACTGCGCCACCACCTGGTCAGGCCCATTGTATGATTTTATGAAATTCTACTTCTAACATTTTCAGTTATAAGATTCAAAATTAGATAATGTACATAAGAATAAAAATATTCTAGCATTAAAGAGTCATAAATTTCCCTGTAGTCTATTCCTAACCACCACTTTTCCCCAAGAAAAATGGAACTTTATAAAGAAAATCTAATATAAGAAATGGCTATACTGACCTGTGGTGGCGCAGTGGATAAAGCGTCGACCTGGGAACACTGAGGTCGCCAGTTCAAAACCCTGCACTGGTCTGGTCAAGGCACATATGGGAGTTGATGCTTCCAGCTCCTCCCCCCTTTCTCTCTTTCTCTCTCTTTCTCTCTCTCTCTCTCTCACTTTGTGTCTCCTCTCTAAAAAAAATGAATAAAAATAAAATAAAATAAATAGGTACTCTATTTAAAAAAAAAAAAAGAAAGAAATGGCTATAGCAGGCTGCATTTAAAAAATATATATGAGTACACTACCTAAATCTTTGGAAACTAATCCACAACATAATATGAAAAAGCTCATTAAAAAGAGGGCAATACTTAAACCTTAAACCTGCTCACTAGCAAGATTAGGTTCAATAGGGTTTCAAACATAAAAAGGCTGCATGGCAGTTTTGTTCTGCATTTGTTTTTTCCCTTTCCAAAGTAGGATGAACAGGACAAGAATCAATTCCCTAAAGTCTCACATTTTCATCTACTAATTAAAAGGGAAAGTTAACATCAAACATTAAGAAAATAAAAACCTTAAACTTGCCCTGTATAACTAAAGAAGTATTAATGCCCTTGGTACGCAAAGTTTGCAAAATCAGAGAAGAAAAACTAGAAAGCCTCTATCACCACGATACTGCATCAAATGCAGAAAAGGGTACTTATAGACAATTAACCCCAAAAATAAAGCCATCTATTTGAGACATTAACCAGCTTTTTTTGGCCAAACCTAGAAGCATAACAAAACAAGAACATTTCCCAAGCCAGATAATACAGCTGTAAAAGCACTGAAAACCAACACCAATTCCTTCAGAATGTCCTCAACTAAACTGCAGTATGGGGAAGAGCATTTACAATTCTGATAGCTACTCTTACCAATAAAAGCAGTGCAGCAATCAGAGAAATCGGATGTGAAAAGAGTACTTGAATCACACTTCAGATTCAAAATCAAAGGAGCCAAGCAACTTGTTTTGAAACCTATGCCTTCATACGCCCTCTGCTCTTGTCCTCTCGGTGACCCTCCCAACACTGCCCTGCTGAGGATTAAGGGCCCTTTTCATTCCTTTAAGAGATGTGCTGGGGGAAATAATTTACTGAGAAAAAGAAATTCAGAGAGAGAAAATGAATTGGTGAGAGCCAAGTTAGGGATGGGGTGAGGGGAGAGAATAATTTAAAAAACTATTCTGTGAGAAAGATCTGGATAACTTATTGACAAAATTAGATTATAAAATTCAAAGGATATGCAATAGTTTTGCCACCAATATGTTATAAATAAAATAAAACTAAGGAAGAATATACTAAATGTAAAAGTAGGGTAACTGTTCTCTTTCTAACTCATAATCAAATTCAGCAGCTTCCATGAACAAAGTGAGAGAATGAATTACTGGCAGCAAGCTGCACTTTATCAAAAGAAATTTAAAAGGTAGGCTGAAGGGTACTGAGGAGAAAACACCCAGCCAATAGCTTCTTTAGAGCTATTCAAAACAAAACTGCTACTGCTTCTAATTGGAAATCTTAAAGCATGATGCACATTATGCTTTCTACCTAAAACCATACAGAAAGTAAAGAGGGGGGTTATTTAACTATCAAAATATTATCTTAAAAAACAGTATTTTCATTTTATCATGCTGGCTAAGCGTGGTGCGTGTGTCTGTGTGCACATGAAGGAGGAGGAAGAGGAAGTAAGGAGAAGGTCCTAATAGAATGCAGACTTTAGAATGTCTTAGAGCACACTTCCATCCCTCTGTTACACAATTTAAAAAAGAAAACACTGTATTATCTTTCACTTTACTCACTTTACTATTTGACATTAAACTTCTTATCCAGTACACAGAATTATTCTTATAAAAGACGCCACACGGTTGACACACATATCTCAAATCCATTAATAGTACTAACAAACATTAGTGGTTATCTATTAACAAATATAACTATATTTTCTTGAGAAATGTATGAACCTTAAGTATTTATATAATATACTTAATCACAGACGGTATCCAGATCATGACTGAAATTTTATAAAAAGTGTACTATATTTAAATATATACATAAGTATACAACAAATTAAAATTAAAGTTCAAAAACTATTTGAAAATCCCACAAGGTACCCATAGATCATCATGTACAAAATGATATTATAAAAATAAACCTAAACTCATGTAAATTATATATATGTAAATAATTTCAATTAAATAGCGACTGAAATATACATTGTAATTTTAAATAACTCAGTCACTGCTTGATGTGATATTTTAAACTTAGGATCAATAACAGATTTTTTTCAAAATAGTAATGCCATAAAGTTCAAAAACAGTTTATTAATTTTATTGCCTGGTAACAAATTTTTTTGATAAATGAAAATCAATGTTACTTAAGACCATATGAATCACATAAGTGATAGCCTTTGGGGGATTTTTTTAAAAAATAGCACATTAGACCTGGCCAGACGGCTCAGTTGGTTAGAGCATCATCCCAAAGCACAGAGGCTGTGAGTTCGATCCCCAGTCAGGGCACATCCGGAACAGATTGATGTTGTAGTCGCTCTCTCTCTCTCTCTCTCTCTCTCTCCATTCCTCTCTCACTAAAATCAATGAAGTAAAAAAGATAAATAAAAAATTAAAATAGGGGCAACATGGCGATGGAGTAGGCAGACGTACCAACTTCCAGCTCCCAGAACCAAAGTGGATTATAACTTGATTTTAAGAACCATCATCTGGATAAACCAACGTTGAACTGAACTCAGAGGACTCTTCAACCAGGAACACTGAAGAAGCAACACTGAGACTGGTAGAAAAAGCAAAAACGCGGAAAGGGCTGCCCAGCTCCCCGGAGCGAAGGGCAGCCCAGAGAGACTCCTGTGGCAGAAAGAGTGGCTAGCGGAAGGATAGGGACCCGGGTCACAGGAACAAAGCCCAGCCTAGAGGCCCAGAGCCTAGAAGAGGTGTATGGACAGTATTTAACTGTGAAACAGGTTAGGATACTGTTTGTGAGAAAGGAACAGTTGTCTCAGACCCAGGATTCCTCTTAAAGGGACGGCGCAGAAAACCTCTCTCAAAACCACTCACCCGGGACTCTGGGAGACAGGGAGAGAGGAGAGGCCTGGAGCAGCGGGAAGAGAGTGCGGTCTGGAAGGCACAGGGAGAAAAGCTTTGAGGGACAGCCACCCTAAACCCTGGGCTGAGTTACTCCACAAAACTGAAACAATATTTCCCCTGGAACCAGCAAGGGGAAGCAGGACAGCAGCCAAAGAGGCTCCCCTGCAGCAATGAGAGCACAGTCGATTAAAAGGAAGGAGCTTTCAGGACTACAGTATTGAGTATTAGGGTCTGAACTGCAGCGCCCCCACCCACACTGCTGAGGGCTTCCTGGGGGCGGGCGGTGGCCCGAAGTGCGGTTCATTCGGCGGGGGCAGAAGCCGAACCAGTTGGCGTGAGATCAGTCTACCCCACCGGGGGAAGGGGAAGCACGAAAGTGGTCCAGAGGCTGTGGGCCCACCTACAATGCCACATGTGGGGGAAAAGCAGGAGCCTGGAATGGCCAGATATCTGCCGCTGGGCAGGGGCGAGCAGGAGAGCAGGCTCACCTGGCCTCCAAGGCTTAAAGCCCTGCATGAACCAGCTTTGCTTGGGAGGTGGGGCAGAAGCCCAGGCTCGCAGTTGAGACGCAGCAGCAGCACGAATGAGGTGGCAAGGTTGGCTGGGGCGGGGCTGACCCTGGCTCACAGCGGAGTGCATAGCAGCAGCCCCTCCCAGCCGAGGAGCCCAGGTAGGAAAGGGGCAGGGTGGAAGCACGGCTCACGGCTGAGCACGTAGCAGCATCCTCTCCCAGCCAAGGAGTCGAGGTTGGCGGGGGCAGGACAGAAGCGTGGCTTGCACTGACGCGCAACAGAAGCCCCTTTGGGCCAGAGGAACCGGCAGACAGGGACCGGCAGCTGAGCAACAGTGCTCACCCTTACCCTTGGTGCGCAACCCCACCAATGGGAGGTGCGAAGGCCGAGACTAGCTGAGGATTATAGAGCCGAGCATGAGAACACAGCGCCTCCTGCAGTGGAGAGGCAAAAACCACAGCAACCGCAGCAGCCAGCGCCGGCAACACTCATACACAACTGCCTTAGGCAATGGCAGAGGGGGTGGCAGGCCAGCAGACAGACCACACCTAGGGAACATAGAGGCAAAACCCACTAAATTCTGGTAGCCAAACCCTTCTTACACAGAGACAAAATGGGCAGGCAGAGAAATGCAACAAAAATGAATCAAGAGAAAACCCAAAAGAAAGACCTGAATGAATCAGATATAACCAAACTACCTGATGCAGAGTTTAAAACAGTGGTTCTTAACCTGGGTAGTATCAAACCCTAGGGGTTTGATGAGTCGGTCTCAGGGGTTCGAAAAAGCCTCTGCTGCGAAGGCCAGAATAAAGTAATACCGTAATTTGTTGTGAGTTCATGCACTTTGCTGGTTTTGTTCTTTGAGCAAGGTGATGTTCATACACGGCTCATTTTGTGCACTAGTAAAAAACCATATACCTATATCTTGAATTTGGAAAAAAAAAATCATATTTTACTTATCACTACAGAAGGTTTCGGTGAATGAACATATGAAACTGGTGGGTTCGGTATCTCATAAAAGGTTAAGAACCACTGGTTTAAAATAATGATAGTTAGGATGTTCAAAGAGCTTAGAACAACAATGAATAGTCATTACAAACACTTAAATAAAGAGATAGCAAGTATAAAAAAGGAAATTGAAATAATAAAAAAGAATCAGACAGAAATGAAAAATACAGTATCAGAACTAAAGACCAAAATGGAAGAAATTAAAAGAAGGATGGATGAAGCTGAGGATCTAATCAGCGAGTTAGAGGACAAAATAAACAAAGGCACAGAAGCAGAAGAGAAAAAAGAAAAGAGACTCAAAAAATCTGAGGAAACTCTAAGGGAACTCTGTGACAACATGGAGAGAAATAACATCCGCATCATAGGGGTTCCTGAAGAGAAGAGAAAGAACAAGGAATAGAAACTTTGTTCAAACAAATCATAGCTAAAAACTTCCTGAAATTAAAACTGGAAAACATTTTACATGTTCAAGAACCACAGAGACCTCCATTAAAAAGAAACCCGAAGAAATCTACACCAAGACACATCATAGTTAAAATACCAAAGCTAATGGATAAAGAGAAAATTTTAAAAGCTGCTAGAGAAAAAAAGGCTATCACCTACAAAGGAGCCCCCATAAGGATGAAATCCGACATCTCAACAGAAACACTTGAGGCCAGAAGGGAATGGCAAGATATATTCAAAGTAATGCAGAACAAGAACCTACAACGAAGACTACTCTATCCAGCAAGGCTAATATTTAAAATTGAAGGAGAAATAGAGCTTCCCAGACAAGAAAAACCTCAAGGAATTCAATAAAACCAAACCAATTCTGAAAGAGATACTAAGGGGCCTGTTGTGAACAGTTCAAAGGGGGGAAAGAATATAGCAAAAGAAGAATACAGCTTTAAAGAATAAAATGGCAATAAACAACTACATATCAATAATAACCTTAAATGTAAATGGATTAAATGATCCAATCTAAAGACATAGAGTAGCTGCATGAATAAAGAAACAGAACCCATACATATACTGTCTACAAGAGACACACCTTAAAACAAAAGATGCACATAGACTGAAGGTAAAAGGATGGAAAAAATATTTCATGAAAATGGAAATGAAAAATAAGCTGGGATAGCAATACTTATATCTGACACACTGGACTTTTAATGAAAGGATGTAGTAAGAGATAAAGAAGGACACCACATAATAATACAGGGAACAATTCAACAGAAAGATATAATCATTTTAAATATCTACGCACCAAACATAGGAGCCTGACATACATAAAGCAGACTCTGATAAATATAAAGGGCAAGATTAAAAGCAATACTATAATACTAGGGGATATCAATACCCCACTAACATCACTGGATAGATCCTCAAGAAAGAAAATTAATAAAGAAACAGCAGACTTAAAGGATACACTAGATCACCTTGATTTAATAGATATCTTCAGAACTTTTCACCCTAAAACAGTAGAATATACATTCTTTTCAAGCGCTCATGGTACATTCTCAAGGATAGACCACATGTTAGGACACAACAGTGGTCTCAACAAATTGAAGAAGATTGAAATCATATCAAGCATTTTCTCTAATCGCAATGGCATGAAACTAGAAATTAACCACAAAAGGAAAACTGAAAAATACTCAAACACTTGGAAACTAAATAACATGTTACTAAATAAAGAATGGATTAACAATAAGATCAAAGAATAAAACGGATTCTAGAAACAAACGATAATGAGCATACATCAACTCAAAATTTATGGGACACAGCAAAAGCAGTACTGAGTGGGAAGTTCATAGCACTAAAGGCATACCATTAGAGCTAGAAAAAGCTCAAATAAGGAATTTGACTCTGCACCTAAAAGAACTAGAAAAACAACAGCAAATGAAGCCCAGGACTTCATTTGAAAGAAGGAAATAATAAAGATCAGAGTGAAAATAAATGACATAAAGGTTAAAGAAACAATACAGAGAATCAATGAAACCAGGAGCTGGTTCTTTGAAAAGGTAAACAAGATCGATGAACCTTTAACTACACTCACCAAGGAAAAAAGAGAGAGGACTCAAATAAATAAAATTAGAAAGGAGAGTGGAGAAATAATAACTGACACAACAGAAATACAAAGGATTGTTAAGAAAATACTATGAAGAACTCTATGCCCAAAAATTAGACAACCTAGGTGAAATGGACAAATTTCTTGAATCATATAATTTTCCAAAAATCAATCTGGAAGAATCAGAACACCTAGACAGACCAGTTACAAGAAATGAGATTGAAACAGTTATCAAAAAACTACTGCCTGACCTGTGGTGGCGCAGTGGATAAAGTGTCGACCTGGGAACACTGAGGTCGCCAGTTCAAAACCCTACACTGGTCTGGTCAAGGCACATATGGGAGTTGATGCTTCCAGCTCCTCCCCCATTTCTCTCTTTGTCTCTCTCTCTCTCTCTCTCTCTCTCTCTCTCTCTCTGTCTCCTCTCTAAAATGAATAAAATAAAAATTAAAAAAATTAAAAAAAAAAAAAACTCCCAACAAAGAGAAGTCCTGGGCATGATGGCTTCACAAGTGAATTCTACCAAAAATTCAAAGAACTAATTCCTATGCTTTCAAACTATTTCAAAAAATTCAAAAGGAAGGAAGACTTCCAAACTCCTTTTATGAGGCGAGCATAATTCTGATACCAAAACCGGGCAAAGACAACACAAAGAAAGAAAATTATAGGCCTATATCCCTCATGAATTTAGATGCTAAAATTCTCAACAAAATATTAGCCAACCAGATACAGCAATATATGAAAAAAATCATACACCATGATCAAGTGGGATTTCATCTGGAGAGGCAAGGCTGGTTCAATATTCGCAAATCAATCAATGTGATTCATCACATAAACAAATGGAAGGACAAAAATCACATGATAATTTCAATAGATGCAGAAAAAGCATTTGATAAAATCCAGCATCCATTCATGATCAAAACTCTCAGTAAAGTGGGAATACAGGGAACATTCCTTAACATGACAAAGGCCATCTATGACAAACCCACAGCAAACATCATATTCAATGGGCAAAATTAAAAGCAATCCCTTAAGATCAGAAACCAAGCAGGGGTCCCCCCCTTTCATCACTCTTATTCAACATAGTTCTGGAAGTCTTAGCCACAGCAGTCAGAAAAGAAGAAGGAATAAAAGGCATCCAAATTAGAAAAGAAGAAGTAAAACTGTCACTATTTGCAGATGATATGATATTGTATGTAGAAAACCCTAAAGTCTCAGTCAAAAAACTACTGGACCTTATAAATGAATTCTGCAAGGTGGCAGGATATAAAATTAATACTCAGAAATCAAAGGCATTTTTATATGCCAACAATAAAATGTCAGGAAAAGAAATTCAGGAAACAATGCCCTTCACTATTGCAACCAAAAAAATAAAGAACCTAGGAGTAAATTTAACGAAGGAGGTTAAGGACTTGTACTCGGAAAATTATAAAACACTGATAAATGAAATCAAAGAAGACACAAACAAGTGGAAGCATATACCGTGCTCATGGCTAGGAAGAATAAACAACATTAAAATGTCTACATTACCCAAAGGAATTTATAAACTCAATGCAATAACAATTAAAATACCAATGACATACTTCAAAGATATAGAACACATATTTCAAAAATTTATATGGAACCAAAACAGAACACGAATAGCCTCAGCAATCTTAAAAATATAAAATAAAGCAGGAGGTATCACTCTTCCAGACACCAAGGTATACTACAAGGCCATTGTATTCAAGACAGCCTGGTACTGGTATAAGACTAGGCACATAGATGAATGGAACAGAACAGAGAACCCAGAAATAAACCCACACCTTTATGGACAACTTATATTTGACAAAGGAGGAAAGCTCATACAATGGAGTAAAGACAGCCTCTTTAACAAATAGTGTAGGTCAAACTGGACATCTACCTACAAAAAAATGAAACTAGACCATCAACTTACACCATTCACAAAAACAAACTCAAAATGGATAAAAGGCTTAAATGTAAGCCATGAAACCATTAGCATCTTAGAAGAAAACATAGGCAGCAAGCTCTCCGACATCTGTCACAGCAATATATTTGCCGATTTATCTCCTCGGGCAAATGAAATAAAAGGCAGGATAAACAAATAGGACTATATCAAACTGAAATGCTTTTACACAGCTAAAGACAGTAAGAACAGGAAAAAAGGACAAACCACACAATGAGAGAACATATTCGAAAATACATCTGATAAGGGGTTAATAACCAAAATTTATAAAGAACTTATAAAACTCAACACCAGGAAGAGAAACAGTCCAATCAAAAAATGGACAAAAGCAATGAATAGAAATTTCTCCAAAGAGGACATACAGATGGCCAACAGGCATATGAAAAAATGCTCAACGTCATTAATCATTAGAGAAATGCAAATTAAAACCACAATGAGATATCACCTCACACCAGTCAGAGTGGAGCTCATCTGCAAAACAACACAGAATAAGTGCTGGCAATGATGTGGAGAAAAGAGAACCCTCCTGCACTGCTGGTGTGAATGCAGACTGGTGCAGCCACTGTGGAAAACAGTATGGAGATTCCTCAAAAAATTAAAAACCAAACTGCCTTTTGACCCAGCTATCCCACTTTTAGGAATATACCCTAAGAACACCATAGCACTGTTCGAAAAGAAGAAATGCGCCCCCATGTTCGTGCAGCATTGTTCACAATAGCGAAGATCTGGAAACATCCCAAGTGTCCGTCAGAGGATGAGTGGATTAAAAAGCTTTGATACATATATACTATGGAATACTACACAGCCATAAGAAATGATGACATTGGATCATTTGTAACAACATGGATGGACCTTGATAATATTATACTGAGTGAAGTAAGTAAATCAGAAAAAACTAAGGACTATATGAGTTCATACATAGATGGGACATAAAAATGAGACTCAGAGACATGGACAAGAGTGTACTAGCTACCGGGGGGCTGGAGGGGGGGGAGGAGATGGAGCGGGGCGGCAGAGTGGAGGGGCACAAACAAAACCAGATAGAAAGTGACAGAGGACAATTTGACTTTGGGTGATGGATACGCAATATAATCAAATGTCAAAATAACCTGGAAATATTTTCTGTGAACATATGTGTCCTTATTTATCCATGTCACCCATTAAAATTAATAAAAATTTTTAAAAGGAAAATAAATAAATAAATAAAAATAGCACATTAAAGTCACAGTAGAAAGAAACAAAGAAGCACACTAGTGTGGTAGGCTGTTAGACAGGCATGAGCAGAGCAAGGACAACGGGCCAGGTACAGAAAGAATGTCAACAGACAAGGACAATAAGCCAGCTTCAGGCCCAGAAAAGAAGCAAAACCAGACAAGCCAACTCCTGATCTCAAGCTACACTGACAATGACCCCTGCCCTGCGCCAACCATTCAGTGGAGATGACAACACTGAAAGAAAATACCTGGATAGCTGATGAATACTCTATTGGGATCCTCCCCTGGGGCCTCCCCTAAAATCTCCACCCTTATAAGCTCTTAGGTTGGAGGAACCAGGCTCTCCCTCCCAGGAGCGCTCTCCCTCCCAGGAGCACACCACCCCTTACCTACACTCACCACTCCCTACCATGCCCAAGCAGTGCTACCTTACCTTTCTCTCTCCTAAGCTCCAACGGCCCCTTCTTTTGCCTCTGTAACTCATTTCCTAAAGCTTATTTCTTCTACTTCTGTGACTTTCTAAATAAAATTTCTCTTATAGTTTGAGTTTTGACCTTGAATTCTTTCCCAGCCAGAACTCAAGTACCAAGGTTGCTGAACCAATGTCTGGTCTGACTCCACCAGTCTAACACCTGGTGCCATTTCTGTTCTCATCACCACCAACATTAGGATTGGCATCACTAAATAAATGAGTGATTGTGGATAAATTACAAACATCACCAAACCTCAGTTTTCTTCCCTATAAAATTAAAATTAGGAGCCTGACCAGGCAGTGGCGCAGTGGATAGAGCGTCAGGCTGGAATGCGGAAGACCGAGGTTCGAGACCCCGAGCTCACCAGCTTGAGCGCGGGCCCATCTGGTTTGAGCAAAAGCTCACCAGCTTGGACCCAAGGTCGCTGGCTCCAGCAAGGGGTTGCTCGGTCTGCTGAAGGCCCGCGGTCAAGACACATGTGAGAAAGCAATCAATGAACAATTAAGGTGTTGCGATGGCAATGAAAAACTAATGATTGATGCTTCTCACCTCTCTCTGTTCCTGTCTGTCTGTCCTTATCTATCCCGCTCTCTGACACTCTCTCTGTACCTGTAAAAAAAAAAAAAAAAATTAAAATTAGGAAGATAACTATCTTACAGGATTTTTGTGAGGTTATAGAGAAGTGTGAATTTTTGAAACTTAAAGACTAGTTAACAGTTATATAGTACTATGTGCCAGGCACTTCCTAAACACTATACATATGTTAGCTTATGTACTCCTTATAACAAGCTTATGAGGTAGGTGTATAATAATTTTCAATGAAGAAATCAAGGCACAGAAGTGTAAGTAATAGTCCTGAAGTCTGGAAGGTGCAGGTGCAGAAACTGAGATAGGAACACAGGCAGCATGCCTTCAGAGTCCATAGGCAACTACTATAACATGCTACCTCTCTTCAATGAGACATATTAAGTCAAATTCCTAGCACAAAGTAAATACTCAGTGTTAGTGTCCTTTTCCCTTCCACCAAGATCCCTTTAAGCACTAAAACAGGAAAAATAAGCATTTATTCCTAGCAAGTAGTTATTTATCACACAAGACAACCATTCAAAATGACATTATAATTATTAATCCAAGCAACTACGTCACATAAGCTTTGAGAATAACAAAATAATCCTTAATGTGCACTTACCACTTTTATCTGATACTGTCTGAATTTTTTTTTCAAGTGACTTGCTTTATTAGGTCACAGACAAGTAGATGGGACAACTAAGCTTGGAATCCACATCTTTCCATTGTTATTTCTTTCTTTAATAACTTTTCATTTTTCAATTACAGTTGATATACAACAATATACTAGTTTCTGGGCTTTGTTTTATAAAGGCAAGAATCATGTCTAGTTTGAGGTTTTATGTAACATCACTGTGAAAACAGCCTCTACTAAATATTAAGTAACATATTTCACAAAAATTGGATTTAGGGTTTTTGGCATATTAGCCAATTTTTAAGTTACATATTTATATAGAGTACACAGAACAGACACGTCCAAAATTGTAGTTAATAAACAAAGGCTCATATGCTCAATCCTAGAAGATATTTGGCTGAGATGAAAGGAAATCAGCTACTGATTAAAATGGATACTAAGCAAGAAGAGAAATAATTTCTAGCTGTATGGACATCTGTACTTCTTTGCTGCATGGAATGCAGAGTACTTACTACAGGCTAACACACATAAAATAGCAAGTTACTAAATCCTTACTATGGATGAGTCCTTATACTGGAAACATTACATATATAGCTCTATATTTCACAGTCACTCTGTAAAGTAACTGCTTTTATAATTACACATTTTATAGATGAGGGACTTGAGCTTTGAGAGGTCAAGTGCCTTGCCCAAGTTCACAGTAAGTAAAGAGTTGGGATTCAAATTCAGGTTTGCCTGAAACCAAAGTCCACACTTTTCCTACCAAATATACCCAAACCTAGCTGGGTATCAGAGTTACCTGGGGAACTTGTTAACAAAGTTGATGGTCAAATGCCAGACCTAAAAATGTCAATTCTCAGAGATTCTGATTTATTTAACAAGCTCCCCAGGTGATTCTTATGCAGCAAGGCGGCACTGGTCTTAGGAGTATCACTTAAAACAACATCACACTACCTCCAACTGCCCCTCTATGTCAGTGTAATGATTAGAAAGTGAAATTATAGGGTCCTAGGCATCAAGTTTTCTATTCAATAAATGTTATGAATAGAGTAAGGACCCAATTCTATTTTAAATTGGGAATTATATTTTAATATATGACATCATCTATTTTTTATTCACCACCAAAACCTGAAGTCATCTTTAATTCCTCCTTGCTTTCTGTCTCTTAAATTCATCTCTTCCTGTTTATCTAGAGCACATTAGCATCTGCGGACATTACTAGTTGCTGCTCACTGAGAACCCCTACCCCCAACCCTTTTCATAGACAGAGCTCACCTCCTCCTATAAAGGTGGGAAATGTCAGATTCCTCCTGTTCCCAGCCTCCCATGCAGCTAAGTCACAGTCAAGAGATCCAATCCTACCGTATTTCCTCATGTATAAAACGCACCTTAATTTTGGGGCCCAAAATTTGAAAAAAGAAATGTATTACATAAAGTTACTGAACTCAAGTTTTACTCATCATAAAATTTATACAATTCCTCATCACTGTCAAAACTCCCATACATTAGCTTGTCCTTATCTGTGTCTGATGATGAATCACTGTCTTCAACAATGAGCACAAAAACAAGTGCGAAAAGCAGGAAATGCAAGTAAAATAATCTATAACCACTGTATAAGATGCACCCAGTATTTAGAGCCCAAATTTTTCGGAATAAAAAGGTGTTTCTTATACCTGGGGGGATATGGTAATCAGTGAACCTAGGGAGTGCCTGGTGAAAGTTTTCTTCCCTAACAACAACAACAAAAATAATAATAAGAAGAAAGCACACCTTTTTCTTTTCATTTGCAATTGAGTGAGACAGCCATCTTGTGACCATAGGATTAAGCCAAGAAATATGCAGAAATGCCAACTCAGAGACCTGTAACAGTTAGAATGCTTTATAACCAACTCTAACTTCCAGATTTCTTGTTATGTGTAATAAACCACTACTTTCAAGTCAATTTTAGTTGATAAATCAACTTTCACTCTGGCTATTGCAATAGCTTCCCTTGTCTCTAATCTGTCCTTCAACATCACTATAAATCTTACTTTTGAAAAGCACAGATTTTACCAAGAATTGTACACTAGTAGAAAACTTTCTAATGTATCCTACCATCAAAGACGAAATCAAAACTCCTTTACATATGCATCTAGTCTGTCTTCTGCTGGATTCCCACAACCCCTCTAATCACAATGTACCATACATTATAGCTATACAGACTACTTCTAATTCCAAACTCCTTATAATAAATTTCCTGCTACATAACTTTGCTCACATAATTCCTTCAACCTAGAATTATCTTATTTTCTGCTATTTTTCTACCTGCCAAATTCTACCTAGCCTTCAAATTACTGCCACTGCTTAAAACTAGAATTTCTGTCCACTCTGGTATTAACATACTGTTTATACCCACCACATTCTTCAGTTACCACATTCTGCCTAATAATATGTGTATCTCCTTACTACGTAAATAAATATGTCTACATAAAGACAGTGCTCAAGGCCACTATCAGAGCCGCCTGGACAGTGTAGGTTTGCATTATATTTGGACAGTTGGTAATGAAACAATGGAGCCAAGAACTGGTGAACCATCAGCTTTAATTCTAGCTTGCACCTGGTGGGCAAGTAAAAACACACACTAGGTTCCAAAACCCACTCATTTAGTGCTCACAAGCTACTGACTTATCCGAGTTTCCTAGAATCAAAGGTTTCTACCTCACCTGTTTCCCATCTCCTCTCTGCACAAACTCTGCACAAACTGGCTTCTTCCTTAGCACTCAGCCATCTTGGCTGCTTCTCCTCTCCTCCACGTGGCCTTAATCTACTCTCCTCTAATACTAACCTCAGGAACCAAGAGAGAGCAAGCTCCCGGCCTGCCCCACTTTATAGTGTAGAAATCCAAACCTTTAATCCAATCTACAAACAAGGAAGTCTCTGATACAAAGTCACTTATATGAGGCATAATGGGAGGATTCCTCATGAAAGTGTACCACCCCACATCATCCAATCAGTCAAGGGTGTGGGAAAAAGCTTACTCTTAAAACTTGCACGTGGGCAGGGCCATCTTTAACAAAGTGAGCATAATATATTTTTTCTGCCCAACAGGCTATTTGTCTCTCCCACAGGCTGGAGTTATTGTGAAGCTAGCACCCATGAGTAAACACACTGTCTGATATAAGATGGCCCATGGTTGTTCAATTGAATTTGTCCATAATCACTTGAACAATCTCAAATATGCTGTTTAGGACACAAAAGGAATGAAGATTGTATTTTAAAGGGAAAGAAAAACTATAACAAAAATACTTGAGGTATTTGTGAAAATTATTTTTATGGAACCTCACAACTTCTTTTTAACTTAAGATACAAAATAAAATGTTTTAACTGTTAATTGCTAATTGAGAATAAGAAAGACAATGTAAAGCCTCAGAAAATGATTCAAATACTTACTTATATATGCCAATTCATCTCTACTGTCTATGATTATAATAACTTCTTAAATTCTGTCAACCAGTAAACTGCCCAGCTTCGATCTCATTATCATTTAAACTCCTTAGGAAACATTGTTGGGAAACACAATGAGAAACCACTCCACACGCACAAGGATGACTATAATTAAAAAGACAAGAAAAGGCCTTGGCATGTAGCTTAGTTGGTTAGAGCATCATCTGGTACGCTAAGGTTGCGGGTTTGATCCCGGTCAGGGCATATACAAGAATAAACCAGTGGATGCATAAAAAAGTGAAACAACAAACTGAAGTTTCTCTTTCTCTCTAAAAAGTTAATGAAAGAACCCTGGCCAGATAGACCAGTTGGTTAGAGCACTGTCCCAAAGCACAGAGGTTGCTGTTTCGATCCATGGTCAGGTCACATACAGGAGCAGATTGCTGTTCCTATCTCTGTTTCTCTCTCTCCCTTCCTCTCTCTCTAAAATCAATAAAATAAATATTTTTAAAAATCAATAAAAGAACATTTTTAATGTTTATTTTATTGATTTTAGAAAAAGAGGAAGGGAGAGAGAGAAGGACAGGAACATTGATCTCTTTCTGTATGTACCCTGACCAGGTATCCAAACCACAACCTTTGCATTTCAGGACAATGTTCTAACCACACAAGTTATCCAACCAGGGCTAAAAATCAATGAAATTTTTTAAATATAAAACACAGAAGAAAAGTATTGGCAAGTGTTGGGCAGATAAAATATATTATGCTCACTTTGTTAAAGATGGCGCTGCCCACATGGAAGCCCTTCCTGCTTGGGAGGGCGTCGTGATATTAATGTGTGTTGGGGGACAGCCTGTAAGCAGGCCAGGTTGTTATAGCCTAAGGCTTAGTATTAAGAGTAAGCTTTTCTCCACACCCTTGACTGATTGGATGATGTGGGGTGGCGCACTCTTATGAGGAATCCTCCCATTATGCCTCATATAAGTGACTTTGTATCAGAGACTTCCTTGTTTGTAGATTGGATTAAAGGTTTGGATTTCTACATTATAAAGTGGGGCAGACCAGGAGCTTGCTCTCTCTTGGTTCCTGAAGTTAATATTAGAAAGGAGAGCAGAGAAAGGCTACGTGGAGGAGGCCAGGAGAAGCAGCCAAGATGGCTGAGTGCTGAGGGAGAAGCCAGTTTGTGCAGAGTTTGTGTAAAGAGAAGGAGATGGGGAACAGAGGTAAATAAGACGGGTGAGCTAGAAACCTTTGATTCTAGGAAATTCGGATAAGTCAGTAGCTTTGTGAGCACTGAATGAGTGGGTTTTGGAGCCCAGTGTGTGTTTTTACTTGCCCGCCGGGTGCAAGCTAGGATTAAAGCTGATGGCTCACCAGTTCTTGGCTCCATTGTTTCATTACTGTCTGTCCGAATCTAATGCAAACCCGCATTGGCCAGGCAGCTCTGTTGGTGGCCGCGAATTCTGGCTTTACAGCAAGGATTTGGAAAAACTGGAGTCTTCGCACACTCCAAATAGAAATATAAAATGGTAATAGGCACTTTGGAAAACAATGTGGCAGTTCTTCAAATGATTAAACACAGAGCTGTCACATGACCCAGCAATTTCACTACTAGGTATAGCCCCAAGAGAACTGAAAATACATCACCACACAAAAACTTACATGCAAATATTCATAGAAGCTTTATTCATAATAACCAAAAAGTGAAAACAACCCAAATGTACATCAACTAATGAAATAGATAAATTAATTGTAGTATATCTATACAATGAACTATTACTCAGCAATAAAAAGAAATGAAGAACTGATACATGCTATATGATAAACCTTGAAAATATTACAATGAGTGAAAGAAGCTATCAACAAAAGACCGTACATTGTACAATTCCATTTATATGAAATGTCCAAAATTAGCAAATCTATAGAGACAGAAAGTAAATTAGTAGTTGCCTAAGGCTAAGGTACATGGGGATTTTGAGGAATGATGGCTAAGAGGTACAGGATTTATTCTGGGTAATGAAAATGTTCTAAAATTAATGGTGATAGATAACACAATTCTGTAACTATATTAGAAACCACTAAACTGTATACTTTCAATAGATGACTGTAAGGTATGTGAATTACATCTCAATAGAACCATTTAAAAAAACTGCTAGGACAATTGCTATAATTAGCAAGTCTTAAGCAAAGACATAGATTACTGATTGGTAGGTAAAACAGTATAGACTAAAAAGCATTGTGCTTTTCTAACATGACCAAAAGTAGAATAGAAAATTCATATTTGTTGAATTTTCACAATCAGGGACAATTCTACTGTATACCAAACTTTAAAATATGCATATTATTTTCAAATGCATAGAGAAAGTGTATCTGACATCAACTCAGTTGTGCAATCAAGAAACCTGGACTGGAAGTCATCCCTGACTCCCCCACCCCCCACTCCTCCATAACCAATCCATCACAAAGACCTACACATTTTACCTCCTGCTTGATTTCCAAGGCCAATATCCTAATCTAAGGCATCATCATGCTCTCCTGCTTGGGGTACTATAATAGCCTACACTGGTCTGTGCGCACTCGAACATCCCTCTATTCTCCAAACAAAAGTGAGGTGATTTTTAAGCAAATCTGATCATGTATATCCCTTGCTTAAAATTGTTTCCCATTGCCATCAGGATAAATTCTAAAATTCAAAAATTCTTGACATGGTCTCCAAGGCTGCTGCCTTACTGGCCTTGCTTAGATTCTTTCACCTCCCCGTGCTCCTTTCCATTCAGAGTTTTCTGACACAAAGGTTCTTGTACTCCTTTTCATTCTAATGGGGGGGAGTGTAGATGGAGGGAGAAGATTATAGAAAGATAAGATTAGATAGGTAGGTAGGGAGGTAGATAGATAGATAGATAGATAGATAGATAGATAGATAGATAGATAGATAATTTGGGTCTATAATTATTGCCATGAAAAAACAAAAAAGAGTAATTGGACAGAGCGTAACAGTGGTTGTAGGAAGGTAGATGTGACTAATATTACTCCCTAAAGGAAGTCTTCCTTTAACACTCAGATTATGATTAGAATCTTGTCATATACTTTCTTGACAACAAAATTTCTCCTCTACGGCACTTACCACAGATGTCAATAAACAACCTGCACTGTCTTATTCACTACTATACCCAAAGTTCCTACCATAGTGTCTGACACATAGCAGATAGTTAATAAACATACTTGAAAGTAATGACAGTATTTGCATTTCCACAAACTGAGCCATAAAATCACAGGCCATGTGATGTAATCAACTAGTAACCTATCCAACTCTGCCAGAGCCAAAACCAAGTCACCAAGAGAAACCAGAGAAGTTATCTGTCCCCTTTCTGTTCCACCAACCTCAGCAGTACCCTCTGCCACTTTCAATTTACTACTGCCTGTGCCATATTCCCTGCAATGTTTTAGAAGACACACATTTAAACAACAGCTGGCTTCCATCTTCCCTATCTAATCATGTATAAAAATAAAACATCATTTATATTATCGCAATCATTTCCATAGCAAATATGAAAATGGCAGAGCCCTAACTGAACGACCTCAAGGAGAAGTAGCGGCTTTGTAGGGGATTTTGTCAAAGGCAGATATGAGCTACTTAAGTTCTATTTATAGGACTTGTTTTCAAGCAAGTTTATTCTTTCCTGACTTAAATTTCCTCCTTTAAAAATGACATTTGGTAGACTCTCTAGATTCTCAAATTCCCGTTTTGCTTTTGATTACTTATAACATCTTTTAGTAATATGAAATCAAACCCTTTTTCCTCCGTTATAAAATCAGTTGCTACTACCAGACTACTTTTGATGCTCAAAATATGTATTATTTAAACCAATAAAGTAGAAACAGACTCGTGGACACAGAGAACAACAGACTGACAGCTGTCTGAGGTGGGATGTTGAGGGCTCTGTGATAATGGGGCAGGGATTAAGCAAAGAAAAAAAGACTCATGGACACAGACAACAGTATGGTGATTGCCAGAGGGAAGGGGAGGAAGAAAGTAAAAGAGGGTAAAGGAGAGATAAATGGTGATGGAAGGAGACTTGACTTGGGGTGGTGAACACATAATATCACATATAGATGATGTTTTGCAGAACTGCGTATCTGAAACCGAAATAATTTTATTAACCAATGTAAATCCAATACATTCAATTTAAAAATCAAAATAAATTTAAAAAATAAAAAATAAAGAAGGGAAGATAGAGATGGAGTAGGCAGACGTACCAACTTCCAACTCCCAGAACCAAAGTGGATTATAACTCAATTTTAAGAACCATCATCTGGATAAACCAACTTTGAGCAAAACTAAGTGGACTCTTCAACCAAGGAACACTGCAGAAGCCACATTGAGACTGGCAGGAATAGCGAAAACGCGAAGGGGGCTGCCCAGCTCCCCGGAGCAAACGGCAGCCCGGAGAGATCCGCGTGGCGGGAGGAGAGTTTGGGGGAGAGGGAGGGACCTGGGTCCCAGGAACCAAGCCCCAGACTGCAGTCCCAGAGCCTAGAAGAGGCGTTTGGACAGTATCGAGCTGTGAAGCAAGTGAGGATACTATTTGTGAAAAAGAGAGAGTCTTCTCAGACCCAAAAATCTTTTTAAAGGGACAGCTCAGAAAGCCTCTCTCACAACCACGCACCCGGGGCTCCGGGGAACTGGGACAGAGGAAAGGAACAGAGCAGCGGGAACAAAGAGTGGACTGAAGGCATGGAGACACTCTGAGGGACAGCCACCCCGACCCATGGGCTAAGTCACTTCCCTAATCGAAAACGAATATTTCCCCTGGAACTAGCAATACCAGCAAAGGGAGACAGGACACTAGCCAAACAAGCTCTCCCGCGGCAATTAGAGCAGAGCTGCTTAGAGGGAGGGAGCTCCCAAGCCTACAGTGTGGAGACTTAGGGCACTTCTAGCCCCCTGAGGTTGCTGAAGCCTATGGTTGGGACAGGACACCGAAACGCGGTCCTGTCGGTGTCGGCATAACAGTGTGGGCTCGGGCTAGCCTAGCAGGGGCGGAGAGGACGCGCAAAAGCTGTCCGGCAGCTGCGGGCCGCCTGTGACCCCACTTGTGGGGAAAAATACGGGCAGAGATCAGCCCTGCGACCCTGAGCTAGCCGGCCCAGACCGCGGGCACCGGGCTAAGACCAGGGACGGGCGAGGGGCCCGAGCTCACGCTGCCAACCTCGCCCAGAAGGAGAAACCGCGGTGTGCCATCTGTGGGCGCGAGCGGGCTCCTAAGACGGGGGCGAGGGAGACACTGAGACCAGCGGAAGTTACCAGCTGAGCTCACGCTGCTCTCCCCGCCCGGCCGGAGAAACTGCGGAGTACCACTCTACGTGCCGAGCTTGCTCCGAGCGTGGGGGCGGGGTAGGAGCCTGAACGACCGGAAGCTAGCCGCTGTGCGCACGCCAGCAAACACGCCCGGCCCAATAATCCCCAGGTTTTCGGTTTTAGTCCCTGCGCAGGGGGGCCCTGGCCTCAAGGGCGGGGCTAAATTCTGGACAGGCAGGGGCTCACAGCTGAGAGCACGTCAAGAGCCCCGCCCAACCCACAAAACGGTGGCGAGCAGGCGCTGACTGAAGGGGCTGGGCGTAAGCCTTCCGGAAAAAGGCCGGTTCCACAGCTGAGCAAAGGTGCTCACCTCTGCCCTGGGTGCTAACGCTAGTGACTTGAATAACAGCCCCTCCCGCAAAGGAGAGGCAGAAACCACACCAATAGCTGCAGTGAGCTGGCGCTGGCAACGCCCACACCCAACCGCCCTAGGCAGCGACAGAGGGGGTGGCAAGCCTGCAGACAGACCACACCTAGAGAACACAAAGGCAACACCTACTGGACTCCAGTGGCCACAACTTGCTTACATTCAGATAAAATGGGCAGGCAGAGGAATGCAAACCAAATCAACCAAGAGAAATCCCCAGAGAAGGACCTGAATGAACCAGATATAACCAAACTACTAGAAGCAGACTTTAGAATAATGATAGTTAGGATGTTCAAAGAAATTAGAGCAACAATGGATAGTCACTATGAGCACCTAAATAAAGAGATAACAAGTATAAAAAATGAAATTGAAATAATAAAAAAGAACCAGACAGAAATGACAAATACAGTATCAGAACTGAAGACCACAATGGAAGGAATTAAAAGCAGGATGAATCACGCTGAGGATAGAATCAGTGAGTTAGAGGACACAATAAACATAGTTACAGAAGCAGAGAAGAAAAAGGAAAAGAGATTCAAAAAATGTGAGGAAACTCTAAGGGAGCTCTGTGACAACCTGAAGAGAAACAACATTCGCATCATAGGGGTGCCTGAAGAAGAGGAGAGAGGACAGGAAATGGAAACTTTGTTCAATCAAATCATAGCAGAAAACTTCCCTAAATTAAGGCTGGGAAACATTCTACATGTCCAAGAGGCACACAGAACCCCATTAAAGAGAAACCCAAAAAGATCTACACCAAGACACATCATAGTTAAAATACCAAAGCTAATAGATAAAGAAAAAATCTTAAAAGCTGCTAGAGAAAAAAAGACTCTCACCTATAAAGGAGCCCCCATTAGGATGACATCGGACTTCTCAACAGAAACACTAGAGGCCAAAAGGGAATGGCAAGATATAATCAAAGTAATGCAGAACAAGAACCTACAACCAAGACTACTCTATCCAGCAAGGCTAATGTTTAAAATTGAAGGAGAAATAAAGAGCTTTCCAGACAAAGAAAACCTCAAGGAATTCATTAAAACCAAACCAATCCTGCAAGAGATTCTAAGGGGCCTAGTATGAAGAGTTCAAAGGGAGAAAAGAATATAGCAAAAATAAAAAAAAAAAATACAGCTTTAAAGAATAAAATGTCAATAAACAACTACATATCAATAATAACCTTAAATGTAAATGGATTAAATGATCCAATCAAAAGACATAGGGTAGCAGCGTGAATAAAGAAACAGGACCCATACATATGCTGTCTACAAGAGACACACCTTAAAACAAAAGATGCACATAAACTGAAGGTAAAAGGGTGGAAAAAATATTTCATGCAAATGGAAATGAAAAAAAAGCAAGGGTAGCAGTATTTATATCTGACAAAATGGACTTTAAAACTAAGACTGTAGTAAGAGATAAAGAAGGACACTACATAATGATAAAGGGAACAATTCAACAGGAAGATATAACTATTATAAATATCTACGCACCAAATATAGGAGCCCCGACATACATAAAGCAGACTTTGATGGACATTAAGGGCGAGATTAACAGTAATACTATCATAGTAGGGGATTTCAATACCCCACTAACAACACTGGATAGATCCACAAGAAAGAAAATTAATAAAGAAACAGCAGACTTAAAGGATACACTAGATCACCTTGATTTAATAGATATCTTCAGAACTTTTCACCCTAAAGCAGTAGAATATACATTCTTCTCAAGCGCTCATGGTACGTTTTCTAGGATAGACCACATGTTAGGACACAAAAAAGGCCTCAACAAATTTAAGAAGATTGAAATTATATCAAGCATTTTCTCTGATCACAATGCCATGAAACTAGAAATTAACCACAAAAGAAAAACTGAAAAATACTCAAACACTTGGAAACTAAATAGCATGTTATTAAATAATGAATGTATTAACATTGAGATCAAAGAAGAAATAAAAGAGTTTCTAGAAACAAATGATAATGAGCATACGTCAACTCAAAATATATGGGACACAGCAAAAGCAGTTCTGAGAGGGAAGTTTATTGCACTACAGGCATATCATAAGAAGCTAGAAAAAGAACATATAAGTAACTTAACCCTGCAGCTAAAAGAACTTGAAAAACAACAACAAATAAAATGCAGGACAAGTAGAAGGAAGGAAATAATAAAGATCAGAGCAGAAATAAATGACATAGAGGCTAAGGAAACAATACAGAGGATCAATGAAACCAGAAGCTGGTTCTTTGAAAAGGTAAACAAGATTGATGAACCCTTAACTAGACTCACCAAGAAAAAAAAGAGGTCTCAAATAGATAAAATTAGAAAGGACAGTGGAGAAATTACAACTAATACAACAGAGATACAAAGCATTGTAAGAAAATACTATGAAGAACTCTATGCCAAAAAATTAGACAATCTAGATGAAATGGACAAATTTCTTGAATCATATAATCTTCCAAAAATCAATCAAGAAGAATCAGAGCACCTAAACAGACCAATTACAACAGAGGAGATAGAAACAGTTATCAAAAAACTCCCAAAAAAGAAAAGTCCTGGGTCTGATGGCTTCACAAGTGAATTCTATCAAAAATTCAAAGAAGAACTAACTCCTATCCTCCTCAAGCTATTTCAAAAAATTCAAGAGGAAGGCAGACTTCCAAACTCCTTTTATAAGCGAGCATAATTCTGATCCCCAAACCGGGCAAAGACAACACAAAGAAAGAAAATTATAGGCCTATATCCCTGATGAATTTAGATGCTAAAATTCTCAACAAAATATTAGCCAACCGGATTCAGCAATATATGAAAAAAATCATACACCATGATCAAGTGGGATTTATTCTGGAGAGGCAAGGCTGGTTCAATATTCGCAAATCAATCAATGTGATTCATCACATAAACAAAAGGAAGGACAAAAATCACATGATAATTTCAATAGATGCAGAAAAGGCATTTGATAAAATCCAGCACCGATTCATGCTCAAAACTCTCAATAAAGTGGGAATACAGGGAACATTCCTTAACATGATAAAGGCCATCTACGACAAACCCACAGCAAACATCATACTAAATGGACAAAGATTAAAAGCAATCCCCTTAAGATCAGGAACCAGGCAGGGTTGCCCACTTTCACCACTTTTATTCAACGTAGTTCTGGAAGTCCTAGCTACAACAATCAGACAAAAAGAAGAAATAAAAGGCATCCAAATTGGAAAAGAAGAAGTAAAACTGTCACTATTTGCAGATGATATGATATTGTACATAGAAAACCCTAAAGTCTCAGTTAAAAAACTACTGGACCTTATAAATGAATTCAGCAAGGTGGCAGGATATAAAATTAATACCCAGAAATCTGAGGCATTTCTATATACAAACAACGAACTGTCAAGAAAAGAAATTAAGGAAACAATCCCCTTCACTATTGCAGCCAAAAAAATAAAATACCTAGGAGTAAATTTAACCAAGGAGGTTAAGGACTTGTATTCGGAAAATTATAAAACATTGATAAAAGAAATCAAGGAAGATACAAACAAGTGGAAGCATATACCGTGCTCATGGCTAGGAAGAATAAACATCATTAAAATGTCTATACTACCCAAAGCAATTTATAAATTCAATGCAATACCAAATAAAATACTAATGACATACTTCAAAGATATAGAACACATATTCCAAAACTTTATATGGAAGCAAAAAAGAACACGAATATCCTCAGCAATCTTAAAAAGAAAAAATAAAGCAGGAGGCATCACTCTTCCGGATATCAAGGTTTACTACAAGGCCATTATACTCAAGACTGCCTGGTACTGGCATAAGAACAGGCACAGTGATCAATGGAACAGAACAGAAAACCCAGAAAACCCACAGCTTTATGGACAACTGATATTTGACAAAGGAGGAAAGAACATACAATGGAGTAAAGACAGCCTCTTTAACAAATGGTGTTGGGAAAATTGGACATCTACCTGCAAAAAAATGAAACTAGACCATCAACTTACACCATGCACAAAAACAAATTCAAAATGGATAAAGGACTTAAACATAAGCCGTGAAACTATAAGCATCTTAGAAGAAAACATAGGCAGCAAGCTCTCTGACATCTGTAGCAGCAATTTATTTGCCGATTTATCTCCACGGGCAAATGAAATAAAAGGCAAGATAAACAAATGGGACTACATCAAACTAAAAAGCTTTTGCACAGCTAAAGACAATAAGAACAGAATAAAAAAACAAACCACACAATGGGAGAACATATTCGACAGCACGTCTGATAAGGGGTTAATAACCAAAATTTATAAAGAACTTATAAAACTCAACACCAGGAAGACAAACAATCCAATCAAAAAATGGGCAAAAGTAATGAATAGAAATTTTACCAAAGAAGACATACAGATGGCCAAAAGACATATGAAAAAATGCTCAACATCACTAATTATTAGAGAAATGCAAATTAAAACCACAATGAGATATCACCTCACACCAGTCAGAATGGCACTCATCAGCAAAACAACACAGAACAAGTGCTGGCGAGGATGTGGAGAAAAGGGAACCCTTCTGCACTGCTGGTGGGAATGCAGACTGGTGCAGTCACTGTGGGAAACAGTTTGGAGATTCCTCAAACAATTAAAAGTCGAACTGCCTTTTGACCCAGCTATCCCACTTTTAGGAATATACCCTAAGAACACCATAGCACTGTTCGAAAAGAAGAAATGCGCCCCCATGTTTGTGGCAGCATTGTTCACAATAGCGAAGAGCTGGAAACAGCCCAAGTGTCCATCAAAAGACGAGTGGATTAAAAAGCTTTGGTATATATATACTATGGAACAATATTCAGCCATAAGAAATGATGACATCGGATCATTTACAACAAAATGGATGTACCTTGATAACATTATACGGAGTGAAATAAGTAAGTCAGAAAAAAAGAAAAACTGAGAACAGCATGATTTCATACATAGGTGGGACATTAAAGTGAGACTATGAGACAGGGACAAGAGGGTGGTGGTTACGGGATGGGGGGAGGGAGGGGAGGGTGGGATAGGGAGAAGGGGAGGGGCACAGGGAAAACCAGATAGAAGGTGACAGAGGACAATTTGACTTTGGGTAATGGGTATGCAGCACAATTGAATGATAAGATAATCTGGAGATGTTTTCATTGTACATATGTACCCTGATTTATTGGTGTCACCCCATTAAAGTTAATAAAAAATAAATTTAAAAAAAAATAAAAAATAAACATGTATTATTTATAATGAAGAAACTTCTTTTAAAAGAATTAATATTCACAAGCTCTGTGTTGTGATCATTAAGACCAAACTGGGAGCTAATTAAGCTGAGCAAGTCTCATTAAAAGGAGGGAAACAAGTAATATTAAGATTTGGCTCTTAAGTACTTGGTCAAATGCCTATGAATCACAGTGTTTTGGGAAAGTTCTACCCCACTATTGTAGGGGTGATGATAACATCCCTCTTATTCCAAATATGCCCTCCACTCCCACCACACCAAAGTGCTCTGATTCGTCTTTTGAAATTTATTCCTTTGGAAAAGAAGAGACCAGCAGTCTATGGTTTTAGCAAGACTATATATGTATTCCTTTATCACATCTTTAAAGTATACTACTAATTAACACACCACTTTCTCAAATCTGTTCTGATTTCCCAAGTGATTTTACTCAGCATCACAGTCTTTAATATTATGCTGATGGTGCCCAAATTTAAATCTTCAGCCCCAACTTCTCCTCTGAGCTCTGGACTTAACAACATATCCACTAAGGTGTCTATTAAGCATTTGAAACTTAACATATACAGAGAGAATTAATTTTAACCTCTAACCTCTCCTTCAGAAGTATTTTCCATCTCATAAAATACCACTACCCTTCACACAGTTGCTTAAACCAAACCCAAGAAACTAAAGAGAAATTAAATTCTGATATATGCTACAACATGGATGAATCTTGAAAATATTATGCTAAGTGATATAATCCAGACACAATAGAACAATATTGTATGATGCCACTTTAATGAGGAACCTAGAATAAACAAATTCATAGAGAACAAAGGTAGAATGGTGGTTGCTATGGGCTGGGGATAGAGAGAATGGGGAGTTATTGTTGGATGGATAAAGTGTAAGTTTGGAATAATAAAACAGTTCTGGAGATGAATAGTGGTAACGGTTGTACAACAGTGTGAATGTACTTAATGCCACTAAACTACACACTACAAATGGTTAACATAAATTTTGTTATGTAAGTCATCTTACTATACAAAAAAAGGAAACCAAAAAACAGTCTCTTTCCTTCACAGTCCAAATCCAACTCATCAGGAAGTTCTCCTGGCTCTCTCTTCAAAATATTTTTGGAATTTAGCACTACCTTTACCAAAGTAGATGACAGTCCAAACTATTGTTTTTAGCCTAAATTTCTGCAATAGCTACCAGCAAGACTCCTGCTTCCTTTTCTATTTTCCTGTATGGTACCATTCTCTACAGTACAGCTGCATCTTTTAAGTAATAAATTAGATCATGTCACTGTCCTCATCAAAAATCCACATCGTACTCAGAAAAGCGATCCCAATTTCTACAACGGCTTATAAGGCTCTGTGTGACATGCTACTGCCTACCTCCCCCTGAGTACACTCTAGTCACACTGACCTTCCTGCTAGTCTTTAAACAATTCAAGTTGATCCACCACAAGGCTCTTTCTTTGGACAAGTTTCTCAATTCATTTCAATCTCTACTCAAATGTCTTTAAGGAGCCCCTTTCTGACAACCTTATCATTTTCTATCTGCTTACACTGCTTAATTAGCTTTTAAATTTTATTTATTTATTCATTTTAGACAGAAGAGAGAGAGAGAGGGAGAGAGAGAGAGGGGAGGAGGAGCAAGAAGCATCAACTCCCATATATGCCTTGACCAGACAAGTGCAGGGTTTTGAACCAGCAACCTCAGCATTCCAGGTCGACGCTTTATCCACTGCGCCACCACAGGTCAGGCCTGTTTCATTAGCTTTAATAACTCCTATTACTACCTAAAAGTATATGTTTATTAATTTTATCTCTACTACTACCAGTGATTTTCAATCATTGTGCCACAAGAATTTTCCAAACATGCAATATCTGACAATTTAGTCGGACACTGACCACCTTTCCTGGGCTGAAAATAAAAATGTCAACTGCCAACACAACAATAGCTGTCCAGTGTGAATAAATCAAAATTATAACTATTTTTTATCAAATTAGTAAAAAAAAAAATCTTTTTGGTGTACCGCAAATTTTTTTATTATTATTAATTTTAATGACGTGACACCAATAAATCAAGGTACAAATGTACAACGAAAACATCTCCAGGTCATCTTATCATTCAATTGTGTTGCATACCCGTCACCCAAACTCAAAATGTCCTCCATCACCCTCCATCCGGTTTTCCCTGTGCCCCCTCCCTCGGCCCTATCCCACCCTCTCCTCCCTCTCCCCACCCAGTAACCACCACTCTCTAGTCCATGTCTCATAGTCTCACTTTTATATCCCACCTATGTATGAAATCATGCTGTTCTCAGTTTCTTTCTGATTTACTTATTTCACTCCGTATAATGTTATCAAGGTCCATCCATTTTGTTGTAATTGACCGATGTCATCATTTCTTATGGCTGAGTAGTATTCCATAGTATATATGTACCAAAGTTTTTTAATCCACTCCTCCTCTGACGGACACTTGGGCTGATTCCAGATCTTCGCTATTGTGAACAATGCTACCATGAACTTGGGGGCGTGCTACCTCCTTTTGAACAGTGCTATGGTGTTCTTAGGGTATACTCTTATAAGTGGGATAGCTGGGTCAAAAGGCAGTTCGATCTTCAATTTTTTGAGGAATCTCCATACTGTTTTCCACAGTGACTGCACCAGTCTGCATTCCCACCAGCAGTGCAGAAGGGTTCCCTTTTCTCCACATCCTCGCCAGCACTTATTCTGTGTTGTTTTGCTGATGAGTGCCATTCTGACTGGTGTGAGGTGATATCTCATTGTAGCTTTAATTTGCATTTCTCTAATGATTAATGACATTGAGCATTTTTTCATATGCCTATTGGCCATCTGTATGTCCTCTTTGGAAAAATTTCTATTCATTTCTTTTGCCCATTTTTTGATTGGACTGTTTGTCTTCCTGGTGTTGAGTTTTATAAGTTCTTTATAAATTTTGGTTATTAACCCCATATCAAACGTGCTGTTGAATATATTCTCCCATTATATAGTTTGTCTTTTTATTCTGTTCTTATTGTCTTTAGCTTTGCAAAAACTTTTTAGTTTGATATAGTCCCATTTGTTTATCTTGCCTTTTATTTCATTTGCCAGTGGAGATAAATCGGCAAATATATTGCTGCTACAGATGTCAGAAGCTTGCTGCCTATGTTTTCTTCTAAGATGCTTATGGGTTTCACGGCTTACGTTTAAGTCTTTTATCCATTTTGAGTCTGTTTTTGGGAATGGTGTAAGTTGACGGTCTAGTTTCATTTTTTTGAAGGTAGATGTTCAATTTTCCCAACTCCATTTGTTAAAAAGGCTGTCTTTACTCCATTGTATGCTCTTTCCTCCTTTGTCAAATATCAGTTGTCCATAAATATGTGGGTTTATTTCTGGGTTCTCTGTTCTGTTCCATTGATCTACGTGCCTGTTCTTATGCCAGTACAATGCTGTATTGAGTATAATGGCCTTGTAGTAAACCTTGATATCCGGAAGAGGGATACCTCCTGCTTTATTTTTTCTTTTTAAGATTGCTGAGGATATTCGTGTTCTTTTTTGGTTCCATATAAATTTTTAGAATCTGTACTATATATATTTGAAGTATGTCATTGGTATTTTAATTGGTATTGCATTGAATTTATAAATTGCTTTGGGTAATATAGACATTTTAATGATGTTTATTCTTCCTAGCCATGAGCACTGTATATGCTTCCACTTCTTTGTATCTTCCTTGATTTTCTTTATCAATGTTTTATAATTTTCCGAATACAAGTCCTTAACCTCCTAGGTTAAATTTACTCCTAGGTACTTTATTTTATTGGCTGCAATAATAGTGAAGGGGATTGTTTCCTTAATTTCTTTTGCAGACAGTTCATAGTTGGTATATAAAAATCCCTCTGATTTCTGAGTATTAATTTTATATCCTGCGACCTTGCTGAATTCATTTATCAGGTACAGGAGTTTTTTGACTAAGACTTTAGGATTTTCTATATACAATATCATATCATCTGCAAATAATGACAGTTTTACTTCTTTTCCAATTAGGATGCCTTTTATTTCTTCTTCTTGTCTGATTGCTGTAGCTAGAACTTATAGAATTATGTTGAATAACAGTGGTGAGAGGGGGCTCCTCTGCCTGGTTCCTGATCTTAAGGAAATTGCTTTTAATTTTTGCCCATTTAGTATGATGATTGCTGTGGGTTTGTCATAGATGACCTTTATCATCTTAAGGAATGTTCCCTGTATTCCCACTTTACTGAGAGTTTTGATCATGAATGGGTGCTGGATTTTATCAAATGCCTTTTCTGCACCTATTGAAATTATAATGTGATTTTTGTCCTTCCATTTATGTGATGAATCATATTGATTGATATGCGAATATTGAACCAGCCTTGCCTCTCCAGAATAAATCCCACTTGATCATGATGTATGATTTTTTTCATATATTGCTGGATCTGTTTGGCTAATATTTTCTTGAGAATTTTAGCATCTAAATTCATCAGGGATATAGGCCTATAATTTTCTTTCTTTGTGTTGTCTTTGCCCGGTTTTGGGATCAAAATTATGCTCGCCTCATAAAAGGAGTTTGGAAGTCTTCCTTCCTCTTGAATTTTTTGAAATAGCTTGAGGAGGATAGGAGTTAGTTCTTCTTTGAATTTTTGGTAGAATTCACTTGTGAAGCCATCAGGCCCAGGACTTTTCTTTTTTGGGAGTTTTTTGATAACTGTTTCAATCTCATTTGTTGTAATTGGTCTGTTTAGGTGTTCTGATTCTTCCAGATTGATTTTTGGAAGATTATATGATTCAAGAAATTTCTCCATTTCACCGAGGTTGTCTAATTTTTTGGCATAGAGTTCTTCATAGTATTTTCTTACAATGCTTTGTATTTCTGTTGTGTCAGTTGTTATTTCTCCACTCTCATTTCTAATTTTATTTGGGTCCTCTCTCTTTTTTTCTTGGTGAGTCTAGTTAAAGGTTCATCAATCTTGTTTACCTTTTCAAAGAACCAGCTCCTGGTTTCATTGATCCTCTGTATTGTTTCCTTAGCCTCTATGTCATTTATTTCTGCTCTGATCTTTATTATTTCCTTCCTTCTATTGATACTAGGTTTTATTTGCTGTTGTTTTTCTAATTCTTTTAGATACAGGGTCAGGTTGCTTATTTGAGCTTTTTCTAGCTTCTTATGATATGCCTGTAGTGCAATGAACTTCCCTCTCAGTACTGCTTTTGCTGTGTCCCATAACCTTTGAGTTGATGTATGCTCATTATCATTTGTTTCTAGAAACTTTTTTATTTCTTCTTTGATCTCATTGTTAATCCATTCATTATTTAATATCATGCTATTTAGTTTCCAAGTGTTTGAGTATTTTTCAGTTTTCCTTTTGTGGTTGATTTCTAGTTTCATGACATTGTGATCAGAGAAAATCCTTGAAATGATTTCAATCTTCTTAAATTTATTGAGACCATTTTTGTGTCCTAACATGTGGTCTATCCTAGAAAACGTACCATGAGCACTTTAGAAGAATGTATATTCTACTGCTTTAGGGTAAAAAGTTCTGAAGATATCTATTAAATCAAGTTGATATAGTGCATCCATTAAGTATGCTGTTTCTTTATTAATTTTCTTTCTTGAGGAACTAACCAGTGTTGTTAGTGGGGTATTGAAATCCCCTACTATTTTAGTATTGCTGTTAATCTCGCCCTTTATATTCATCAAAGTCTTCTTTATGAATGTGGGGGCTCCCATATTTGGTGCATAGATATTTATAATAGTTATATCTTCCTGTTGAATTGTTCCCTTTATCATTGTATAGTGTCCTTCTTTATCTCTTACTACAGCCTTTGTTTTAAAGTCCATTTTGTCAGATATAAGTACTGCTACCCCGGCTTTTTTTTCATTTCCATTTGCATGAAATATTTTTTTCCATCCTTTTACCTTCAGTCTATGTGCATCTTTTGTTTTAAGGTGTGTCTCTTGTAGACAGCATATGTATGGGTCCTGTTTCTTTATCCACGCAGCTACCCTATGTCTTTTGATTGGATCGTTTAATCCATTTACATTTAAGGTTATTATTGATATGTAGTTGTTTATTGCAATTTTATTCTTTAAAGCTGTATTCTTCTTTTGCTATATTCTTTCCTCCCTTTGAACTGTTCACAACAGGCCCCTTAGTATCTCTTGCAGAATTGGTTTGGTTTTAATGAATTTCTTGAAGCTTTCTTTGTCTGGGAAGCTCTTTATTTCTCCTTCAAATTTAAACATTAGCCTTGCTGAATAGAGTAGTCTTGGTTGTAGGTTCTTGTTCTGCATTACTTTGATTATATCTTGCCATTCCCTTCTGGCCTCAAGTGCTTCTGTTGAGAAGTCAGATGTCATCCTTATGAGGGCTCCTTTGTAGGTGATAGCCTTTTTTTCTCTAGCAGCTATTAAAATTTTCTCTTTATTCCTTAGCTTTGGTATTTTAACTATGGTGTGTCTTGGTGTAGATTTCTTTGGGTTTCTCTTTAATGGAGTTCTGTGTGCTTCTTGAACGTGTGGAATGTTTCCCAGCCTTAATTTAGGGAAGTTTTTAGCTATGATTTGATTGAACAAAGTTTCTATTTCTTGTTCTCTCTCCTCTTCTTCAGGAACCCCTATGATGCAAATGTTGTTTCTCTTCATGTTGTCACAGAGCTCCCTTAGAGTTTCCTCACGTTTTTTGAGTCTCTTTTCCTTTTTCTTCTCTGCTTCTGTGCCTTTCTTTATTGTGTCCTCTAACTCGCTGATTCGATCCTCCGTGTCATTCCTTCCATTGCGGTCTTCAGTTCTGATACTATATTTTTCATTTCTGTCTGATTCTTTTTTATTATTTCAATTTCGTTTTTTATACTTGTTATCTCTTTATTTAGGTGTTCATAGTGACTATCCATTGTTGTTCTAATTTCTTTGAACAATCTAACTATCACCCGTCCCTGGTCCTAGCCCCGTCCCCGCAGTCAGGGCCGGCTTGCGCAGAGTCACAGAGCAGATCTCTGCCCCTTCCTGGCCTCCCGCTTTTCCCCCACCAGTGGGGTTAAAGGCGGGCCCGTAGCTACCGGACCGCTTTCGCGCATCTCCTCTGCCCCTGGTGGGCTAGACCAAGCTCACACCAGCTGGGCCTCCACCCCTGCCGACAGAACCACATTTCAGCGTCCTGCCTCCACTATTCCTCCAGCAACCCTCAGCAGAGTAGGAAGGGCCCTAACTTACCATACTTTAGACCTGGGAGCTCCCTCCCTCTAAGCAGCTCTGCTCTAATTGCCGTGGGAGAGCTTGTTTGGCTAGTGTCCTGTCTCCCTTTGCTGGTATTGCTAGTTCCAGAGGAAATATTCGTTTTTGATTAGGGAAGTGACTTAGCCCTGGTGTTAGGGTGGCTGACCCTCAGAGTGTTTGTTCCTGTGCCTTCAGTCCACACTCTCTTCCCGCTGCTCTGGTCCTTTCCTCTGTCCCCGTTCCCCGGAGTCCTGGGTGAGTGGTTGTGAGAGAGGTTTTCTACGCTGTTTCTTTAAAAATGAATCTTGGGTCTGAGAAAACTGTCTCTTTCTCACAAACAGTATCCTCACTTGTTTCACAGCTCGATACTGCCCAAACGCCTCTTCTAGGCTCTGGGACTGCAGGATGGGGCTTTGTTCCTGGGACCCAGGTCCCTCCCTCTCCCCCAAACTCTCCTCCCGCCACGTGGGTCTCTCCGGGCTACCATTTGCTCCGGGGAGCTAGGCAGCTCTCTTCGCGTTTTCGCTATTCCTACCAGTCTCAATGTGGTTTCTTCTGTTCCTTGGTTGAAGAGTCCACTTAGTTTAATTCAAAGTTGTTTTATCCAGATGATGGTTCTTAAAATTGAGTTATAATCCACTTTGGTTCTGGGAATTGGAAGTTGGTACGTCCGCCTACACCATCGCCATCTTCCCAGCTTGTATGCCGCAAATTTTAATAATTAGTTTATGTGTGCCATCAGATGAAAAAGGTTGAAAATTGAAAATCACTGCACTAGACTGTAAAGTCCTGAAAATGTAAGAACTTTGTTGGACTTTTTTACCACTGTACCTCCAGGGCCCAGAATAGTGTCTCAAACATGGTAAGTACTTAGTACTACCTGAGCGAGTGAATGGAAGTACCTCTGCTTGCAGAGGCCCTGAGTGTGATACCCTTCATTTTATTTCACACAGACTGGCTATAACGGACATTACAGGAAGTTATGTGATCTGAAACAAACAGAAAGGAAGCCTCAATCAGCCAAGGCCCCACTCTGCCTCTTCAATCAGAGTGAGACCTTGGAAATGGAACAAAGCCTGGAAGCTGAAACAATGTCACCAGTGTGACTCTCAGCAAAAAGCTCTTCTAACAATGTGAATTTTACCTCAATTCTTTAAATTAACTAATTAAAAAAGGACACTTCTATCAGCACCAGTCAACTCCTCAGATAGTTTCTGCTCAGACCTTCCTCCCTGTTCACCAGTTCCCTGACAAGGAAACAGGAGAGATTGTCAAGGTTTGGATTTCTAAAGATTCCCATAAAGACAAAGACTGTTAGATGTCTGTAATATCTAAATATTTAATTACCTTAATTCCTCAAAGATGCTTCTAACTTTTATGTCTCTGACACAATAACTTAAACCATATATCACTTGGCAATGGTATGATAAAATACCCAGGCCTTGATTTCTATGACAAGTCACTTTCGATCACAAAGCAGGTAATGGAAATGTTGCAGTTGTTATTCCATTGCATATATTAGCACAGAGGCCAACAGACAAAATCACAAACCAGTGGAATTATGCCCATCCAAAATGACAATTTTCATTAATGTTTCTTGGCAGGAAAACCCTTCAACTGCACAGATTGTTTCAAATAGCCTATTAGAAATATGATATTTCTAAACTCTGTATTCCCTTATGTAAGCTATATTTTTAATCAATTTTAAAGAAAATGCATATGTAGAAAAGAGGATTAAATATGTTGACCATCTTTTATTTGAGCCATCCCAAATAGCCCAAAGAACAGCACTAGATAGAGCCTTGGTTAGTTTCCATGGTGACTGGCAAAGAGCCCATCATAGTCCAGATCACATTCCAGCACAAATTTGAGAGCTAAAGGCTATCCCTGGGTTTGGAAAAACCTTATGTGTCTTGTTCAATTTAGGAAAAATCTAAACAGAGAGCAATCCTATCTGCATACAAGGGATCTAGACTATATGCAAACACTGCTCTCCTCCCTTAATTTAACAATGTTACATTGTTGAAGAGTCACAAGTAGTAAACCAACTTGTCATTGATTGGTCGTAGAAAATCCTAGCTTGTTATCTGTCCCGACAGTAATAAAATCATCTTTTAAAGCAAGAGTTGGATAGAGGTCTTCCTTCTAGCTCAGCTAAAAATAGATGGAACAAGCTGCCTGCTCTCTTAAAGGAGCTAAGCTTTTCACATAAGTACAAAGGACACACATATGCCCTTTTGGAAGACAAAAGAGAGAAGATTTTCTGAAGAGGCTTCTTAAGAATAATATCAAAAAGACTATTTAAAACAGCAATCCATTTTCTGTAAAATTGGTTGATGTGGTTAATTTGGCAAAACATTTGAGGAGTAAAGTTCAAGGAAGTAAGAAGAACATGGTGAGAGGTTCAAACTTATAACCATTTTGTCGTATTACATCAACAATAAATAAAAGCTCTTTAAAGGTTTTTCCTTTTCATCTGAACACTCAGTGGTCTGTTTCCACACAGCTGGGCTGACCCAAAGCCCTTTCACGCAGTGCAACAGCCAGAAATGAACTATCACATGTTCCTAACCAAAAACAAATAGGCTGGAGGGAAGTCTGTAATATGAACTATTTAAGACCGAATTGAAAACTTTAAAATGCCACAACAAAAAAACACAATACTATTCTGGTTTCAACTTCATTCTCACAGCCTTTAATCTTATCAAAGCTTGTTTTAAATCTAATACCTGCCCGCTTCCCAAATTTTCAGACACACAAGAATAATATTTCAAATATAAGTTTTTGGGTTTGGTGTATATGTTTTAACTGAGATAAAAATGTTGAAGCACAGAATATAAACTCCCTCATTTGAAAGCTTCTCCAAGCATAATTCTCCCAAGGCAAAAAATGACTACTTGGTCATTTTATAGACATTTGAGAAACTCATTTAAACTAACTCATTCAAATCTTTGGAGAATTCTACCAAAGTATAATCTGTTTTCAATCACTTAGCAAGCATTTACTGAGCACATAAAAATGGGCCAGGCAATAGTAGCAGAGGACTTAAGATACAATCCATGACCTATTGGAAGCTAGTCACTCCAATGGCAGGAGATAAACATATGAACCAATAGGAGAAGGAGTAACACTATTTGAAACCATTAAGAAAGCTTCACAGAGGAAGTGACAAACAAAATAAGACCTGAAGAATAAAAGGAGCGAAGCAAAGGTGGCAAGGAAGACAGTCAATACAAATGAGCAGTTGAAGCAAAATCAAGTACAGAGTGGAAATTCAGATAGAGCCAACCTTTAATAACTAAGCTAAGCAATTTAAATAGAGTCCTGAATAAAGAACTATCCCACAATCAATATGAGGAATCATTATTTAATTTAAGATAGGAGACACCTGACCAGGGGTGGCACAGTAGATAGAGTATCAACCTGAACCACTGAGGTCCCATATTCAAACCTGAGGTCGCTGACTTGAGCACAGGCTCATTGGCTTGAGTGCAGGGTCGCTGGCTTGAGTGCGAGATTATCAAGATGATCCAAGGTCACTGGCCTGAGCCCAAAAGTTGCTGGCTTAAAGACCAAAGTTGCTGGCTTGAGCCCAAGGTCACAGGCTTGAACAAGGGGTTACTGGCCTGGCTTGAACTCCTCCAGCACAGTCAAGGCACATATGAGAAGCAACCAATGAACAACTAATATGAAGCAACTGCGAGTTGATGCTTCTTTCCCTCTCTCCCTCTCTTTCTCTCAAAATAAATAAATAGTAAGATGGCAGAGATTACATAAACCAATGGAGGTTACAGAAAACTTTTAAGTGAAAAGTAATAAAATTCTTACCTAGGTTCATGATAATAGAGAAAAGAAGATAATTCTCAGATAAAAGAGGCTATCCCTTAGTGATTAATATATAAATATGAAGTGGGATGAGCAAAATAAAAAACAAGTATGTTATCAAGATTTATAAATAGGACATCAGTAGATATGGTATTTTTAAAATATGGCCACATATTTTTTGATATCCCTGCTATCAAGAAGTAAAGTCTGTGTCTCCTCCCCTCAAATCTGGGTAGACACATGAGTATTTCAATACAGAATTTAGCCAAGGCTAGGTTACAAAATGCCATACAGCTTCCTTCTTATTCAGTGGGACACTAACTCTAGGAGTCCTGATCCACATGTGAGAAGTCTGCAAGGCCAGTGGCTACCAGTGTCATGGCCATGCAGGTTCTCATTGGATTCGGGCAAACAAAGAAACAGTAGAGCCAAAAAATAGTGGGCCATTTCATTCATTAATAAGTCTCGGACTGGCGGACGAGCAAACAGGCAGGGAAGACCACTTTTCTCTCATTCAGGGATCCCAAAGCCCCAACACATTCTCCAGTTCCACAACGCGGAAAATCTTCTCTGGTTCCTCCTGGAATCAAAAGCCCCCACCAGCCTCAGCGGAGCTCCCAAAGCCCCTCAGCTCTGGTTCCACATCTGCACTCCTTCTTCTCTTCCTGCAAAACCCAGGTTGGGGAAAAATCCTTTCTTCAGAAAATATTATCAATACAATGGCCCCTTCCAAGCAGGAAAGTGATCTGCAATTTGCAATCTGCCGCATTGAGGTCAAGTACCACAGCCTTTCACGGATTACATACACATGGTGCTGCCCAGACCAATGCAAAATATAAATGAACAAACCTAAAAAACACATTTTACAAACTTATTTGCCCAACAAAGTCCAACTTCACTAAGGCTGCCATGCTGTGAAGAAACCCACATGGTAAGAGAAGACCATGGAAAGGCACCCCAATTAATAACAATCCCAGCTGAACTCAGCCTTCAGATCATCCCAGTCCAAGAACCAAGCACATGTGTGAAGAGCCTCCAGTTATTCCAGTCCTTAATCACTTGAGTTATCCCTAAACATCATAGAATAGAGAAAGCCATCCCTACTGTGCTCTGTCCAAATTCTTGATATAGAATTTGTAAGCATAATAAAACAGTTGTTGCTTTCTATCATTAACTTTAGGGCAGTCTGTTATACTTTAATTGATAACAGAAATGGGTGATGGTAACATATAAGTGAATTATTAAGGAATAGAGATTTTGGAGAGTGTAAAGCCAGTATCCGTGGCCACCATCACAGCCACCTGGCTCTTGCAGGTTTACATTTGATCTAGACAGATGGTAATGAAATTGCAGAGCAAAAAACTGGTGGTTCATTTCCTTTATTCTAGGCTCGCACTCAGCAAGCAAGTAAAAACACAGCGGGAAAACACTTCCCTTTCCATTCAGGGCTACCAAAGCCACTCACTCATCCGAGTTTCCTAGAATCAAAGGCTCTCACCTCTTTGCCTCCATTTTGGCTGCCTCCTCTCCTCCATATGGCCTCTCCCTCTCCCCTGGAACAATGTGGTCTCTCCAAAATGGCCTCCTAACACCTCTTTTTAAAAATTTTCCGCAGGACAACCCCCTCCTCCAGCACACATTAGCATAACCAAGCCCCTTCCCAAGCAAGAAGGGCAAATAGCTGTATCACATGAGAGCATCTCCACATGAGAGCAGTAGCCATCTTTAACAGAGTGAGCATAAACTAACTTATCTGCCCAACAGAGAGGAAGACAATTATGGTGGTTCCACTTGATCATTTAAATCTGACATGTAGAACATCACATGGAGATGTTGAGTAAACTACTGAAAATAAAGATCTGAACTTTAGAAAAAAGACAGATGCTGAAAAGCAGTATATGAAGACCAAGGGAGGATATATAATAAGTATGAGAGAAAAAAATAAGAACATATAGAAATGGAGTAATACACGTAGTTAAAGAGAAAATTCAAAGAGTCAGAGAAAGAGAGAAGAATCAAGACATAATGGTGTTGTAATGCCAGACATATTCTCTAACGTGTCAGCAGCTATAGTCAAGCACAATCAAATGCAACAGGGGATCAGGTAGATTTGAAAGAAAGGAAACAAATATATTTATTTGGCAGAAAGTAAGTATGTAAGGAAATTCAACAGCATGTTGTAGGTCAAATAAGTTTATAAATATGATATATATGTTTGCTCGCTTATAGTTTGCATGGAGTGTGGGAGACAGGCTGTAAGCTGGCAAAGCTATTATTGTCTAAGGCTTAGTTTTGACTCAACCTTTACCACCCTTTTAATACTAAGATTTTCTCAAAACTAAGCTTTTCCCCTCATCCTTGACTGTTGCATGATGTGGGATGGTGCAGTCTTATGAGGAATCCCATTTATGCCTCAGATAAGTGGCTTTGTATCAGAAACTTCCTTATTTGTATACTGGCTTAAAGGCTTTAATTTCTACACTATAAAATAAGGGAAACCAGGGGCTCTCTCGCTCGGTTCCTGAAATTAGCATTGCAGAGGACAGGCAGCCAAGATGGTGTAGTGCTGAAGGAGAAGCCAGTCAGTGCAGAGAGGAGATGGGGAACAAAGGTGAATAAGGCTGGAGGGGCCCTTGATTCTAGGAATACTCGGATGAGTCAGTGGCTTTGGGAGCCCTGTATGGAAAGGGAAGTGTTTTCCCACTGTGTGTATTTCTCGCCCAGCAGATGTGAGCTAGGATTAAAGGTAATGGCCCACCAGAGTAACCCAGCTCAGACCTTCACTGCAGCTAGATGCTGATAAGGGACGATTGAAATAAGAGTGCAGACAATTTTGAGGAACTGTGGTGCCACTCCCAACCACAAACAGAAGAAGCGATCTTGCAGCCACCTTCGCCCAAGGCCCTTTGACGAATCCATATAACCTCTGCCCATCCCTCCCTTGGGGCTGACACCCTTTGTTGGTCTCAGCCCACCTGTACCCAGGCATTTCTTTTAGGTTATTTTTATTTTTTATTACTTATTCATTTCAGAGAGGAGAGAGAGAGAGAGAAAGAGAGAAGGTGGGGAGGAGCAGGAAGCATCAACTACCATATGTGCCTTGACCAGGTAAGCCCAGGGTTTCAAACCAACAACCTCAGCATTCCATGTCGAGGCTTTATCCACCGTGCCACCACAGGTCAGGCACATTTTTAAAGTAAATTTTCCTTTTGGAACACACTAGCCTCATGTTTTTGGTTTGGCCTGTGGTTTCTGCCTTTCAATGCTGACTACAGATACACTTGAATGGAGACAACAGTAAATAAGTTACCAATGAAAAGGCCATTTTTCATGGAATAGGAGGCAAGATCATGTGCTGGGAGTGAAGAAACTAGATTGTGATAGAAGGCTTGAGAGTGGGAAAGATCTGGAACAGCATCTATTGTAAATGGGAAGAGCAGTAGACTAGAGACATGTCAACAATCATCAAGCCATAGGAAGAGCCTCTCTCCAACTTGAAATGGCAATCTCCCAGTCATTTGGGCTGAAAATTAACGAAGAATGAGGACAGAGGAAGGCCTTTTTCAACTTGGTATACTTATAATAAGCAGAGTACCTAGGAGAAAGCAGGCCTTATTCACCTCTGTTTCCCATCTCCTCCTGCACAAACTCTTAACAAACTGGCTTCTTCCTCAGCACTGCCATCTCGGCTGCTTCTCCTGGCCTTCACGTGGCCTTACTCTGCTCTCCTCTCTAATACTAACCTCAGGAACCCAGGAACTGAGAGAGAGCAAGCTCCCGGACTGCCCCAGTTTATAGCATAGAAAATCCAAACCCTTAATCCAATCTACAGACAAGAAAGTCTCTGATACAAAGCCACCCATCTGAGGCATAATGGGATTTCTCAGGAGAGTGCACCACCCTACACCATCCAATCAGTCAAGGGTGTAGGGAAGAGCTTACTCTTAAACTAAGCCTTAGGCTATAATGACCCGGCCTGCCCACAGCCTGTTCCAGAACACATATTAATATCAACGAACTTCCATGTGGGCAGCGCCATCTTTTACAAAGTGAGCATAATATATTTTATCTGCCCAACAGTACCGAAAGAGTGGGTTTTGGAGCCCAGTGTGTGTTTTTACTTGCCCGCCGGGTGCAAGCTAGAATTAAAGCTTATGGTTCACCAGTTCTTGACTCCATTGTTTCATTACCGACTGTCCGAATCTAATGCGAACCTGCATTGGCCAGACGGCTGTGATGGTGGCCTTGAGCACTGGCTTTACAGTGGCCTTGGCCACTGGCTTTACATCTATTCATTATTTTCATTGCTTATAAACTAATAACCCTCCATACAGTCATCAGTTATCAAAAAGTTACAAAGAAATTCATCAGCTAGTATAAATATTTTCACTTCTTATACTAAAAGAAATTTTGAGCTTTACGTAAAGACTTTTGCTCTAATTACAAATATATTTTCTGGGTTTCTCCTCAGAGAATGCCAAAATTTGTGAATTTAAATGCACTTGTTCTACAGAACACTTAACAAAAATTACCTCTGAATTGAAGAACAAAAAAAAAAGCAAAAAATAATGATTTTGCAACTACTCCTGTGGTAAGGTGCCATAGAACTGTAAAACTTAGTATTGGCAAAAAAAAAAAAAAAAAAAAAAAACTTAGTATTGGCAACGCCATTTTAAAGAGGAAAAGTCAGGCTTTCTGTTCCGTCCTTTCTTTGGAAAATGGAGGGGGAGGGATATGAAAGTCTCCTGACTTACAAGGACAACTGGGTCATTTAGTTTTAGTTCTCTGAAAGGATTAAGGCAGTGGTTCTTAACCTGGGTTCTATCGAACACTAGGGGTTCGATGAGTCGGTCTCAGGGGTTGGGAGAAGCCTCTGCCGCAGAGGCTGGAATAAAGTAACACTGTAACTTGTTGTGAGTTCATGCACTTTGTTGGTTTTGTTCTTTGAGCAAGGTGATGTTCATGCATGGCTCATTTTGTGCACCAGTAAAAAAAATATACCTATGTCTTGAATTTGAAAAAAAAAATCATTTTATTTATCACTAAAGAAGGGTTCAGAGAATGCGCATATGAAACTGGTGGGTTCAGTACCTCAAAAAAGGTTAAGAACCACTGGATTAAGGTTATCTGAAGAACCTCCTTTCCTTTTCAATAAGAGACAGAATTTACATACCACGCTACACTGATTTTGGCTCTCCCTCTGTTCCTGGAATCCTGAGATTAACGTGTACCTCTAGGCAAAGGAGGAGAGATAGACACTAAATGGTTTATATATGTATTCTGACATGTAAAAATGGCATCACCATTGTGTTACCTTGAAAGTTTTAATGGTTTTTTAAATCCCCTAGACAAATGTTATAATCTTGTTAATGATTGTGTCATGCTGTCATGCCCCCCCAAACTGTATGTGGTCAAAGGGTATATAACCAGCCTCTGAGATTCATTTGGGGCTGCACAATTTGGATCAGATATGCCCCATGTTAGTCATATGGGGCCAGCATATTAATAAATCTTCTCCTTTTAATAAAACCCTTCAAAATTCATCTGGACTTGGTGTCTCTACATAAACTCGCAGAAGTGAGGTACAGTACTTTACAACATTAGTGAGGTACGATACTTTACAACACTTTCAGATCTCTTGCCCTAGCTTTCCCTCTCTAATTTTAAAATAACTATACTTGAAACACTAATAGTTTTAGTTTCCTCAAAAATAGCTAACTGCGGCCTGACCTGTGGTGGCACAGTGGATAAAGCGTCGACCTGGGAACACTGAGGTCGCCAGTTCAAAACCCTGCACTGGTCTGGTCAAGGCACACATGGGAGTTGATGCTTCCAGCTCCTCCCCCCTTTCTCTTTCTCTCTCTCTCTCTCTCTCTCTCTCTCACTCTCACTCTGTGTCTCCTCTCTAAAATGAATAAAATAAAAACAAAATTTAAAAAAAAAATAGCTAACTGTAGGCCCTGGCCAGTTGGCTCAGTGGTAGAGCGTTGGCCTGGTGTGTGGAAGTCCTGGGTTTGACTCCCGGCCAGAGCACACAGAAAAAGTGCCCATCTGCTTCTCCACCCTTTCCTCTATCTCTCTCTTCCCCTCCCGCAGCCAAGGCTCCACTGGAGCAAAGTTGGCCCGGGCACTGAGGATGGCTTTGGCCTCCGCCTCAGGTGCTAGAATGGCTCCAGTTGCAACAGAGCAATACCCCAGATGGAGGGAACATTGCCCCCTAGTGGGCATGTCGGGTGGATCCCAGTTGGGCGTATGGGAGAGTCTCTCTGCCTCCCTGCTTCTCACTTCAGAAAAATACAAAAAAAGAAAATAGCTAACAGTAATATTGAAACAAATATTTTTCATAAGAAATATCTGTTATATATACTATCAAGCTATAATAAAAAAAAGTTAAGAGTAAACCAATTTAATACTATACTTTCTTTACAACACTGGCATTAAAGATGAGCACCAACTATATAAACTTGAACTAAGTAGTATACATTAGCATTTCCCATATAAAAAACACAGTTTCATCCATATTTAATCCAAATTCACATCATAACCAATGGTTCAGATTATAATAATATGTTCAGGTTGCATTTGGACAGTTAAAATTGCTAATAAGAATAAGTCATTATCAAAGTAAATGAACAAATAAAAACAGACTCATAAATACAGAACAGGCTGATGGTTGCCGGAGGGAAGGAGGTTTGAGGGACTGGGTGAAAAAGGTGAGGAGATTGAGAACAAGTTGGCAGTTACAAAATAGTCATGGGGATGTAAAGGACAACATAGGGAATAACTATGTATGGTGTCAGATGGGTACCTGAAATATCAAGGGAACCACTTTGTAAAGTACAGTATATCATCGTGTAACCACTATTGTCTATACCTGAAAGTAACACAAAATAATAATGTACATAAACTATAATTGGAAAGTAAAATTTTAAAAAGAATAAGAAATACAAAAAAAAAATACGATTGCCTGACCAGGAGGTGGTGCAGTGGAGAGAGCATTACACTTGGATACAGAGGACCCAGGTTTGAAGGCCTGAGGTTGCTGGCTTGAGCGCGGGCTCATTTGGCTTGAGCATGTGATCACAGACAGGACCCCATGGTCACTGGCTTGAGCACAAAGGTAGGTGGCTTGAAGCCCAAGGTTGCCGGCTTGAGTCCAAGGTCGCTGGCTTAAGCAAGGGGTCACTCGCTCTGCTGTAGCCCCCCAGTCAAGGCACATGTGAGAAAGCAATCAATGAACAACTTAAGGTGCCGCAACAAAGAATTGATGCTTCTCATCTCTCCCTTCCTGTCTGTCTGTCCCTATCTGTCCCTCTCTCTGTCTCTCTGTCTCTGTCACACACAAAAAAAAGAATATAATTCTTATTATGTTTCTTATTAGCATGTACTATGTGCCAAACACCATGCTAAGTGTTTACATGCCTTACTGCCTTTAATACTTGCACTCTTAAGAGGTGGGAACAGGCAAAGGCATACTGTTTGCGAAAGGCAGAGTCAGGATCAAGCCCAGATCTCTGACACCAAAAAGCCAGTCTATTAAATGCTATATACATAACTATTAATGAAGAAAATTAGTGTTTTAAAGGCTGGTACTTACTTTGTTCTGTTACACGACTTAAACTTTTCAAAAACCTAAATCTTGAACTAAAACTTCCTAGTTTTTTCTAACTTCAAAGGCTTAATTATGTGTTTTGAAAAACCACTAATAATAATTTGTGGGGGGAAAGGGAGCACTTTTGGAAAGAATAAGTATAAAGACATTATATAATCATGGAAAAAAATAAATATTTTCAGATAAAAACCAATAGAAAGAAAAACAACAAAAAAACACAAACCTTTTGAAGATATTACTCCTGCCTTTTCCATCTTTAATTCCAATTAAAATTCTAGTTAATAATTCATTTTAGCAATGGAAAATAAGTAAAAACTTAAAATAAGTTTTTCTACAATAGTGAAGTAAGTAAAACTCACATCAACATTTATTTTTAAATATTACCTACAAAAAACTTTTATTTAGCTACCAATACTAAAAACTGATTTAGAAGTTACTAGTATCAGCCATTGTGCTAAGCACTTCACATATATTATCCTATTTAGAGTTTAGTTATTTTATTTCTGAGGAGAAAAGGCATAGTTCAGCCTTTTGAACAAACTATAGACAACTTATTCAACAATTATAATTTGCCATATATGTATATGAAATATACATATTCACAACCACTCTTCATTTAACATGCTCCACTGTCATTACCAACATTTCCCAAGAGCTTACTATGTACCATCACTTAGAATTAAAGAAAGAGATAAAACCGAAATCATTGCCTAAAAGTTTCACAGGCTAACACTGGAGATTAACAAACAATATTTCTTAAAAAAATAGAGGAAGTGTTAGTCCTTTCCCCAAAGCATCATAGCAAAGAAAACAGAGAGCAGGGATCACCTCACGAAAGATCCACATTAAGGTCCTGAATAAGGCAGCGGCATTTTAAGGAATACAATAAAAGCACATATTCTAGAGCTGTAAGTGGGAGAAGCAGCAGAAAAAGATGACTGATTTAGAGGAACCATCTCCGTAAGACTGAGACAGTTATAGGAAAGGAGGGTTTTGTTTTACACATGTTGAGTTTGAATGCTCATGAAGCATTCATGTGGACATCTACAGTAGATAACTAGATCCAGGAGAGATATCGGGCTTGGGAATGCATTTGGAACAAGGGCATATATGCAGTAACCGGGCAGTGGAAAAAGATAAAATTACTATATAAAGAGTATAAAACGAGAAGAGGACCCAACAGAATCATGGAGTACACCATCTTTGTAAGAAGCACAAAAAAAAGTGTATTATAAGCCACTAAGCCACAACAAGCCCTCATCCCACACCACTCCTCAAAAAGCAAAGCAAAATATAAAACATTTCTTTTAAAAGCCTTTGCACCTACATGTAGTGCTCCAGCCCACTGGAAACTACCAGTCACATGGAAAAAAACTACTCAAGACACAAACTGATGTCATGAGGAAGAGGGGGAGCCCTGCTAAGGGAGGCAAAAAAGACCTCCTGAATTTCCTTCTCCTAAAAGGAGAGAAACCAGAAGAACGCAGGAGAAGGGGCCTGTAGGAATGACTGGCTCAGCCAGTTAAAGATTATCCACATCTTTAACCCTAACAGATCTCTAACTGATCTCCTGGAGACTCTTACAGTGGACAAGAGAAACAAGATCTGTAAACAGATAGGGCCAGGGGTCCAGAAATGCCTTCCCTCTTGCTGCCCCACCAAAATTCCCCCGCCCCACCTTGAGCCATGAGGTGGATGTAGGACCTCAGACAAGAGAATCATACATCCCTTGCATGGACACTGTAAAAGGCATATAAGATGTAAGAAATCTAACTTCAGGGAGCTCGTGCTTTGGTGCTACTAGCCCACGTGATCCACTGGCTACTAATAAATTCTTCTTCCTCTATTAAGTTGTCTGGGTGGCTATTATCCTCCCTTTGGGTGGCATTTTCCTGCTACAGATTTTTGGTGCATTGGCCAAAAAGCAAGGAGGAAGAGAGCCCATGACTGTCGAACTTTGGGCACCCCATTGGGTTATAATACTTGTTATAATGAAATTTACTCTAATGGCCGCATGGATGCAATAATACTACAAATAAAGGGTGCTACTGGATTGCACAAGATGGAATAATGACCCTCACTTGGGGGGTGGGGAGACTGACAGAACACTTCACTAAGCTGCCCTTCAGGTCAAGGCTAGATCATATCTTGCCCGTGTGAAATCTCCAATAGAAATGTAGAAGAAAGGCTGTATGCTATCAAGTACAAATTGGCCACAGCAAGTAATTCAGATTGGCTAGAGCATAGGGAACATTTAGAAGAGCTGAAGATAAACCCAGAAAGGTAGATGGGAGCCAGATCAAACAGAATCTTGCATACCGTCAAGGCATTCAGCAGTGACTCTGAATAGGTGAGTAATTTAATTCCAACAATGCTTTAGTAAGAGTATCTGTCATTATGTACTGAACAGATTGGAGCATGAGCAGGTAAGAGGTCACTGCAGTGGTCTGACAGTCTCTAAGTTCCTCAAAGGCAGGGACTGTGTGTCACATTCATTTCTGTATCCTCCAACTAACAAAGTGCTTGGGACTGAGTAGGCATTCAACAACTACTTGAAGTATAAACGAATGAATGAGCCAAAAAGAAGCAATGAGTCTTAATTAGAGTGGAAATAGATATATATCAGAAAAATAGTGCCTGACCAGGAGGTGGCGCAGTAGATAAAGAGTCGGACTGGGGGGATGCAGAGAACCCAGGTTCGAGACCACGAGGTTGCTGGCTTGAGCAAGGGCTCATCTTGAGAAAAAAAAAAAAAAAAGCTCACCAGCTTGGACCCAGGCTCACTGGCTTGAGCAAGCGGTTACTCAGTCTGCTGAAGGCTGGCGGTCAAGGCACATATGAGAAAGCAATCAATGAACAACTAAGGTGTCGCAATGAAAAACTGATGATTGATGCTTCTCATCTCTCTCCGTTCATTTCTGTCTGTCCCTATCTATTCCTCTGACTCTCTCTCTGTCCCTGTAATAAAAATAAAAAAGAAATATAGTTCAGAGCCATAAATAAGGACATTTGCTGGCTGAAGAAATAAGACAAGTATAGGACAGAATCAATGAAGACTGTAAAACTGATATATATAACGTGTACTGCATTACAGGTTTCTGTGAGAATCAAATAAAATTGTGTTTATGAAAATGCTCAATGAAAAAAAAGACTGCCTTTCTCTGGAACAGAAGCTAGTCATCCTGGACAGATACATTACTATATTTGACCTTGAATATATCTTATTATCTTAAGATATTTATCATCCTTCTGTCTTCATTAGATTATAAAACCTTTAATAGTACATAATTTTCCTACTGTTATGAAGCACAATAAAATCTTATTAAGTGCTGCTTTAATTAACATTTCTCACTTACAGAAAAGTTATTAAACTTAATTCAGCTATACTCCACCAAAATACACACGCATGCAAATACACACAGATATATACACACTTCCATATATACATACCACACACACACACACTTTTCTTTATAGTCCCAGGGTGTCTAAGAATTAGTGTTATAGGTGTTCAATAAAAGCCTGTTGAACTGAAATGAGCTAACCTAGGAATCTCACAGAGCTTATCAATGGTTACCGTTAGGTTTCTTTCTCAGTCTCACTGTTCTTCTCACTATTTATTAAATTTATACTGCAGAAAAATAAGATCCATAATATGGGGCAGTTAAGAAGACAGAAAAAAAACCATGGCTAGTTGGCTCAGCAATAGAGCGTTGGCCCAATGTGTGGAAGTCCTGGGTTTGATTCCTGGTGAGGGCACATAGGAGAAGCAAACATCTGCTTCCCCACCCCTCCCCCTTCTCTCTATCCCTCTCTTCCTCTACTGCAGCCACGGCTTGAACAGTTCAAGCAAGTTGGTCCTGGGTGCTGAGGATGGCTCTGTGGCCTCACCTCAGGCATTAAAATAACGCAGGTGCCAAGCAATGGAGCAATGGTGCCAGATGGGCAGAGCATTGCCCGGTAGGGGGTTTGCCAAGTGGATCTGGTCAGGGCACATGCGAGAATCTGTCTCTGCCTCACCTCCACACCTCTCACATAATTAAAAGAAAAATCAAGAAATATGATTAAAAATACACACAACAGTGGTGTGCCAGTAATTGTTTAACACCAGCTAAGAATGGGGAGGGGAGGCTGATTTTCAGTATTTGACAATTTCCATGGTTTAAATACTACCACTATGGCCTATTTCAAGCTAACAATATGCTATCAACTGGTTTGCAAAATTCCTGGAAGTTTAACAATCACCTCACACAACACAAGAAAGAGCCAGCTCCAACACACCACTGGATGCAATATTCAGATGCATAACAAACTCTGCTCTGCAATACTAACTTTATGTTCCCAAAGGAACATACAAAAGGCAAGGAAAAGGCAGGAAGATTCTACACCTTATTCCTAGAAGGCCTTTGCCTCAATCTACAAAGTAGTAGTCTTCTTTTGAACTGGGCATATGATCTAGCCCAGAAATTCCTTTTTCCTAGGCCCATGACATCCAAACTTTTCTGATCATGCACCTCTATCAGTTAAAAAATGTTTAAGCATACACCCTCAATGTATCAACACATTTCTTTATAAATTATATTAGAACTACCATACTAATATAGTATAAATTATAAAGCATATATAAAAACATAAAAGATAAAAATTAATACAAATAGAAGAGAAAAATTTCCCCCCTACATCCCAATGGACTATTTGACATATACACCCCTACCCCGGGATTTACACAACCCAGTTTAGAGATTAGTAAACCAATATTACGAGTAAAATGCATCATCTCCTGCACATGTTTCCCTACGCCTACCCCCTAATCTTACCACATCTTCCCAATCCAGTGCTGAAGAAAGAAAGCACCGCCCCACAGAAAAAATAGGAGAAACAAGTCAGCAAGGTCCAAAGCAAAGCTGGACTAGGAGGAGCAGGTCAGACAATGCAAGCTCCATGGAAGTAAGACTCCACAGCAATAAATTGTTAGTGAGGCTACAAAAACACCATCCTAACTGGAGGTTTTAACTCCATAAAGCAACATACTTTGGACCTTAGCCATCTGTATCAGCTCAGGCAAACAGAAGGACTGATAGGAACCTTGAGTTTTCCCTAAAGACCAAATAAGTATAATATTAATAAGATCTTAAGTTGGAAAATATAAAGCACGAGACTATGCCAAATACACATACATCATATAGAAGAACAGAGATTAGTAAACCAATATTAATTGTCTACTGCAGGCAGTCGCTGGCAGATCACAGTTTCGGCCAAATGCAAACTATATAAAATTGATCTTTCCTAAATACATACAAATTAACTCAAGGTGAAAAGACAGTTGCCAATCATAAAATATTCTATGTCAGATTATCTTTTGAGATATCACAATGTTCTACTCAAATTTCCTTGTTTTCTTCTTAATTTCTACACTAATTTTGCTACAAAATATCCAGGCATAAAAAACAAAAAATACCATCCTCAGAATCACAGAATACTGAAAACATTCATAAGGAAGATCTTACAAACATGTTTTAAAACACTTTAGGATAGCCTGACTGGTGGTGGCACTGTAGAAAGAGCGTCGACCCAGAATGCTGAGGTCCCAAGGTCACTGCCTTGAGCACAGGCTTATTGGCTCGAGTGTGGGTGCACCAGTTCCAGTGTAAGGTCGCTGGCTTGAGTACAGAAACATCAACAGGATCCCAAAATTGCTCGTTGAGCCCAAAGGTTGCTGGCTTGAAGCCCAAAGTCACTGGTTGAGCAAGTGGTCAATGGCTCAGCTTGAGCCCCCCATATAGGCACATATGAGAAGCCACAACTACAAATTGATGCTTCTCATTTCATCTCTCTCCCTGTCTCTCACTCAAAAAAAAAAAAAATCCACTTTAGAATAGACACATGCGGCCTGGCCAGTTGGCTCAGCAGCAGAGCGTCGGCCTGGCGTGTGGAAGTCCCGGGTTCAATTCCCAGTCAGAACACACAGGAGAAGAGCCCATCTGCTTCCTATTGCAGTGGAGCAACACCCCAGAGGGGCCAAGCCTCGCCCCCTGGTGGGCATGCCGGTGGATCCCAGTTGAGCGCATCCAAGAGTCTGACTGCCTCCCTGCTTCTAACTTCGGAAAAATACACACACACACAAAAAATAGACATATGCACCCCACATTCATCGCAGCATTATGCACAGTGGACAAGACATGCAAATAATCAAAGTGTCCCTCGACAGAGGATTGGATAAAGAAGAGGTGGTAAATATATACTATGGAATACCACTGAGCCATAAGAAATGATGACATAGTGCCATTTACGACAACATGGATGAATCTTGAGAACATTATACTGAGTGGAATAAAAATACCCATAAACTTATCTACCTTCCCAACCATTGAATTTTCCCTGTTTCCTTCCTTCTTTAAAGGGATTGTGGTACCTTTCCAGGGTAACTAAGTACCCTAATAAAAATTATTTTTTAATGTATTACTGACTCTTACTTCCATAAGGTTACTTAAATATACATGATTTTCTCTCTTCCAAATGCCTATTGAAACAACAAAAGAAAAAATAATTTGTTCACAACTAAATACAAAACACAACCACATCAGAAACAAAAATGGGGACCACTTGCAGATTAGTTTTAAAAACCTCTAGATCTATGGCTTTGACTTTAGCATGCATTGCCTGACCAGGCGGTGGCGCAGTAGATAGAATGTCGGACTGGGATGCAGAAAGACCCAGGTTTGAGACCTCAAGGTCTCCAGCTTGAGCGTAGGCTCATCTGGTTTGAGCAAAGCTCACCAGCTTGGACCCAAGGTCCCTGGCTGGAGCAAGGGGTTAGTCAGTCTGCTGAAGGCCCGCGGTCAAGGCACATATGAGAAAGCAATCAATGAACAACTAAGGTGTCCCAACGAGAAACTGATGATTGATGCTTCTCATCTCTCTTCGTTCCTGTCTGTCTGTCCCTATCTATCCCTCTCTCTGACTATCTCTCTCTGTCTCTGTTAAAGAAAAAAAAAACTTCAGCATGCATCAAAATCATGGAGAGGGCTGGCTGAAGCACAGACTGCGGGACTCTGCCCTCAGGGTTACTGATGCAGTAGGAGTAGGGTTGGGGCATTATGTCTAACAAGTTCCCAGGTGATGCTGAGTCTACTGGTCTGAGGACACCATTATGAGAATCACCATGCTAAGTAAATAAGATCATTAAATGGAACATTTTTTTATTAATTCTAATTAGCATCCCTCAGAGAGATTCAAACAAATAACAGAACCATTTTTTTAAAACAGGTAGAAACAGAAATTGGAAAATAAAAAATAGTCTGGAAAACTGGAGAAAATATACTTTCTGAATTTAAAAAATATATCAGAAGGACTAAATAACAACTAAAACCTACCATTGCACTGTGGAAAATAGTTTAAGACACCTTCTAAAACAGAACAAAAGACAAAGTGATAGAGAATATGAGACAAAAATTAACCAGCATAAAGGATCAATATCTACCTAATAGGTTTCTGAAGAGAGAACGGATCACATAAAGTAATCAATGATGAAATTTCCCCTAAGCTGAAAAAGACTGAAGCCTTGATACTGTATGGCCAATTTACAAGCAAGTAAAAAATATTTTAAAGCCAAGCACTAGATGCATATCTGTGACATTACTAAATTTAAAAAGCATAGAGAAAACTCTAAAAGCTTTGAGGGGAAAAATATATACTACAAAGCAATATGAATCAGACTAGCATCAGACATCCCATAAGGATGCTAGAAGAAAACAGAATTTTGTTTGCAGAGTTCAGAGAGAAAATCCCACATCTAGTCAAACTATAAAATATGAAAGCAAAATAAAGACATCTTTGGAATTCAAGCGTTAAGAAAATTGACTTCCTGTCTGTATTAATTTCCTACTTCTATTGTAAGAAATTATCACAGATGTCCAAAATGGGTTTCAATGAGCTAATATTAAAAGTGTTGGCAGAATTACATATCATTTGGAAGCTCTAGGGAACAATCCATTTCCTTGCCGTTTTTAGCTTCTAGAGCTGCCTAAATTCTGTGACCAGTGGTCTCCTTTCATTTTCATTAGTACGTAGTATTAAATGTAACCAATACTTATAGCAGATTTTGAGTTCCTTTAAAGACTTGCAAATAACTAGAGCTACATTATGTAGCTTCTGACAGAGTAAATGGAAAAACATCATTATGCACTTTTTCATTGCCTTAAAAAACATTTTAATAAATATTTCTATTAATAATCACCTACCGAATCATTCGCTGCTAGTGCAAGTGCAAGGTTCACTGTAAGAAAGAAAAAAAAATTAAATTTAGTAACTTTCCTTCTACTAAAATTCATTTTGACTTTTAATAGTTTCAGTGTAACTTACCAAAGCACAGAAAAAAAATTTTTGTAAGTTTTCTTGAAAGATAGGCAGAGAGACAAAGAGGGAGAGAGAGAAAAGAGAGACGAGAAGCATCAACTCATAGTTGTGTCACTTTAGTTATTCATTGATTTCATTCATTTGTGCCTTGACCAGGGGGCTCCAGCAAGGCCAGTGACCCCTTGCTCAAGCCAGCGACCTTGGGATCATGTTGATGATTCCACGCTCAAGCTGGCAACCTCGGGGTTTCTAACCTGGATCCTCAGCATTCCGGGTCAACACTCTATCCACTGCGTCACCATCAGTCAGGCAAAGCACAGAAATTTTTAATAAAACTCCCTATTGTAGGAAGCAAGGACATAGAATTCAGGAAGTAAAAAGACAAAAAAAATAAGTAATATTCCAATATAAGCAATAGATACTTACTAAAACTTCAAATAACCTATTTATGTTATAATTTTGTTTAAATAATCCACTTAGTTTTTAAAAAATGTTAATGGTACAGTTTATTTTCAAAGACATATTTTGCAAAAAAAAATTATCTACCTTTTAATAAATAAAAATGGGTATGATCCAATGCCTTTTAAAAATAAATGCTGGTAATACAGGGTTTCTAAATATCTAACTCACAGTTACCCACATCTATGAAAGGCTGAACCACTGTGTAAAGGGAAGAAGGTAAAAGGTAAGATGGTAGAATATATTCCAAAACCCGACTATTGATAGTGAATTCCAAAGACTAGTGAGGAGCAGAGTAGTGGCCCAAACACCACCTTTAGCCCAGCAATAGAGATATTTCCATGACTGATAAATAGACTGATACTTAGGCTCTCCTTTACTTACAGAACAATGTTATAAATGATGCCGAGATTGTTCCCTTTAAAGTAGTTAAAAGCATTGCTTTCAGCATAGGACCAGTTCAAATCCCAGTTCTACCACCTTCTATTGTGTAACCTTGAATAGGATATTTACCCCCTAAATCTGTTTAAGCATAATCCTACTATTAAACATAATCCTACTTGATACTATTGTGAAAATTAAATGAAACACTGGCCTGACCAAGGGGGTGGCGCAGTGGATAGAGCATCAGACTGGGATGCAGAGGACCCAGGTTCGAGACCCCCGAAACTGCCAGCTTGAGCACAGGCTCATCTGGTTTGAGCAAGGTTCACCAGCATGGACCCAAGGTACCTGGCTCGAGCAAGGGGTTACTCCGTCTGCTGTAGCTCCCGGGTCAAGGCACATATGAGAAAGCCAATCAATGAACAACTACAGTGCCACAACGAGAAACTGATGATTGATACTTTTAATCTTTATCCGTTCCTGTAGTCTGTCCCTATGTATCCCTCTCTCTCTGACTCTTGCTCTGTCTCTGTAAAAAAAAAAAAGAAAGAAAATACTGTATGTAAAATACTTAGACTAGGCCATAGCACTTGATAAATTAATCTTTATAAATTATAAAATATTTCTGAATTTCAGTTATATCATAGATTAAACATAATCAAAAGTTTAATCAGAATCTTTTAGAGAGTAATTCATTTTAATATTAGGGTCTTCTGGCTTTTATACATCAGAAAACCAACATAGAATGATTACAACAAGTGAGATCAAAAACAGTTATAAAAAAAACTCCCAAAAAACAAAAAAGCCCTGGGCTAGAAGGCTTCACAGGCAAATTTTACCAATCATTCAAAGAACTAACTCCTATCCTTCTCAAGCTATTTCAAAAAATTCAAGAGGAAGGAAGACTTCCAAACTCCTTTTATGAGGCGAGCATAATTTTGATCCCGAAAACAGGCAAAGACAACACAAAGAAAGAAAATTATAGGCCAATATCCCTGATGAATTTAGATGCTAAAATTCTCAACAAAATATTAGCTAACGGGATCCAGCAATATATGAAAAAAATCATACACCATGATCAAGTGGGATTTATTCTGGAGAGGCAAGGCTGGTTCAATATTCGCAAATCAATCAATGTGATTCATCACATAAACAAAAGGAAGGACAAAAAATCACATGATAATTTCAATAGATGCAGAAAAAGCATTTGATAAAATCCAGCACCTATTCATGATCAAAACTCTCAGTAAAGTGGGAATACAGGCAACACTCCTTAACATGATAAAGGCCATCTATGACAAACCCACAGCAAACATTATACTAAATGGGCGAAAATTAAAAGCAATCCCCTTAAGATCAGGAACCAGGAGGGGTGCCCCCTTTCACCACTCTTATTCAACATAGTTCTGGAAGTCTTAGTCATAGCAATCAGAGAAGAAGAAGAAATAAAAGGCATCCAAAGTGGAAAAGAAGAAGTAAAAGTATCATTATTTGCAGATGATATGATATTGTATATAGAAAACTCTAAAGTCTCAGTCAAAAAACTACTGGACCTTATTAATGAATTCAGCAAGGTGGCAAGATATAAAATTAATACTCAGAAATCAGAGGCATTTTCATATACCAACAATGAACTGTCAGAAAAAGAAATTAAGGAAACAATCCCCTTCACTACTGCAGCCAAAAAAATAAATTACCTAGGAGTAAATTTAACCAAGGAGGTTAAGGACTTGTACTCGGAAAATAATAAAACATTGATAAAAGAAATCAAGGAAGATACAAAGAAGTGGAAGCATATACCGTGCTCATGGTTAGGAAGAATAAACATCATTAAAATGTCTATATTACCCAAAGCAATTTATAAATTCAATGCAATACCAATTAAAATACTAATGACATACTTCAAAGATATATAACACATATTTCAAAAATTTATATGGAACCAAAACAGAACACAAATAGCCTCAGCAATCTTAAAAAGAAAAAATAAAGCAGGAGGTATCACTCTTCCGGATATCAAGGTATACTACAAGGCCACTGTACTCAAGACAGCCTGGTACGGGTATAAGAACAGGCACATAGATCAATGGAACAGAACAGAGAACCCAGAAATAAACCCACACCTTTATGGGCAACTGATATTTGACAAAGGAGGAAAGAGCATACAATGGAGTAAAGACCACCTCTTTAACAAATGGTGTTGGGAAAATTGGACATCTACCTGCAAAAAAATGAAACTAGACCATCAACTTACACCATTCACAAAAACAAACTCAAAATGGATAAAAGACTTAAATGTAAGCCGTGAAACCATAAGCATCTTAGAACATAGGCAGTAAGCTCTCCGACATCTGTCACAGCAATATATTTGCCGATTTATCTCCACGGGCAAATGAAATAAAAGGCAAGATAAACAAATGGGACTATATCAAACTAAAAAGTTTTTGCACAGCTAAAGACAGTAATGAACAGAATAAAAAGACAAACCACACAATGGGAGAACATATTCGACAATACATCTAATAAGGGGTTAATAACCAAAATTTATAAAGAAGTTATAAAACTCAACACCAGGAAGACAAACAATCCAATCAAAAAATGGGCAAAATGAATAGAAATTTCTCTAAAGAGGACATACAGATGGCCAATAGGCATATGAAAAAATGCTCAACATCACTAATCATTAGAGAAATGCAAATTAAAACCACAATGAGATATCACCTCACACCAGTCAGAATGGCGCTCATCAGCAAAACAACACAGAATACATTCTGGTGAGGATGTGGAGAAAAGGGAACCCTTCTGCACTGCTGGTGGGAATGCAGACTGGTGCAGCCACTGTGGAAAACAATATGGAGATTCCTCAAAAAATTAAAAATCAAACTGCCTTTTGACCCAGCTATCCCACTTTTAGGAATATACCCTAAGAACACCATAGCACTGTTCGAAAAGAAGAAATGAGCCCCCTTGTTCGTGGCAGCATTGTTCACAATAGCGAAGATCTGGAAACAGCCTGTGTCCATCAGAGGATGAGTGGATTAAAAAGCTTTGGTACGTATATACTATGGAATACTACTCAGCCATAAGAAATTACGACTTCGGATCATTTGTAACAACATGGATGGACCTTGATAACAGTATACTGAGTGAAGTAAATCAGAAAAAACTAAGGACTGTATGAGTCCATACATAGATGGGACATAAAAATGAAACTCAGAGACATGGACAAGAAAGTACTGGCTACCCGGAGGGAGGGGTAGGGGAGGGGCACAAATAAATCCAGATAAAAGATGATGGAGGACAATTTGACTTTGGGTGATGGGTATGCAATATAATCAATTGTCAAAATAACCTGGAAATATTTTTTCTGAACATATGTGTCCTGATTTATCAATGTCATCCCATTAAAATTAATTTTAAAAAAAGAAAATACTGTATGTAAAATAGCCTAGGCCATAGCACTTGATAAATTAATCTTTATAAATTATAAAATAAAATAATTCTGAATTTCAGGTATATCATAGCTTAAACATAATCCAAAGTTTAAGCAGAATGTTTTAGAGAGTAATTCATTTAAATATTAGGGTATTCTAGCTTTTATACAATAGAATCACAAAGCATGTATGTGTTAATCAAATGTTATTCTCTTTTTCTATCAAATGTTATCATTGTAATCCAAAATATATCTAGCATATACATTATTCAAATGGGAAGTGTTTGCTGATAGTTTAGGACAGTAATAAGTCCATATAAGGGAAAGAAATATAATACCAACGAAGTTACATAGAAATAACCTATTTCTAAGGCATATGTATGCAGATAAGGCTGTTACAAAAAAGTAAAGGCCAGTTGTTAGGGACAGATGGTGTAATGTTAACAAAGAAAAAAAATCAAGGAAGGGGCATTTACTGAAGCAACTACTACCATATTTCCCCATGTATAAGATGTCCCCATGCGTTTTAGGGCCTGAAATTTGAAAAAATAACGTATTCCATAAAGTTATTGAACTCAAGTTTTATTCATCATAAAATTCATATAACTTCTCATCACTGTCAAAACTCCCATCCATTAGCTTGGCCTCATCTGTGTCTGATGAGGAACCAGTTTTCAACAATGAGCGCAAGAACAGGTATGAAAAAGCAGGAAATGCAAGTAAAAAGTCTACAACCACTGTTTAAGATACACCCAGTTTTTAGACCCTAAATTTTTTGAAAATAGGTACGTCTTCTATGTGGGAAAATATGGTATGTGACATACCTATTACATTTTCTCATATATTTACCTATTTTTACGCTGTCACATTCCAAAACAATAGATAATCTTCTAACCAAAAACAATAAACAGTTTTAAAGAAGTGCGAGACTACAGACTTAACAAATTATATCACATAAAACCATAGCTATCATCATGAAAATACCATCCATCTTTAAACAGTCCAAGTAATTACAGAGCATGCAAAAGGGTTCACACCACTGAAAACAGGTAAATGAACTCTGACTTTTCAAAAATCAAGAAGAGGTGGATTCTAGAACCAAACACTAAGAGCTCCTAAATTTTAAAAACAAAATATCAAATAAATGAATTGTAAGCCCTTAGGAAAGCAAAAATGTGTAGGATATAGCATGAATTCATTAAGGACATTCATTAACTAATCATTTTTAATAGTATATTTTCTATTAGTAAATTAAGGGCCTATCATCATTACAATACTTGGTAAATCTTAATTTCTTCAAACACCTTAAAAACTCTTCTACAATTACCTTCCGGTCAAAATGAGAAAATAATTGAGCTAATAACACTGTATAGTTGGATTTGTAGCTAGTTGTACAACTATAAAACCACTAAACCAAGGAATTACTAAATATGGCTTTAAATCAAGACACAAGATCTTTAGCAACAGTCACAGAACTGTCCCCGCCCTTCTTATTTCAAAATGTCATTGATTTTAATAAAAATAAAGAATTTTAAGGTATATATATTTCCCAACTTTAGGTTAAGAATCTGAATAAAAAATCAAAATTTAAAAGATCTTGTCAGTATAAAACCAAGTCAAAATTAACAAAATGAAATAGAATAAGGTAGTCATTTTTTCAAAATCAACTGCAAAAAAGATAGGTTGGATAAGGCATGAATTAGCAGCCATTCCTATTGAAGTGACTGAAAATTAAATGTGCAACAAAAATAAGACAAGAGAACTTTATGACTCTGAAATAATAGTACTCTGTGAAGTATGATTAGGTGAAGGGAAATTACCCTTTTAAATTAGTACACTGTAATCTTCTGTGGTTTTGTTTTTTGTTTTGTTTTGTTTTTGTTTTTAGAAATAAAAGGTTTCTTTTGAAAAAACTTGGGATTATCTATTAGACTGGGATGGTAACTCGTTATTTCTGGTTGCACTCTTTTAAAGGTATTAAAAGCAGAATTTTAGTCACAATGAAATCTACAACCAATTAAAAAGAGCCACCACACACAAAAAAAAATTCTCTGCTCCAATAAATATTAGATGATATTTTAAATATTACATAAAACCTTTTCAAGCATTTTCAAATATTAGATCTATATTGACGTTATAAATGCTGAAAACTATATTATGGTTAAACAAAAAAGGTCACAATATGTAAACAATCTCATTGCAACTACATCTACAATTATATGTACCTCAAAGAACAGAAATAATTTAGTACTAAAGTCACTAGATGTTTTTAAAATAAAAACAGTAACCAAATACTGAGCACTCACTATGTAGGAAACACTGGGCTAAGTGTCTAGTTTAATTTACATAACCACCCTATGAAAAAGGATACCATTTTACAGTTAAGTAATCTAAAGATCTGATGGGAAACCTGACCATCTTTTCCTCGGTTAAGGAGTCAAAGACCTGACTATGTACATAGTTTTGTTAAACTCCAAAATCCAAGCTCCTAATCACTACCAACTTCTGATACTAAGTAACTGGCTATAAGAAACTTCACAAATACTAAGTTTTTTAAACTAAATCTACAATTTTAATACTGTGCACTCACTAGTTGGCATAAATTCCCAAATTCAGAATTTATACCCTATAATACCTGCTGTAGTAGACTTTCCAACTCCACCTTTTCCAGAAGCCACAACTATAACTTGTTTAACACCTTCTATTGGTTTCTGCTTTGGAAGTCCTCGGGACATGATATGTGTTCTTCTTTGTTTAAAGGTCTCATTCTCAGCAACGGATAACTTAAAAAAAAAAAAAAAAATTTTAAAATGGGCCATCTCCTTTTTATGCTGTACAAGTAAAAACAATTCTGAGTTTGTGATTAAGAGGGCTTTCTCTTCCAGTACAATTCTGCTCATCTCTACTAGTTAGGCTTTCGTGCCATTCACATACTACTATTGATCACAATTATTTAAGCTGAAATTCATCTGCGAAGACACCCTAATGTTAAAAACGGAAGGTGCCTCTTTACGGAGTTAAATCCTCCATGTGTTCTCCTTCTCTTAAATAATTTTCTAAATAAGTCAACAGTAAGAAAACAACGTGGAAGTCACACATCCACGTTCTGACCACGTTTCATGTCCCTCCACACCTCCGCCTTATCCCGCTGGGGGGCCGGACTAGAAAGTAGGGGCGTGTAGCCGACTGCGACCTCACAGAGCCGCTACAGGAGCGTCGCCCACAGGGGCTCTGGCGAGCCTTTGGCAATAGGCGACCTTGAAGCCAAAGTATCTCCGTCCCGCCCTCCTCCCCCTACCCTTCGGCACCACGGACCTGACGCCGACAAACCAACATTCGGCTTCCCCCAAGTGGTGAACAGGCCACGCCACCAACCCGAAGAGACACCCGACCAAGAAGGAGCAAACGCTGCCAGGACCCCATGGCACAGAACACTGCCCTTAGCCCTGCCCGGAAGCTGTAGCGGTTGGCGCGGAGTAGTGACGTCACACGGCAACGCTCGGCTTCCCTTCCTAGCGATTAGCCAGCCGCCTTTGAGTTTCTTCAGCCCAGTCTCCTTCCTAGTCAGGTGCAAACGTTTTACAGTATGTAACCAAATGTTTGTGAAGCGTTTGCATGTAATTTATCTCCTTTGATCCTCACAGAAGTCCTAGAGTAAGTAAATAGGAGACTCAATGAAATCCTGGGTTGGTTGATTGGTTGGTTGGTTGGTTTTCATTCGCCAGTAAACGGAGGCATTGGAAGTTTAGAGACTTGACCCGCCTGAAAAGAAGAAATGGAGGAACTTTAAAATAGTTTCAGGTGTTCTCGCTGCGCAGAATACAGTCACTTACACACTGCTACTGGTAAATGTTTTACTCTTTTTTTTTTCCTGCGTGATCTACAATAATAGTCTGCTTCGTGTTGATATTTATTACTGTTGTTGCTGGCAATTACCTGAAAGAGAAGTTGGGGTGCTTCGCTACGCTTGAAAAGGTTTAGCTAACTCAGAAAGCAGGTCTAATGCAGCAAGTTTTGCTCAAGAAAGAAAACGTGAGCCAAAACTTGAGAAAAAAGATGTATGCAGTTTATCTTGGTGGAAGGAAGTACCTTTATATCCAAAGTGGATGAAATAGTAAAGGAAATAGCTTTTAGGAGAGGAAGTTGAAAGGCTGGTGCTGTAGGAACCCAGACCCAGGAAAAGAATCATTCAGGGTGCAGGGTGGTTTACCCTCACATATCTCTAATATTTCCTTAGGTTGATTTTAATTTCTATCTTAAGAGAGTTTGTTGTATAATCACTCCATTTATTTTGTTCTAATCTGATTTTTAATTTATCTTTAATACAGGCATAACATAACCTCCAAGAATTATTGTGAGAATTAAATGAAATATTACCAGCAAAATACAGTCAATTTAGTAAGCTCTGGAAAAAATTAAGTTCCTTGCTTTTTACTCCCCAATCTCATATTTAGCTTTATTCAGCTTGCTTTAACTTTAATTAGGTTTACTTTGTTTAGCTTATTGTTTCATATCACTTTCTAATTATGTTGTGATATATTTCCTCAGTTGATTTTATCAATTTTTATGATTACCTGCTCAATTTTATAAATTATAAGCCAAAAGACTAGGGATAAGGGAATAATTTTCACACCAATCCACTACAAAATAAAGAATACTTAATATCTGTTTCCAGGTAGCTTTGAAAGTTCTTGTAGATGTCTACTGAAGATTCATTTAACAAATATTTATTGAACTACTACTATGTGCCAAGCACTACACTAATCTTTGAATGGGTGATGGATTTTATCAAATGCCATTTCTGCATCTATTGAAATTATCATGTGATTTTTTTCCTTCCTTTAGTTTATTTGATGAATCACATTGATTGATTTGCGAATTTTGAACCAGCCTTGCCTCTCCAGAATAAATCCCACTTGATCATGGTGTATGGTTTTTTTCATATATTGCTAGATCCGGTTGGCTAATATTTTGTTGAGAATTTTAGCATCTAAATTCATCAGGGATATTGGCCTATAATTTTCTTTCTTTGTGTTGTCTTTGCCCGATTTTGGGATCAGAATTATGATCGCCTCAAAAAAGGAGTTTGGAAGTCTTCCTTCCTCTTGAATTTTTTGAAATAGCTTGAGGAGGATAGGAGTTAGTTCTTCTTTGAATTTTTGGTAGAATTCACTTGTGAAGCCATCAGGCCCAGGACTTTTCTTTTTTGGGAGTTTTTTGATAACTGTTTCAATCTCATTTGTTGTAATTGGTCTCTTTAGGTGTTCTGATTCTTCCAGATTGATTTTTGGAAGATTATACGATTCAAGAAATTTGTCCATTTCACCTAGGTTGTCTAATTCTTGGCATAGAGTTCTTCATAGTATTTTCTTACAATGCTTTGTATTTCTGTTGTGTCAGTTGTTATTTCTCCACTCTCATTTCTAATTTTATTTATTTGGGTCCTCTCTCTTTTTTTCTTGGTGAGTCTAGTTAAAGATTCATCAATCTTGTTTACCTTTTCAAAGAACCAGCTCTTGGTTTCATTGATCCTCTGTATTGTTTCCTTAGCCTCTATGTCATTTATTTCTGCTCTGATCTTTATTATATCCTTCCTTCTACTGATCCTGGGCTTTATTTGCTGTTGTTTTTCTAGTTCTTTTAGATGCAGGGTCAGGTTGCTTATTTGAGCTTTTTTAGCTTCTTATGGTATGCCTGTAGTGCAATGAACTTCCCTCTCAGTACTGCTTTCGCTGTGTCCCATAAATTTTGAGTTGATGTATGCTCATTATCATTCATTTCTAGAAAATTTATTTCTTCTTTGATCTCATTGTTAATCCATTCATTATTTAATAACATGCTATTTAATTTCCAAGTGTTTGTGTATTTTTCAGTTTTCCTTTTGTGGTTAATTTCTAGTTTCATGGCATTGTGATCAGAGAAAATGCTTGATATGATTTCAATCTTCTAAAATTTGTTGAGACCACTTTTCTGTCCTAACATGTGGTCTATCCTAGAAAATGTACCATGAGCTCTTGAGAAGAATGTATATTCTACTGCTTTAGGGTGAAAAGTTCTGAAGATATCTATTAAATCAAGTTGATCTAGTGTATCCTTTAAGTCTGCTGTTTCTTTATTAATTTTCGTTCTTGAGGATCTATCCAGTGTTAGTGGGGTATTGAAATCCACTACTATTATAGCATTGCTGTTAATCTCACCCTTTATATCCATCAAAGTCTGCTTTATGTATGTCGGGGCTCCTATATTTGGTGCGTAGATATTTATAATAGTTATATCTTCCTGTTGAATTGTTCCCTTTATCATTATGTAGTGTCCTTCTTTATCTCTTACTACAGCCTTTGTTTTAAAGTCCATTTTGTCATATATAAGTATTGCTACCTCAGCTTTTCTTTCATTTCCATTTGCATGAAATATTTTTTTCCATCCTTTTACCTTCAGTCTATGTGCATCTTTTGTTTTAAGGTGTGTCTCTTGTAGACAGCATATGTATGGGTTCTGTTTTCTTATCCATGCAGCTACCCTATGTCTTTCGATTGGGTCATTTAATCCATTTACATTTAAGGTTATTATTGATATATAGTTGTTTATTGCCATTTTATTCTTTAAAGCTGTATTCTTCTTTTGCTATATTCTTTCCTCTCTTGGAACTGTTCACAACAGGCCCCTTAATATCTCTTGCAGAATTGATTTGGTTTTAATGAATTTCTTGAGGCTTTCTTTGTCTGGGAAGCTCTTTATTTCTCCTTCAGTTTTAAACGTTAGCCTTGCTGGATAGAGTAGTCTTGGTTGTAGGTTCTTGTTCTGCATTACTCTGAATATATCTTGCCATTCCCTTCTGGCCTCAAGTGTTTCTGTTGAGAAGTCAGATGTCATCCTTATGGGGGCTCCTTTGTAGGTGATAGCCTTTTTTTCTCTAGCAGCTCTTAAAATTTTTTCTTTATCCCTTAGCTTTGGTATTTTAACTATGATGTGTCTTGGTGTAGATTTCTTTGGGTTTCTCTTTAATGGAGTTTTGTGTGCTTCTTGAACGTGTGGAATGTTTCCCAGCCTTAATTTAGGGAAGTTTTTAGCTATGATTTGATTGAACAAAGTTTCTATTTCTTGTTCTCTCTCCTCTTCTTCAGGAACCCCTATGATGCGAATGTTATTTCTCTTCATGTTATCACAGAGCTCCCTTAGAGTTTCCTCACATTTCTTGAGTCTCTTTTCTTTTTTCTGCTCTGCTTCTGTGCCTTTGTTTATTGTGTCCTTTAACTTGCTGATTCGATCCTCAGCGGCATCTATCCTGCTCTTAGTTCCTTCCATTGTGGTCTTCGGTTCTGATATTTGTCATTTCTGTCTGATTCTTTTTTTATTTTTTCAATTTTGTTTTTTATACTTGTTATCTCTTTATTTAGGTGTTCATAATGACTATCCATTGTTGCTCTAATTTCTTTGAACATCCTAACTATCATTATTTTAAATTCTGCATCTGGTAAATTGGTTATATCTGGTTCATTCAGGTCGTTCTCTGGGGATTTCTCTTGATTCATTTGGTTTGCATTTCTCTGCCTACCCATTTTGTCTGGCCCCTAGAGTCCAGTGGGTGTTGCCTTTGTGTTCTCTATGTGTGGTCTGTCTGCAGGCCCGCCACCCCTCTTCCGCTGCCTAGGGCAGTTGGGTTGGGCTTTGCCAGCGCTGGCCCACTGCAGCTGTTGCTGTGATTTCTGCCTCTCCTCCGCGGGAGGGGCTGTATTCTTGTGCCCGGCTCTACAAGCCTTAGCCTGCCTGGGCCTTCGCCTCACCCCCACAGGTTAGGTTGCATACTGCCATTAAACCACAAGCATCAGCACCAATGGTAGAGGTGAGCACCCTTGCTCAGCTATGGACCCAGCCTGTTCCTGGGCTTCTGCCCAGCCCCCGCGGTCAGAGCCTGCTCGCCACAGTTTCTTGGGTTGGACAGGGCTGCTGATGTGCACTCAGCTGTGAGCCTCCGCCCGTCCGGAGCTTTAGCCCCGCCCGTCCGGAGCTTTAGCCCCGCCCTCAAGGCCATGGCTCACCTGCGCAGGATCGCAAACCTCGGTTTATTGGGCCGGGTGTGGCTGCTGGCTTGCGCTCACCTGTGAGCCTCCGCTCATCCAGAGCTGTAGCCCCGCCCCCGCGTTCAGAGCCAACTCATGCACGCAGGCTGGCAAACCGCGATTTCTCGGGCTGGGTGGGGCTGCTGGCGTGAGCTCAGCTGTGAGCCTCCACCGGTCCCTGGTCCTAGCCCTGTCCCCGCGGTCAGGGCCGGCCTGCGCAGGGTCGCAGAGCAGATCTCTGCCCGTTCCTGGCCTCCTGCTTTTCCCCCGCTGGTGCGACTGCAGTAGGGCCCGCAGCTGCCGGACCGCTTTCGCGCGTCCCCTCCACCCCTGCTGGGCTAGACCGAGCTCACACCGGCTGGGCCTCCGCCCCTGCCGACCGCACCGCGTTTCAGCATCCCACCGCCACCGTCCCTCCAGCCAGCCCTTAGCAGTGTGGGTGGGTGCACCGCAGCTCAGACCCTAACACTCCATACTGTAGTCCTGGAAGCTCCCTCCATCTAAGCAGCTCCGCTCTAAGTGCCGCGGGAGAGCTTGTTTGGCTGGTTTCCTGTCTCCCTTTGCTGGTATTGCTAGTTCCAGGGGAAATGTTCATTTTTGATTAGGGAAGTGACTTAGCCCAGGGGTTAGGGTGGCTGTCCCTCAGAGTGTTTCTCCCTGTGGCTTCCATTTTACACTCTCTTCCTGCTGCTCTGGTCCTCCTCTGTCCCCGTTCCCCGGAGCCCCGGGTGAGTGGTTGTGAGAGAGGTTTTCTGCGCTGTCCCTTTAAGAAGAATTTTGGGTCTGAGAAAACTGTCTCTTTCTCACAAATAGTATCCTCACTTGTTTCACAGCTCAATACTGTCCAAACGCCTCTTCTAGGCTCTGGGACTGCAGGCTGGGGCTTTGTTCCTGGGACCCAGGTCCCTCCCTCTCCACCAAACTCTCCTCCCGCCACGCAGGTCTCTCCGGGATACTGTTCGTTCCGGGCAGCTGGGCAGCCCTCTTCACGGTTTTGCTATTCCTACCATTCTCAATGTGGCTTCTGCAGTGTTCCTTGGTTGAAGAGTCCACTTAGTTTAGTTCAAAGTTGGTTTATCCAGATGATGGTTCTTAAAATTGATTTATAATCCACTTTGGTTCTGGGAGTTGGAAGTTTGTACGTCCGCCTACTCCATCGCCATCTTACATTCCTCCCTGTGTGGTGTCATTTTTATGATACAACAAAATGTTAGAGAAAATATTTTGAGTTTTCAAAGTTGGAAGCTTTTAAGAAAATGGGGACAGCTCTGACAAAGACAATTGATTTAGAAGAACTCAGTAATGATATAAAAACATTGTTTCTTGCCTATTTAAGTTACAATTACAACTGGTTACAAGTAGTATATAAAACTCTACCATTGTCTTAAACAAGTAGTTGGTTATAAAAGTGCACAGTAGACTCTACATGTCCAATCCAGTAGATCCATTGTGTTATTATGTCCCAAATTTATTATTTTTGTTTCATCATCTCTCAGTGTCTTTGTCCCCTCACAGTGACAGAATGGTGGCTGCACATTAAGGCATTAAGACTGTGCTGTGCAGAAAAATAGGAATTACAAAGACTTTTAAAAAAAGAAGAAAGAAAGAAAGAAAACCCTTCTTCCCTCCCCCAGTGAGTCTTTGACTTTTTATTTGGAAAACAAAGTAACATGTACATCACATTGAATAGAACCAGGTCACATGACTATCCTTAGAAGCAAGAGGCACTGAGAAATCAAGCATTTAGCTATCTCTAATCTACAGAATAGAGGAAAGCAATGGAGAAAGTGATTGGAAATGGATATTGAGTAAGCCAGCTAAATCTTTGTTCTAGGGAGACTATTTTAAACTTTCTAGGATTGTGAAAAAATGTAGACTAGGAGAAAAGTGAGATCTTAGAAATACATGGGTTCTTTTCTAGATATTGGTATTTGGCTAACCCAATAACATCCTCAATCCATATTTCCATGAGTGGCTGAGAGAAAGCTAATCAAGGATAAGGGAAGATTTGGCAACAATTTTCCTTTCTTTGTTTTTTTTTTCTTTTTCTAGACAGAAACATGAAGAGAAGAGATGAGAAGCATTGATTCATTGTTGTAGCACTTTAGTTGTTCATTGATTGCTTCTTATAAGTGCCTTGACTGGGAGGCTCAAGCTGAGCCAGTGACCCCTTGCGTAAGCCAGTGACCTTGGGCTTCAAACCAGAGATCTTTGGGCTTAAGCCAGCAACTATGGGATCATGTTGATGATCCCATGCTCAAGCCACTGACCTTGGGATATTGAACCTGGGACCTCAGTGTCCCAGGTTGACGCTCTATACACTGCACCACCACTGGTCAGGGTAACAATATGTATTTTTAAGTATGTGGCATTCTAGTGGATGCTGGTATGGATACATAAAGACCTTGAGGGTTAAATTTATGTGGACATCTGGACACTTCACAGGTACAGCACTGTTGGAATCAGTATTTAACAGGATTATGTTTCTATTTCTCTCCCCCCAGAGAAATTTATAAAGATTGATCAAAACAAAGTGGATTCTTTTCAATGTCTCCTAATGTGTGTGTGCTAATATCTTGTATTGTTTTCTAGAAAGGAAGTATTTGTACCAGCTTGATTACTTGCCCTCTCTAAAAAACAAGCAAACAGAAACTATCCTCCTTGGGTTGCCAAGGACTCACTGAAAGTTCAGATTCTTACACAGAGTAAGAGAATGCTTCATTCTCTGTCCTTAGGTCTCAGTGTCAGTTGAGAACATGCTGGACTCCTTTGCTCAACTCATTGAGGAAAAATAGGGTGTTACGGACAGTTTTCTGTCTCTGTTGAATATACTAAATGAAGTTCAGAAACTAGTGGCAGTGCCTTAAATTTAAAGTAATTTTTTCCAGCTGAACCACTCATACTGTCCAAAGGGCTCACTGAAATGAAAACCTCGCCTCATCTATGGACTTGGTTATCATAATAGAATGACAACCTAATTAATTGACCCAACTTTGTCCCACAACACTAATTAATTGACCCAACTTTGTTTCCAACACTCTCTGCCAATGACTACATGAAACTGTCTCTTACCTACATCTAATACAAATTATCACATTGAAGTATAAAGTAATTCTGCTTGGGTGAATAACTTCCTAATGTGCCAATCTCCGTAGGAAACCTGATTTAGGAAGGTTGTGGATTTTGCCCTATCAAGACCTTTAATTTTCTAAGCTCGCATAAATTAGTCCTGTCGAAGAAGCTCCCGTTCTTATTTTTAAAAATTAAAGCAAGCGTATGTGAATATATATATATATGTTCTTAGACTGGATAGGCTTCTGAGAATATGCTTCCAAATGACAAAAAATCCACCTTTAGAATGAGACGACATGGTTTCTAAATGCCAATATCCAAAGCTGGTTAATTCATAGGTGATTTTGACATTTGAATTTCTGATTTATAAGATTGAACTGAATCCTTGGACAAAGGTCACAGTGTTCACATTATATTGAATGTAGTTTCTATTTAATGTTCCAAGCTTCAAAGAAGATTCTGTCCTGAAATAGAAGACGCACAATCAGAATTTAGAAAAAGTGTTTGTCACCTAAGGCAAATATTTCCTACACACAGGGCTTTACTCCCATGATTTTGCTTTTTTATTTCATTTCCTGTAAGTATTCTTTTAGCCATGTGCTTCCTACTTTTTTATCCTGGAGATTAGAAGACAAGTTTCTACAAGACTTTGCTAAAACCTACTTCATTCTGTATTTAGAAGAGAATTTTTCTGTGCACTTTAGCCCTATCAAGATATCAAACCTTCACTTCAGCTAATGTGAAGTTCTGTTTTCTTCAGGGAAAAGGGGAGAATGTAGAATTTAGTGTTAGTGATTTTCAACATTTTACACTTCGGGACCAGAGAAAATAGAATTTTTTCAAAGACCACTAAGTCAGAAGTCACCCTGAGCATAGCAAATTCCAATAAGACCAGTGGGTCTATATTCTTCATACAACATCATGGTTGTTGACTCTTTCACGGACCAGGACAAAATTTCTGATTGACTTGTCCACAGACCAATCCACAGACCAGTCCATGAACTAGCAGTTGAAAAACACTGATGTACATTCTGGTCTGTTTTATTCTGCTTCCAAAATGTGAGGATATCCTCTATAATCATGTAGCTTACATTTCTTAGTCTACTTGCTATTTTGGTACCAAATCTGGTCAATTCATTTATTAACTTTTTCTATTGAGAATGTATTACCCATACATGCAGATATTATATATTATATGGCATTGATATTACAGGCACAAAATTTGTTCAATCCATTTATATAAGCTAGAATTGCCAAATCTCTCAAAATGCATCTATATTTTGATTTAGAACAAAAGAGCAGAAATACCAACATTAAGGGTTATATCACTTTGCTCCAGGATAAACTGGCAAACTTAACAGTATCAAGTTTGTCTTTGTCTTCGGCCTTCCACACAGCTCTTAAACTGCTTGACGTGCTCTGGTTCATACCAATCAACTTTACAGGCTGTATTTGGGTAAATTGTCCACAGTAACTTAAAAATAAAATGGAATTTTCCTGACCACCCATGATGCAAGCTAATGAACTTAATTCTCAGTTTTATTAGAATTCATCCACTAATCATAACTCAATAATCCACACACTTTTGAAGTAATAATTACTAATCTCTCCCAATTTAAGCTTGTCCACTCTTTGCTAGTCTTCAAAACAGATTAAAATGTTCTTACATAGAAGTTCATTTGGGCATAATTGTTCTAAGTATTGAACAAGTTTAATAGCTGGTGTTTTGACTTGATTAGGAATACAAAGAGCTCTTTTAATTACCGATCAAGTTTTGTCTTTTACTCAAAGTCAACGACCTTATTTATTAATGCTATTTTTAATCTCTTTTGCAAAGTTCTAATCATGTGCAAGAATTACAATTTTATTTAACCAATGCTATTTTTGTGAGGATCAAGCTTGTAATGTACATTGAGAATGCCATTTTAATATATATCAGTTACCAGTAAAACAAAATCAACATCATTTGCTCGTGAAATATACCATTTGTTGGTAAAATGTATGCATATGTGAGATTGTCTTATTCTCTAATGCTTTTCTGAAGTGCAATTATCTACCACTTTTTCGGGGTTAGATGTAAGGCTCTCTCATTTTATAGCTGACAGCACTGGAGAATGAACAGAATAGTGGAAGAAGAAAATAATGTGTTTATTTTAATAGTTTAAACTTATTAGTTTGTGATACTATATAGCTAACTGAAAATTCTATTAAGTCATTTCAACCAATTTCTTTTGGATTATAGAATTGAATATGATTTCTTAGAATCTTTCTCTTTTACGTCATATGTCAAATTAATCAGTTCTTTTACAACAGACTCTAAGAAGGCCCAAAATGATATTTGTTTCTTGGTATTCACACCCTGTGTAATCCCCTTCCCTGAATGTGAGCAGGACTTATAACATGTCTCTAATCAATAGAAAACAACGAAGGTAAGAGGATGTTACTTCTGTGATTACATTACATAATATTGTAACTTTTGGCTTTCTAGGGGACCTCCTGGCTGGCTTTGATGAAGAATTGCCATGTTCTGAGCTGCCTGTGGAAAAGGTCATGTGGCAAGAACTGAGACCCTCTGTCCAATAACCTACAGGAACTGAATTCTACTAACAATCACATGACATTGGAAGTGGATATTTCCCAGTTAATCTTTCAAATGAGTCCAACCATGGCTGAGCCCTTGATTGCAGCCTTGCGAGAGATGAAACAAAAGACTGAAATTAGCCCAGATTCCTAACCCACTGAAACAGTGAGATAGTAAATGTTTTGTTTTAAGCTGCCAAGTTTCTGGTAATTGATTTTTCAACAATGACTAACTAATGCTCAGTAACCAGATTTTAATAAGAATATAGTCAAGGTATTGTGTGACCTATGGTGGCACAGTGGATAAAGTGTCAACCTGGAACATTGAGGTTGCAGGTTCAAAACCCCAGGCTTGCAAGGTCAAGGCACACATGAGAGTTGATGCTTCCTGCTCCTCCCCACTACCCCCCGTTCTCTTTTTCTCTCTTTTTCTCTCTCTTTCTCTCTTCCCCCTCTCTAAAATGAATAAATAAAACCTTTTTTTTAGTGGAATATAGTCAAGGTATATTTTATTATAGGCAAAATTTTTAATTAAAATGCAGTTGTCATAAAACTGCAATTTTTTGCAATGCAAAAAAATAAGCATATTTTGTTAAGACATTTAATCCTTTGTATATTTTGAACCTTTGTTGAGTTATTAAATGTCATTATTTGAGTACTGATAATTCATTCATTTTTATGATATTAATTATTAACTCCCCCCCAAATTATATTATTAGATACTATAGTATAGAGACATAGAGGCTTTAAACGGAGCTTCACAAACCAAGCTCTGTTTTTCTTAGAAACAACTGAATCTCCCCTTGGTAACAAGTTGAACTCACTTCTTAGTGGAAGAAAAATTAGTATTACAGTTCAACAACTCTGTTCTTCTCTCAGTAATTAAATAGTCTACTCTTTAGTTATGTGAGAAACTAGATTTGCAGCTCTATCCTCCTCTGTCTGCATTGGCAGTTCTTCATCATTCTTCAGTAGTGTCAACAGGATACAATTATGAAGAAAATTTTTTGTACTTAATGTATAAATAAGTAACACAAACAAGAATTTTTCAATGACAATAACAGCTCACTGTAGAGTTCTTAATCAGCCCAATTGATACATTCAATTAATCATACTGCACACATATATAATTATCTACACCCCAAGAAAAATTATATTAATGCCTATTAGCATCGATGGAGACAGTGCAAGTCAATGCTGCAGAGAACTCTACAGAATTTATTGCTTAAAAAAAATCTTCATTAACTCTTCATTGAACCATAATTTATACAATTTTTTATTGCTTACCAAATCTTATATCTGAAAGATTTTCAAAGCATTCTTAATGCATACTGTTATGTTCAGATTTTACAACTGCTGTGAGTTTGGAGAAGTTACTATTAATCCCATTTCCAGGTGAGGAAATGAAGAGTCACAGATTTTAGTTTTTTGTTTTGTTTAGTTTTGTTTAAGGGCAAATTGTTGAAAACAAAACAGGGATACATATTTCATTTAGACCAGCTATTATAGGAGAAGCACATGGGCAAAATGGCACCTCTTCTCCAGGAATAAATCTAGATTCCTACTCAACTACTTAATTCAGTAGGCATTTACACCTCTAACTTCTCATATAAGTTTAAGCTTCATCAGCTTTAGTTAAAAGCAATTTATTTCACAGACCCGTAAACATACTTAATAGCCTTCTCTTGGACTGCATTGAAATCACATTTTAATTTATAATGTATTCAAATTTTCCTTAAAATATTGTTCATGTCCCAATTATAATAGTTTATAATCCTTTTGCCCTTCTTAATTCCATCATTCCTTAAAATTGTCTCTACTTTTTTCAGAAAGCCTTCTCCAATGATTTCATCAAGTATGAATTTTCCCCTTCCTTAACAATTATTAACATTTAACAACATTAATTTAAGGTACAATTTGATTGCTTTCATTTTATACATTTTTTTTTCATTTTATACATTAACAAATCTGTTTCAGATCTCTTATACAACCTGCTTTCAATTACAGTTCAATATTGCCATAACACACTTAGGTTTATTTAAAATGAGGCACAATATTACTTCTATATGCATTCATAGCACTTTATCCTAAATCCTATCCAACTTGGAAACTTATTAAACATTGCCTTTTACCATTTTCTAACTGTGTCTTTTCTTACATAGGACTCTGTGGTATTTGTGGGCCTGAACTATATCATAATGATAATTTATATCATCTACACAAAGCCAGGCACATTGTAGGGTCTCAGGAGTTACTGGTGGATTAGCTATTATGACAAAAATGCATAGTGGAAATCTAGTGGAGTACAGAAATTATAAAGCCTGGAATAATGTCAGAATTCTGCTACTAACTAGCTAATTTACTATTTCTTCCTATACAACATAGAGATTAAATTATCTGCATATTGACCTTCCAAGCTCATACTGAATTAAAATAAGAGCTAAAGAAAAGAAACTTGTGTAGCTTCACTTTTTCTAAAATAACTTTAAGAAAAGACAAAATAGTTTGGAGATGCTGAACAGCTGAAAAGGCACATAGATTTCCTTCCTTAAATAGGACATAAAGAATTATATATGGGTTTTTCACATTTAACATCATTAGTTCATCTTGGAAATGGTTTTTATTTTGCCTTTGGAACATAGATTGTTTACTTTTCATGCTCCAGAGAGTCTGCAACTCTAACCTCAGTTTCTGCCAAAGAAATTATTGTCCAAAGCCCCTTCTGAGTTAGCAATACAAAATGGAAGAACACAGATGATTTAAAGACTTTCTTCTGACCTAGATCATAGAAGACTGATCAAACCCTGTTGTTCTTCTTGACAAAATATTAAAATATATCAGCTGTATAACATCCATTCCTGAAAATCTCAAATTAAAAATATCAAACCTCCCATCATATCTAAGACCTACAAATTTAACAAAATTCCAGTCATAATCCCAACAATTAACAAGATGACTATAAAATTTATATGGAAATTCAGAGGACCTAAAATATCCAAAACAATCTTTAAAAAGAACAAAATATGACTCACACTCCTTACTTTAAGACTTACAATCAAACTACAGTAATCAAAACAGGTTAGTAATAGCATAAGGCTAAACATATAAATAAATGAAAGAGAAGAGAGAGGACAGAAGTAGAGCCACACTAACACAGTTTTTTGCTTTTCCAAAAATGTGCCAAAAGTCTTTACAACAATGGTACCCAAATAATCCTGATTCTCACCCCACACCAACAAGACTTAGAAATATTCAAAAGTTTCTTAGATGGGTCATAGAACACAATAACCATTAAAGAAAAAAATCAAAAAATTGGACTGCTTAAAATTTTAAACTTATCTTCAGCAAGAGATACCATTAAGAAAATGAATAGGCAAGCCAAAGACTGGGAGAAAATACAAAACATGTATTTGATTAGGACTGATACCTAGATCTGTACTGTCCAATATGGTAGCCATTAACCCATGTAGCTATTTCAATCCAAATTAATTAAAATTAAATCAATTACAAATATACTTCCTCATTTGCACTAGGTACATTTCACAACAAACATTCTGGACTTTGCAGAAAATTCTATTGGACAACACTGATCAAGAAAGTAAAAAATACCACAATTCACAATAAAAATACAACCCAACTGAAAAATAGACAAAAGGCTTGAAAATATTTCATAAAAGTGAAGATACATGAATAGTCAATAAGTACCTGAAAAACTGCTCAACATCATCAATCAACAGGAAAATGCAAATTAAAATAATATCAGTCACTACATACCCACTAGAATGGCTATAAATTAAAGAAATGACAAATATCAAACATTGACAAGATTGTGGGGTGACTAGAACTTTCTTATATTAGTGGTATAAATTTAAATTGTATGGCCACATTAGAAAATCGTCTGCCATTATAAGGCTTAAATATACTCTTACCATCTGACCCAGGAATTCTACTCCTAGGCATTTATTTTAGAGAAATGAAAACATATGTCCCACAAAGACTTGAATGCAAGTATTTATAACATCTTCATTCACAATAGCCCCAAAATAGAAACAGCCCAGAGGTACATCAATAGAACAGGTTTTTAAATTGTTGTGTATTTATTTAAAAATAAAAAAGAAAAGAAACAAACATGCAAGAACATAGATAAATCTCAAAAAAAAAAATTATGCTAGTGAAAGAAACCCAATGCATGAGAGTACATTCAGAATTATTTCATTTATATGAAATTCTAGAACAGGCAAAACTGATCTGTCGTGGAGAAAAAAATTAGAAGAGTGATTATTACATCTGAAGGAGGGAAGAGCGGGAGTTATTTGGAAACAGACATGAGAGAACTTTCTGGAGTGATGGTAATGTTCCAAATTGTCAGAGTGGTTTGGGTTACTCAGGCGAATATGTAAAACTCAGCAAATCTATGCTTAAGGTTTTTGCATTTCGTATGTAAATTTTACATTTTAAAAACTGCATTGATGCTTGACCAGGCGGTGGCGCAGTGGGTAGAGCGTAGGACTGGGATGCAGAGGACCTAGGTTTGAAACCCTGAGGTATTGCTGAAGGAATATTAGGATATGCAATCATATGCCGTTTATTCTTGCTGATGCCCTTTGTATGGATCAGACAGAAATAACAGTCACTGCTGTGGTCCTTAGGTTTATGCCAAACCATGGGAATACCAAAAGGAATTCCTTTACGTTTTCCTTTTGACCAGTCACGGAGCATTTTCTCACAATTATGACACACAATATGAGGAGCCCAATTCTTGTCTTGATCACCAAGGGGAACTTGAAAATAGGCAATATATGCATGTGTCACAAATGAGGAAATACTGCGCGTTTGACGTTGAAGTGTATAACAGCCACATATATAACAGAAGGTGTCAGGACTATTCTTACATTTACACCTACTCAAAGAAGCCATGATTCAATCTCAAAACAAAATAAGAGGGTGTTTTTATCAGATAATAATTTTTTACATTTAAAAACAACTACAATTATGTAAAAGTGATGTTTGTAAAACATTAATTGCCTTGTGGTTATGTTCAGTCCAAGAGTCATTGCCCTTTAACTCCAATTTAAAAACCAATGCATGCCATTAAGTGTAACAAAAAGAAATTAAAATTGCATAAAAACTAGAGCATGCACCAAAAATGGATTTCAGATTTGGAATCAGCGATGCAGATATATAGAGAAGAAGTTCTAAAACTTCATGCAGCAGAATATGAAAAAAATAATTGTTCCCCAGTTCTACCCCTTCAGGGGTTCTGTGTGTTGTCAAAAGGAAACATGCAGAGTCCTTGCAACTTTAATTTTTACTTAAAGTTGTTTTTCCCTCCTGTGCAACAGAATAGGCAGGCTCTGATTTCAAGTTCCCAGATCTTGGTAATCCCATCCAATCAAGAGGGGAATGAGCACTACTGGTAATATTACTTCCAAAAATGAAGTTAAAACAAGAAGTTGGGGAGAAAATGATTTAAAAGAATGTAGGTAATACCATACTCCTGTGAAAGGAACCATTATTTCTTGGAGAAATAGCTGACTCTAGGACTGAGGGGGTTGGGGAACTTTATATGATAAGGTGACCAATTGTCCTCCTTTAGGGAGGACAGTCCTTCTTTTGTAAGTTCTGTCCTCCCTCAAAAAGTGTCCTCTTACATGTCCTCCTTTTTGATATTGGAAGAATAATCTGTAAATGTACATATTCGATCAATGCAGAGTAGATTCATGTGTGTGATGTGACATATTTGTATTTGACATGATGAGTTGTCAAGGAGCAGTACAGTGCTGCAAGACGCGATTATGAGACGCATGCACTCTGCACGGTAGACCTTGAGAGAGTGGTCAATATACTGAGTGCACAAATAGCTTTGTGTACTTTTTACTGAAACATGACATGGCACATATGACATTGTAGACTCATGGTTATTTCTTTCTCAGTGAATATTTGATCATAAACAGGTAAGCACAATTCACATTTTATTAATTCATTATCTATTTAATAATTTTCAAATACATATAATTCTATTTACAAGTAGTTTCCCAAAATTCGAATTTTAAAGTGGAAATCTAACCTCAAACTATATCTGTTAATAATGTATTTTGATTAAATAGTTGTATAAAAGATGTTTTTTAATCAAAAAATGATAAATACACCCAAATATCACTCCAAAATAGTGGTTTGTTTGATATTTAGTTTTACTAAGTGAGTACTTTTTTCTTACAATTATTATTAAAAATTAATAGCCATGTAAGCATAATTACAATATAAAATATTACAAATGTTTTTATTATGCATTTATCATATTATAGTGTATTATTGTTGCAATGAATAAAATGTTTCTTTTATTTATGATATTGATTCTTCAATTTATTTTTGTCCTCCTTTTTATTGTAAAAAAGTTGGTCACCTTAAAGATGAGCTTGTAGCATAATGTGGTGCCAGAAAGTAAGGAAGAGCATTTAAAAAAGAGAAAAGGAAAGGAGAGAAGAGAAGAGGGGAGGGGAGAGGGGAGAGGGGAGAGGGGAGAGGGGAGAGGGAGAGGGAGAGGGAGAGGGAGAGGGAGAGGGAGAGGGAGAGGGGAGGGGAGGGGAGGGGAGGAGAGGAGAGGAGAGGAGAAAGGAAAGGAAGGAAAATAAAAAAGGAAAGAAACTCAGTATGTCAAAGGAGCACAGAACCCAACTAAAAGAACTCTCAATGGCCAAAGCTAGAAAAACTTGAGCAATAAAATAAATAAAGTACTATTAGATTATAACCCAAAGTATAAAATATGCATGAGTTTATACTGATATAAATAAAAGGCAAATATGTAAATAAATGGAGAGGAAAGACTATCTCCCTTGTCAAAGAATTCCAAATAATTTAAAGTAGATACTTCACGCCTGACCTGTGGTGGTGCAGTGGATTAAGCGTCGACCTGGAATGCTGAGGTTGCCTGTTCAAAACACAGGGCTTGCCTAGTCAAGGCACATAGGGGAATTGATACTTTCTGCTCCTCCCCCTTTCTCTCTCTCTCTCTAAAATGAATAAATAAAATCTTAAAAAAAAAAAAAAAAAGATACTTCACTCCTCAAGGAAGTCAAACATAACTCCCCACATCTTTAGTGTAAACAGTGACTTTTTTCCAAAAAGTAAAGTATAAAAAGGTGGAGGGAGACAAACTTGGCAGCAGAGAAACCTGACAAACACTACCCCAGCCAAGCTATTGAGGTTAACATCAAAAGCGATGTCATGTTGATAGTATTTACCTTTTGTATAATAAAGAATTTGACTGGTCTTCATTCCTGGTTCCTGGGAAGGAGACTCTAAATCCTTAGAGTTTCCCAAAGAATAAACGTGTCTTTGTTATTCATGAGGCCTTCAGACCATACCTGAGTTTATGCTAATAAGATAATTTAAGGTGGCAGCTGGCCATTTTAAAGAAACCAACCATGTAATTTAAGGTTTAGAGCTCTGAGTCAGGTGACATCAGCCCAGCATGACTTCCTCCATGGAAGGGAGGTGTACCAGAGATTGAGTTCAATCATGTGGTTAGTAATTCAATTAATCATGTGTTAGTCAAATAAGTTTGTAAATATGGTATAAATGTTTGCTCACTTATAGTTTGCATTGGGTGTGGGAGACAGGCTGTAAACTGGCAAGGTCCTTATAGCCTAAGGCTTAGTTTTAAGACTAAGCATTTCCCATCCTTTTAATACTAAGATCTTTTCAAAACTAAGTTTTTCCCCACACCCTTGACTGTTGCATGATGTGGGGTGGTGCACTTTTATGAGGAATCCCATTTATGCCTCAGATAAGCAGCCTTGTAACAGAGACTACCTTATTTGTAAATTGGCTTAATGGCTTTAATTTCTAGACTGTAAAATAAAGGAGACCAGGGGCTCTCGCTCACTCAGATCCTGCCATCAGCATTGCAGAGGAGAGGCAGCCAAGCTGGTGGAGTGCTGAAGGAGAAGCCAGTTTATGCAGAGAGAAGAAGATGGGGAACAAAGGTGAATAAGGCTGGTGGGGCCCTTGATTCCAGGAATATTTGGATGCGTCAGTGGCTTTGGGAGCCCTGAATGGAAAGGGAAGTGTTTTCCCACTGTGTGTATTTCTTGCCCACTGGGTGCGAGCTAATAGTAAAGGTAATGGCCCACCAGTTCTTAGCTTAGTTGTTTCATTACCATCGTTCCGAATTAAATGCGAACCTGCATGGGCCAGGCGGCTGTGTTGATGGCCACGGCTACTGGCCTTACATCATGCCTATATAATGAAGCCCCAACATAAAGGAGGAAGGAAAGAAACAGTTACCAAAACCCAAAAGAAAATTGTGAAGAGGACACTTTGAAAAAACAATGACCTTTGTTTGAGGGGCACTGGAAGTTGGAGTAATAAATACCCTAGCTCTTTCATTTCTCTCCCTTAGTCCCTTTATCTGCTCCCCACTTACCAAACCCAATGAGAAGCCAGTGAGTATGGAACCCAAACATGTGGTCCATACAGGTGAGTCTCCTGAGACAGAGAGCAAGTGAATAATGAAACTAGAAGGATAAGGAGATATCTGGCGCAGAGGTGAAATATGATACTGTAAAAGAGCTAAATCCTCATCTACCACAATAAGCTTTTAAAACTGATGAATCAAAAGAGTATAACATATAGATATTATTTAGCTATGCAAAAGCAAATACCACAAGAAACAGTTGGTAAGAAGGCAACTGTATTAGAAAAGTACAGAGGTAGGAAAGTTCAAGGAATATTCAGAGAACAAGTAGCCCAGTTTGTTTGTACCATAAAAATATATATATAGGAAAAGTGGAAGATAAAACTAAAGTGACAGATTTGGGTTATATTGTGGCGGTTCCAAATTCCAGGCTGAAGATCTGTTTTTAAATAGTGTTGAGCTTCCAGTAAGGGAGTGACATAATGAGAGCTGAGCTCAAAGTAAGAGTGATCTGGTGCCTGACCTGTGGTGGCGCAGTGGATAAAGTGTTGACCTGGGAACACTGAGGTCGCCAGTTCAAAACCCTGCACTGGTCTGGTCAAGGCACATATGGGAGTTGATGCTTCCAGCTCCTCTCTCTCTCTCTCTCTCTCTCTCTCTCTCTCTCTCTCTCTGTGTCTCTCTAAAATGAATAAAATAAAAATAAATTTAGATAAAATTCTATTGTGAAAAATAATTCTAAAAAAAAAAAATGATCTGGCAGTAATATGTAGAATTAATTAAAGTAACAAAAACCATGAGACTCAGTAGATTCTATTTCATAGTCCCAGTTAGAGTTTTCAAGTGTCTAATTTATAATGGTGACAATGAGAATGGAAAGGATGGCATTAACCTAAAAGATGTTTGAAAAAACCATTGAAAGGATTTGTTTGCTAAATGGATAGAGGAGGAGGATAGGGAAGAATCAAAAATGACTGTGAGGATTTGAGTCTGGATAAACTGGGAAATCGTGGTACAATGAACGCCATTCAGGGCATTAATCCAGGACAGGAGCTACTTTGGGGTAAAGATTCATGTAATAAATGAATTGAATACTCATGCATACCAGGCCCTATTGTAGGTAATAAGGATACAGTGGTGAAGCAAAACAAAGCCAAGTTCCTACCGCTAGGGAGGAGAACAAACAGTGGATAAAATAAATGTTATGAAGGCTAGAGGTCCTATGAAGAAAACCAAAGCAGAAATAGCAACTGAAAATGTTTTGATCTCAGAATTAGTTACTTTTTTTTTTTTTCTTATAAAATTAACAGGGTGACATTGGTAAGAAAGAGTACATAGGTTTCAGGTAAAACTTCTATAATATTTGAACTATTGATTATGTTCTATACCCATCACCCAAAGTCAAATCATTTTCTGTCACCTTATATTTGTCCCTCTTTACACCCTACCACACCCTCTGGACCCTCTCCCTCCCCCAATCCTCCTCCCTCTGGTAACCACTTCACTTTTATCTATATTCATAAGCAGAATTAGTTACTCTTTACTTGTTTTTTAGCACCTACTATGTACCAAGTACTTTGCTTAACTCTAGGGATACAATACAATCCCTCATGTGGTTGCATTTCATTGAGGAAGAAAATATAAATTTTTGTCAAAGTTAATTCCTGTGAATCTATCTCAGATGTCACATCCCACCCTTGGTTCCTGTAATGCCAGGACTCATCATGAAGACAATGACATTTTCTAAGGTTCTGCAAGCCATGCCTGTTCTCCTGTTACCCCAACAAGGACATGGATACTGAGGGGAAATAGATATCCTGATCATGATAACAGCTACTGACAACAAGGAATATATGAAGAAATGAAATCATGAACATGTATAGGCAAGAAAAGAGAGCCACAAATAGAACTGTGAAAAATGTCTACTTATTCATGTATTTATTGGTTGATTTTCATAGTTGCCCTGATTGGGGATTGAACCCACAACCTTGGCTTATGGGGATGACACTCTACCAACTGAGCTACATGGCCAGGCCTCCCCCATGTTATAAGGTGATCAACTCTCCCAGTGTACTCAGGATTTTTCCATGTATAGCACCGAAAGTTCTTTATGTGGAGAATCCTCCCAGTCCTGGGTAAACTGGTACTGCTAACACCTGATATTCATATAGTGTGACACTTTACTTGAATAAAGTTTTACATAAACATTGGTGATGATTGTTTTCAACAATTTTATTGTGGTATAATTTATATACTATAAAATTCACTAGTTCTAGTGATCATTTAAAGCAAGTTTCAATCCAGGTTATTTATTAAAATAACTGCGTTGCTTTTAAGAAATAGCAGTGACAAACCCCCACTCTCAATGGTACCTATGGACCAGGAGCTTATTATTATTATTATTATTATTATTATTATTATTATTTTAATGAGAGAAGGAGAGAGAAGGACACAGAGAGGGAGACAGTAAAAGAGAGATGAAGAGACAGGAAGGGAGAGAGATGAGAAGCATCAATTCTTTGCGTCATTTTAGTTGTTCATTGATTGCTTCTCATATGTCCCTTGACCAGAGATTGAGACAGTGACCTTGGGCTTCAAGCCAGTGACCCTGGAATAATATTGATGATCCCATGCTCAAGCTGGCAATCCCATGCTCAAGTAGGCAACCCTGCACTCAAGCCGAATGAGCCTGAACTCAAGCCAGCAACCTTAAGCTTTCAAACCTGGGACCTCGGTGTCCCAGGTTGATGTTCTATCCACTGCACCACTGGTCAGGCAGGTGTTGTTATTATTTTAAAGCAGCCCAGTTGATTTTAATGGGCATTCAGAATTAAAATCCACTGGTTTCAAGTAAAAAACAACACACAGTATCAATGCTATTCTAAGTTTTCAAGAAGAAGACATGAAGTAAGAACATATGATATGGAGGCTTTTCTTTCTTTCTTTCTTTCTTTTTGAAAGAGAGAGAGATGAGAAACATCAATTCTTCGTTGCGGCTCCTTAGTTCATTAATTGATTTCTCATATGTGCCTTGACCGGGAGGCTACAGCAGACTGTGTGACCCCTTGCTCAAGCCAGCAACTTTGGGCTCAAGCTGGTGAGCCTTGCTCAAACCAGATGAACCCACACTCAAGTTGGCGACCTCAGGATCTCGAACCTGGGTCCTCCACATCCCAGTCCAACGCTCTATCTACTGCGCCACCGCCTGGTCAGGTTGGAGGCTTCTTAAAATGAGTAAATATTTCTTTTTTTCTTTTTTTTACAGGGACAGAGAGTCAGGGAGAGGGATAGATCAGAGAGAGGGATAGATAGGGACAGACAGACAGGAATGGAGAGAGGTGAGAAGCATCAATCATTGGTTTTTCATTGCCATTGCAACACCTTAGTTGTTCATTGATTGCTTTCTCACATGTGCCTTGACCGCGGGCCCCCAGCAGACCGAGAAACCCCCCGCTGGAGCCAGCGACCTTGGGTCTAAGCTGCTGAGCCTTCGCTCAAACCAGATGGGCCCGTGCTCAAGCTGGCGACCTCGGGTCTTGACCTGGGTCCTCCGCATCCCAGTCCAACGTTCCTTCCACTGTGCCACCGCCTGGTCAGGCAAAATGAGTAAATATTTGAAAAAATTAAAAAAGAGAGTATTTCAAGTATTTTTCTTTGAATTCTAGTGCCAAATTCAAGAACTTAGATGAATTTTTTCTTTAATTAAAATGCAGCATACCGGTTATCTTGCTAGTAAATTCATAATGTATGTCCACATTTTTCATGAAATATTGTTCTGATTACACAACAGTCCTACAAAATAAAGAAGTATAATTTTAAATTTTACACTGATGAGTAAATTATTCCTTAGGGATAGTGAAAGGGAATATTTCAAGATTCAAATCTTCAATCAGCATTTCAACAGCCTTTGCATGGTAAAATGTTATTGATTTCTGTGTAAAATAAGATTGTCTTTTCTATAAATGTATTGTTATTCTCTGACATCAAATCAATTAAACATACCTTACTATATCCACAGCAGACTCCCTCCTAACAAATCAATGCTAATGTGAAAAAATAGTTTAAAATTTAAAATTCTGTTTACTAAGACACTAGATTGATTCATATTGAACAGACTGGCATCCAAAATAATACATTACTTGAAATTATTACTATACGTGCCCCTTACTAGTTATGAGTAAAAAAAGACCCTATATAAAGAATATTTTGTTATTAATAATAGTACAGTGACTATCATGAGTCACTTCACAATTTTAGTAAGCAAGATATATAACTTTGACTTGTGGTTAAGATGGTGGCATAGGTAAGCATGGTACTCTCTTCCTCTGATAAGCACAACAAAATTACAACTAAACTACAAAACAACCATCATCCAGAAATGCCTGAAATCGAACTGAATGGAAGTCCTACAACAAGGAAATTAAAGGAGAAGCCACATCAAGACTGGTAGGAGACAGAATGGGCTGGGCCACACACATCTGTAGTGGATAACAATTGGAAAGGATATCTTAGCTGTAGAGGTTGCGGAGGAGTGAAGAGTACCAGCCCCACACTAGCATCCCCCGCCAGCCCAAGGTTCCAGTGCCAGGAATAGAATTTCCTATAACTTCTGACTGTACAAACCAGCAGGGATTGAGTCTGAGGGAGATAGAGGGCTACTAGATTCGCTGGTGTTCCTCTTAAGAACCTGCACATAGACTTGCTCAAACTTACTCCTTCTCAGCTCCAGTGCAAGGACGGCAGCTTAAAAGGCACCAGAGACATTTGGGGAGAAACTGAAATATACAGCATCAGGATGGTTGGTGTGGGGGGGCAGCTTTCTCCCAGAAAGCAGTGCTGTCAAAGGCCACTGTTCCTTTGCAGAGCCCCCCGTTTCCACAGAGCCAACAAGCAAAGCCATATTTAAGTCTCCATCAGCCCAGTTCACACTGTTAGCCCTACCCTGGTGATTCCTCAAAGCCCTGCACCACACAACTTTAGGCCCACCCAAGCTGTTCCTAGTGGCTTCTCCATACAAATGGCCTGCCTTGGTTCATGCTTTAGACTTTTCTAAAACCTTTCAAACAAGTGTGCCCTGTACCTCTAGCTAAGTCACTCCAGGCCCAGCACTAGCAGCAGCCAGCTTTGGTTCATAACTTAGCCTCACCTGGGCACCTCCAAGCCCAGCATGTGTTGTAGCCATCTGCAAATCACTTAGTAGCTCATACCAGGTAGCCCCAGAAAGAACACAGGTGGCAAATGACCTTGGCCTGTACCTAATTGGAGGCCCCTAAACCAGTGCACCCAGGGGACAGCTTCAAACCACATCAATGCACCACCCTTCAATCACCTCAACAAGCAAAACATTCAAGGGGTGCATTCAGCAGGCACCAGAGCCCTGCTGAAGTAAATCCAGCATTACGTGGTAGGTGCCTGCAAGGTTGATTCTTCAGTGGTTGGAGGCCAGTTGTCAATGGTTGCAGTCAGACCTTGCAGCTGATCAGCTAGAGGGTAAATCTCTCCCATTGCTTTGCCAATAGTAGTAATCAAGGCTCAGCTACAATAGAATGTTGTACACAGCCAGACAGTGGACACAACTCAAGTGCTCAGCTTGGGGAGGCTATGTCAATAAGCCTTATGAGACACCTACTTATTAAGTAAGGCCACTATACCAAGCCTGGAATATGTAGCACTTCTACCTAATACATAAAAAGAAACTCAGAGAGGCGCCAAAATGAGGAGACAGAAAACTTGTCCCAAATGAAAGAAGAGAATAAAACTCCAGAAAAATAACTAAGCAAAATGGAGACGAGAAGTCTAGTAGATGCAGAGTTCAAAACACTGGTTATAAGGATGCTCAGTGAATTCACTGAAAATTCCAACAGCATAAAAAAGGAATCATAAAAAAAGAACCAGACAACCTGACCTGTGGTAGCGCAGTGGATAAAGCGTAGACCTGGGAACACTGAGGTCGCCAGTTCAAAACCCTGCACTGGTCTGGTCAAGGTACATATGGAAGTTGATGCTTCCAGCTCCTCCCCCCTTTCTCTCTTTCTCTCTCTCTCTCTCTCTCTATCTCTCTCTCTCTCTCTCTCTCTCTGTCTCCTCTCTAAAATGAATAAAATAAAATACAATAAATTAAAAAAAAAAAAAGAACCAGACAGAAATGAAGGATATACTAACTGAAATGAGTCAACAGTAGAGTAGATGAAGTTGAGAATCAAATCAGTGATTTGGAATATAAGGACACAAAAACACCCAATCAGAACAACAAAAAGAATCCAAAAAATTGAAGATAGTGAAAGGAACCTCTGGGACAACTTCCAGCCTACCAATATTCGCATCATAGTGGCGCCAGAAATAAAGGAGAAGAAGCAAAGAAATTGAAAAACTATGTGAAAAAATAGTAAGTACATATCTATCAATAATTACTTTATTTTTAAGCTTATTTCATCCTTACAAAGGCAAGATAAATTTAAAAAGACAACTTCTTTGCTATTTAAGGTTTTTGTAGCTCAGCATGAAGAAATGTTATAAATGCCAGAGAAACTTGACGCTTGAGGGATGCCGTTGCTTTGTTCTATCCAAGTTTCCAAGTTGTGTGTTGTAGTGATTTGATGAAGAAATGATTAGCCCAGAGTAGATGGTGTCTCAATAGAGAACCATCAGTGTAGATTTTTTAGTTTGATGATAGCTAGATAGCACATTTTAGTCATCTCTAAAATGAGAGGGTAGAGCAATATCATCTCAAAGGTCTCCTTTTCCTAAAATTTTATGATTCTGTAATCGATAGTCTGATTTTTTCAAATGTTTTTCAAGAAACTTTAAGATAAGCTTGCAGCTTGTTCATGCAAACTTACAATTAATTCATTTACAATTATATTACACAATAGTGTTAGTTATATATGATCCTAAAAACTAATTTATTCTTGAAATTTATTTTATTACTACTGCCTTTTGAATATTTTTGATGTTCCATTTCCAATTTTGTTAGGGTGTAGTTTAATATATTAATCTTAATATCTAAATATATCACTGAGAAAAAATGTATTTTTATTGATTATAAGAATGATGTTTTTACATAAAAATGCTGGATTTTAAAAAATATTTTATTTATTCATTTTAGAGAGGAGAAAGAAAAAGAAAGAGGAGATAGAGAAAAGAGGGGGAGGAGCAGGAAGCATCAATTCTCATATGCCCAGCATTTCAAACAGGAAACTTCAGCCTTCCAGGTTGATGCTTTATCTACTGGACCACCACAAGTCAGGCCAAAAACACTGGATTTTATAAGGAAATTTCCTTGGGAAAACAAAAAGTTTTGTCTCTACTATAATAGAACTCATATTTAAAATTAATAACTAAGGTATTTTTTAAATGGTAAATCCTTTTTTAAATGAGAATTGCTATTCAGTGTTCATTTTATTTATAATAAGAGGTCAGCTAAATTTCTTAATGCCAATGATTTTCTTCTAAAACTTTTGATTCTAACTGAAACTCACTCAGGCCTTTACTTCTCAGTAGAAATTTCACTAATTTCAGAAAAAAATTAATATAAAATCCAGATAAACTCTATTGGTTTCAAAATGGAAATCAAGGTAGATGTTTTATATACAAGGATTTCTGCTATGAAATCTGACATTTATGTGCCCCCTCTACCCTACATTTAGCTCTCATTCTCTTCTCTCTCTGTCTCATTTTTTCTTCTTTTTTCACAGATTCTTATAAATAAATATAAAACGTATATAGCTGTGATCCATGTAATTTTATCTCAAAATGGTGTCATCAAAAAAAAAAAATGGTGTCATCAAAAGAATCATTCAAGAGAGGAAGCAAGATGGCGATGGAGTAGGCGGACGTACCAACTTCCAACTGCCAGAACCAAAGTGGATTATAACTCAATTTAAAGAACCATAATCTGGATAAACCATCTATGAACTAAACTAAGTGGACTCTTCAACCAAGGAACACAGAAGAAGCCACATTGAGACTGGTAGGAATAGCAAAAACGCGAAGAGGGCTGCCCAGCTCCCTGGAGCAAATGGCAGCCCGGAGAGACCCGCCTGGCGGGAGGAGAGTTTGGCAGACAGGGAGAGACCTGGGTCCCAGGAACCAAGCCCCAGCCTGCAGTCCCAGAGCCTAGAAGAGGCGTTTGGACAGTTTTGAGCTGTGAAACAAGTGAGGGAGCTCCCAGGCCTACAGTGTGGGGTATTAGGTCCCTTCCTACTCTGCCGAGGGTTGCTGAAGGGTTTGGGGCGGTAGGACGCTGAAACGCGGTTCTAGCGGCGTGGACGTAGGCCAAGCCGGTTAGAGCTCTGTCTAGCCCAGCAGGGTCGGATGGGACGCGTGAAAGCGGTCCGGAAGCTGCGGACCCGCCTTTAATCCCACTTACAAGGACAAAGCAGGAGGCCAGGAACGGGCAGAAATCTGCTCTGCGACCCTGCGCAAGCCGGCCCTGACTGCGGGGACCAGGCTAGGACCAGGGACGGGCAGGGGCTCGCGGCTGAGCTCACGCTATCAGCCCCCCCCACCCCGGGCCTATACGTGCGCGAGCATGGGAACAGGCTAGTCCCCGAGACAAGTGGAAGCTCGCAGCGGAGCCCACACTACTATCCCCGCCGGGCGGGAGAAACCGCAGATTTCATTCCTACATGCACGAGCGGGCTCCGAACGCGGGGGCGGGGTGGAGTCCAGGATGAGCGGAAGTACACAGCTGAGCGGAAGCCAGCAATCACGTCCAGCCCAATAAACCTTGGTTTCCGACCCTGCACAAAAGGGCCCTGGCCTCGAGGGCGGGGCTAAAGCTCCGGACGGGCAAAAGCTTACCAGCTGAGAGCACGTCAAAAGCCCTGCCTTACCCACGGAACTGTAGCGAGCAGGCTCCGACTGCTGGTTCTGGGCGGAAGTCCGGAAATAGGCTGGTCCGCAGATGAGCAAAGGTGCTCACCTCTACCCTTGGTGCTAAGTCTTGTGGCTTCAGTGACAGCCCCTCCCACGGAGGAGAGGTAGAAATCACAGCAAAAGCCACAGTAGGCCGGCACTGGCAACGCTCATACCCAACCACCCTAGGCACCGGCAGAGGGGGTAGGGGGCCTGCAGACAGACCACACCTAGAGAACACAAAGGCAACACCTACTGGACTCCAGTGGCCACAACTTGCTTATACACAGAAAAAATGGGCAGGCAGAGGAATGCAAACCAAATGAATCAAGAGAAATCCCCAGAGAAGGACCTGAATGAACCAGATATAACCAAATTACCAGAAGCAGAATTTAGAATAATGATAGTTAGGATGTTCAAAGAAATTAGAGCAACAATGGATAGTCATTATGAACACCTAAATAAAGAGATAACAAGTATAAAAAATGAAATTGAAATAATAAAAAAGAATCAGACAGAAATGACAAATACAGTATCAGAACTGAAGACCACAATGGAAGGAATTAAAAGCAGGATGAATGACACTGAGGATCGAATAAGCGAGTTAGAGGACACAATAAACAAAGGCACAGAAGCAGAGAAGAAAAAGGAAAAGAGACTTAAAAAATGTGAGGAAACTCTAAGGGAGCTTTGTGACAACATGAAGAGAAACAACATTCACATCATAGGGGTGCCTGAAGAAGAGGAGAGAGGACAGGAAATGGAAACTTTGTTCAATCAAATCATAGCAGAAAACTTTCCTAAATTAAGGCTGGGAAACACTCCACACATTCAAGAAGCACACAGAACTCCATTAAAGAGAAACCCAAAAAGATCTACACCAAGACACATCATAGTTAAAATACCAAAGCTAATGGATAAAGAAAAAATTTTAAAAGCTACCAGAGTAAAAAAGGCTACACCTACAAAGGAGCCCCCATAAGGATGACATCGAACTTCTCAACAGAAACACTTGAGGCCAGAAGGGAATGGCAAGATATAATCAAAGTAATACAGAACAAGAACCTACAACCAAGACTACTTTATCCAGCAAGGCTAACGTTTAAAATTGAAGGAGAAATAAAGAGCTTCCCAGAAAAAGAAAGCCTCAAGGAATTCATAAAAACCAAACCAATTCTGCAAGAGATACTAAGGGGCCTCTTGTGAACAGTTTAAAGGGAGGAATGAATAGAGCAAAAGAAGAATACAGCTTTAAAGAATAAAATGGCAATAAACAACTACATATCAATAATAACCTTAAATGTAAATGGATTAAATGATCCAATCAAAAGACATAGGGTAGCTGCATGGATAAAGAAACAGGACCCATACATATGCTGTCTACAAGGGACACACCTTAAAACAAAAGATGCTCATAGACTGAAGGTAAAAGGATGGAAAACAATATTTCATGCAAATGGAAATGAAAAAAAAAGCAGGGGTAGCAATACTTATATCTGACAAAATGGACTTTAAAATAAAGGCTGTAGTAAGAGATAAAGGAGGACACTACATAATGATAAAGGGAACAATTCTACAGGAAGATATAACTATTGTAAATTTCTATGCACCAAATATAGGAGCCCCGACATACATAAAGCAGACTTTGATGGATATAAAGGGCGAGATTAACAGCAATACTATCATAGTAGGGGATTTCAATACCCCTCTAACAACACTGGATAGATCCTCAAGAAAGAAAATTAATAAAGAAACAGCAGACTTAAAGGATACACTAGATCAACTTGATTTAATAGATATCTTCAGAACTTTTCACCCTAAAGCAGTAGAATATACATTCTTCTCAAGCGCTCATGGTACGTTTTCTAGGATAGACCACATGTTAGGACACAAAAATGGTCTCAATAAGTTTAAGAAGATTAAAATCATATCAAGCATTTTCTCTGATCACAATGCCATGAAACTAGAAATTAACCACAAAAGAAAAACTCAAAAATACTCAAACACTTGGAAACTAAATAGCATGTTATTAAATAATGAATGGATTAACAATGAGATCAAAGAAGAAATAAAAAAGTTTCTAGAAACAAATGATAATGAGCATACATCAACTCAAAGGTTATGGGACACAGCAAAAGCAGTACTGAGAGGGAAGTTCATTGCACTACAGGCATATCATAAGAAGCTAGAAAAAGCTCAAATGAGCAACCTGACCCTGCATCAAAAAGAACTAGAAAAACAACAACAAATAAAACCCAAGACAAGTAGAAGGAAGGAAATAATAAAGGTCAGAGCAGAAATAAATGACATAGAGGCTAAGGAAACAATACAGAGGATCAATGAAACAAGAAGCTGGTTCTTTGAAAAGGTAAACAAGATTGATGAACCTTTAAGTAGACTCACCAAGAAAAAAAGAGAGAGGACTCAAATAAATAAAATTAGAAAGGACAGTGGAGAAATAACTGACACAACAGAAATACAAAGCATTGTAAGAAAATACTATGAAGAATTATATGCCAAAAAATTAGACAATCTTGGTGAAATGGACAAATTTCTTGAATCATATAATCTTCCAAAAATCAATCTGGAAAAATCAGAACACCTAGACAGACCAATTACAACAAATGAGATTGAAGCAGTTATCAAAAAACTCCCAAAAAAGAAAAGTCCTGGGCCTGATGGCTTCACAAGTGAATTCTATCAAAAATTTAAAGAAGAACTAACTCCTATCCTTCTCAAGCTATTTCAAAAAATTCAAGAGGAAGGGTGACTTCCAAACTCCTTTTATGAGACGAGCATAATTCTGATCCCAAAACCGGGCAAAGACAACACAAAAAAAGAAAATTATAGGCCTATATCCCTGATGAATTTAGACGCTAAAATTCTCAACAAAATATTAGCCAACCAGATCCAACAATATATGAAAAAAATCATACACCACGATCAAGTGGGATTTATTCTGGAGAGGCAAGGCTGGTTCAATATTCGCAAATCAATCAATGTGATTCATCACATAAACAAAAGGAAGGACAAAAATCACATGATAATTTCAATAGATGCAGAAAAGGCATTTGATAAAATCCAGCACCCATTCATGCTCAAAACTCTCAGTAAAGTGGGAATACAGGGAACATTCCTTAACATGATAAAGGCTATCTATGATAAACCGACAGCAAACATCATACTAAATGGACAAAGATTAAAAGCAATCCCCTTAAAATCAGGAACCAGGCAGGGTTGCCCACTTTCACCACCCTTATTCAGCATAGTTCTGGAAGTCCTAGCTCCAGCAATCAGACAAGAAGAAGAAATAAAAGGCATCCAAATTGGAAAAGAAGAAGTAAAACTGTCACTCTTTGCAGATATGATATTGAATATTGAAAACCCTAAAGTCTCAGTCAAAATACTACTGGACCTTATAAATGAATTCAGCAAGGTGGCAGGATATAAAATTAATACTCAGAAATCAGAGGCATTTCTATACACCAACAATGAAATATCAGCAAAAGAAATTAAGGAAACAATCCCCTTCACTACTGCAGCCAAAGAAATAAAGTACCTAGGAGTAAATTTAACCAAGGAGGTTAAGGACTTGTACTTGGAAAATTATAGAACATTGATAAAAGAAATCAAGGAAGATACAAAGAAGTGGAAGCATATACAGTGCTCATGGCTAGGAAGAATAAACATCATTAAAATGTCTATATTACCCAAAGCAATTTATAAATTCAATGCAATACCAATTAAAATACCAATGACATACTTCAAAGATATAGAACACATATTCCAAAAATTTATTTGGAACCAAAAAAGAACACGAATAGCCTCAGCAATCTTAAAAAGAAAAAAATAAAGCAGGAGGTATCACTCTTCCAGATATCAAGGTTTACTATACGGCCATTATACTCAAGACAGCCTGGTACTGGCATAAGAACAGGCACATACATCAATGGAACAGAACAGAGGACCAAGAAATAAACCCACAGCTTTATGGACAACTGATATTTGACAAAGGAGGAAAGAACATACAATGGAATAAAGACAGCCTCTTTAACAAATGGTGTTGGGATAATTGGACATCTACCTGCAAAAAAATGAAACTAGACCATCAACTTATACCATTCAAAAAAACAAACTCAGAATGGATAAAAGACTTAAATGGAAGCCGTGAAACCATAAGCATCTTAGAAGAAATCATAGGCAGCAAGCTCTCCGACATCTGTAGCAGCATTATATTTGCCGATTTATCTCCATGGGCAACTGAAATAAAAGGCAAGATAAACAAATGGGACTATATCAAACTAAAAAGTTTTTGCACAGCTAAAGACAATAGGAACAGAATAAAAAGACAAACCACACAATGGGAGAACATATTCGACAGCACATCTGATAAGGGGTTAATAACTAAAATTTATAAAGAACTTATAAACCTCAACACCAGGAAGACAAACAACCCAATCAAAAAATGGGCAAAAGAAATAAATAGAAATTTCTCCAAAGAGGACATACAGATGGCCAATAGGCATATGAAAAAATGCTCAACATCACTAATCATTAGAGAAATGCAAATTAAAACCACAATGAGATATCACCTCACACCAATCAGAATGGCACTCATCAGCAAACAAACACAGTATAAGTGCTGGCGAGGATGTGGAGAAAAGGGAACCCTTCTGCACTGCTGGTGGGAATGCAGACTGGTGCAGCCACTGTGGAAAACAGTTTGGAGAATCCTCAGAAAATTAAAAATCGAACTGCCTTTTGACCCAGCTATCCCACTTTTAGGAATATACCCTAAGAACACCATAGCACTGTTCTCAAAGAAGAAATGCGCCCCCATGTTCGTGGCAGCATTGTTCACAATAGCGAAGATCTGTAACCAGCCCAAGTGTCCGTCAGAAGACGAGTGGATTAAAAAGCTTTGGTACATATATACTATGGAATACTACTCAGCCATAAGAAACGATGACATCGGATCATTTATAACAAAATGGATGGACCTTGATAACATTATACAGAGTGAAATAAGTAAATCAGAAAAAAAGAAAAACTGAGAACAGCATAATTTCATACATAGGTGGGACATAAAAGTGAGAATATGAGACATGGACAAGAGAGTGGTGGTTATGGGATGGGGGGAGGGAGGGAAGAGTGGGATAGGGAGGAGGGGAGGGACACAGGGAAAACCAGATTGAAGGTGACAGAGGACAATTTGAGTTTTGGTGATGGGTATGCAACACAATTGAATGATAAGATAACCTGGAGATGTTTTCATTGTACATATGTACCCTAATTTATTGTTGTCACCCCCATTAGAATTAATAATAATAAAATATATATATATTTTAAAAATGCTCAACATCACTAATCATTAGAGAAATGCAAATTAAAACCACAATGAGGTATCACCTCACACCAGTCAGAATGGCACTCATCAGCAAAACAACACAGAATAAGAGCTGGCGAGGATGTGGAGAAAAGGGAACCCTTCTGCACTGCTGGTGGGAATGCAGACTGGTGCAGCCACTGTGGAAAACAGTTTGGAGAATCCTCAGAAAATTAAAAATCGAACTGCCTTTTGACCCAGCTATCCCACTTTTAGGAATATACCCTAAGAACACCATAGCACTGTTCGAAAAGAAGAAATGCGCCCCCATGTTCGTGGCAGCATTGTTCACAATAGCGAGGATCTGGAACCAGCCCAAGTGTCCGTCAGAAGACGAGTGGATTAAAAAGCCACGGTACATATATACTATGGAATACTACTCAGCCATAAGAAACGATGACATCGGATCATTTATAACAAAATGGATGTACCTTGATAACATTATACGGAGTGAAATAAGTAAATCAGAAAAAAAGAAAAACTGAGAACAGCATGATTTCATACATAGGTGGGACATAAAAGTGAGAATATGAGACATGGACAAGAGAGTGGTGGTTATGGGATTGGGTGAGGGAGGGAAGAGTGGGATAGGGAGGAGGGGAGGGACACAGGGAAAACCAGATAGAAGGTGACAGAGGACAGTTTGACTTTGGGTGATGGGTATGCAGCACAATTGAATGACAAGATAACCTGGAGATGTTTTCATTGTATATATGTACCCTGATTTATTGGTGTCACCCCATTAGAATTAATAATAATAAAATATATATATAAAAAGAATCATTCAAGGACAGAAAGGGATTCAAAAATAAGGCAAGCCTTTACTTGTGATGTTCAAATACCAAGAACACAAATACACTTCTTAAAATCCCCTGTATTTTTCCCCATCCATTGTCCTCACACAGCTCAGGTAGTCCCTCACTTTACTTTGCACAAGCCGCTAGATTACATTTCACCCAACACTACACCTCTTGTTCTCTTTTCATACTCCTTTTTGTTTCAGTTCTTGTCATAAATATCAGAAAGAACCAAGACAGAGGAAAGGCTGGTAATACATATATTAGAAATTTCTGTTCTATTACCCCTTCCAAGTGCTTTTTAAGATATATGAAGGGCCCTGGGTGGTTTGCTCAATAGCTAGAGCATTAGCCCAGCGTGTGGATGTCCCAGGTTCAATTCCCGGTCAGGGAACACAGGAGAAGCGACCATCTGCTTCTCTCCTCTACCCTCCCCACCTTCTCTCCTTCTTCTCCTAGTAGCTGAATTGATTTGAGCATGGCCCAGGGCGCTGAGGATAACTCAGTTGATTCAAGTATCAGCCCCAGACAGGGGGTTGCTGGGTAGATCCCAGTCGGGGCGCAAGTGGGAGTTTATCTCTCTATTTCCCCTCCTCTCACTTAAAATATATATATATGAAGAAGCCCTGACCATCCTTTAATGGTCTATAATCAAACAAAAGACACTCAACATTTGGTTAGCAGCCAAATAAGTCAAGCTTCAGGCCAACCACCATGGATATAAAGATTAATAAGCAAGAGTCTCTGCCCTAAGGAAGTTGAGAGCCCATTAAGAGGTGGCCACGTGGACAGATATTATAGTGCAGTATGATAAATGCTAAAGTGAAATTTACACAGAAAATGCTATGGGACCTTGGCCAAGTTTCTTTAAAAACAACTAATTCTCCAGTATTCTTAGTTAATGATATTAACTTTTGCCTTGTTATGAAAAATTCCATCTTGAATTGCAAATAATTCACCATTGTTTTCTCTTTCTGTCTGCCTCTCTTTCTAACTAGCTCCCAGAGTTTTGCAGCTATATTTTTATTTCTAATAATATCCTCCCAATATGTGGTGTCCTGTGGTGAGGATGGTAAGAAAAATGAGTGGGGATGGGGGGATGGTCTTTGTTGGGCAGATAAAATATAATATGCTCACTTTGTTAAAGATGGCGCTGCCCACATGGAAGCCCGTCACCCAGGTGATGTTATTTGCCCTTATGCTTGGGATGGGTGTGGGGGAAAGGCTGTAATGTATGCAGGCCGGGTTGTTATAACCTAAGGCTTAGTTTTAAGAGTAAGCTTTTCCCCACACCCTTGACTGATTGAATGATGTGGGGTGGTGCACTCTCCTGAGGAATCCCATTATGCCTCAGATGGGTGCCTTTGCATCAGAGATTTCCTTGTCTGTAGATTGGATTAAGGGTTTGGATTTCTACAGTATAAAGTAGGACAGACCAGTAGCTTGCTCTCTTGGTTCCTGAGGTATTAGAGAGGAGAGCAGATTAAGGCCACATGGAGGCCAGGAAAAGCAGCTAAGATGGCAGAGTGCTGAGGGAGAAGCCAGTTTGTGCAGAGTTTGTGCTGGAGGAGATGGGGAACAGAGGTGAATAAGTCTGGTGAGCTAGAAACCTTTGATTCTAGGAAACTCGGATAAGTAAGTAGCTTGTGAGTACTGAATGAGTGGGTTTTGGAGCCCAGTGTGTGTTTTGCATGCCCGCCGGGTGCAAGCTAGAATTAAAGCTGATGGCTCACCAGTTCTTGGCTCCATTGTTTCATTACCAACTGTCCGAATCTAATGCAAAACTGCATGGGCCAGGCTGCTGTGATGGTGGCCTTGCCTACTGGCTTTACATTTGGCGTAGTCTGTGGCAGGATTCGATACAGATCAGTATGGAGCCGCCACCACCTTTGAGTGGTGGAGTAGAGGACTGGCTGCTGTTATGGTTCCCTATGGCTGTCGTTCTGGGTGCTGTAGGATGGCTGACTTTTATAGCCATGTGTGAGGAAACCGAGAGCTCTATGGAAGAGACTGCCCAGGACCTGCAAACCGAGCAATGGAAGGAGCTGGAGGAAATGTAGGAGAAAGAGATGCCGACCCTGGAGCTGGAGGAAGTGCTGGAGGAGAAAGCCGATCAGGTTTGCGAGATTCGCCTGGAAATGGAGAAGACGCTGAAGAAGGAATCACAGGTTCATGAGTTGGAGATTGCCCTGGATATTGTGGAGAGCCAGCAGCGGCATGAGGCAGGGGCTGAGGCAGGGGCAGGAGCTGCAGCTGGGGCTGGAGCTGCAAGACCTGCAGAGCAGAAGGAGACAGCAGCCTGGGGCTCGAGCCCAGCAGCAGGAGCTGATGTTTTCAGTTCCTCTTTGGAGGATGAGGAGAATCGGGCTGGAGTTGCAATCCTCAGTCTCCAGAAGGTGAGAGCCCAGCAGCACGGAGTAGCTAAGCTGCTGGTAGGTCTACGATTTTAGGACATAGGGGTGGATGCCATCATGCTCCCCAGAGAAGAGATGGAAATGCTGACTGCCACTGCCACATGCTTCTCTTTAGGACAGTGTGAGATCTGCTATGACGGCAGGAATGAAGGGGGAGGCTAACACCTCATGTGAGTGGACTGATTTCCTGGAATATGACCGAGTGAGCACTGGCTCCTTTCTTGAATGAACTTATGGATTTTGGACAATGTGAAATACCGTGATGTTGTGGGGGGCAGTTTTGATGGAGAAGTGCTCAGAGACTGGTGAAATGTGTGTACCTTTGTAATTGTCGAAATTGTATAACTTGTCATGCTGTTGTAATTTGTGTAATGTACCTAATTTCCTTGTTACAGGGATGCCAGTGGTGTAGATTGTGGGTAGTAAAGTGAGCATAGGGGTGGATTGTTGGGCAGATAAAATATAATATGCTCACTTTGTTAAAGATGGCGCTGCCCACATGGAAGCCCATCACCCAGGTGATGTTATTTGCCCTTATGCTTGGGATGGGTGTGGGGGAAAGGCTGTAATGTATGCAGGCCGGGTTGTTATAACCTAAGGCTTAGTTTTAAGAGTAAGCTTTTCCCACACCCTTGACTGATTGAATGATGTGGGGTGGTGCACTCTCCTGAGGAATCCCATTATGCCGTTGTTTCATTACCAACTGCCCGAATCTAATGAGAACCTTCATGGGCCAGGTGACTGTTTTCCTGGCCTTTGCTACTGGCTTTACAGTCTTTATCTTCCAGAGGAAAGAAATTTTAAAACTGTCAGAAACATGATAGAGTTGTTGGAACTACATAGATTCAGCCTCATGAACGATGAAACATATGATCTTTTTCTGTTGTTCTTGTATTCCATATTAATACAATAATCACAAAAAAATCAAAGAGATATTGAAAAATCCACCACTAGTTCTAAGTAATCTATGTCTTCCCTAACATTTTTACTTATATTTTTTAATGTCATTATCATCTTAAATCTGACTTCTGCAACATCTTCCTAATAGGCTTTGCTCTAGTTTCTCCCATTTAAATCTATCTAACCTACTTCTAGATTAACTGTATTAAATACTATTTGTTGGACAGATAAAATATATTATGCTCACTTTGTTAAAGATGGCGCTGCCCATGGGGAAGCCTGTTTCCCAGGTGATATTAGTTGCCTTATGCTTGGGATGGGTGTAATTATATTATTGTGTGGGGGGGGGACAGGCTGTAATCAGGGAGGGTCATTATAGCCCAAGGCTTAGTTTTAAGAGTAAGCTTTCCACTACACCCTTACTGATTGCATGATGTAGGGTGGTGCATTCTCATGAGGAATTCTTCATTATGCCTCAGATAAGTGACTTTGTTTCAGAGACTTCTTTGTTTGTAGATTGGATTAAAGGTTTGGATTTCTACTCTATAAAACTGGGCAGACCGGGAACTTGCTCTCTCTTGGTTCCTGAGATCAGCATTAGAGATGAGAGCAGAGAAAAGCCCTGTGGTAGAGGCCAGGAGAAGCAGCCTAGATGGCGGAGTGCTGAAGAAGAAGCCAGTTTGTGCAGAGTTTGTGCAGAGAGAAGATGGGGAACAGAGATGAATAAGTCTGGTGAGCTAGAAACCTTTGAATCTAGGAAACTCGGATAAGTCAGTAGCTTTGTGAGCACTGAATGAGTGGGTTTTGGAGCCCTGTGTATGTTTTGACTTGCCCACCAGGTGCAAGCTAGGATTAAAGATGATGGCCCACCAGTTTTTGGCTCCATTGTTTCATTACCGACTGTCCAAATCTTATGCGAACCTGCATGGGCCAGGTGGCCACAATGGTGGCCAAAACTACTGGCTTTACATTATTCAAGTCACTCCATTAAAAAAACTGCAGTAGAGGAGGGCAAGATAGTGATGGAGTAGGCAAACGTAGCAACTTCCAACTCCCAGAACCAAAGTGGATTATAACTTGATTTTAAGCACCATCATCTGGATAAACCAATGTTGAAGTGGACTGAGAGGACTCTTCAACCAGGGAACACTGAAGAAGCAACATTGAGACTGGTAGAAAAAGTGAAAACATGGAAAGGTCTGCCCAGCTCCCCGGAGCAAAAGGCAACCCAGAGAGACTCATGTGGTGGGAAGAGAGGCTAGCAGAAGGGAAGGGGACCCGGGTCCCAGGAACAAAACCCCAGCCTACAGCCCCAGAGCCTAGAAGAGGTGTATGGACAGTATTTAACTGTGAAACAGGTTAGGATACTGTTTGTGAGAAAGGAACAGTTGTCTCAGACCCAGGATTCTTCTTAAAGGGACAGCGCAGAAAACCTCTCTCACAACCATTCACCCGGGACTCTGGGAGACAGGGAGAGAGTAGAGGACCGGAGCAGCGGGGAGAGAGTGCAGTCTGGAAGGCACAGGGAGAAAAGCTTTGAGGGACAGCCACCCTAAACCCTGGGCTGAGTTATTCCACAAATCTGAAACAATATTTCCCCTGGAACCAGCAAGGGTAAGCAGGACACCAGCCAAACAGGCTCCCCTAGGGAAATTAGAGGACAGTCACTTAGAAGGAAGGAGCTTTCAGGACTACAGTATGGAGAGTTAGGATCTGAGCTGCAGAGCCCCCACCCACACTGCTGAGGGCTTGCTGGAGGGCAGGTGGCAGCAGGACAGGGAGGCGCAGTTCTGTCGGAGGCAAAGGCCGAACTGGCTGGCAAGAGCTCGGTCTAGCCCAGCGAGGGAGAAGGGGCTGTGCGAAAGTGGTCCGGCGGCCTGCCTGCGACCCCACCTATGGGGGAAAAGCGGGAGCCTGGAATAGGCAAATATCTGCCGCAGGGCAGGAGTGAGCAGGCATGCAGCCTCACGCAGCATCTGAGGCTTGAAGCCCTGCACAAACCGGCTTTTACCCCGAAGGTGGGGTGGAAGCCCAGGCTCGCAGTTAAGCGCATACCAGTAGCCCGGCTGAGGAGCCAAGGATGGCGGTCGTGGAGTGTGTAGCAGCACCCCCTCCCAGCCGAGGAGCCGAGGTTGGTGGGGGTGGGCCAGAAGCCCGAATTGCAGCTAAGTGCGCATCAGCAGCCCCTGCCATCTGGAGGAACCGGCTGACAAGGACCTGCAGCTGAGCAAAAGTGCTCACCCTTGCCCTTGGTGCCCAGGCTTGTGGCCCGAGTGTGGTGCGCAATCCCACACGTAGAAGAGGGGTGAAGGCCAAGACTTATAGAGCCAGGCATGAGAACACAGGCCCTCCGGTGGAGGCAAGGCGGACATCGCAGCAACAGCCGCAGCATCTGGCGCTGGCAACACCCATACCCAACCGCCCTAGGCATCAGCAGGTGGGGGGACTGCAGACAGATCACAACAAGGGAACATAGAGGCAACACCCACTGGACTCCAGTAGCCAAATTCTTCTTACACACAGACGAAATGGGCAGGCAGAGAAATACAACCCGAATGAATCAAGAGAAATCCCCAAGAAGGACCTGAATGAATCAGATATAAGCCAACTACCTGATGCATACTTTTAAAATTTATTTATTTATTCATTTTAGAGAGGAGACACAGAGTGAGAGAGAGAGATAGAGAAAGAGAGAAAGGGGGGAGGAGCTGGAAGCATCAACTCCCATATGTGCCTTGACCAGACCAGTGCAGGGTTTTGAACTGGCAACCTCAGTATTCCCAGGTCGACATTTTATCCACTGCACCACCACAGGTCAGGCCTACCTGATGCATATTTTAAAGTAATGATAGATAGGATGTTCAAGGGGCTTAGAGCAACAATGGATAGTCATTACGAACACCTAAATAAAGAGACAGCAAATATAAAAAAAGGAAATTGAAATAATAAAAAAGAATCAGACAGAAATGACAAATACAGTATCAGAACTGAAGAACACAATGGAAGGAATTAAAAGCAGGATGGATGAAGCTGAGGATCATATCAGCGAGTTAGATGACAAAATAAACAAAGGCACAGAAGCAGAGCAGAAAAAAGAAAAGGGACTCAAAAAATCTGAGGAAACTCTAAGGGACTCTGTGACAACATGAAGAGAAAGAACAAGCGATAGAAACTCTGTTCAATCAAATCATAGCTGAAAACTTCCCTAAATTAAGGCTGGAAAACATTTCACATGTTCAAGAAGCAGAGAACTCCATTAAAAAGAAACCCAAAGAATCTACACCAAGACAAATCATAGTTAAAATACCAAAGCTAAGTAATAAAGACAAAATTTAAAAAGCTGCTAGACAATAAAAGGGCTATCACCTACAAAGGAGCCCCCATAAGAATGACATCCAACTTCTCAACAGAAACACTTGAGGCCAAAAGGGTATGGCAAGATATATTCAAAGTAATGCAGAAAAAGAACCTACAACCAAGACTAATCTATCCAGCAGGGCTAACGTTTAATATTGAAGGAGAAACAAAGAGCTTCCCAGGCAAAAAATACCTCAAGGAATTCATTAAAACCAAACTAGTTTTGCAAGAGATTCTAAGGGGCCTGTTGTTAACAGTTCAAAGGAAGAAAAGAATATAGCAAAGGAAGAATACAGCTTTAAAGAATAAAATGGCAATAAACAACTACATATCAATAATAACCTTAAATGTAAATAGATTAAATGATCCTATCAAAAGACATAGGGTAGCCTGACCAGGCGGTGGCACAGTGGATAGAGTGTCGGACTGGGATGAGGAAGACTCAGGTTCGAGACCCTGAGCTCGCCGGCTTGAACATGTGCCCATCTGGCCTGAGCAAAAGCTTGTCAGCGTGGACCCAAGGTCACTGGCTCCAGCAAGGGGTTGCTCAGTCTGCTGAAGGCCCACGGTCAAGGCACATATGAGAAAGCAATCAATGAACCAATAAAGTGTTGTGACAGAAACGAAAAACTAATGATGATGCTTCTCACCTCTCTCTGTTCTTGTCTTTCTGTCCCTATCTATCCCTATCTCTGACTCTCTCTCTGTCCCTGTAAAAAAAAAAAAAAAAGACATAGGGTAGCTGTGTGGATAAAAAAATAGTACCCATACATATGCTGTTTACAAGAGACACACCTTAAAACAAAAGATATATATAGACTGAAGATAAAAGGATGGAAAATAATATTTCATGCAAATGGAAAAGAAAACAAAGCCGGGGTATCAATACTTATATCTGACAAAATGGACTTTGAAACAAAGGCTGTAGTAAGAGATAAAGAAAGACACTACATAATGACAAAGGGAACAATTCAACAGGAAAATATAACCATTATAAATATCTGCACACTGCACATAGGAGCCCCGATATACATAAAGCAGACTTTGATGGATATAAAGGGCAAGAATAACAGAAATACTATAATAGTAGGGGATTTCAATATCCCACTAACATCACTGGATAGATCCTCAAGAAAGAAAATTAACAAAGAAACAAAAGACTTTAAGGAAACATTAGATGAACTCGATTTAATAGATATCTTTGAAACTTTTCACCCTAAAGCAGTAGAATATACATTCTTTTCAAGCGTTGATGGTACATTCTCTAGGATATACCACATGTTAGGACACAAAGGTGGTCTCAACAAATTTAAGAAGATTGAAATCATATCAAGCATTTTCTCTGATCACAATGCCATGAAACTAGAAATAACAACAAAAGAAAAACTGAAAAATACTCAATCACTTGGAAACTAAATAGCATGTTATTAAATAACGAAAAAATTAACAATGAGATTCAAGAAGAAATAAAAAAGTTTCTAGAAATGAATGATAATGAGCATACATCAACTGAAAATTTATGGGACACAGCAAAAGCAGTACAGAGAGGGAAGTTCATTGCACTATAGGCATGCCATAAGAAGCTAGAAAAAGCTCAAATAAGCAACCTGACTCTGCATCTAAAAGAACTAGAAAAACAACAACAAATAAAGCCCAGGACGAGTAGAGGAAGGAAATAATGAACATCAGAGCAGAAATAAATGAGACATGGGCTAAGGAAACAATACAGAGGATCAATGAAACCAGGAGCTGGTTCTTTCAAAAGGTAAACAAGATTGATGAACCTTTAACTACACTCACCAAGAAAAAAAGAGAGGACTCAAATAAATAAAATTAGAAATGAGAGTAGAGAAATAACAACTGACACAACACCAATAAAAACTATTGTAAGAAAATACTATGAAGAACTCTATGCTAAAAAATTAGACAACCGAGGTGAAATGGACAAATCTCTTGAATCATATAATCTTCCAAAAATCAATCTGGAAGAATCAGAACACCTAGACAGACCAATTACAACAAATGAGATCAAAACAGTTATCAAAAAACTCCCAAAAAAGAAAAGTCCTGGGCCTGATGGCTTCACAAGTGATTTCTACCAAAAATTCAAAGAAGAACTAATTCCTATCCTCCTCAAGCTATTTCAAAAAATTCAAAAGGAAGGAAGACTTCCAAACTACTTTTATGAGGCGAGCATATTTCTGATCCTGAAACCAGGCAAAGACAGCACAAAGAAAGAAAATTATAGGCCAATATCCCTGATGAATTTAGACACTAAAATTCTCAACAAAATATTAGCCAACCGGATCCAGCAATATATGAAAAAAAATCATACACCATGATCAAGTGGGATTTATTCTGGAGAGGCAAGACTGGTTCAATATTCGCAAATCAATCAATGTGATTCATCACATAAACAAAAAGAAGGACAAAAATCACATAATATTTCAATAGATGCAAAAAAAGCATTTGATAAAATCCAGCACCCATTCATGATCAAAACTCCCAGTAAAGTGGATATACAGGGAACATTCCTTAACATGATAAAGGTCATCTATGACAAACCCACAGCAAACATCATACTAAATGGGCAAAAATTAAAAGCAATCCCCTTAAGATCAGGAACCAGGCAGGGGTGGCCCCTTTCACCACTCTTATTCAACATAGTTCTGGAAGTCTTAGCCACAGCAATCAGAGAAGAAGAAGAAATAAAAGGCATCCAAATGGGAAAAGAAAAAGTAAAACTGTCATTATGTGCAGGTTATATGATATTGTATATAGAAAACCCTAACGTCTCAGTCAAAAACTACTGGAACTGATAAATGAATTCAGCAAGGTGGCAGGATATAAAATTAATACTCAGAAATCAGAGGCATTTTTATATGCTAACAATGAAATGTCAGCAAAAAAAATTAAGGAAACAATCCCCTTCACTATTGCACCAAAAAAATTAAGTACCTAGTAGTCAATTTAATGAAGGAGGTTAAGGACTTGTACTCAAAAAATCATAATACATTGATAAAAGAAATCAAGGAAGATACAAACAAGTCAAAGCATATACCGTTCTCTTGGTTAGGAAGAATAAACATCATTAAAATGTCTATATTACCAAAAGCAATTTATAAATTCAATGCAATAACAATTAAAATACCAATGACATACTTCAAAGTTATACAACACATATTTCAAAAATTTATATGCAACCAAAAAAGAACACGAATAGCTTCAGCAATCTTAAAAAGAAAAAATAAAGCAGGAGGTATCACTCTTCCAGATATCAAGGTTTATTATATGGCCATTATACTCAAGACAGCCTGGTACTGGCATAAGAACAGGCACATAGATCAATGGAACAGAACAGAGAACCCAGAAATAAACCCACGCCTTTATGGACAACTGATATTTGACAAAGGAGGAAAGATCATACAATAGAGTAAAGACCGCCTCTTTAACAAATGGTGTTGGGATAATTGGACATCTACCTGCAAAAAAATGAAACTAGACCATCAACTTACACCATTCACAAAAACAAACTCAAAATAGATAAAAGACTTAAATGGAAGCCTTGAAACCATAAGCATCTTAGAAGAAAACATAGGCAATAAACTCTCCGATATCTGTCACAGCAATATATTTGCCGATTTATCTCCTCGGGCAAATGAAATAAAAGGCAGGATAAACAAATGAGACTATATCAAACTAAAAAGTTTTTGCACAGCTAAAGACAGTAAGAACAGAATAAAAAGACAAACCACACAATGGGAGAATATATTCAACAACACGTCTGATATGGGGTTAATAACCAAAATTTATAAAGAACTTATAAAACTCAACACCAGGAAGACAAACAATCCAATCAAAAAATGAGCATAAGAAATGAATGGACACTTTTCCAAAGAGGACATACAGATGGCCAATAGGCATATGAAAAAATGCTCAACATCACTAATCATTAGAGAAATGCAAATTAAAACCACAATGAGATATCACCTCACACCAGTCAGAATGGCGCTCATCAGCAAAACAACACAGAGTAAGTGCTGGCAATGATGTGGAGATAAGGGAACCCTTCTGCACTGTTGGTGGGAATGCAGGCTGGTGCAGCCACTGGGGAAAATAGTATGGAGATTCCTCAAAAAATTAAAAATCGAACTGCCTTTTGACCCAGCTATCCCACTTTTAGAAATATACCCTAAGAACACCATAACACTGTTCGAAAAGAAGAAATGCGCCCCCATGTTCGTGGCAGCATTGTTCACAATAGCGAAGATCTGGAAACAACCCAATTGTCCATCAGAGGACTAGTGGATAAAAAGCTTTGGTACATATATACTATGGAATACTACTCAGCCATAAGAAATGATGACATCAGATCATTTGTAACAACATGGATGGACCTTGATAACATTTTACTGAGTGAAGTAAGTAAATCAGAAAAAACTAAGGACTATATGAGTCCATACATAGATGGGACATAAAAATGAGACTCAGAGACATGGACAAGGGTATACTGGCTACCCGAGGTGGGGGAGGTGAGGGAGGATGTAGGGTGAAAGGAGGGGCACAAATAAAACCAGATAGAATGTAACGAAGGACAATTTGACTTTGGGTTATGGGTACGCAATATAATCAACTGTCAAAATAACCTGGAAATGTTTTCTCTGAACATATATGCCCTGATTTATCAATGTCACCCCATTAAAATTTTTTTAAAAAGCTGCAGTAAATTCCCAATGTCTGAAAGATAAAGTTCAAACTTTTTAGCTACACATAAAGATTCTTGAAAATGGCCCCAAGCATTCATCTTTGAAAACTTATTTCTTTTTACCCCTAACTTAACCATATACTCCAGTTAACTCTACTCCTCAGTCTTTCCAAGAAATACCTACTAGTTTTTTTTTCTTCTTCTTCTTCTTTTTTTTTCTTTCAAGTGAGAGAAAGGGAGACTGAGACAGACTCCCACATGCGCACCAACCAGGATCCACCCAGCTCCCCCCATTTGCAGCCCATGCTCTGCCCATCTGGGCCCATGCTCACAACCACACTATTTTTAGTGCTTACGGTCAGGCTCCACGGAGCCATCCTCAGTGCCTGGGGCCAATGTGCTTGAACCAATCAAGCCATGGCTGCAGAAGGGGAAGAAACAGAGAAAGAGAATAAGAAAGGGGAAAAGTGAAGAAGCTGGTGGTTGCTTCTCCTGTTTGCCCTGACCAGGAATTGAACACAGGATATCCACATGACAGGCCAACACTTTACCACTGAGTCAACCAGCCAGGGTCCCTACTAGTGTTTCTACCCAGCAATCTTTTTTTCTGAGAACTGCTCCTCCTCTTTTCCACCTGGTTACAGTTCTCTTGTCTTCACAAGGTGTAAAGCCAGTAGTCAGGGCCACTTGCACCGCCACCTGGCCCGTCCAGGTTCGCATTTGATTCGGACAGTCAGTAATGAAACAACGAAGCCAAGAACTGGTGAGACATCAGCTTTAATTCTAGCTTGCACCCAGCGGGCAAGTAAAAACACACACTGGGCTCCAAAACCCACTCATTCAGTGCTCACAGGCTACTAACTTATCCGAGTTTCCTAGCATCAAAGGTTTCTAGCTCACCAGACTTATTCACCTCTATTTCCCATCTCCTTCTCTCTGTACAAACTGCACAAACTGGCTTCTTCCTCAGCACTCTGCCATCTTGGCTACTTCTCTTCTCCTCCACATGGCCTTTCTCTACTCTCCTCTCTAATACTAACCTCAGGAACCGAGAGAGAGCAAGCTCCCGGTCTGCCCCACTTTATAGTGTAGAAATCCAAATCTTTAGTCCAATCTACAAACAAGGAAGTCTCTGATACAAAGTCACTTATCTGAGGCATAATGGGAGGATTCCTCATGAGAGTGCACCACTCCACATCATCCAATCAGTCAAGAGTGTGGGGAAAAGTTTACCCTTAAAACTAAGCCTTAGGCTATACCGACCTGGCCTGCCCACAGCCTGTCCCCCAACACACATTAATATCAAAGAACTTGAACGTGGGCAGCGCCATCTTTAACAAAGTGAGCACAATATATTTTATCTGCCTAACACAAGGTAATCCTGATATTACCATTGGTGATTGATCAAGGGTGACTCCTGACCCAAGCTGTCCCAATGGGTCCCTTCCCTGAGGAATTTAGAATGGAAACAAATAGCTCAGGCTCAGTCTGGCTGTTATTTTCCACTGTGTATAACAGAAAGGAGAAAAAGCTGATCTGCAGTAAGAAATAAAGCTGATATGTAGAGCAAAAACAAGGGATGAAAGCTCTGGCTTGTGGTGGTGCAGTGGATAAAGCATCAACCTGGAATGCTAAGGACACCATGAGAAACCCTGGCATTGCCTGGTCAAGGCACATATGATAAGCAATCAATGAACAACTAAAGTGAAGCAACTATTAGTTGATTGTTCTTGCTCCACTCCTTTTTCTCTCCTCTCTCTGTAGAATCAACAATAATTTTTTAAATCTTTTAAAAAAAAGGAAGGGCCTGACCAGGCGGTGGCGCAGTAGATAGAGCGTCTGACTGGGATGCAGAAGACCCAGGTTCGAGACCCCGAGATCGCCAGCTTGAGGGTGGGGCCCATCTGGCTTGAGCAAAAAGCTCATCAGCTTGAACCCAAGGTCGCTAGCTCCAGTAAGGGGTTGCTCAGTCTGCTGAAAGCGCGCGGTCAAGGCACATGTGAGAAAGCAATCAATGAACAACTAAGGTGCCGCCAACGGCAACAAAAAACTAATGATTTATGCTTCTCATCTCTCTCCATTCCTGTCTGTCTGTCCCTATCTATCCCTCTCTCTGACTCTCTCTCTGTCCCTGTAAAAATAAAATAAAAATAGAAAAAGGAAGGAAGGAAAGGAAAGGAAAAGAAAGGAAAGGAAAGGAAAGGAAAGGAAAGGAAAGGAAAGGAAAGGAAAGGAAAGGAAAGGAAAGGAAAGGAAAGGAAAGGAAAGGAAAGAAAAAAGGAAGGAAGGAAGGAAGGAAGGAAGGAAGGAAGGAAGGAAGGAAGGAAGGAAGGAAGGAAGAGGGAGACAATGAACAAATGATATCCTTGATCCATTCTTTTCACCTGACCCAGCTGCCTCCTACCCTTGAAGCCCAAGAGTCACTGCTGCATTTATAATAATAAATTATCCTTTTTGCATAGGTTACCTTAAATAGATTCTGACTTTTATCCCAAAAGAATTGTAATTAATCATATTTGCATTTCAGAAAATTCTCTCCTTCCACAATATGATAAGAGAACAGAGGCAACAAGACCAGTTAAGTGGCCATTGGCAGGGTCCAGAGACAGGACTTAGTGATGACAGCATGTGGGAGGCAAACAGGGGTGGTGAGGACTGACAGTGACCTGAAGGCTCTATGACTGGGCAGAGTGGAAAGAGAATACTAAAGAATCGAGGGATGATTATGAGCTCAGCTATACAAAAGAAAACTAATGTGGAAGCACCTAGCACAATTCCTAAGCCATAATAAGTGCTCCATACAGGTGAGTGTCCTTGCTTTCCCCACCGTCCCCATGTTGTTCTTCCCTGTTAGACTATAAGCTCCTACGGGGCAGGGATTACACACTGAACTTCTCCATTGCTTTCATGGTGACTACTCAGGTCCTGGTATACAGCAGACACTTGGTAAGTAATCTATTTCTTCCCTATTATTTTTACTTATGTTCTTCTAATGCCCTTAGCACTTGATTTTATGCAATACAGTTTTGTTTTGATTGCTGATAATAATATATCTTATCAAACTGAACACTCAGAATAGTGTTGTATAGACCTGCTGTTTTAGACAAAGAATTGAAAAAAAAACTTGATTTTAGAGTGTTCTTCTAAAAGTCTGAATTTTAATAAAAGATAATTTTCCTTTTGATGTGTAAGAAGTAAAATCCAGACCCATAAAGAATAAATAAAGTTTTTCATTTATAAATATGTATAAATCTGAAAGTGCTCAGTAAACATCAATGTACAATACATACAATAAATCTGAAAACTTAATACAGAGCCTGACTGCTAAAATAAACACAAAGTAATCAAAGCCAAAGATTTAGTATTTGAAACAGTTCTTGTTGAATCTCAATCTCTATCTCAGATATTACTGCAAAATTTGGGAGAAATGAATTCTTTCTTAATTCTCTATACAAAAGATTACTCTTACTGTCATATATATAGTATTATCTATGTACATAAAATATATTATGTGTAATATATTTATATATAAATCTAATATATATTATTTAGAGAAAGAGGGTACAAATGTGACAAATATTTAAATACTTTAAAGCTCATATTAATTCCATTGCCATAAAGATATATATAAATTGATCCAAGAGTCATAACTGGGCAGCATTTATTAACCTTGATTGAAGAGGAGAGATAAGACATGGCCTGTATATAGCTGTTGTGTGTGACCAGTATGCCTGTGCAGACTCCTGAGCATTGATGGAAGTGGACACAACCAGAGAAAGAACTTTCTAATGTGAGAAATCTTGGCCACTGTAAATGTGACCTGAGAGGCAGTGAAATGCCCACCTACCATGGCGCCAAAATTCCACCAGTGGGGTATTCTTCTGAGTTAAGAAAATGATCTCTGGGAGCCTTCTCTTTAAATGTATGTATGTGTTCAGTAAAAGTGATAAAACATTGATGGGCTGATACCTATAAACTCATTGCAATGATTGGTTTAACAGCCTCCTATCACCTAACAGAGAACCATGGTTTGATCCGTTGACTTCTATCTACCCCCTCAACTTCGTTTCTTGCCACTCTCTTCTTCCCAGCAGACTTCACCTTCATTACAGGTACTTTTGCAATGCTTCAGGTTTCAAATTAAATGAGCTCTCTCAGAAAAGCTTCCCCTCACCATTATGACCAAAGTATGTACTCAGAACTTTCTTCAGAGTATTATTAACAGTGTTATTCTTTTTCGTTCACTTGTTTGTTATCTGTCTCCACCTAAGAGCTTGAGGGCAAGGACCTTGAGTACATTATTCTCCATTAAATATGAGCCACTATGCAGTCTCAAGCACATAGTAAAGGCTCAATAAATATTTGTTAAGTAAGTGAATAAATGATAAAGTAATATAACATTTCTGAAGTTGGTTTGGCTTTAAGTTTCAAAAGACCTTAAAATGTTTACACAAAGAGGTCAAATAAGCTCTCTAGGAACTCAAGGAAATAATTGATTTATACATAGAACAGTGGTTCTTAACCTATTTTTGAGGTTAAGAACCCAGTTTCATATGCGCATTCACCGAACCCTTCTTTAGTGAAAAATAAAATACGATTTTTTTCCAAATTCAAGACATAGGTATATGTTTTTTTACTGGTGCACAAAATGAGCCATGCATGAACATCACCTTGCTCAAAGAACAAAACCAACAAAGTGCATGAACTCACAACAAATTACGGATTACTTTATTCTGGCCTCCGCGGCAGAGGCTTCTCCGAACCTCTGAGACCGACTCATCGAACCCCTAGGGTTCGATAGCACCCAGGTTAAGAACCACTGACATAAAAATTTTCGAGCTGCGCAGAGCGGTAGGGCGTGCTGGCTTTAGGCAGTAGATTGCTGTTGTTTAAAAGGTCATGAAGAGAGAAGCAAGATGGCGACAGAGTAGGCGGATGTACCAACTTCCAACTCCCAGAACCAAAGTGGATTATAACTCAATTTAAAGAACCATCATCTGGATAAACCAACTATGAACTAAACTAAGTGAACTCTTCAACCAAAGAACACAGAAGAAGCCACATTGAGACTGGTAGGAATAGCGAAAACGCGAAGAGGGCTGCCCAGCTCCCCGGAGCAAACGGCAGCCCGGAGAGACCCGTGTGGCGGGAGGAGAGTTTGGCGGAGAGGGAGGGACCTGGGTCCCAGGAACCAAGCCCCAGCCTGCAGTCCTAGAGCCTAGAAGAGGCGTTTGGACAGTTTTGAGCTGTGAAACAAGTGAGGGAGCTCCCAGGCCTACAGTGTGGAGTATTAGGTCCCTTCCTACTCTGCTGAGGGCTGCTTAAGGGTCTGGGGCGACAGGACGCTGAGACGCGGTTCTGTCGGCATGGGCAGAGACCAAGCCAGTGGGAGATCGGTCTAGCCCAGAGGGTCAGAGGGGACGCGCGAAAGCGGTCCGGAAGCTGCGGCCCGCCTTTAATCCCACTTACGGGGACAAAGCGGGAGGCCAGGAATGGGCAGGCCCTGCGCAAGCCGGCCCTGACCGCGGGGACTGGGCTAGGACCAGGGACGGGCAGGGGCTCGAGGCTGAGCTGACGCTACCAGCCCCCCACCCTGCCCCGGGCCGGAGAAACCGCGGTTGGCCAGTATACGTGCGCGAGCGGGCTCCAAGCGCAGGAACGGGGTGGACCCCGAGACAAGTGGAGGCTCGCAGCCGAGCCCACGCTACTATCCCCACCCGGCCGGAGAAACCACGGATAGCATTCATACGTGCACGAGCGGGCTCCGAACACGGGGGCGGGGTAGAGTCCGGGATGAGCAGAAGTACGCAGCTGAGCGGAAGCCAGCAAACACGCCCACCCCAATAAACCTTGGTTTCCGACCCTGCGCAGAAGGGCAATGGCCTCGAGGGCGGGGCTAAAGCTCTGGACGGGCAAAAGCTTACAGCTGAGAGCACGTCAAAAGCCCCGCCTAACCCGCGGAACTGTAGCGAGCAGGCTCCGACTGCTGGTTCTGGGCGGAAGTCCGGAAATAGGCTGGGTCCGCAGCTGAGGAAAGGTGCTCACCCCTACCCTTGGTGCTAAGTCTTGTGGCTTTAGTGACAGCCCCTCCCACGGAGGAGAGGCAGAAATCACAGCAAAAGCCACAGTGGGCCGGTGCTGGCAACGCTCATACCCAACCACCCTAGGCACCGGCAGAGGGGGTGGGGGGCCTGCAGATAGACCACACCTAGAGAACACAAAGGCAACACCTACTGGACTCCAGTGGCCACAACTTGCTTATACACAGAAAAAATGGGCAGGCAGAGGAATGCAAACCAAATGAATCAAGAGAAATCCCCAGAGAAGGACCTGAATGAACCAGATATAACCAAATTACCAGAAGCAGAATTTAGAATAATGATAGTTAGGATGTTCAAAGAAATTAGAGCAACAATGGATAGTCATTATGAACACCTAAATAAAGAGATAACAAGTATAAAAAATGAAATTGAAATAATAAAAAAGAATCAGACAGAAATGACAAATACAGTATCAGAACTGAAGACCACAATGGAAGGAATTAAAAGCAGGATGGATGACGCTGAGGATCGAATAAGCGAGTTAGAGGACACAATAAACAAAGGCACAGAAGCAGAGAAGAAAAAGGAAAAGAGACTTAAAAAATGTGAGGAAACTCTAAGGGAGCTTTGTGACAACATGAAGAGAAACAACATTCGCATCATAGGGGTGCCTGAAGAAGAGGAGAGAGGACAGGAAATGGAAACTTTGTTCAATCAAATCATAGCAGAAAACTTTCCTAAATTAAGGCTGGGAAACACTCCACACATTCAAGAAGCACACAGAACTCCATTAAAGAGAAACCCAAAAAGATCTACACCAAGACACATCATAGTTAAAATACCAAAGCTAATGGATAAAGAAAAAATTTTAAAAGCTGCTAGAGAAAAAAAGGGTATCACCTACAAAGGAGCCCCCATAAGGATGACATCGGACTTCTCAACAGAAACACTTGAGGCCAGAAGGGAATGGCAAGATATAATCAAAGTAATGCAGAACAAGAACCTACAACCAAGACTACTTTATCCAGCAAGGCTAACGTTTAAAATTGAAGGAGAAATAAAGAGCTTCCCAGAAAAAGAAAGCCTCAAGGAATTCATAAAATCCAAACCAATTCTGCAAGAGATACTAAGGGGCCTCTTGTGAACAGTTTAAAGGGAGGAATGAATAGAGCAAAAGAAGAATACAGCTTTAAAGAATAAAATGGCAATAAACAACTACATATCAATAATAACCTTAAATGTAAATGGATTAAATGATCCAATCAAAAGACATAGGGTAGCTGCATGGATAAAGAAACAGGACCCATACATATGCTGTCTACAAGAGACACACCTTAAAACAAAAGATGCTCATAGACTGAAGGTAAAAGGATGGAAAAAAATATTTCATGCAAATGGAAATGAAAAAAAAGCAGGGGTAGCAATACTTATATCAGACAAAATGGACTTTAAAACAAAGGCTGTAGTAAGAGATAAAGAAGGACACTACATAATGATAAAGGGAACAATTCAACAGGAAGATATAACTATTGTAAATATCTATGCACAAAATATAGGAGCCCCGACTTACCTAAAGCAGACTTTGATGGATATAAAGGGCGAGATTAACAGCAATACTATCATAGTAGGGGATTTCAATACCCCTCTAACAACACTGGATAGATCCTCAAGAAAGAAAATTAATAAAGAAACAGCAGACTTAAAGGAGACACTAGATCAACTTGATTTAATAGATATCTTCAGAACTTTTCACCCTAAAGCAGTAGAATATACATTCTTTTCAAGCACTCATGGTACGTTTTCTAGGATATACCGTATTTTAGGACACTAAAATGGTCTAATAAATATAAGAAGATTGAAATCATAAAAATTTTCATCACAGACTTGTTTATAAAAGGAAAAATTGATTTGAATGTCCAGAAATAAGGAAAGTATTAAATCGTGACATTTTTAAAAAATACTTAAAGCCATGATAAAATGCTCATGATAGAATGTTAAATAAAAACAAGACAAACAAGTTTACACAGTATGATCCCAATTATGCAAAAAGAAAAGAGTATATATGATAGATAGAAAGAAACTGCTATGTATAAAAATATACCAAAGTATTGATGACACTTGTCTCTAAGTGATAGATGAATAATTTGTATTATTGATACTCTACTTTTAAAAAATTCTCTATAATGAATATGTACTGCTTTTATAAATGAATATATACAATACATGTTTAAATCTAAATAAACACCTAATGTGTAAAGAGCACTCTGCTAATTACTGAAGGATTCAACACTTTTTTAATGGATGATCAACACTTTTCCCACTCCCTAGCAGTTTGTAATTTATGACATAAGTACACTTATTTCCAACCCAGATGGGAGCTGGATATAGGAGGCATCAGTGAGTCAGGAGAGGATGAATAAAGGCATAAAAATGATGACATGAGTGAGGCAAAATGGGACACCACAAAGAAGAAGGGAAACAAATAGGGAGAGGAGAGAACCCCAAAGCTAAACTTCAACTGCTTTCATCCTTTCAACAAATTCTTTCTGAGTATGGTCCAGGTATCCAAGTAGGCCGTTTGTTTCAAAGAAGAAAATATAGTTGCAGCCTGCCCTGAAATTACAGTGAAGCAGGCAGGTAAGAATAGTTAGTTACATTAAAGTTCAATTATATGGTTGTGTGTGAAATATTCTGGGAATATAGACAAGAATGGGAGTGGTCTGGAAACACTTCCAAGAGAACCCAAGCTCATGCTAACTCCCAAAGGACAAAATACAGAATTTCAGGCTGGTGAAAAAAAATATAAACAAGGTATAGAAGCATGAAGTCACTTGGCTTTCAGAATGCTATAGCTGCATGTAACCCTAACTAAGACCCCAGGTTTCTGTTAGAAGCTAAATGTCAGTTGCTCCGGGCTCTGAATATAATGCATTTGCCTAAATGGCAAGTTTGCAAACTTCCTTGAACAAACCTTCATTGTGTAAATCTAGATGTAATTAAATTTATGGACAAAATAGTATGCCCCAGATGTTTTCACCTATTTCTTTTACACTCCAAGAAAGTTTTTCTAAAAAAAGAAAAAAAGCTATTTCTCAGCACAAATAACATATTAGGGTGCAGGACCACTGGTGACAGCTGGCCTGGAACAGACAGACAGAGAAGCAGACCTGGATGGCAAAGAAAAGACTTCCTTTCATTTCTATTGCCAGCTTTTTTCTGGAAGGAAAAGGAGAATCTGATTTAATATATTGGGTACATGGTACAATCAATATATCACTTGCTTTTATGTCTGCGTCTTCCCTCTTTTGAAGGACATTTTAATCAAGTTTCGTGGGGAAAGCTGTGCATAGTGATGACTTAGTTTTACTCCTTTGCCTCATGCAATGCACTAGAGCTACCCTTGCACTGAAGTTCGGAAGTAAAGAGTTAGAGAATCTGCAGCCACTGCCCCTGCTCTCAAAATTCGTAAGATCTTATGTGGAACGTAACAACATATGAAATGATTGCCATAAGCACCAACTGAATAAATACTTTGTAAATTTAAAAACTAATAAAATATAGTTTAGCAAAAGATCCTCTAAGGTACTTGCAAAAACAATTTTACTTTATTTTTTAGGCTTTAATCTAACATTTATATCCTGAATGTGTTTTAAAATCTTATTTTCAATAATTCAGAATTTGGGGGAACAACCATATGGAATATGCCAGTATAATAGCTAGAGAAGCATTCTCATGAAGTAATATATTAAAATCAATTTGATTAGCTTCTCAAATGGGAACCTACTATATTTTATACTTCTCCATACTTAGTATATTACATGACTCAAGTACATCTAGTGATTAAATTTATGTCCAACACCATTGCCACTGTTCTGTTGACATTTAGGACCTTAGAAAGTCTACATAAACATCATAAAGACCATATATTCTTTATCCTCTGAGGATGCCATTTGCAGATACAGAGTATTAAATTATAAGCACAAAATTGGCATCATGTTCAAAATAAAGAGAATATTCAACTGTCCAGTTTGTCAAGTATAAACTTATTCTTGTTTGTCAATTAACAATGTCTTAAAAGAGGAAATTTTTTTAAAAGGAAATAAATTAATAAACAGAAAATATATTCAAAGACAGGTAAATTAGAGTAACAATGAAGAACATTTTATGGTTAAAAGATGATTATTGATGACAGGTTGCTTTAGACTTTCTACCATATTATGTTAATGCCCAACTGTTTTTTGAGACATTGCCTTTGCCCTATTTCAGTGACCTTGGTGGGATTGACAATCACAGTTGTCCTGTGTCCTTCCCTCCTTGGATGAGCACATGACTCAGGCCTGATCAGAGTCCTTGCCTAGGACTGATATTTGAACAGAACTAGAAAGTTCTCTCTTTTCATATTTTTCACTAGTATTGAACCAACAGAAGCCTGGATTGCTCGTTGGCCATCTTCTCCAGTTGTATGGAAAGAAGAGGCCAACAATTAGAGAAATGCAGGAAAAAAATGGTGTAAGGAGAGGAAGAAAGGAACAAATGAGGAAGGGAGAAAGATCTGAGCTAATAGTATCATTGATGTTACTTAGTAAAGCCTGAAGTTACCTCTACCCCTGACTTTCCCCTGGTATGAGAACCAGTAAATTGTCTTTGTTTGTTTTTTTAAACTAGTTTAGTTTAGGTTTTATTATTTGTCATCAAGAATACCAATATAGTCCCCCCCAATTTTAGTGATGATACCCATTATTATGGAGAAATAATTATGCACATATATTATTATTATATTATTTTCTTTTGGGTTCATGTAACAGAAATATGACTATAGTTTTTTAACTAAATATGGATTCATTTAATGACTTAATAAAATCAAAAGAAGGAGTCCAAAGGTGGTGCAGGTGTTCAAAAAAGTCACAAGCATCTTCTAATTTCTTGTTCTACCATCTTAACTTGTAGCTTTCATGCTCTAGTTTGCAAGAAGACAGCTCTACTTTCAGTAAGGAAGAAAAAAGGAAGAGAAAGGGGAAAGGGTGTGTGCCAGCTCTTCCTTTTAATTGGTAAAAAAAAAAAAAATGTTCCTAGAACTTCATAGACAAAACCGTCATATGGACATGCCAAACCACAAGGGAATCTATGAGAATGAGGTTTTTATAACAAGTCACATTCCTATAAAAGAAAATCTTTTACTAATGAAGATGAGAATGAATACTGAGCAAGCAAATTCAGGGTTTTATTTCAGTAGCTTTATAAGTTGGTACACTATTTGTGAAAAACAATTTAGACCAACTATAAAAATATTCATACTTGGTGATCTAATAATACCACTTCTGAGAATTTATTCTGAAATAACTCAAAATGTGGAAAAGCTATAATTACAAAAATATTTATATGGGTTATCTTAAAAATAGAGAAAATTTTGTATAAGAACCTTAAAATAAAAAAATAAGAAATAATTATGAAAATTACAGATTGTATAATGTACAGTCATTAAAAATTATAGTTCTCAGGCCCTGGCCAGTTAGCTCAGTCAGTCAGAGATTCATCCTGAAACACCAAGTATGTAGTTCAATCCGCAGTCAGGACACAAATGGGAAGCAACCAAAGAATGCACAACTAAGTGGAACAACAAATAAATGCTTCTTTATCTTTCTCTCTTTCTCTCTCTCTCTAAAATCAATCAATAAATTTTAAAAATAATAATTCTTAAGACTATGAAACAATATTAAGAATATACTTATCATAGACTATGAAAGAAAAATAGACTAGATGATTTTATATGCACTAAAGTTTTTAAAATACATTAAAAATTTTAAAGGAAAAAATTACTGATAGAAAATACAGTCAAATTCTAACAATGGTTGTATTAGGCTATTGGGGTTATAATTTATTTTTCTTCTTTCCCTCAGGTTTCAATTTTAATTATTTCCTTTACTTTAATAAAAAATAATATAGTAGAGCATTAATTTCAAGGTTATTGTTTTTATCGGCATATGTGTCTATTCTTCTTTAAAGCAGCTCTCAGATTTATCAGAATTTTCTGTAAATTGATACTATTCTAATATTTCTCCCATTGTTTAGCACAGGGGTCCCCAAAGTTTTTACACAGGGGGCCAGTTTACTGTCCCTCAGATCATTGGAAGGCCGGACTATAAAAAAACTATGAACAAATCCCTATGCACACTGCACATATCTTATTTGAAAGTAAAAAAACAAAACAGAAACAAATACAATATTTACAATAAAGAACAAGTACATTTAAATCAAAAAACTGACCAGTATTTCAATGGGAACTATGGGTGCAGATGCATCCTGTGCCCCTCTCACTGACAAACAATGAAAGAAGTGCCCCTTCTGGCAGTGCGGTGGGGGCCGGATAAATGGCATCAGGGAGCTGATTGCGGCCTGCGGGCCATAGTTTGGGGACACCTGGTTTAGCATAGCACTGTGATCAAAGTGATACCAAATGGACATTTGTTGGTAGATTATTAGATACTGAATTTTAAGCAGTATTATCAGTGTATTATTAGTCAGAGTTATACAGAGGAAGAGAACAAATAGGTTATATTTATAGAAAAAGAAAGATATTTATTATAAGGAATTGATTGGCTCATGAAATAAGAAGGCTCACAATCCAAAATCTGTAGAGCTGATGTCCCAATTTGAATTCAAAGACCATCAGGCAAAAGAATTCTCTCTTACATAGGGGAAGGTCTGTGTTTTCTTTTAGTTAGGCCTTCAACTGATTAGATGAGACCCACCCACTTTGTGAGGAGCAATCTGCCATAGTCAGTCTACTGATTTAACCATTAAATCAGTTATATCTTACCTAAATGTACGATAGAAATACCTAGAATAATGTGTGACCAAATATCTGGTCACTTCATGGCCCAGTAAATTTGACACATAAAATCATCATAAATATAGTTATAGGCTAAACCAAATATACTTTATACATTGGAATAGATTATGTCTTTTTAGATTATCGATCCTTTTCTCTGTTTAAATTTTGTGTTTATACATTTTGCTTTTGCCCAGCAGGACTTTACCTCCATGCATTTGCTCATTCTGCTCCCTGCATAAAGAATATTTACCTTGTTATTGCCACATTTCTAAATGTTAAGTATCTTCAGGCCCTGTCCCAATCTTTCATGGATCTTCTCACGCCAAACCCCTAATCACCCCCCACAGACACATCAACAAGAAGTAATCTTTGCTTCTCAACAGCCATAATGCCTTGACTCTTTCCTAATGGCATGTCCCACATCTACCTTGCTTTACAGATTTTGACAAATAGGTTTTTATTTAGACAATAAATTTCTTTTTCTTTTTTCTTTTTTTTTGTTTCCCAGAAACAGAGAGAGACAGAGAGAGGGATAGATAGGGACAGACAGACAGGAACTGAGAGAGGTAAGAAGCATCAATCATTAGTTTTTCGTTGCCGTTGCAACACCATAGTTGTTCATTGATTGCTTTCTCATATGTGCCTTGACCTCGGGCCTTCAGCAGACCGAGCAACTCCCTGCTGGGGCCAGCGACCTTGGGTCCAACCTGACGAGCTTTTTTGCTCAAGCCAGATGGGCCCATGCTCAAGCTGGTGACCTCGGGGTCTCAAACCTGGGTCTTCCGCATCCCAGTCTGATGCTCTATCCACTGTGCCACTGCCTGGTCAGGCAACACTAAATTTTTTGAGAAAATAAATCCTGTCTCATTTAATCTCCTGAGTATCTTACACTGAGTATATGTTCAAATTTTATTTGTTGAATTAATGTATTTTATATATTTTTCTTACTATTAAAAGAGTCAGTAAATTCTAGGATAACAAATAATTTAAAGACATTTTCTAACAAAGTAATAGAATTCAAGAAATTGTCTTTGTGTGTGTGAGAGAGAGAAAGAGGAGGAGAGATAGTGAGACAGACTCTTACATGTGCCCCAACAAGGATCCACCCCGCGACCCCTGTCTAGGGCCAATGCTGGAATCAACCAAGCCATTTTTAGTGCCTGAGGCTAATAGATTTAGACCAACCAAGCTATGCTCAGCACCCGGTGCTACGCTCAAACCAATCAAGCCACTGGTTGTAGGAGGGGAAGAGGGAGAGAAATGAGAGAGAGAAGGGGAGAGAAGCAGATGGTCACTTCTACTGTGTACCTTGACTGAGAATTGAACCTGGGATATCCATATACCAAGCCAGCACTCTATCCACTGAGCAAACCAGCCAGGGCAAAAAATTGATTCTTGATAAATCCCCATATTGAGCTGTTTAAGATAAGCACACCTTTAGCTGGTTAGACTTTTCAGTCACTTTATCACAAGTATGTTATATATATTTAACTATAAATTTTAAGTATTAATTGTCAAATTCACTTAATGAAAAGTATAGAGAAGTTGTTTTGTATTAGTATTTTTCCTTTACTGCCACTTTTCCCATCTTTGAAGTTTGAAGTAGTTAACCCTTTTGTCATTAATTTTTATTAGATATGTTTATTTATTGCACTTACTTTTGGGGAAAAGGTACAGGTTGAACAAAAATCCATAATTTATCTAGTCAACCATAGAACATGTTGTTCCTCATGCTTTAGAGAAGTCAAACCATCTTTCTGTCATATTATTTCTACAGGATTTCATAAAATTGACAGATCACCAATAGCCAACAATGTCTTTCTATTCATGCCTTCTTTGAATCCATATAAAATTAGTACAATTTACCACTGGTATTTAACTAATCTCTGATTTGCAAAATTTTCAAAGCTTTTTTTGTTTCTCCCTCTAGTGGTCAATAACATTTGTTGAAATGGAAAACCAAAAATAGTTGATGTTAAATGTGAGTGAAAGGTAGGGATAAACATTCAATTTTGATGTAAACTAATGTGAAATGTATTCAAATCTATGCCTTGTACGTAACCTAAGAAGAGGTTTATTTAGGATACAATTTCTTTAGATACCAAATAGATTTTTCTATTGTATACTAACACTGAAAGAGAATATTAAGAATGAATATAGCCTGACCAGGCAGTGGCGCAGTAGATAGAACGTTGGACTGGGACACGGAGGACCCAGGTTCGAGACCCCGAGGTCGCCAGCTAGAGCGTGGGCCCATCTGGCTTGAGCAAAAGCTCACCAGCTTGGACCCAAGGTCACTGGCTCGAGCAAGGGGTTGCTCAGTCTGCTGAAGGCCCGCGGTCAAGGCACATATGAGAAAGCAATCAGTGAACAACTAAGGTGTCGCAACAAAAAACTGATGATTGATGTTTCTCATCTCTCTCCGTTCCTGTCTGTCTGTCCCTGGCTATCCCTCTCTCTGATTCTCTCTTTGCCAGCATATGGACATTCTGGGTTTTATTCCCAGTCAGGGTACATAGGAGAAGCAACCATCTGCTTCTCCTCCCACGCTTTCCCCCATCTCTCCCTCTTCCTCTCCTGCAGTCAGTTGCTCCATTGGTTCCAGCATGGTCCCAAGTGCTGAGGATAACTCTGTTGGAGTGCATCATCCTCAGGTGCTAAAAATAGCTCAATACTCAAGCATTGGCCTCAGATGAAGCTGCTGGGTAGATCCCAGTTGGGGTGCATATATAAATTTGCCTTATTATCTTCCCTCCTCTCAACTAAAAAAAAAGTGAATATATGTGTCTGTGTAATAAATTCTGCTTTCAGAGGTGGAACTATGATCAAGTACTTCTGAATATAAAACTTTTTAATTTTTAAAATTTTATTTATTAAGGGTGGTAAATTGTGGATCATCTTAAAAGGAACACTGTTAAACATTGTACTATAAAAATTGGCCTGCTTTGCCAAGATCCACAAAATAGTGCTCTTGTTTAAGAATTAGAAAGACCATTTTATTAAAGATAGGGTGACCATATAATTTGTCAACCAAATAGGACACTTTTGAGAATGAAAAGGACACTCTAGTACTGTGGGACAACAGCCATAAATTATGGCTGTCCCAGGCAAACTGGAATATTCAGTCACTGTATGATTTCTAATGTATTAAGAATATAATATTTTTTTTTAACAGGGACAGAGAGAGTCAGAGAGAGAGATAGGTAGGGACAGACAGACAGGAACGGAGAGAGATGAGAAGCATCAATCATCAGTTTTTCATTGTGACACCTTAGTTGTTCATTGATTGTTTTCTCATATGTGCCTTGACCACAGGCCTTCAACAGACCGAGCAACCGCTTGCTCGAGCCAGCGACCTTGGGTCCAAGCTGGTGAGCTTTAGCTCAAGCCAGATGGGCCCATGCTCAAGCTGGCGACCTCAGGGTTTCGAACCTGGGTTGTCTGCATCCCAGTCCGATGCTCTATCCACTGCACCACTGCCTGGTCAGGCAAAAAATACATAAATTATTTAATTTATTAAAAACATTAATAGTAGTTTTTTTACTAAGAAGATTCTGATATGTTAGTGATGCAGTTTTATCTGATTTTAGGCTGAAGTTACTTCTTTTGAGACCACTAAAGAACTAAAAATTGTGGCCCTGTCCAGTTGGCTCAGCAGTAGAGAGTCAGCCAAGTATGTGGAAATCCTGGGTTTAATTGCCAACCAGGGCACACAGGAGAAGCACCCATCTCCTTCTTCACCCCTCCTCCTTCTCTCTCTATCCATCTTTTCCTCTCCTGCAGCCATGGCTTGAAGAGTTCAAGCAAGTTGGTCCTGGGTGATGAGGATAACTTCGTGGTCTAACCTCAGGCACTAAAATAGCTCAGTTGCCAAGCAACAGAGTAGTGGCCCAGACAGGCAAAGCAACCCCTAGTACGGGGCTTGCCAGTGGGTCTCAGTCAGGGCGCATGCAGGAATATGTCTGTGCCTCCCTGCCTCTTACTTAATTTAAAAAAAAAAAAGAAGCCTGACCAGGCGGTTGCACAGTGGATAGAGCGCCAGACTGGGATGCAGAAGACCCAGGTTCGAGACCCCGAGCTTGCCAGTGAGCACGGGCCCATCTGGCTTGAGCAAAAGCTCGCCAGCTTGGACCCAAGGTCGCTGGCTCCAGCAAGTGGTGACTCGGTCTGCTGAAGGACTGCGGTCAAGGCACGTGTGAGAAAGCAATCAAAGGGCAATGAAAAACTAATGATTGATGCTTCTCATTTCTCTCTGTTCCGGTCTGTCTGTCCCTATCTATACCTTTCTCTGACTCTCTGACTCTCTCTCTGTCCCTGTAAAAAATAAAATTAAAAAAAAAGAAAATAGACAAAACCACAACCACCATTGCCATTTGACCAGGTTTTCTCACTAAAAAAAAAAAAAAAAAGACTAAAATTCTTAAGGTAACCAACCAACCATCTGTTTCCCCAGGTCTTAATTCCTAGTTTTAAAACTGAAAGCCCTTGTCCCAGCAACTCCCACCTTAGGCAAACCAAGACAGTTAGTTACCCTAATTCCTTACAGCTTCCTTTTGGCAAAGTGGCATCTCATCCTTGACGATTGAGGTAATGTGGGACAGGGCACTCAAGGTAAACCTTTCTTTTACCAGGACTGACCCAGCTCTCCTCTGACCTGGGTGCAGCCTCCCTCCAAGTTCCCCAGGGCTCGGTGTTCATTCCAAGGACACCACTGACCATGACCTTGGTGCTGCTCCCCATCCACCATTAACAATCTTGCTCCCACTGAGGTGTCACCAAGAACCCATAGGGCAGTGGGTGGCAAACCACGGCTTGCAAGCCACATGCAGCTCTTTGGTCCCTTGACTGTGGCTCTTCCACAAAATACCACGTGCCGTCACAAAGGCCAGCTTAGGACTACCCTAATTAAGTTAATAACAATGTGCCTACCTATATAGCTTAAATTTAAAAAATTTGGCTCTCAAAAGAAATTTCAGTTGTACTGTTGATATTTGGCTTTGCTGACTAATGAGTTTGGCAACCACTGCCATAGGGCCATACTGGCTGGGATTTTGTGCTATCACAATTAGACCTTCTTTTCTACCATCTACACTGGAATTTTACGAACTTTCAGTGCAAGACTTTACCTTTACTATGTTTTTGCATACAGGAAGAAAATGGAAAGAGTAGTTTTTACCCTCAAGAAGAAGGGAATAATATTATCCAATTTCTTCAGGTACATTAAGTCACATGTCAAGAAGACTGAAAAATTGTTCTAAAAATATTCTGCAATGTTAACTGTAAGTAGCTATTGAACCCTACTTAGTTTAGCAAATTTTGAGAATAAATTTCTACAAATGTTAAGAACATTTGGGGGGGTTTTAGTAAGTGATTTAGACAGACAGATAGGAAGGGAGAGAGATGAGAAGAATCAACTTGTTATCACATCACTTTATTTGTTCATTGATTGCTTCTAATATGTGCCGTGACCAGGGGGCTCCAGCAGAGCCAGTGACCCCTTGCTTAAGCTAACGACCTTGAGTTCAAGCCAGTGACCTTGGGCTCAAGCAAGCGACCATGGGATCACACCGATGATCCCTCATTCAAGCTAGCAACCCCGCGCTCAAGCCGGTGAGCTTGCGCTTAAGCCATAGCCTTGTCGTTTCAAACCTGAGACATCAGTGTTCCACATCAATGCTCTATCCATTCTGCCACCACTGGTCAGGCAAAAACACATTTTTGAAAAGGACTACAAATTTTTATAGAAATTCAAATATAAGGGTGAAAGCAGCTTTGTCTCTTATAGAGGCTGATCTATATAATAGTCAACTTGGCCTGGTATAAAAGCGAATTTATTCCCCAGTAACCAATCTACTCAACATCTCCAATTGATGTCTGACAGGCACCTTAAATTCAACATGAACAGAACTGAACTCATCATCTTCCCTTACAAACTATTGTTCTCTTCTTCCCTTGTTCTTTATCTAAATAAAGTAACTGTATCACCCTCCATCCAGATGCAGAAGTCAGAAACTTAGGAGTCATCTTTGAATTCTCCTTCTCTCTCATGCTCAGATCCCACAATTTTCCATCAAATGTTTCTCAAACTGCCTGACAAGGTGGTGGCACAGTGGATAGAGTATCAGACTGGGATGCTGAGGAGCCAGGTTCAAACCCAAAATCACCAGCTTGAGCACCGGTTCATCCTGCTTAAGCGGGGTCACTGGCTTGAGCGTTGGATCATAGACGTGACCCCATGGTTGCTGGCTTGAGCAAGGGGTCACTCATTCTGCTGGAGGCCCCTGGTCAAGGCACATATTAGAAAGCAATCAATGAACAACTAAGGTGCCACAACAAAGAATTGATGCTTCTCATCTCTCTCCCTTCCTGTCTGTCCCTATCTGTCCCTCTCTCTGTCAAAAATAAATGTTTCTCAAACTCATTTCACTTGCTCTGTCTTCACAACACTATCTTCATTAGTCAGGTCACTATAATTTTTATCTTTAGTTTCCTATGGGTCTCCACTAGTGCACCTCTGCAATCCATTCTCCACACTACACGGGCATAAATGGTATCATGGGCTGAACTGTTTTCTCCTAAAATTCATATGTTGAAGCCCTAACTCCCTAGTGTCTCAGGATGTGACTACATTTGGAGATGAGGCCTTTAAAGAGGTAATTAAGTTGAAATGAAGCCATTATGCAGGGCTCTAATTCAATCTGCCTGGTGTTTTTTAAAAAGAGGAAATTTTAACACACATAGAGACACTGGAAGCATACACACAGAGAAAAGACCTTATGAAGAAGCAACAAGAGGGGGCCATCTACAAGCAGAAGAAAGGCCTCAGATAAAACCTATTTTGTCAGCACCTTGATCTTGGACTTCTAGCTTCCAGAACTGAGAGAAAAAAATTTCTGTTGCTTAAGCCACCAAGTCCTAGCAAACTAATACATATGATACCCCCTCTTTCCTAACACTCTTAAAATAAAATGCAGTACAATTAACATGGCTCTAAAGTGCTAGATGATTTGGCCCTATGCGCATCTCCTGCCCTAGCCCTTTCCCTAGCTTGCTGCCCTCTAGACTTACTGAACTTCTCTCAGGTCTCAGTCATACCAGGGGGCCTTCTCACAAAGTGTTTTCTTGGTTGGAAGTGCCAGTCCCCCACTCTCATTACCCATCCAACTTCAAGTCTCAGCTCAAATACCACTTCCTTAAGGAAATCTCCTTGACTCTTGGTCTAGGTCAATTTTCCCTAAACACAGTTGACATTATTTGCTTCTTATCTTTTTATTTCCCCATGAATTCAGAAGCTTCACAACAGCTGAACCATTCCTGTCTTGTCCACTTCTCTACCTACAATGCCAACATAGTACTTGGCACAGAGCATGCCTTCTATAATTATTAGTTGACCATTTGATTGATGCTCTCTTTTAATATTTACAGGTACCTCTGTTGAGGAATTGGGACAGCACCATAAGATGGTATATAGCTCTCCTTCCCAGTGGGCTCTACTTTTACCAGCATTCATGCTCAGAGTATGCTCTCCAAGAGCTATAGTATAAAGGACAGATGGCTAACAATAGACTTCAAAGTTCCTCTCTTAGGCCCTGCCCCCATGTGACTTCGCGGACATTATGCAAGCTGAGCCCCTAGGACGTTTCCATTGCAGACCATCTGAGCACGCCTCTGTAAAATGGTATTCTGAGAGGGGCTATGAACTAGCCTAGCAAATGCTATATACAGTGTTTTGAATTGCAGCCAAGATCATTTGCAAAAATAAATTTTGGAATGTTGGAGTATTTTTAAACGAGAAATGTAGTAGGAGGAACACACATTTTCAAATTGGAATCTGGAATGTTCCTTATGTTCTGTTAATCTTGCTGAAGTGGGAGGTCATTGGCTGCATTTTATTTCATAAGGAAAAGAATAAACAAGTCCAGGGCTAGAAATGGAAAATTTCATGGAGATGAAAATTAACTTTCTTCTCTGAGAAGCCATTTCTTAAAAGTTTTTCTTTCCTCTAAGGCACTGGTAGTCAACCTGGTCCCTACTGCCCACTAGTGGGAGTTCCAGCGTTCATGGTGGGCAGGAGCAGAGCAACCAAAATATAAATAAAAAGATAGATTTAACTATAGTAAGTTGTTTTATAGATTTATTCTGCCAAACTTAGCGAAAATTTGACATAAAGTACTTGGTAAGTAATTATTATTATATGCTTTAACTTGTTGTAACTCTGCTTTATAAATTTTATAAAGTTACTTCCCTACTTTATAAATCACCATTACTGTGAAACTGGTGGGCAGTTATAAAATTTTACTACTAACAAAGGTACAAAAGTGGGTGGTAGGTATAAAAAGGTTGACTACCCTTGCTCTAAGGGTCTGCTGGCCTTCCAGGTCCTGAACCAGTAGAGAATACATTTTCTCTTTCTAAAGAGCCTCAATATTGTATTATCTAACATCAGAGAAAGTCTCCATGACCTACATCTTCTCTGCAGGTCCCTGAACCTCCTTTGTTTTGGTACCTACAGTGACATCTAAGACACTGATGTATCAAGTGGTCTGATATATGAAGCTGTCCTGATGTCTGAAGCCATTCTGGGGCGGGGGGCATCTGGTATTAAGACAGCTAGAGCCTGACCAGGCGGTGGCGCAGTGGATAGAGCATCAAACTGGGATGCGGAAGACCCAGGTTTGAGACCCTGAGGTCGCCAGCTTGAGCGCAGGCCCATCTGGCTTGAGCAAAAAGCTCTCCAGCTTGGACCCAAGGTCACTGGCTCCAGCAAGGGGTGGCTCGGTCTGCTGAAGGACCGTGGTCAAGGCACATGTGAGAAAGCAATCAATGAAAAACTATAGTGTCTCAACGGCAACAAAAAACTAATGATTGATGCTTCTCATCTCTCTCTGTTTCTGTGTGTCTGTCCCTACCTATCCCTCTCTCTGACTCTCTCTGTTCCTGTAAAAAAAAAAAAAAAGATAAACAGGGACATCTGAAACTTAAAGGATCTACGTCAGTGGTTCTTAACCTGGGTTCTATGGAACCCTAGTGGTTCGATGAGTCGGTCTCAGGGGTTTGGAGAAGCCTCTGCCGCGGAGGCTGGAATAAAGTAATACCGTAATTTGTTGTGAGTTCATGCACTTTGTTGGTTTTGTTCTTTGAGCAAGGTGATGTTCATGCACGGCTCATTTTGTGCCAGTAAAAAAACATATACCTATGTCTTGAATTTGGGGAAAAAAATAATATTTTATTTATCACTAAAGAAGGGTTCGGAGAATGCACATATGAAACTGGTGGGTTCGGTACCTCAAAAAAGGTTAAGAACCACTGATCTACGTACTAGGACTGAGGCCATACCTTTTAAAACATAGTAGAGCCAGGATTTGATTCCAGGTGTAACTGAAGACAGAACTCTTAAACATTTTTTACACTTTGTTATCTTTACTTTCTTGGTCATCTTTTAAGTGATGGCACAAGCTCCTCAGGGGAATGCTTCTTTATAATATGAGGAAATCGACCACACACTCCCTAAAGAGTTCATAAAATGAAACTCCTCATCTCAAAATTGGGTATTTCAATAATGACTCCTTACGTTGATTAAACCACGATAGGCCTGAGTTGCTATATTGTCTGTTTATACAGATTGAAAAACATAAATGATACACATTTGACATGGCTTTTATAAAAATATCTTAAATGATGCAGTTCTATAATTATATTAAAATATTTAATTCTATTCATCTATGTATCTCTGGACCTTTGATAGTGAAATCATAATCTCAATAACCTTTTTATATTGTCCTAAGTTATTTCACTTACCTGGCAATAAAAATTTTCATTTCCATCATAAAGATTAAGAAAAAGAAAGAAAATGATTCATAAGACAATGAACTCTGAATTCCATGCTTATCTTATCAGCTGATAATTGTGTTTCTGAAATAAGAAAGGAAGGGGAGGGAGGGAAAATACTTAAAAGACAGAAAAAGAAAGTGAGCTGTCGAAAGGCTGACTATGATGTCAAAACTTAAAGAGCACTTCCTGTCTGACTGGCAAACAATAAGAAATATTTGTCTTCAGGAAACCACCCTGACTAGTTATTTTATGGTCAAAAGTTTGTTAAAAGTTGTCATTCTAGTTGTCCAGTTCTCATTAGTAGAAACTTAAACTAATTTTAAAAATTCTATCTCCCACTTAATATATTCACATATTTACATATTCACAGATACATCTGATAAGGACTTAATATCCAAAATTTATAAAGAACTGATAAAACTCAACACCACACACACAAAACAAAAACAGTCCAATAAAAAAATGGACAAATGCCTAACCTGTAGCAGTGCAGTGGATAGAGCTTCCACCTGGAGCTCAGTGACATTCCTGGTTCAAGACTCCGGGCTTGCCTAGTCAAGGCAAATATGGAAGCTATCAATGAACAACTAAAGTGAAGCAACTATGATCTTGCTCTCTCTCTCTCTCTCTCTCTCTCTCAAGTCAATAAATAAAATCTCAAAAAAATAATAAGAAATTGGCAAAGAACTTAAATAGACATTTCTCCAAAGAGGATGTACAGATGGCTAATAGACATATGAAAAATGTTCAACATCACTAATAATCAGAGAAATGCAAATCAAAATCACAATGAGATACCACCTCACACCTGTCAGATGACTATCATCAATCAATCCACAAACAACTGTTGGCAAAGTTGTGGAGGAAAGGGAACCCTCATGCACTATTGGTGGGAATTCAAATTGATGCAGCCACTATGGAAAGCACTATGAAATTACCCCAAAAATTAAAAATGGAACTGCCTTATGACCCAGCAATACCTCTTCTGGGAATATATTCAAAGAAACTGAAAAGACTAATTTGAAAGAATATATGCACCCCTATGTCCACTGCAGCATTATTTGCAATAACCAAGATACGAAACAGCCCAAGTGCCCATCAGGAGATGAGTGAATAAAAAGCTGTGGTGCATTTACACAATGGAATACTACACAGCCATTGTTTTTAAAAAGGAAATGTTACCTCTTGTGACAGCATGGATGGACCTGGAGAGTATTATGCTAAGTGAAATAAGCCAGGCAGAGAAAGACAAGTACCATATGATTTCACTTATATGGTGAATCTAATGAACAAAAATAAACTAACAAACAAAATAAAAATAGACTCAGATATACAAAGAATAGGCTGACAGCTGTCAGAAGGGAAGGGGGTTGAGAGTTCAGTGAAAAAGTGAAGGAATTAGGCAAATTTTAAAAAGAATAAATGATGAGGAAAGAGACAACTTAGGGTGATGAATGTGTAATTCAGTGCACAGATAATATATTATAGAATGGCACACCTGAAACCTATATAATTTTATTAACCAATATCATCCCAATAAATTCAATTTGAAAAAAAATTATATCTCCCACTTCACTTGGAAATATCAAAATAATATATATGGAGAAAAGTCATAAACCATATTAATATTGCCTTTTCCAGCCTGGCCTGTGGTGGTGTAGTGGATAGAGGATCAACCTGGAATCCTGAGGTCGCTGGTTCAGAACCCTGGGTTTCCCGGTTAAGGCACATGCAACAAATAATCAATGAACAACTAAAGTGAAGCAACCATGAGTTATACTTCTTATTCCTTTCCCCCCCTCTGTAAAATCAAAAAATAAAATCTTTAAATATATATATAAATATTGCCTTTTCCATTTTAGTTTTAGCATTCAGTATTTAAATGCAAAATATTTTCCTTCAGGCAGAACACTTTGTAAAGTATATGATTGTCTAACCACTATGCTGTACACCTGAAACTAATAAAAGATAATATTAAATGTAAACTAATGGAAAAAATAAAAAACATACATCTTTTCTTTCCATTAGGTAGTGGCTATGTATAATGCACTATAAAAGAATACAATTCGCCCTGGCTCAGCAGTAGAGCGTCAGCCTGGCGTGTGGAAGTCCCCAGTTCGATTCCCAGCCAGGGCACACAGGAGAAGCGCCCATCTGCTTCTCTACCCTTCCCCCTCTCCCTTCTATCTGTCTCTCTTCCCCTCCCTCAGCCAAGGCTCCACTGGAGCAAAAGTTGGCCCCAGTGCTGAGGATGGCTCCATGGTCTCCACCTCAGGCACTAGAATGGCTCCAATTGCAGCAGAACAATGCCCAGAAGGGCAGAGCATTGCCCCCTGGTGGGCATGCTGGCTGGATCCTGGTCAGGAGCATGCGGGAATCTGTCTGACTGCCTCCCTGCTTTTAACTGCGGAAAAATACAAAAAAAGAAATTTAATTTTAAAAAAAAGAATACAATTCTATTTTTAAAATTCTTTTTAAATTTTTTTATTAAGTGAGAGGCAGGGAGGCAGAGACAGACTCCCGCATGCGCCATGACTGTGATCCACCTGGCAAGCTCCCTACTGGGCAATGCTCTGCTCATCTGGAGCCACTGCTCCATCACTCAGCAACTGAGCTATTTTAATACCTGAGGTGAGGCCATGGAGACATTCTCAGCACCTGGGGCCAACTTGCTTGAAACATTCAAGCCATGGCTGCGGGAGGGGGAAGAAGGGTGGAGAAGTAGATGGTCACTTATCCTATATGCCCTGACTGGGAATCAAATCCAGGACTTCCACACACCAGCTGGACGCTCTACCTATGAGCCAACCAACCAGGGCAAGAACACATTTCTTAAACAAACGTATACCTGCACTTCAATATGGCAGCTTCTGAGCACTCATAGTGTGGCTAATTCAAATTGAGATATGCTTTAAGTGTAAAGTACGCATCAGACTTTAAAAACTTAGCACACAAAAAGAATGTAAATTACTTTATCAGTAAATTTTGTCTGGATTACATGTTGAACATATTTGATTACATATTTGAGTATATTGGGTAAAATAAAATGTAGTAGGAAAATGAGTTGTGCATACAGCAGGTCCTCAAATAAGGTCATTACTCCCCCCCCCCCCACCTTTATTTTTTAAGATTTTATTTAATGATTTTTAGAGAAAAAAGAGAGAGGAGGGGCAGGAAGCATCAATTGGGAAGCATCAACTCATAGTAATTGCTTCTGCCTTGACCAGGCAAGATCAAGATTTTGAACCAGTGATCGCAGCATTCCAGGTTGACACCTTATCCACAATACCACCGTGGGTCAGGCCATCTCTGTATAACATTGATGAGATGCCATAGGAACTTAACTCTTGTTTTCATCAATCAGCCTATGGTAAAATTGGTTTCAGTACATGTTGTTTTTCTTAAAGTTGCAAAATCTATCAACATTAAGTGAGGACTTACTGTATTTCTTTTTACTTTCCTAATGTGGCGTCTAGAAAATTTTTAGTGTGGCTTGCATAATATTTCTATTGGGCAGCATTGTCATAGATTTTCACCTTTAAATAATTAGTATCCTGAATCAGGAGTAAGAATATCAGACTTTATTCTTGTCTTCTTGTGATGTCTTGGGCTTACAAGTTACTTTAAAAGAGGATCAAAAATGTAAAACGTTTAGAATATGGTTAACAAAATGAAAAGCATGAAGCTAATGGGCACAACAGTCATATATATGCATCTCTTAAATCCTATCTCTTATCTCTATTTTCATCACCACTCCCATAGTCTAAGCCAGCTTTGTCTCCTATTTGGACTAATAAAATCCCCTTTTAACAGATGTAGCAGATCCTCTTTGATACCCACTCATAACTCCTTCTCTTTACCATGTCACTGCTTGCTAGCCAGACTTCCCTCTGGCAAGATCTACTTTATTTTTCCCCCAAAAGCTATCTCCAGCTACAGGACCCCCTCTTCTTTATGTGGCAGAAATACCAAAATATTAGCACCTCTTGGGATTATCTTTCAATAAATAATGAACAGGAGTTGGTGTATAAATAAGCCAGCTCCTTACGCCTCTGGTGTGGCAACCAAGAGGGATGTGTTCTATAGCTCAGAGTTCATCAGTGGGATTAAGCATTAACTACCTACACCTATATCTTGAGTATTAATTTTATATCCTGTCACCTTGTGGAATTCATTTATCAGGTATAGTAGTTTTTTGACTGAGATTTTAAGGTTTTCTATATACAATACCATTTGCAAATAATGACAGTTTTACATCTTTTTTTCCAATTTGGATGCCTTTTATTTCTTTTTCTTGTCTGATTGCTGTAGCTAGGACTTCCAGAACTATGTTGAATAAGAGTGGTGAAAGGGGGCACCCCTGCCTGGTTCCTGATCTTAAGGAGATTGCTTTTAATTTTTGCCCATTTAGTCTGATGTTTGCTGTGGGTTTGTCCTAGATGGCCTTTATCATGTTAAGAAATGTTCCCTGTATTCCCACTTTACTGAGAGTTTTGAGCATGAATGGGGTGCTGGACTTTATCAAATGACTTTTCTGCATCTAATTGAAATTATCATATGATTTCTTTTTAATTTTATTTTATTATTATTAATTTTAATGGGGTGACACCAATAAATCAGGGTACATATGTACAATGAAAACATCTCCAGGTTGTCTTATCATTCAATTGTGTTGCATATCCGTCACCCAAAGTCAAATTGTCCCCTATCACCTTCTATCTGGTTTTCATATGATTTTTGTCTTTCTTTTTGTTTATGTGATGAAGCACATTGATTGATTTGCGAATTTTGAAGCAGCCTTGCCTCTCCAGAATAAATCCCACTTGATCATGGTGTATGATTTTTTTCATATATTACTGGATCCAGTTGGCTAATATTTTGTTGAGAATTTTAGCATCTAAATTCATCAGGGATATAGGCCTATAATTTTCTTTCTTTGTGTTGTCTTTGCCTGGTTTCGGGATCAGAATTATGCTCGCCTCATAAAAGGAGTTTGAAAGTCTTCCTTCCTCTTGAATTTTTTTGAAATAGCTTGAGGAGGATAGGAGTTAGTTCTTCTTTGAATTTTTGGTAGAATTCACTTGTGAAGCCATCAGGCACAGGACTTCTCTTTGTTGGGAGTTTTTTCATAACTGCTTTGATCTCATTTGTTGTAATTGGTCTGTTTAGGTGTTCTGATTCTTCCAGATTGAGGTTTGGAAGGTTATATGATTCAAGAAATTTGTCCATTTCACCTACGTTGTCTAATTTTTTGGCATAGAGTTCTTCATAGTATTTTCTTACAACGCTTTGTATTTCTGTTGTGTCAGTTGTTATTTCTCCACTCTCATTTCTAATTTTATTTATTTGAGTCCTCTCTCTTTTTTTCTTGGTGAGTCTTGTTAAAGGTTCATCGATTTTGTTTACCTTTTGAAAGAACCAGCTTCTGATTTCATTGATCCTCTGTATTGTTTCCTTTGCCTCTATGTCATTTATTTCCACTCTGATCTTTATTATTTCCTTCCTTCTACTGATCCTGGGTTTTATTTGCTGTTGTTTAACTAGTTGTTTTAGATGCAGGGTCAGGTTGCTTATTTGAGCTTTTTCTAGCTTCTTATGGCGTGCCTGTAGTGCAATGAACTTCCCTCCCAGTACTGCTTTTGCTGTGTCCCATAAATTTTGAGTTGATGTATGCTCGTTTTCATTCGTTTCTAGAAACCTTTTTATTTCTTCTTTGATCTCATTGTTAATCCATTCATTATTTAATAACATGCTATTTAGTTTCCAAGTGTTTGAGTATTTTTCAGTTTTCCTTTTGTGGTTGATTTCTAGTTTCATGTCATTGTGATCAGAAAAAATGCTTGATATGATTTTAATCTTCTTAAATTTGTTGAGACCATTTTTGTGTCCTAACATGTGGTCTATCCTAGAAAACGTACCATGAGCGCTTGAGAAGAATATATATTCTACTGCTTTAGGGTGAAAAGTTCTGAAGATATCTATTAAATCAAGTTGATCTAGTGTATCCTTTAAGTCTGCTGTTTCTTCATTAATTTTCTTTCTTGAAGATCTATCCAGTGATGTTAGTGGGGTATTGAAATACCCTACCATTATAGTATTGCTGTTAATGTCGCCCTTTATATCCATCAAAGTCTGCTTTATGTATGTCGGGGCTCCTATATTTGGTGCGTAGATATTTATAATAATTATATCTTCCTGTTGAATTGTTCCCTTTATCATTATGTAGTGTCCTTCTTTATCTCTTACTACAGACTTTGTTTTAAAGCCCCAGCTTTTTTTTCATTTCCATTTGCATGAAATATTTTTTCCATCCTTTTACCTTCAGTCTATGTGCATCTTTTGTTTTAAGTTGTGTCCCTTGTAGACAGCATATGTATGGGTCCTGTTTCTTTATCCACGCAGATACCCTATGTCTTTTGATTGGATCATTTAATCCATTTACATTTAAGGGAATTATTGATATGTAGTTGTTTATTGCCATTTTATTCTTTAAAGCTGTATTCTTCTTTTGCTATGCTCTTTCCTCCCTTCGAACGGTTCACAACAGGCCCCTTAGAATCTCTCCCAGAATTGGTTTGGTTTTAATGAATTCCTTGAGGCTTTTTTTGTCTGGGAAGCTCTTTATTTCTCCTTCAATTTTAAACGTTAGCCTTGCTGGATAGATTCGTCTTGGTTGTAGGTTCTTTTTCTGCATTACTTTGATTATATCTTGCCATTCCTTTCTGGCCTCAAGTGTTTCTATTGAGAAGTCGGATGTCATCCTTATGGGGGCTCCTTTGTAGGTGATAGCCTATTTTTCTCTAGCAGCTTTTAAAATTTTCCCTTTATTCCTTAGTTTTGGTATTTTAACTATGATGTGTCTTGGTGTAGATTTCTTTCGGTTTCTCTTTAATGAAGGTCTCTTTGCTTCTTGAATATGTGAAATGTTTTCCAGTCTTAATTTAGGGAAGTTTTCTGCTATGATTTGATTGAAAAAGGTTTCTATTTCTTGTTCTCTCTCCTCTTCTTCAGGAACCCCTATGATGTAAATGTTACTCCTCTTCATGTTGTCAGAGAGCTCCCTTAGAGTTTCCTCATATTTTTTGAGTCTCTTTTCTTTTTTCTGCTCTGCTTCTGTGCCTTTGTTTATTGTGTCCTCTAACTCGCTGATTCAATCCTCAGCTTCATCCATCCTTCTTTTAATTCCTTCCATTTTGGTGTTCAGTTCTGATACTGTATTTGTCATTTCTGTCTGATTCTTTTTTATTATTTCAATTTCGTTTTTTATACTTGTTATCTCTTTATTTAGGTGTTCGTAATGACTATCCATTGTTGCTCTAATTTCTTTGAACATCTTAGCTATCATTATTCTAAATTCTGCATCTGGTAATTTGGTTATATCTGGCTCATTCAGGTCCTTCTCTGGGGATTTCTCTTGATTCATTTGGTTTGCATTCCTCTGCCTGCCCATTTTGTCTGTGTATAAGAAGCTTGTGGCCACTGGAGTCCAGTGGGTGTGTTGCCTTTGTGTTCTCTCTGTGTGGTCTGTCTGTAGGCCCGCCACCCCCTCTGCCGCTGCCTATGGCAGTAGGGTATGGGCGTTGCCAGCTCCAGCCCACTGCGGCTGTTGCTGTGTTTTCCGCCTCTCCTCCATGAGAGGGGCTGTGTTTTGGTGCCCAGCTCTACAAGCCTCAGCCTGCCTGGGCCTTCGCCTCGCCCCCACATGTTGGGTTGCACACTGCACTCAAGCCACAAGCCTCAGCACCAAGGATATAAGTGAGCACCTTTGCTCAGCTGCGGACCCAGCCTGTTCCCGGGCCTCTGCCCAGCCCCCGCGGTCAGAGCCTGCTCGCCACAGTTTCTTGGGCCGGGTGGGGCTGCTGGCGGGCACTCAGCTGCGAGCCTCCACTCATCCGGTGCTCTAGCCCTGCCCCCGCAATCAGAGCCAACTCACGCATGCACGATGGCAAACCGCAGTTTCTTGCCAGGTGGGACTGCTGGCGTGTGCTCAGCCTTGAGCCTCCACCTGTCCCTGGTCCTAGCTCCGCCCCCGCAGTCAGGGCCAGCTTGCGCAGGGTCCAGGGTCGCAGAGAAGATCTCTGCCCGTTCCTGGCCTCCCACTTTTCCCCTGCAGGTAGGGCTGCAGGCGGGCCCTAAGCTGCTGGACCGCTTTCACGTGTCCCCTCTAACCCTGCTGGGCTAGACAGAGCTCACACCTGCTGGGCCTCTGCCCTCCCCGACAGAACCGTGTTTCAGCATCCCACCGCCACCCTCCCTCCGGCAAGCCCTCTGCAGTGTGGGTGGGTATACTGCAGCTCAGACCCTAACACTCCATACTGTAGTCCTGGAAGCTCCTTCCGTCTAAGCAGCTCTGCTCTAAGTGCCACGGGAGAGCATGTTTGGCTGGTGTCCTGTCTCCCTTTGCTGGTATTGCTAGTTCCAGAGCAAATATTCGTTTTTGATTAGAGAAGTGACTTAGCCCAGGGGTTAGGGTGGCTGTCCCTCAGAGTGTTTCTCCCTGTGCCTTTCAGTCTACACTCTCTTCCCGCTGCTCTGGTCCTGTCCTCTGTCCCGTTCCCCGGAGCCCCGGGTGAGTGGTTGTGAGAGAGTTTTTCTGCGCTGTCCCTTTAAAAAGAATCTTGGGTCTGAGAAAACTGTCTCTTTCTCACAAACAGCATCCTCACTTGTTTCACAGCTCAATTCTGTCCAAATGCCTCTTCTAGGCTCTGGGACTGCAGTCTGGGGCTTGGTTCCTGGGACCCAGGTCCCTCCCTCTCCGCCAAACTCTCCTCCCGCTACGTGGGTCTCTCGGGGCTGCCGTTCGCTCCGGGGAGCTTGGCAGCCCTCTTTGCATTTTCGCTTTTTCTACCCGTCTCAATGTGGCTTCTTCAGTGTTCCTTGGGTGAAGAGCCCACTTAGTTTAGTTCAAAGTTGTTTTATCCAGATGATGGTTCTTAAAATTAAGTTATAATCCACTTTGGTTCTGGGAGTTGGAAGTTGGTACGTCCGCCTACTCCATCGCCATCTTGCCGTCCCCTACACCTTTATCTTGCTTTAATAATTTAACCTTTATTTGCTCCTGTCCTTCTCCATCTCCTTTCCCCAACCCTTACCTGGGTTTCCTGGGGTCATTGTACTAATAAACTACTTGCCTTAATATCCTGTCTCAGGTTCTGCTTCTAGGTGAAACCAAACTAAAATCATTGGTCTTCCCACTTCCACCAATCCATCCTTCACCTCAAAAGTCAGGCCATATTTTCAAACTAACAGTGCGACCATATCACTTCTTGCCTAAAACTTTTCGTGGATTTCCTATTGTTCTTAGGATAAAGACCATCCAATACCTTAGTTTCAAGTCTCTTGATTTCAGTTCCAATGACTGCTTTACTACTTACAGTATCTCATTTAATTCTCAAAAGACTACTTCAAGAGAGGTTTTTGTTTTTGTTCTTTTTTGATAAGTTACAAATGAGGAGACAATCCCAGAAAGCTTATATGTATGGCAAGGAGCAGAGTTGGGATTTATATTTAGGATTTTGTTTTCTACCCTATACTGTCTTGTGCAATCATTTTATAGCCTACAATCAGTGCATTTGTATTTTTTAGTGTACATTATTTTATTCACTACTGATGGAACCTAAGACAATTTCTCAAATACCTCTAAGGGTTTTAGTCTCTTTACCTATAGAACTGAGAATTAGATGAAATGAACTCCATAGTCTCCTCCAGCTCTAAAAATTATATGCATTTATAAGTTCCTAGATTTTCAAGCATATGATTCTACAATACCACCTGCTTCTGTATTTCTGTGATTTTCATATTGTGTTTATACCAAAACAACATAAAATACCTTCTATTTCAGTGAGTTGTTTTCTTGAAACCACCTGACTTAATTTGAAATATGAAAACTGAAATGAATGTACCACCAAAGCCACAGAAATTACTTCCTTAAACACAGTCTGTGTATTTCCCAAGAGTTAATACCATTGGTTTAATTATCTATTAGAAGAAATATTAATGAAAATAATTCTGAGGAATAATTTCTTTATAATTCTTTATAAAAGAATTAAAAAATAAGCTACTTAATGATGGTACTAGCCCTTGTGCATGTTTGGGGTAGGGGAGGGGAATTAAACACTTTACTGATTGTAAAATTTGGAAATACAAAGTGGAGGATGGAGGAGGTAGAACCCAGTCTAATGCTTTTTTATTATTATTATTGCTAATGAAATAGAATAAGGAAGAAAGAGGTCTTGATTCTTCTCTTGGTGAAAACCTACTATGAATCACTTAACCTCTATGTGTCTCGATTTGCTAAACTTCAAAATTAGTGAGTTTAGACCAGATAATATCTCAGATTACTTCCAGATCTGTGAATTAACCCAAAATGTATGAAAACCTGGCAAAAAGTAACTTCTAAAATGCAGTAGCACATTTGAAAACTTATCTTTATCCTGAAGCAAAAATCAGTTCTTAGGTTGAAGGTGACAGCCCCAGGGAATTAAGAACAAAAATTTAACTCTATTTTTAATAAGGCTACTGGAGCAGGGAAAGCTTTGCAGCTCCAAATCTAACACAGCCTGGGTAACTGGTTCCCAAGCTCACCACTGAAACTACGCAGCGGGGTTGGTATAGCACATAGGCTGATCCTAAAAAATGTCAGAGTCAGATTAGAGAGAGGAACGTAGAAAATTTAGGACTCAGTCAGTTCATAAATGCATTACCTGTCTGATATAATTTTTTTATAATGAGATCATCTTCTGGGATACGGTTACCAACTCGGTGTTCTTTCCAACCATTCTCAGCGATTTTACTAATGAAAATTGATCTTCCTGTCAGTCTTTGTCTTTTCAAACTAATAATAATAATAATAATCTTTGGCCTGTCCTCAGACATCTCATTTTAATGTGAAAGTCAGTGTTTAAGTTTTTTCTTTCTGACCCTTTTCTCTCCAGCAAGATTAAGCAGCTCACTTCTGGCTTCTATTTTTTCCATGCCTAATATTTACCACCTCCCTTTTTGCCCAACATCATGCATCCATATGCTAATGAACATCCTGGAATTGAGACAGAAGTGGGTGCCTTATGAGATGACTGCATATGAAAAAGTAATTTTTTTTTTGCCTGACCTGCGGTGGCGCAGTGGGTAAAAGCATCAACCTGGAGCACTGAGGTCGCCGGTTCAAAACCCTGAGCTTCCCTGGTCAAGGCATATATGGGAGTTGATGCTTTCTGCTCCTCCCTGCCTTCTCTCTCTCTTTCCTCTCTCTAAAATGAATAAATAAAATCTTTAAAAAAAAGGTAATTTTTTTGTGTGACAGATCTGCCTCAGGTTTATTTGTACAAATCACACAGGATGACACCAGCTCCATGCAGACAGCCCCCCAGGGGTCACACCAGGCCTTCCAACTTCCCATCAACAGACAAAGACCTCTACTGTGAAGCCTTAGGTGGGGCCTGGGCACCTTTGGGAGCCTGAGTTTGAGCCACAGCAGGGACTGGGTTTGAGCCTTGGCCTTGGACTTTGGCCGGCAGAGCCTGAGACCCTTGGAGATGTGGGCACAAGCATGTTTCCCAAGCTTGCGGTGAGCAATGTAGGCAAGTAGATTAAGCTTGCAGCTGCTGCCCTTTGGGATGTTGGGTTTAATCTCCTTGAGCTTTAAGAGGGCTTCGACAGCCGCCACATGTGCGCTCATGGCCTTGGCACTGTTGGCCCGCATCTTCTTCGGGCCTTTCTTGCTCTGCTTCTTGGCAAAGCACACAAGCCCCAGGAACTTGGGATCTACCCCCTTAAGAGATTTGTATCTTTGTGGCCAGGGTTTCTTGATGCCATTTCTGTGACGTTTTCAGGACTGGTTGTGCGTGGTATGGTTCTTAGACTTGGCCATATCTGCACCAAAGCCCATGACTCCTGAAGGACCTGTGACCAGAAGAGAAAGCAAAAAGGCGATTTTTAATCAACATTTTAATACCTAAGACAAGATTATTAGCCTTAAATAGAATTTTTTGGGATTTTTAAAATCTCCCCTTAAAATGGAAAAATGATTTGAAGAAGTACTCATCTCTCTACCTCTACCTCTACAGCAAATATTCCACAGAAAAAGGAACCTAGAAAGAACAGGAAGGTCTCACTGAATATTTAAATTCAAGGTCAGAGAGTAGCATCAGCAAGAGGAAAGGCAGCTGAAATAAAGGCAATGTGCTGCTGGTTTTTGGCTCTTTACCTGGAGAGAAGATTGCTGACTCGGAGTCACTCTGGCCTTCCCAAGACTGTCTGACATGAAGATATAACTCCAAGGTACGATCCACTGGGCCAGCAGGTTTATTCTAGTGCTATGAGCTGAACAGACCAACTAGGCTTACTCCAGAACAGCTTCCCCAGGTTCTCATGCTTCCCCCCCCCCCACACACACACACACAAGCAGAGGCAGTTCTTCTGCAAGCCACTATGCCAAAGAAATCACAATAGCAAGGCCTCAAAATTATTATAAATCTGAGAGCTTCTGCCCCTATAGATGGACATTTAGCTTTTTCAGAAATCCCAGATGGTACTGAGAGAATTCAGCAGAGAATCTTTGGGAAGGAAAAAAACATGGCCTTCAGCATTAAAGGGACAGAATGAGGTTCTTGTTAACCTTAATAAATAAAACAAGTTGAGTAAAATAATCGGTAAAAGTAATTGGGTGCTGACTATGTGCCAGGAAGGGAGCTAAGTGATTTATATACATTATCTCATTTGGTCCTCATAAAAACTCATTGTGTGCCATGAACAGCGCGACTCATAATTGTGCAGGTCTTGAGTGGGACTGGTGTGGGATTAGGAAACAAATAGAGAGAGAAAAAGAATGGGATTGGGAGGTCTCTCTGTAGGCTGATCCTACAAAAGCAAAAGCACCTCCAAAATAGCTTTATTTTATAGTGCAGAGAGCAAAGCTATTTGCAAAACAAAGAGGTCTCAAATACAAAGTCACATTTCTACAGTAAACCAAGAATTCTTCCAAGAGTGAAAAACCTCCCACCATCCATAATATTTAACCAGCAACTCCACAAAACAAAGGGTAAGAGGAAGATTGCCTTTAGCAACTTAATCAAGCAAGTGAGGTTGGGGGGTGGGCAGCAAGGAGCCCTGTCAGTTTACTGCCAGTCCCCACACCTCTGTCCCCCACAAATCTAAAATGCAAGGACTCTGTCAGCTTGCAGCCTGTTTCCCACAATTGTGGTTTAGAAAGTGAAAGAAGTTCATGTCAAGGTCACAGAGCTGGTAAGTAGCAGAGGTGGGATCGCCACCCAGTTCTGTGGGATGTCATAACCTTCGTTCTGCCCCACTAATTTATATGCAAGTACTTTGAAACCATTTTAAAAGATATTTAATGATGATGAAGTTTGCTGGTATGTGCAATAAATCAAAGTTTCTAGAAAATTTTGTGTGATATTTAGAACCACTACCAATGCTGATTTTGCTCAACCTTTACTTTCAGATCCCCTTCTAGAGTTCAGCTATATATATTTAAAAATCTTCCCTATAATTCAGACATCCAGTTTTCTCATATACACATACACAAAGAGACCATACACACACCAGACACACAAACACCACCCAAACACACACTACTACCCAGATAAATATACACGGAAGAATGCAGACACACACGGAGACCATACACAAATACACACACACATACAAATATACCACAGATGCATACATCTCTCTCTTGCACACAGCTCCACACATACCCCATGAATTTAAAACACATAACAGAGACACACCACAGCAACACACAGAGAGACCATGTAGCCACATACATATACACTACAGGGTTACAGACAGGCCACAGGCACACATACACAATATTGGAAATTCTCCACAGCATTTTGTTTCTCTGTGTCTGCTATACCTTAATTTCTATCCAGTTTCCACCATATTCATCATCTCATTCATATCTTACTTCCTGCTGTGGGTCTCATGTCCACCCTACTCTATCCCAATAAGGGAACACAAACTTCATTCCTTCCATTTCCCAGAGCAACCACTAACATAAGACAGTTGTGATTAATGAGAAGGGACGTGACATCATGTCAAAGCACAGCAAATGGGTTAAAATCTAGTATTGCACACTCTTTTTTTCTAATCCACTTCAATTTCTGCATCTTGAATATCACATTGACCTTTGTGCTCTTCAAGCCTCCTGCCCCCTGCCATGTTTTTCCTGCACTCCTCTCTCTGAAGAGGACATCCTCAATTCTCCCTCCTCTATGGCCCTAGAACCTTCACACAGCCTCAGGCTCAGGCTCCCACTCTCACTCACCATCTCCTATCCATTGCATGTCCTTAGACTCCACTTTTTATTCTCAAAGCAGACTGCTAAGGTATTTCCTGAAGAAAACCATTTTTCTACTTTGGAGAAAAACTTTGCAAATCCCTTAGAAGGCAGAATTCACTTAAAGCAGTTGTGGTTTTAGTGACAATTACTTTATTTCTTCTCTCTATATAATCTTAGAATGCTTTTCCTTAGTGGAAAAAAAAAACTAGCAATTGCCATCAATTTATCAAAAACCCATCTGCTGATATGACTCTGTTATAATAGGTATTTTCTGAAACATTCTCAGGTTTATGTTTTCAAAACTATAGGAGCCATTATCCAAGAAGTGGGATGTTTTGAATAATCAAATATTCTGATTCATGGAACATTATCAAAACACTAGACATGAAATACCAATTTTCAAAGAAGTAACATAAAACACTGGTAGAGTTCCCAACCTGCCACAATGAAGGCATGTTGGGCAGATAAAATATATTATGCTCACTTTGTTAAAGATGGCGCTGCCCACATGCAAGTTTTAAAAGTAAGCTTTTCCCTACACCCTTGACTGATTGGATGATGTGGGGTGGTGCACTCTCATGAGGAATCCTCCCATTATGCCTCAGATAAGTGACTTTGTATCAAAGACTTCCTTGTTTGTAGATTGGATTAAGGGTTTGGATTTCTACACTATAAAGTGGGACAGACTGCAAGCTTGCTCTCTCTCTCTCTCTCTCTCTCTCTCTCTCTGTTCCTGGGATAAGTATTAGAGAGGAGAGCAGATTAAGGCCACGTGGAGGAGAGAAGAAGCAGCCAAGATGGCGGATTGCTGAAAGAGAAGCCAGTTTGGCAGAGTATGTGTAGAGAGAAGGAAATGGGAAACAGAGGTGAATAAGGCTGGTGAGCTAGAAGCCTTTGATTCTAGGAAACTCGGATAAGTCAGTAGCTTTGTGAGCACTGAAAGAGTGGGTTTTGGAACCCAGTGTGTGTTTTTGCTTGCCCGCCGGTTGCAAGCTAGAATTAAAGCTGATGGCTCACCAGTTCTTGGCTCCGTTGTTTCATTACCAACTGTCCGAATCCAATGCGAACCTGCATGGGCCAGGCGGCTGTGATAATGGCCTTGGCCACTGGCTTTACAAGGCATGATGGGAAAATAACAATTAATAAGAAATTTAAGGTCGTCAGTTTGAAAACCTGGGCTTGCCAAGTCAAAGCACATATGGGAAGCAACTACTATGAGTTGATGCTTCCTGCTCCTCATCCCTTCTCTCTCTCTCTCTCTCTCTCTCTCTCTCGCACACACACACACACTCTTCTCCTCTCTCTAATGTCAATAAATAAAACATTTAACAAAGCAGCAGGGAAAATAATAAAAAGTTCAAGAATTTTTAAAAAATTTTAATTAAAAAAAATAAATTTAACCCATTTAAGCCTCACTTTCTCCTGTTTAAATATTTGCCTTTGTGAGGAAAAAAATGATTTTCATATAATATTCCTGGGATATACCAAATATTGAATAAATATTAGTACTTGATTTCTCTCCCCCAGCAAGAAAAAATCACTGCTATCTTTTTTTTTTTTTTTTTTTTTTTTTACAGAGACAGAGAGGCAGATAGGGACAGACAGACAGAAAGGGAGAGAGATGAGAAGAATCAATTTTTTGTTGCGGCATCTTAGTTGTTCATTGATTGTTGTTTTCAAGTGTACCTTGAGCAGGAGGGTTACAGCAGAGCGAGGGACGCCTTGCTCAAACCAGCGACCTTGGGCTTCAAGCCAGCCATGGGGTTATGTCTATGACCCTCTGCTCAAGCCAGAGACCCCTCACTCAAACTGGTGAGCCCACACTCAAATGAGCAACCTCAGGGTTTCTAACCTGTGTCCTCTGTGTCCCAGTCTGACACTCTATCCACTGCGCCACCGCCTGGTCAGGCACCATCGCTATCTTCTATGAGACACTTTCCCCTTTCACTGATGATTCTGAAGACACTTTGCAATCTTATAGTGCCCTAGGGCTCCCATATTAATATCAGCTCTTACTGTTATGTGCTCAGTGTTAGAATACTAGATAATAACATTTATATATAATTAGCTCATAGAAGAAATCTAATTGTAGCTTCCCATGATTACTAGTTTGCGGCGGTTGTTATTTTTGTTATTCAATTTCATTAGCAACATTTGCTCTAAGTCTTAGTCAAGTAAAACTGATTCTGCACTGCATTATTCAAGTTGTGCCCATCAAAAAGGGTCAGATTTGTGGTAATGTCTAAATAGAAGATTTTTAGTTACCTAAATTAGTACTTAACAAAGTCAAAATATCAATTTCACATTAATTTCATATCATTTGTCATATTTCCATTTTTATTGCTCAGGTTAATCTGATCTTAATTCTTTATAGAAAACAAAGATCTCAAGAAAATATATTTGATTATAGAAGTATTATGTTTGTCATTTTTAAAATACTGTCATTTTGTCTGTTGCTGTTTTAATTTCTATATTTAATCTTTTCTTTCACTTTTTTTTTGTTCTTATTTTCAGTTTCTTAAACCACCAGTAATTATAGATGTCATGAACTCTTCTGATCACCAGATCAATGTCTCTACATTAGGAAGAAACAGCACTTACTTTCCAACTCCTGCCTCAAAAATATTTGTTGTCCTTTTATGCACAGCATCAATAATTGGTACTATCATCAATGGTCTCTATCTATGGATTCTAAAATTCAAGATGAAAAAGACTGTCAATACTCCTTTATTTTTTCATCTCATTCTCTCGTATTTTATTTCAAATGGCATTGATTGTGCCATTTAAAACCACCTCCTTCTGGCCTGACCTGTGGTGGTGCAGTGGATAAAGCGTCGACCTGGAATGCTGAAGAATGCTGAGGTCGCTGGTTCAAAACCCTGCACTTGTCTGGTCAAGGCACATATGGGAGTTGATGCTTCCTGCTCCTCCCCCCTTTCTCTCTCTCTCTCTCTCAAATGAATAAATAAATAAATAATGTTTTTTTTTTTAAAAAAAAAAACCACCTCCTTCTTTCAGGGAAATCACTGGAGTTTTGGAACCGCCCTGTGCAAGGTCTCCAACAGTGTTTTGTCTACAGTAATGTTCGCTTCTGTTTTCTTCCTCTCAGCCATCAGTGTTGATCGTTATTTCCTCATTCTTCACCCAGTGTGGTCACAGTTGCACCAAACCCCTCGCTGGGCTTCCAGCATCATCCTGGGCATCTGGATCTCTGCCATGGTCCTCAGCATGCCCTATTTGCTTTTCAGGGAGACACATAATGACCATGAAGGAAGGGTGACCTGCCAAAACAACTATGCTGTGTCTCTTAACTGGAAATCAAAAAGACGGAAACGCTAAAAGAATGGATTCATGTAGCCTGTTTCACTGGCTGCTTCTTGCTCGGCTTCCTTCTACCTTTCTTCATCATTACTTTCTGTTATGGAAAAGTAGCCAATAAGATGAAAAAGAGAAGTTTATTTAAGTCCAGCAAACCCTTCAAAGTCATGATGACTGCCATTATCTCTTTCTTTGTGTGTTGGATGCCCTACCATGTATACCAGGGCCTAATTTTCACTAAGAACCAATCTTTACTTTTACAGTTGACCCTGATACTTACAATGATTACCACTTACTTCAATACTGTCTTTTCTCCCACACTCTACTTATTCATTGGGGAGAACTTCAAAAAGGTTTTTAAGAATTCCATTATTGCTCTGTTTGAGTCAACATTCAGAGAGGATACTTCTCCAGAAAGAACACAAAACTTAAATTCAGAAACCTACATTTAAATTCAGGGTCCCGGAGCAAATATGAACTCTTAGTCGATTATACAACCAGAGATACACTCTCTGCATTTGTATAACATAGTTCCTATATTAGAGAGACATCTAGGCTGACTGTAGTTAAATTATGAATATTAAAAGGGCTATAAGAAAGTAAGCAATAGGTGTTATTACAAATCTAATTTTTTATTTTGGTAAAATATTGACCTTTGAACAACATGGAATGGGACTGCAGGTCCAAAACAATTTTTGACAGCATGTCCAAGCAGATTTTTCTTCAATAAACATATTCAGCACTGTAAATATATTTTCTCTTATGGTTTTCTCAATAACATTTTTTTTTCTCTAGCGCACTCTATTGTATAGAAGGGGGTTGGGAGGTTTGGTGGAAAAGGTGATGGGATTAAGAAGTACAAATTGGTAGTCACAAAATAGTGAAGTACAGCATAGGGAATACAGTCAATAATATTGTAATAACTATGTTAGACGCCAGGAGGGTACTGGCAATATCAGGGGGAGCACTTGTGAAGTATATGATTGTAAAACTACTATGCTGTACACCTGAAACTAATACAAAATAATATTGAATATAAACTATATAGAATTGGAAAATAAAAAAATTTAAATATATATATTGCATAATACATATTACATTCAAATATGTATTAATTGACTGTTTATGTTACTAGTGAGGCTTCCAGTCAACAGCAGGCTGCTATTAGTCAGGTTTGGGGGTAATCAAAAGTTATACATGATTTTTTTACTGCATGAGGGGTTGGAATCTCGAACATCCATGTTGTCCAAGGGTCAACTGCATAATATAAAATTTGCTATTTACACCATTTTAAAAATTGATTCCAGAGCCTGACTAGATGGTGACACAGTAGATGAAGCATCAGCCTGAGATGCTGGGGACCCAGGTTGGAGGCCCCAAGGTAGTCGGCTTGAGCACAGGCTCATCTAGCTTGACCCGGGGTCACCAGCTTGAGTGGGGGTTGCTGACTTGAGCATGAGTTCATAGACATGACCCCATGGTCACTGGCTTGAGCCCAAAGGTCACTGGCTTGAGCCCAAGGTTGCTGGCTTGAGCGAGGGGTCACTTGCTCTGCTGGAGCCCTCCCTCCAACCCCCAGGTCAAGGCATATATGAGAAAGTAATCAATGAACAACTAAGGTGCCACAACAAAGAATTGATGCTTCTCAACTCTCTCCCTTCCTGTCTGTCCCTGTCTCTCTCTCTCTCAATCTCAAAATAAATAAGTAAATAAATAAAATAAAATTGATTCCAGAGAGAGAGAGAAAGGAGAGAAAGAAACATTGATTCGTTGTTACATTATTTATGCATTTATTGGTTGATTTTTGTATGTGTCCTGACCAGGAATCAAACCCACAACCTTGGTGTATTGGGACATGCTTTAATCAACCGAGCTACTCTGCCAGGGTTTCACCATATTTAAGTGTAAATTTTAGTGTCAGTAACTACTTTCAGACTGCAGCCATCATCACTATTTCCAGAATTTTTTATCACCCCAAATGAGAAACCTTGTAACAATTAAGCAATGACTCCTTGTTCTTACATAACTCTAACTCCTCACATTCTACTACTATATGTCTCTGTGAATTTGCCTATTCTAGATATTCCATATAAGTGCAATAATACAATATTTCTCCTTTGTGTCTAGCTTATGTTAATATTACTTAACATAATGTTTTCAAGGTTCATCCATGGTGTAACATGTATGAGAACTTCATTGTTTTTATGGTTATGTAATATTCCATTGTATGTATATATCATGTCCTATTTATGCATTTTCTCCTGAGGGACATTAAGGTTGTTTTCACCTTTTGACTATTGTAAATAATACTACTATGAACACTGGTGTACTGTTTGAGTATCTGTTTAAGTCCTTGTTTTCAATTACTTTTTCATTGCTGGGTCATTTGGCAATTCTGTTTAACTTTCTGAGGAACCATCAAACTTTTCCATAGCAGCTGTACCATGTTACATTCCCACCAGTAATGTACAAAAGTGCCATTTTCTTTACTTATTTTTTTGATTGACTTCTAGGAGGAGAGGAAGAGAGAGAAACGTCGATATGTTGTTTCATTTGTTGATTCTTTTATCCCTGACCAGGTATCGAACCCTCAACCTCAGAATGTCAGGATGTCACTCTAAACCAGTGTTTTTCTATTGCCGGTCCGTGGACCAGTGCCAGTCCACCATAAATTTAGTGCCAACCAGTCCCCCAGAAATTTCATGCCACTCCACAAAATAGTTAACCCCTTTGATATTGTATGAAAAGTATAGATCCAATGATTATAGACCAGTGATGGGTAATCTTTAGAGCTTAGTGTGTCAAAATTCACCAAAAAAATGAGCATAACTCGGGTGGTGTGTCACTTCGAGAAAAACAGCCTAACTGGAAGTCCCAGAACTAGACGCTCTGTGCCGGAGTTCTGTTGAAACATCCTTCTCAGCATGCATCCCCATACTTCTCTGGTATGCGGCCGCATGTCATCAAAAATGGCTACATGTGTCAGTGCTGACACGTGTGTCATAGGTTCGCCATCATGGTTATAGACTTTATATAGAGAGCACAAAACTTTTGGTGGACCAGCACCAGTCTGCAGACCAGCAGTTGAAAAACACTGCTCTAACCAACTGAGCTACCCAGACAAGACCTCTTCACTTATTATGTTTTATATTTTATTTTATTATTACTTTATTTCTATTATTCACTTATTATTTTTCTTTTTTAGTTTATAGCCATCCTAGTCACTGTGAAGTAGTGTAGATGTGAGTCTTAACATCTGATTTTTAAGGCTATAAGAATATAAATTTCTAAATACCAGTAATATCCATTGATTTGAATTCTCTGTCAGAGAATCTTCTATAAATAGTCATTTGGACAAGGATTCCTCTTTTTCTAAATATTACCTAAGTCATTTAATTGATATGAACAAAACTAAACATGGATATAATAAGGCACTCATCTTTTCATGTCCATGTTAAAGTATAAAGACATTTATACTTTAATGTTTAAGTATAAATAAACTTTAAATGACTCTTTTAATACCTGGAGATTCCTCTGTTTCAGAAATATGGAACTAAGACAATTATAAATGTTTAAGAATTTGCCTGGCTAATGTCATAGTATATTTAATTTTAGAATAGCAATGACAATAGCAATTTGTCTTTCCTAGTTTTCAAGTTTTGCTTCAAGTTTTTACAATACATTACAGCACCTGAGTTATGTAGGAGCATGTACTATCACCAACCTATTACTTTTAGTTAGTTAGTTCTCTCAGTCAATAGTTCAATTGATAGAGAGTGGCCATAGTGCACACTCAGTCTCTAAATATTCCAGCTAGCTTTGCACAAAATGTTCCAAACCACAGACTATATTTATATTTCTGCCTATTTTCTATTCTAAAATCCCCAAAATGGGTGATATGAATTGCAAGGGGTCATAGAAAGGAAGGAAAATTAACCTTCATTACTAGCTTTTTATAGAGAGAATAGTAGTAAAAGTAATAGTAGTTTGATACCCTAGAAATCCCGCAAATTGTCTTGAACTACTGGGGACTTGGGCTCTTTCACTTTAAATATGAGGGACAAAAAGCTGGGGTAGATGAAAATGTTCATTCTTGGTCCCTATTTCAAGCTTTTTGAGCCTGAAGAGTTTCCCAAAGAGGGAGAAGTAGGACTGATGACCAGGCTGTGCCACTGAGTGTCTCTGCAGCAGGAAAGCCATGTACTTCTTGCCTCCCCATGCTCTCCCAGGTTCTGACAAGCCTACTAAAGTTTATGATGCAGAACTTTAGAAAGAACATTACTAGATGAAGCATAGATTTTTTTGAAACAAGGTGGTGCTTTGGAAACCTAGCAGCTACAGACTTTGTGTCCTTCAGACCTGCTACAATAGCAAAAAGTACTGTTTCCCAGCTTTCTTATACACTTGGCTCTCTCTCTCTCTAGATGGTAAAGTCCTCAAGAACAGTAAGAAGACTGGTAATCAAACTATTTCTTTTCCATAACAATATATGCAATTGATATCCAGTATAAGATATTTAATAAAAGTGAATATGGGTAATCATAATATGTAACTTGAAAAATGACTTTAGGTATAAAACAATAGGATTGAACCACATTTTTATTTGACAAAGATTTACATTGCACCTACCTTGTGCCCAGCATGATTCTAAGGGCTTTACAAATAGTAACTCATCCTACAGCAATTCTATGAAGTGGATCATATTATTATCCCTATTTTACAGACTATTAAACCAAAGCACTTGTGCAAGGTCACACAGGAAGCAATTGCAAGAGACAGTATTGTACTCAGGCAGTCTGGTGTTAGAATCCATCCTTGTAACCACTATGCTCACTGCTGGCGGTCAATGCTAGGAGGCAGTGGGTCAGGGTTTTCATCCCAGATCCATCTAGTCTATTTAATTAAAAGTCACCTTCTTGGCTGCAAAAATCAAACAGAAGTGACTAGAAAATCTCAAGAGCCACATAAAAAGTGAAAAAAAGCATTGAACTTGTAGTCAGGAGATTTGGGTGGTGGTCTGGCTTTGCCTCTAGCTTGGTATTTTACTTGGGCAGGTTATCCACATTCTCTGGGTCTCAGCTTCCTCATCTATTGTATGGGGATATCTCTAAATGAGACTATGGATATAAAATTACTTCTAAAATGTAAAACAGTATATAAAAATACAATATTATTTAGAGTTTTTTTAAAGAGGTAACTTTTAATTTTAAGAATAGAGGGTGTAAACTTCAAAAACTCTTCCAAAATATTTTTAAATCATTTTTTATTTTTCAATTACAATTTACATACAATTATATTGGTTTCAGGTGTACACTCAAGTGGTTAGAAATTTTATAATTTACTGAGTGATCACCCCAATAAATCCCATACTCATCTGACACCATACATAGTTATTAGAATATTATTGACTGTATTACCTATGCTGTACTTTACATCCCCATAGCTTTTCTGTAACAATAAATTTGTACTTCTTAATCTCTTTACCTTTTGCACTTACCTCTCCAACATCCCTCCTATCTGACAACTATCAAAATGTTTTCTCTATCAGTCTGTTTCTGTTCTGCTTGTTTATTTTGGTTTTTCAAATTAAATTGTTGATAGATATGTATTTATTACCGTTTTACTCATATTTTTTATCTTTTTTTAACATTTTATGTAATATTGTTTTGGTGGTGATGAACTCCTTTAGCTTTTTCTTGTCTGAAATCTCTTTATATGTCCTTCGATTCTAAATAATAGCTTTGCTGGGTAGAGTAATCTTGGTTGTAGGTTCTTATTCATCACCTTAAGTATTCCTTGCCAATCCATCTTGGCCTGCAAAGTTTCTGTTGAGAAATTATTTGACAGTCTTATGGGAGCTCTCTTATGGATAACTAACTGCTTTTTTCTTGCTGCCTTTAATATTCTCTTTGTCTTTAAACTTTTGCATTTTAATTATGTGTCTTGGTATGGGTCTCTTTGGGTTGATCTTATTTTGGACTCTACTTCCTGGACTTACATGTCTATATCAGTGGTTCTTAACCTTTTTTGAGGTACCAAACCCACCAGTTTCATATGTGCATTCACTGAACACTTCTTTAGTGATAAATAAAATATGATTTCTTTTCCAAATTCAAGACATAGATATATGTTTTTTTACCGGTGCACAAAATGAGCCATGCATGAACATCACCTTGCTCAAAGAACAAAACCAACAAAGTGCATGAACTCACAACAAATTACGGTATTACTTTATTCTGGCCTCCGTAGCAGTGGCTTCTCCGAACCCCTGAGACTGACTCATCAAACCCTTAGGGTTCGATAGAACCCAGGTTAAGAACCACTGGTCTATATACTTCACCAGTGTAGGGAAATTTTCTGTCATTAATTTTTCACATAGGTTTTCAATTTCTTGTTCTCTCTCTTCTCCTTGCAGCACCACCATGATGCAAGTGTTGGTGCACTTGAAGTTGTCCCAGAGGCTCCTTACACTATTCTCATCTTTCTGTATTCTTTTTTCATTTTGATATTCTGATGGTGTGTTTTTTGCTTTGATATACTCCAAATTGCTGTTTTGAGTCTTGCCTTTATCTACTCTATTGTTGATTCCCTGTAAATTATTTTTCATTTCAGTTAGTGTATTATTCCCTTCTGACTGGTTCTTTTTATGGTTTCCATGTCATTTTTTATGCTGTTTAAGTTTTCTCTAGGTTCATCTATTTTTCCCTTAAGTTCATTGAGCATACTTATAACCAGTGTTTTGAACTTTGCATCTAGTAGATTGCTTGCCTCTATTTTGTTTAGTTGTTTCTTTTTATTTTTTCAATTTTGTTCTGTTCTTCTTAGGGGGTCATGTTTCTTTGTCTACTCATTTTGACAGCCTCCCAATGTTTGTTTCTATGTATTAAGCAAAGCTACTATGTCTCCCAAGCTATTGTATAATGGCTTATTGTAGTAGGGTCCTGTAAGGTCCAGTGGCACAGCCTCATTGTTCACCTCAGCTGGGTACTCAGGTGAGTATCTTCCCCATAGGCTGTGTACACCCTCCTGTTGTAGTTCATCCTTGATTGCTGTTGGCATGTCAACTGGGAAAAATTTAGCACTAGGATGATCAGCTACAAGAACTGACTGTTACTACCATGGGGTTCAGCTGTGCTGGGGGCCACCCCATAGAGCAAGACTTACTTTAGTGGGGCTCTGGTGCCTGCTGAGTCTGCCCCTTGATTATGATGTTTGTGAAAGTGGTTGGGTTGTGCTTTAACATTGCCTGAATCTGTTTACCAGGTGTCTGGCTCTGGGGCCACCTGGGAGGTACAGGCCAAGGTCAGTCATTGCCTGTATTTTTCAAGGAGCCACCTGGCATGAGCTACAAAGTGATCCTCATATGGTCTGCTAGTTGTACTGGGCTTAGAGTTGGCCAGGAAAGGCCAAGTTGCAAACTGCTGTCACTAAAACCAAGCCAGGGGCCACTTAGTGAGAAGTATGGGGCACACCAAGGCCAGATGCCGATGCTGCTTGTTTGAGAGATTTTTAGAAAAGTCTAAAGCATAAGCCAAAACATACCATTTATTTGGAAAAACCACTAAAAAGAGCTTGGGTGGACCTGCAAGTTGGTGGGGAAGGGTCTCAGGGAATCACCAGGGTGGAGGGAAAGGGATAGCCTGGCTGATGGAAACTCAGACATGGTGCCCACCTGCCAGCTCCGTTGTTGAGGGAGGGCTCTACAAAGGAACAATGGTCTCTGCTAGCACTTCTGTTTGGGAGAGAGCTGCCCCTCCAGCTTCTGCACTGATGCCAAACAATTCAGTTTTTCCCCATATGTCCCTGCTGCCCTTCAAGCTGATGTCCCAGTGCTGGAACTCAGAAGGAGTAAGTCTGAGTAAGTCTATGCGTGAGTTGAGAGAAACTGCCTAGGACTCCGGGAGCCCTCCATCTCACTCAGCCCAAACCCCCACTGGTGGTTTTTACAGCCAGAAGTTATGGGGACTTCTCTTCCTGGCATTGGAACCCTGGGCTGGGGGAGTCTGGGTGGGGCTGGGACCCCTTCCTTTTCAGGGGAGACCTTGGTAGCCAAGTTTTCCCTCCCAATTTTATCTGCCCTGCCACATGTAGGTCTGGGACCAGCCCATTCCACATCTCTGCTTCTCCACCACCACTCTTGAAGTGGCTTCTTTATATCCTAGTTGCAGGGCTTTTGTTAGCTAGATTTTAGGAGGTTCAGAATGATCAAAAATGTATTTTTTTAGTTTCCTATAAAACCATGGTTAACTTCTAAAAAACCTTCTTGTTATAGTTGTGTAGATCTATCAACCTCCTCACTGTTGTGAACTCTCAAGACCCAAGAGATTTATAAACCAAGAATTAGTAGCTATGCTTTTTGGAACTGGCGTATGGAGACAGTGTTTGAAAACAATGTGCCTATTAGCATATAATTATATAAACCTGATTCATTACATCAGTATTAAACTGCCTGAAGAACAGAATGATTAGATATGTTTCAAATTACCAGTTCAAGTTTTTTCCTCAAGAAATGGGTTCATGTTTTAACAAGATGAACAGGCTAAAAGGTAGGATAGTGTGCACAGTACAAATCTGATTCCATATTGTTGAGAAACTGGAGGAAACAATTATCTACTAGCATAGTTTAAGTACCTACCCAGCACTGGGAAGGGCTCTAAGAATATAACAGTGAATAAGACACAATCCCTGTCCTCAAGGACCTTAAAGTCTAGTGTGGTGGTTCTGAATTTGGCTCCACATTATAATCATCTGGGATATTTTTTTTAAATACCAGTCTCTAGAGCTTATCCAAACCAATTAAACACAAACTCTTTAGGGGCAGGACTCAGAAATTTGTTGCTGTTTTTTTAAGTTCTCAGGTTGACTCTAAAATACAATCGGAATAGAAAACCCCTGTTCAGTGGGGTGAATACATCATTACCAGCATAAAGAAGTAAGTGCCATGTTTGAAGTAACACATGAAAGCCCCCAACCCAGCTGTCACCAGTCATGTTATATCTGGACAGCAAGGAAACAAACGTTTTGCCACATAGTTTAAGTAGCCAAATTAAGGAGTCTTTAATTTAATGCTGGCGACCACGAGTGGATTCACATCCAAAAGAACTCCTGGCCTCAAACAAACTTAGAGGTTTGCTTTTATAGGCCTAAAGAAAAGAGGGGAGGGGATGAACACCTAGTCCAGCGGTTGGCAAACCACAGCTCACGAGCCACATGCGGCTCTTTGGCCTCTTGACTGTGGCTCTTCCACAAAATACCACGTGCAGGCGCAAAGGCCAGCTTAAGACTACCCTAATTAAGTTAATAACAATGTACCTACCTATAAAGTCTAAGTTTAAAAAATTTGGCTCTCAAAAGAAATTTCAATCATTGTACTGTTGATATTTGGCTCTGTTGACTAATGAGATTGCCGACCTTTGAGTCCTAGTCAAAGCAGTTTTACAGAAGCGAAACAGAATTTCGGTTATTGTTGGAACAATCTAGGGAGAGAGTACTCAGCGAAGCATTTTACCTAAAGCAAAAGAATGAGCTCAGTTATCTTGGCCTTTTACAGAGGTTGTTAAAACAGCATCCTGAGGACTTTCCAGAATCTAGACATCAGGGAACATTTATGGTCTTTACAAAACTCTTCTCATTTACTCATCTGCAAATTTTGCAAACTCGTTCTATGGTCAGGAATATGATGTTTCTACATTTCAGTCAGAGACGTTTTCAAAGGTGAGTTCTACAGAGCAGTGTAAATGCATAAAAACAGGAAGACTAGTATGACAGAGGAAATAGAATGTGTAAAAGTCACAGAGCAGAAGAGAGCACCACTTATAAAGCTGCACTACCCAAACTTGAATATTCATCTGGATCATGTCATTGCTTGTTACAATGCTGACTCTGATTCAATAACTCTGGAATAGGGTTGAGATTCTGCATTTCTATCAAGATCCCAGGAGATCCATTGCTGCTGGTCCAGAGCAAAAAAAAAAAAAGAGTGTTATTGGAGCACAGGTGTGAGAAACAGGCACAACCAAGATGAGCTAGAAATGTCAATCAGGCCTGGATTCCGAAAGCTGCTATTAGGGAGTTTGGACTTGATCCTCGAATCTATCCTGAGAGCATCAGGGAACCCCTGAAGGATCTTAAGCCAAAGAGTCATAGACTTGAAATTGCATTTTAGAAAGATCACTCTGGCTGCTATTATGGAGGTGAGCGGTCAACTTGGACAGTGTTGCAGTCATCTGGTTAACAGGTGATGTGTCCTGTACTAAGACAGGGGAAGAAGAGATGAAAAAAAGTAGAGTCTTGTCCTGTAAGTTCTATTGGTTCAGAAGTAGAGGAAACAGGAAATTTTAAGAGGACTCTTGTATCAATTAGAAGTGTTGGTTGCAAACAGATTTTCATTCTAGTTGGTTTAACCAAAAACTGCTTTATTAAAGGATATCAAGTAGTTCACAGAATTATTAGGGTGGCTGGACAAGTATTCAAGGCTAAACTTCCAGGAACAGTTCCCAAGACATTCCTCAAAACTGTCTAGATCAGGAATCTGTTGTTGGTGTTCTCTATTTTAATAAATGGTGCCAAGTGCTGGTGCTGTTGCCACTGAGCCCCAAATGCCAGCAATTTGGTTTTATGAAACTGCTACTGCTCCCAAAGCCACTTCTTGAACCCTCCTGTGTCTGAAAGTTCTGCCGACACCAACATTAGAAAAAATGGAAGCCCGATGCAGAGCTTGTTTATTCACATTGCTCACTTCCAAGTTTCATCTTGCATGAGGGTATCTTGTAACAGGCAGGCCTGCATCCTATCTACAAAGGAGGATGGGCATCGGAGTTCTGATTTCCGCATGGAAGGAAAAAGGATACTCCCAATGTGGGAATTTCCCTAAATATAAATACTATTCAAAGGATAATGGTGTCTGTTGAATTTAACCAAGCTTTCCTGGAAGAGAAGCAAAATTGCATTGTGTGCAGAGCGACTGGGAGGTTAGAATCCAATGGCTATGAGAGCAGCAACTGTGTTAAACTTAGAGAATTAAGGAGTAATTCCCCCTCCTTCCCACAAAAAGTAACTCTCAAATATTCTACCAATTAGAGATTAATTTGTGTTAAGGAACTGCTATTAAAATGCGAATACACCTTTTAAGATGGTTAAGTCTCATTCACAAGTTAATGCAAATTCCTTTAATCAGCTTCACACCCAGCAGAGTGCAGTTACACACAGTACTTAGGATATTGCTTTTGATTATGGCCTTGAGGAAGGAAACCTGAGTTGGAGGTCAAGTCTGAAGTGAATTTTGGATAGCCTGAAGGCAGCATCATATGTGCACAGCAGGTCGTCTAATAACATCATTTCATTATAACAGTGATGAGATGCCGTGGGAATTTAACTCCTGTTTATGTCAATTAGCTAATGGCAAAGTTGGTTTCTTTAGACATTGTTTCACCTCAAGTGGTGGAACCTATCAACGATGTTAAGTGGGGGCTTACTGCAGGGGGAAGTGCTATAAAAGAGAAAAACAGAGAGATATTCTGAAGAGAGAATCAGTCGGCGACTAAAAAAAATTGCCTACCTGTGGTATGGCCCTGAAAATCTGATTTGGACCACTGGTCTTCCCTTCCCTTCAGTCAATTGTTAGGCTTTCCAGGAGGTGGCTCCCCTTCCAAGTCCTGTCCTTTCCCTCTGGGAAGGGAAAGACCACCTGGTGGAAAGAAAAACAGTCTTTCTAAAGCTCCTCATTGTTTTCCTTGTCTCTTCACTAAGTTCTGCACTCCCCAAGAGTAAGAACAGTACCTTATTCCTCATATATTTCCAACACCTAGCTCAGTGTCTGGCATGATATATACTGCTCACAAAAATTAGGGGATATTTTATAACTTCATATTCATTTTGAAATATGCCTTAATTTTTGTGAGCAGTATAGAAATGTTGGTATGTGAATGCCATTATTAATTAACTCTGGAATTGGAATTTTCTCTATTTGTGAGATCTTTAGGTTGACCTTCATCAAGCATGCTGATCCATTACTATATTTCTTTCATTTCACTTGCCAACAGGAGCAAAGAATCAGAAGGCTGCCATCTGATGATACAGGCTGTTCCCGGGTTACAAACAAGATAGGTTCTGTAGGTTTGTTCTTCAGTTGAATTTGTATGTAAGTTGAAACAGGTACATTTACCTATTAAATACAACTTAGATGTTTGTCTTAACATAAATTGAATTTTACCTTTCTATACATATAAATACTTAAATATTTTCAAATACAACCTTAAACAATCTTGGATGATTCAGAAGATGACAGACTTGTGGGAAAGGACAAGACTGGTGTTAGAGTCAGGGTTTGATCCTGCTTTTGGAGTCAGTGTCTTGAAGTAGGCATCTGGGGAGATTTGTACAGAGCTTTTCTTTTTCTCATAGGAAATGGCCCTGTAGCATCTCAGGCCTTCAATAACTGTATGGTAAACTTTGGTGAGCCTCTCTGTATCATGATATTGCTCCTCCACCTTTGCCATTCCTGCTTTAATGAGACAAAAAGCATCAGCTAACTCTTTTGCTTAAAACATTTTTGGTTCTGGAGTTTCTAGGTCCCTGTTTTCTTCTTTAAATATTATCTACTGCTCTAGTTCCATAGGGTTTTCATGGGTTAGTTCTTTGCCATGGGAGTCGAATAACTCAGTGATATCATTTTCACTGATGACCAACCACAGTTGATTACCAAGAGCCCTTACAGTGCTCTCAGTTCATTAGTGCAAGTTGTACATAAGTTGGATGTTGGTATTTGAGGACTTTCTGTACTGCTTTCCCTTTTCCATCTCAAGCAAAAGAAACTGAAGAGTAACATATATGTGAATAATTCATTTATTGAAATCTCTATTTATTTACTTCCTGCTGGAGTCAGTATAAACTTAGAACACTCAAAGACAATAAAAATTGTTCATTATTTTTTGTGTGGATCAAATCATATCTGATTCCAAGTTTCTTCTCCCACAATCCAAAAGATCCCAGGAGATCTGTAAGGACTTGGGTCCTTAGTGACCCAACATGCTTCTTATTACAGTCTGCAAGTCCCCTGGAAGTCAGTGGCTCCATCCTTTCCTGCTATGTAAATGGAACTGTGTAGGGGCATTTTTACCACAGCTAGAGTCCTGGTAACCATTCTCCTCTGATATCTTGTCATACCCACAGTGACGGAAAAAAGGGGGAAAGGGGTCAAGGACCTTGATTCATCTTACACTGATAACTCACTAAATCCAACTTCACCTCTCTAAACTCTTAGAGAAATTAAGGATGTTCATTAAAAATGTTAACTGTAGCTATCTCTCTCTTATTTTCCCAGCTACCATCTTCCAACAGAAAGACACCAAAGGAGTCCCCATTGTGACCATGAAGACTTTTTAAGTTTCTGTGCCAGATATCCTTTAGTTGCCTTCCATATCCACATTCAAGTATTCTTCACTCCATTTTCTGCCCTGTAGGTTGGGGCATGCTTCCTGGATTCTGGTTGGTTTTTGCCAATGAGGAACTCTGGCAGAAAATAGAATGAAGATGGAGGATGGGACCAGGTATTTATTTCCCTAGCTCCCTCCCTATCAGTTCACCTGGAATTGGCTGTGCTTCTTAGCAGACCGATGCCTTCTCTTAAGGGTCTATGTAAGTCTCGACCTCTGGATTCCAGACCCCTTTCCTTTCTCCCTTCAGGGTAGTCATGAGAAAAACCTCAAATTCCAATGAAGGGGCATCCTAAAATATAGCTGATCAATACTCCTCAAAACTGCCAAGGTCATTAAAAAGAAGGAAAGTCTGAGAAACTATCACAGTCTAAGGAAACATGATGACTAAATGTAATATGATATTCTGGATGGGATGAAGAAAAAAAATTTTTTTTAGAGAAAAACTAATGAAATCTGAAAAAATTATGGAGTTTAATGAATGTCCCAGTGTTGGTTCCTTCTTTGTAACACACACCAGAGGAAGTTGAGATGGTGATCACAGGAAAATTGTGTGAGAGCTACACGGAAAGGCTCTGCACTGTCTTTGTAACTTTTCTGTAACTCTCAATCTAGCTAAAATTTAAACTATATTTAAAATGAGAGAAAGAGAGAACTCAAGGTGTTGTTTATTTACAGTCAAGTAAGGAATGCTGAAATGAATTTACAAATGAATGAAAAACTGGTCAATATGCACTGGGTAATAATCAAATTTTACATTTTTATGAACAGGAACAAGTTTCTTACTATCAGTGTTTCAAAAATTAACTTCTGGCCCTGGCTGGTTGACTCAGTGGATAAAGTGTTGGCCCAGTGTTTGGACATCCTGGTTTGATTCCCAGTCAGGGCAACCATCTGCTTCTCTCCCCCTCTCTCTTCCCTTTCTCTCCCTCTTCCCCTCCTGCAGCCAGTTGCTCAGTTGGTCCAAGCATTGGTCCTGGGTGCTGAGGATAGCTCAGCTGGTCCAAGTGCATCAGCCTCAGGCACTAAAAATAGCTCAGTTGATTCCAGCATTGGCCCCAGACAGGGGTTGTTGGGTAAATTCCAGTCAGGGAACATGGGGAGTCTGTCTATCTCCCCTCCTCTCACTTAAATAAATTAATTTCTATTTCTTCAGAGTTATAAGACAGCTTAGTCAAAGGTAAATCCCATAAAGCCCTATATGACCCATTATGCCCAGTCTTTAGCATTCCATTAGAAGGATATCTAGAAATCTCTTGCCCATTTCAAAATATTTTCTTACAAAGCATGCAGGTGTCAAAACTATAAAAAGCTCTTACAACAGGATCACCTGATTTGACAAAACAGCCAACAAAAGTAGACAAATATTCAAAAGGTTGTGCAACACTTTGTTATCACAATACTATGAAGTGAAAAATAACCCCAAAATCAAGATAATTCATCAGTCTAAATGAGGAAGTCTTAAAGACTGCCAAAGATATATATACATCATTGCCTTTGAGTAAAAAGCACTTGCTATATATTACCTAGGCAACACACTAGCAAATGTGGCAGTGGTAAAATAAAAAATTTTTTAAAGCAAATTGAGCAAAAGAAGAATCAATACAAAGTTCCAAGCCAAATTCCATCCACTACCTGGTTATACAAACTATTCATGCTAAAGATAGATTCAGCCCTTAGGAGAGACTGTCATCTTCCCAGGCCTCACACTTCTGTGTGAAGGGGCTTCAGCTGGATTAAGCCTTGTGGTCTGTTTATGCCTCAATAAGAAGCGGTTTCATGACAAAATATATGGTTGTGGTTTGGAGCATTTGCCCTTATACTTTTTGCTTCAGGCTCTTATTTAAATCTTCTTGTTTCCTTTCTCCTCAGTCTTTTCTTTTTTCTTTTTCTTTTTTTTTCTTTTTAAGATAGTGAGGAAGGGAGAGAGAGAGGAAAAGAGAGGAAAAAGAAGGGAGAGGGATGAAAAGCATCAACTTATAGCTGCATCACTTTATATTTTCATCAAGTGCTTCTCATACTTGACCAGGGGGCTCAGGGTGAGCCAGTGACCCCTTGCTCAAACCAGTGACCTTTGGATTCAAGCCAGTGACCTTTGAGCTCAAGCCAACAAACTTTGGGCTCAAGCCGGTGACTTCAGGGTTTTGAACCTGGGACCTCATTTGTCCAGGTTGATGCTTTATCCACTGTGTCACCACCAGTCAGGCTTTCCTCAGTCTAAATGCATGTGGCAAGTGTCTTCAAGCCAGAATTCACATGGGTCTTTCACACATCAGTGTTGGATGCCTTGGCAAAAGAGTGTCTCTCTTTCGTAGTAAATTAGTAAAGAGACTTCTAAATATGATCTAGTATCTCATGCTTGACCACAGGAGAAAATGTGCTGATCACACCATATGTGAGAATTTCTACTCCAGACACAGTAACATTTCTTATTACAAATGAATAAATTAGCATTCTGGTTCAATCCCAATTTATGTGCATTTTGGTTAGTGTGAACCAATCTCTCAGAACCTGATCACCTCCTTAGTCACTGAAAAAAATAAATCTCTGAGCTTTGAAGTGGGGGTGCTAGATTTCTCTCAGTGAATCATCTACCTCTTCCAGTAGCACTTCTACTGATTAACATACCCCTATATAAGGTCTCACGTGAGAGGCTCATTTTAGAGCTCAATCTTAGGGAAAGCTCTGCTTATTTGGGGGACTATGAAACAGAATATAGTTCCTTCCTCTTTCCTTTCCTCTTTACAATCGGTAAGCTCAGCATCAATTGTAAAGGATCCCTTAGAATGGCTCTCAAATTTTTCGTATTTGTGAAATATTTTTGAATATTAAAATTTGGGACAGCAGCCTGATTAAGCGGTGTCGCAGTGGATAGAGTGTCAGACTGGGATGCGGAGGACTCAGGTTCAAGACCCCAAGGTCGCCAGCTTGAGCGTGAGCTCATCTGGTTTGAGCATAGCTCACCAGCTTGAACCCAAGGTCGCTGGCTCGAGCAAGGGGTTACTCGGTCTGCTGTAGTCCCATGGTCAAGGCACATATGAGAAAGCAATCAATGAACAGCTAAGGTGTTGCAACAAAAAACTGATGATTGATGCTTCTCATCTCTCTCCCTTCCTGTCTGTCTGTCCCTATCTATCCTTCTCTCTGACTCTCTCTCTATAAAAACAAACACACACACACACACACACACACACACACAAAAAAAAAAAAAAAAAAATTGGGACAGCAAACTTGAATTAATTAAACAACTTAAAACAACTCTAAATAAGCTATTGTGCCATCTCAGAGGACCTAGAATGCATTCATAATTAACCCACATCCATACGGTCTCCTTTCAGCATTGTGGAGCTGTAAGAACTATTTCTGCCCAGGGATTTCTTGTATACTCATGAAGCAAAGCTCTCTATATTCTAGTGAACCACGTCTAACTTGACTTTTAACTTGAAAGAAATTTTACAATACATCTAGATATTACATATGGTGGACACAATGTATTGTAACAAAAATTAAAGTTATATTTCTGTGAAAACTTTGCTACGTACTATATCATCTTAGCACGTCAGTCAACAACCAGTCTTAACTGTTTTTTATCTCCCCCATTGAGACTTTTTTTTTTTTTTTTTTTTTACAGATTGAGAGTCAGAGAGAGGGATAGATAGGGACAGACAGACAGGAATGAAGAAAGATGAGAAGCATCAATCATCAGTTTTTCATTACGACACCTTAGTTGTTCATTGATTGCTTTCTCATATGTGTCTTAACTGCAGGCCTTCAGCAGACCTAGTAACCCCTTGCTCGAGCCAGCAACTTTGGGTCCAAGCTGGTGAGCTGTTGCTCAAACCAGATGAACCTGCACTCAAGCTGGCAACTTTGGGGTCTCGAATCTGAGTCCTCTGCATCCCAGTCCAACGCTCTATACACTGTGCCACCGCCTGGTCAGTCCCCCATTGATACTTATTGACAAATTTTTATTTTGTATATTCCTAACATTTTACTATTTTAGTGCTTTTATGTCTTGCCGTCTTAAATTCTTTGTGGAATGAGGCTAGATGTCAAAAGATAAATAAAATGCCTGACCAGGCACATATGAGAAAGCAATCAATGAACAACTAAGGTGCTGCAAATGAAGAATTGATGCTTCTTATCTCTCTCCCTTCCTGTCTGTCTCTCTCTATATAAATAACTAAGTACATAAAATACAGAAAAGAAATGCCTTCTCTTTAGTGCCTACTCTCTACTGCCCTCTTTAGGAAGAAGGAAAGAATAAGTGAGCCACAATTTATTACTGTACTGCCTACAGTAGTATCCAGGAGATTGCTACCTAACAGGAAGGAATATTTAAAGTAATTGGCGATCTTTAAGATGCTAACCATTGCCAACCATACTCCATCTAGTCACAGAAACTATTTAACAATTTGCTACAGTCCCTTCACTATGGAAAGATCTCTGGGAACTATATACCCTATTTTCAAGAGGCCTTCCTAACTCCTGCACCCATATACAAAAGGACATCAAAGTCCTCTCTTATTCTAGGTCAATGCTAAGGACCTGTATGTCAAAGTTCCTTCCAATCCCATAAAACTTGAGTCTGGGAGTGAAAAAGAAAAGAGACTCAATACTTATGTGACATAAAGGTGCAAGCAGTACAACTTGTCTGTGCATTACAAATGTCAATAAATGTTTACAAATGTCAACCCCTGCAATGCAGGGTTGGATCTGCTCCCTACACACCTTTTAAGATATTTTATTTTTTATTTCTTTTTATTTATTTATTTTAGAGAGGAGACACAGAGTGAGAGAGAGAGAAAGAAAAAGAGAAAGAGGGGAGGAGCTGGAAGCATCAACTCCCATATGTGCCTTGACCAGACCAGTGCAGGGTTTTGAACTGGCGACCTCAGTGTTCCCAGGTCGACGCTTTATCCACTGCACCACCACAGGTCAGGCTACACACCTTTTAAAGAAACATATTTCATCTCAGAAACCTTAAATTTCCAGATGTCAAAAACATTTTGATCTGCTTAAGACCATATTATGCCCATTATGACTATAAGTAAAGAGAATGAAATCATAATGTGAGATTTTGCTTTTCATTTTTACAAAAAGTATTAAGGCAGCTGCAAGATAACCAGCAAACAGGCAGCTTCAATTTTGTGTAGAAAGAACCACTGATTATGCATGGATTATTTTTTTTGGTCACACTACTTTGTATGGATATCAACACTGTCAGTGATGTCATCTTCTAAAACAACAGACCCGAATGTATAGGCATATTGTGCCAAACAGCCCAAATCAATGACCTGGATAATGCAATCAGGGTAACACTATTATTCCTCATCCAAATCCTACAACCCTATAGAAAAATAATGCTAATCTGATGGATGTTCAAGGAATATGTTATGTGGGAAAGAAAAATAAAGCCCTTTTTTAATTTTATTTACATTTTAGTATCTACATGTAGAAAATACATCACAGAATTTAATATTGTGTGCATCAGAATATGTCGATATGTCATCCTATTTTTTTTAATAATAGCAGGTTTAAAAGATTATTAGCAATCACACATTTTCATGGATAAGAATATTTTTAGCGAGGATGTTTTCTAAAGGATTGCTTTCCAAATGTGTATTCAGTTAGCATACCAAAACCTCTCCACACTGCAGGGTCAAAATGATTTATAGCACTCGTGACAGAGGAGGCAGCATTATTTTATTTTGGGGGGTAAGAAATTTTTGAAAGCATTATAACTTTTGTTTTCATCTCCATTTACATTTTGTGATTCAAGTGATTCATTCTATTTACTTAAAGTCATAATGGGCATAATATCGTTTTAAGCAGATTAAAATGTTTTTGACATCTGGAAATTTAAGCTTTCTGAGATGAAAAATATTTCTTTAAAAGGTGTGTAGGGAGCAGATCCAATGTCTTTTCACTCGTTTAAAATATACACAGCACCTTCTACAGAGCTGGGTAGGTTCTGCACCGGTGTTAAAACTTGCCTTTGAAGAGGGCACAGCCAGGCCACCCGAGAGCCAGGTAGAGGCCCCGCCCCGGGGCGGGGCCACGAGCGATTAGGAAGCCCCTCCTTCGCGCGACGCACCGCCTTCCCAGCGCTCAAAGGCCCGAACTTGAGCCGCGCGACTTGAACCCTTAGGATGGCTGTGGGAGCCGTAGCCATGGCTGAAAGCGGCTGGACTCCTCAGGCTCGTGCGCTCCTGCAGCAGTGCCTTGACGCTCGGCTGCAAGTACGCCCCGCCGAGGGGGATTGTGCGGCCTAGTCGATGGAGGTAACGTCGGCCCTGCGGTTCCCGTTATCCCCCGGCGCACAGGGGCAGTTTTCTCCGTGTCGTCTGGGTGACTTGTCCCCGCGCGTCTTCCTCGGAGCCGGCCACATGGCGCCTGGCACGTGCTGTGGGCCACCCTGGACCTCCGGCGGGTCTGCCCAAAACTACCCACCGTGGCCTGGCTGGCTTCGCCTGTATCGTAAGCCCGGGCATCACCGGCCCGGCTCCTTCCCTTTTCGAGGGAGCATGTCCCCTCCCTAGGACCGCGGTAATCTGAATGCTCACTCGTCAACCGCCTACCTGAGCAAGGTGGACTTTAGACCTAATTGCCTCAGACCTCTTGCTTTAAACGAGCCTAAAGGCCCTGCCACGCCCTTTGCATTGCTGTCCTGGGGTGGTTTGAGCTTGTGGTTAGATTTGTTGCAAATGTTCAAGGTCTGTTTTGACTTGATTTCCTTGTGTCGACTGCAGCAGGATCAGCATCGAAATGAGATTTTCCAAAAATAAAAACTTTTAAAAGTTTGATTTATTTTCAAATAGAAACAAAGGTCATTACTTATATAATTATATATAAAATGTTATAATTTTATAATTGCCTTGTTATTAAGCACATTTCATCCAGAGAATTAAAAACATTTTCTTCCACTTGCATACTTGCTTTTTTAAGACAGCCTGCCCACACTCCTTGCAAAAGTAAATGAAATGTACTTTGAGGCCCCTGACTTATTTTTGGAATAAGGTGAAATGAGGAAAAAAACATTAGTTCATAATTAAGTCTGTAGGAAGTACTCAGAAAGTTTAAGGTAGGAGCATCTCATTCACTCATCTTACCTGCTGAATTTGGTCCCAGATCTAGCATTCCTTAACATAATCATAGTCAATTTAAATAATACCCATATGCTATGCTATGTGGGTGTTGGGCAGATAAAATATATTATGCTCACTTTGTTAAAGATGGCACTGCCCACATGGAAGTTTGTTGATATTAATGTGTAATGGGGAACAGGCTGTGGGCAGGCTGGGTCGTTATAGCCTAAGGCTTAGATTTAAGAGTAAGCTTTTCCCTACACCCTTGACTGATTGGGTGATGTGGGGTGGTGCGCTCTCCTGAGGAATCCCATTATGCCTCAGATGGGGACTTTGTATCAGAGACTTTCTTGTTTGTAGATTGGATTAAAATTTGGGATTTCTACACTATAAAGTGGGACACACCGGTAGCTTGCTCTTGGTTCCTGAGGTATTAGAGAGGAGAGCAGATTAAGGCCACATGGAGGCCAGGAGAAGCAGCCAAGATGACGGAGTGCTGAGGGAGAAGCCAGTTTGAGCAGTTTGTGCTGGAGAAGGAGATGGGAAACAGGTGAAAAAGTCTGGTGAGCTAGAAACCTTTTGATTCTAGGAAACTCGGATAAGTCAGTAGCTTTTTGAGCACTGAATGAGTGGGTTTTGGAGCCCAGTGTGTGTTTTTACTTGCCCGCCGGGTGCAAGCTAGAATTAAAGCTGATGGCTCACCAGTTCTTGGCTCCGTTGTTTCATTACTGACTGTCCGACTCCAATGAGAACCTGCATGGGCCAGGCGGCTGTGATAATTGCCTCGACTACTGGCTTTACAGTGGGTGATTATTCTTAAATCAGAATCTGTTACACCCTGCTAACTTGGAAATTGAAGCATACACATTCCTGTATTTTCCCCTCCCCTTTCTCAATAATTTGTTTTTTATTTCTTATATTTGTTATGGCCTTTCTTTTGAGATCTTGATTCCTATTCCGTATATTGAAATTTTATTCTTGTTATATTTACCATTTATCCAGAAAAGTGCCTATTTCTATAGTTGCCTCATGGCATGGAGCGGTACTTTTCAAACTGTTAATCCATTAGGTTTCTTCCCTGCTTCTTTTTAGATTCTTCATGCCACATCTCCTTAGGCAAAATCATAAATATTTTAGCAGCCTTCCAAACTATCAGTATGCATTTATAAACTTTAAAAGCTATTTGTAGCCTGACCAGGTGGTGGCGCAGTGGATGGAGCGTTGGACTGGGATACAGAGGACTCAGGTTCGAGACCCCGAGGTCGCCGGCTTGAGAGCGGGTTCATCTGGCTTGAGCAAAAAAGTTCACCAGCTTGGACCCAAGGTCACTGGCTCGAGCAAGGGGCTGCTCGATCTGCTGAAGGCCCGCGGTCAAGGCACATATGGGAGGACAATCAGTGAACAACTAAGGTGTCGCCACGAAAAACTGATGATTGATGCTTCTCATCTCTCTCCGTTCCTGTCTGTCTGACTCTCTCTCTGTCTCTGTGTAAAAAAATAAAATAAAAATAAAAAAGGTTTTTGTTAAGCCAGTAGCCACGGCCACTATCACAGCCTCCTGGCCCATGCAGGTTTGCATTAGATTCGGACAGTTGGTAACGAAACAATGGAGTCAAGAACTGGTGGGTCATCATCTTTAATCCTAGCTTGCACCTGGCAGGCAAGAAATATTCACAGTGGGAAAACACTTACCTTTCCTTTCAGGGCTCCCAAAGCCACTGACTTATCCGAGTTTCCTAGAATCAAAGGTTTGTACCTCACCAGCCTTATTCACCTCTGTTCCCCATCTCCTTGTCTCTGCACAAACTGGCTTCTCCTTCAGCACTCCATTATCTTGGCTGCTTCACCTTTCCCCCATGTGGCCTTTCTCTGCTCTTCTCTCTAATTCTAATCTCAGGAACTGAGAGAGAGCAAGCTCCCAGTCTGCCCCATTTTATAGTGTAGAAATCCAAACCTTTAATCCAACATACAAACAAGGAAGTCATTGATACAAAGTCACTTAGGGTGGGAAAGGCTTAGTCTTAAAACTAAGCCTTAGGCTATAACCACCCTGCCTGCTTACAGCCTGTCCCCCACACCCGATGCAAACTATAAGCGAGCAAACATATATTTACAAACTTACTTGACCAACACTATTTTAAAGCTTTCTCTTTTACTCCTACACATGATTAAATTAATATAAAGAGATAGAAAGTAAATTCTCAAGCATCCTCTCCCTTGGTCTATTATCAAAATTTCTGATTTTTAAAAACATGTTTCAGTTGTCAAAAGACTTGCAGGTTGTAAGGCCTGAGGCCCCAGTTGTGGCCATGCAGGTTCTCATTGAATTCAGGCAGACAGTAAAGAAACAGTGGAGCCAAAAAATGGTGGGCCATGCCTTTATTCAAGTCTCACACTGGCAGACGAGCAAACACACAGGGAAGACCGCTTCCTTCTCATTCAGGGCTCCCAAAGCTCTGACGCATTCTCAGTTCCACAACCAGCAGCATCTTCTCTGGTTCCTCCTAGAATCAAAGGCCCCGCCAGTCTCAGTGGAGCTACCAAAGCCCCTCAGCTCTGGTTCTCCATCCGCACACCTCTCTCTCTCTGCAAAACTGCCACCTTCTTCAGCACTCTACATTCTCTCTGCTCTCCCTGCAAAACTACTGGGGCCCACAAAGACACCCCCCCTCCTGCAAACATTAGCAAAACAGTGGCCTCTCCCAAGCCAAAATGCAATCTAGAATTTGCAATCAACTTCCCTGCTCTGAGGGCAAGCACACAGGGGGCTGCCCAGTGCCATATTTTAACAATAAAAGTGAGCAAACTCAAAAAATACAAATTTTACAAACTCATTTGCCCAACAACAGTTATTTTGCATGTTTTAGTTTCATTCATTTAGAACTTTGTTATCACAAGGTTATATTTTTCTTCTTGGAAGGTGAACTTTTTAAAGCTACAATGAGAATTATTTGTACTTTTCTATATATTTGATATGTTTTTTCCCAAAAGAAGGTACGAGGAAAGTGCCCTTCTGACTTGAAGAAGGGAATTTGTAGGTCACCATTTAAGATCTATTATTGGAATATACTAAAAGAAAATACCCTTATGATGAGGTACTGTGGAGAGTAGAAAGAACAAGTGTGTATTTCTATAAATAATCAAGTACTTAATGCTGACATTGAAAGTGTCCAAATATGAATAAGCTTGAAATTATGTCTCATGCTGAAACAATCCCAGTAGAGAGGCCCATGACAATGGTGCAGATAACTGTATTCAACCTGCCAGCTTCTTATTAGAACTGTGCTTTGGAGGCCCTTGCTTATTCCATAAGCAAAGTTGCACTTTTTAAAAATTACTTCTTTTCTTGCCTGACCAGGTGGTAGCGCAGTGGATAGAGCGTCGGACTGGGATGCGAAGGACTCAGGTTCGAGACCCCGAAGTCGCCAGCTTGAGCACGGGTTCATCTGGCTTGAGCAAAAAAAGCTCACCAGCTTGGACCCAAGGTCGCTGGCTCGAGCAAGGGGTTACTTGGTCTGCTGAAGGCCCACAGTCAAGGCACATATGAGAAAGTAATCAATGAACAACTAAGGTGTTGCAATGAAAAACTGATAATTGATGCTTCTCATCTCTCTCTGTTCCTGTATGCCTGTCCCTATCTATCCCTATCTGACTCTCTCTCTGTCCCTGTAAAAAAAAAAAAAAAAAATTCTTTACAAATAAATCAAGTGTGAGAGTAGAACTGCATTTATATTTTATAGAAGACAATTTAGATAATACATGGATCCTGTAAGATACAGAGGAACATAAATGTAATCAACAGATGAACTGAATTCCTATTTGTACGATCAGTAGCCACTGAGGTCATTGCCACGGCTGTGTAGGTTCAGGCAGACAGTAAAGAAACAGTGGATCCAATAAATGGTGGGCCATTTCTTTATTCTAGCTTCACACCAGCCAGCTAGTCAAACACACACAGAGGGAAAACGCTTCCCTTTCACTCAGAACTCACAAAACTACTGACACATCTGATTTTTCCTAAAATAAAAGGCCCGCACCAGTCTCAGTCACCTCTGGTTCCCTATCTGCACACCTTCTCCCTTCTCCTCTCTGCACAAACTGGCTTCTCCTTCAGTACCCTGCCATCTTGGTTTCCTTCTCTCTGCACAAACTCTGCAAAAATATGGCTTCCTTCTCTCCTCCTCCTTTTCCTTTTTTCAAAAGGTTTTGGTGTGAAAACCCCTCCTCCAGTAAACATTAGCATAACAATGACCCTTCCCAAGGAGGAAGATAGTTAGCAATTTCACAGACCAGTGCTATTTTTTAACAATAAAAGTGAGCAAACTCAAAAAACACAAATTTTATTCTCATTTGCCCAACACTATTATATACAAAACAGTCTATAAAATGCTCTGGGAGTTAAGATGTAAAATAAATTGTGTTCCAGCCCTTAAATTTATTTTTACATACTCATTTAATGAACATTTACATAGTTCTTACTATGAACCAGGCACTGTTTTAAGCACAAGTATTAACTCATTTAATCATAATAGCTCTTGGATTCAAGGGGGTTAATTTACAGAATAAAAAATGTAATGATTTACTCAACAGCAAAATCAAACTCATTTACCAAGTGTCTCTTTTCCATATAGTCCCTATTTACAAAAGCTAATAAATAACCATGTCGTTATATAAAATAAATAAGCTTACGTTCCTGGTAATAGACAGCCTTATGATGTAGAACCTCGTATCATAAATGAAATTTTCAGGGCTAACAGGAAATAATTGGAAGGTTTCTTGGAGTTTATTAAAATAAAATCAAACCCTTATTTTCATGATCTGCAGGTAAATGGATTAGGAAGAATAAAAAGTGATGAGTTATTAGCCAGATGAGATGTGATGTGAATTCATGTGGTGTTGAATAAATGGGGCCCTGCAAACTAAATGTGTCTTCAGTCTGTCAGCCGTACTTAGCGGGAAAAGAGTTTTCATAGTCTAATGATTTTGATAGAAGTAAATGTTTGAAGGTATAACTTGTCTTTATTGCTGTTGGCTATGTTTTAAACTTATTTAAAAAATAGTAATAATCATTGAGGAGATTGAATATTGAAACAGATTTTGTTTTCTCACATATTTAAGAAAATAATATTGTAAAAACTTAATTTTCTTCCATTGTCTTTAACCTTTATATCTATAGCAGTTGAGAAATTTTATTCATTTACCTCTGTATCTGTACATAGAAGTTTCTTCAATCTGAGTTTACTGTGGTGCTTTATCATAGGTTCAGAGAGGATTAGTGATCTATGTGTGCTTTTTCAAAGGAGCTGATAAAGAACTTCCTCCAAAAATGGGTACATGTTTGATGTTTCTTTTTTGAGTGAGAATGTGTAGCACTAGGTAAGTTTCTAGAAGGGACAAAAGGCACAATCTTAAATTTGCTGGTAAGTAAGTTGTAAGTGACTTAACTTTGGACTGTTGTTGACTAGCAATTCGCCTATTCCAAATTTTAAAATAAACAAGTGTGATAGATAGATTTCTTTTAAAAAGTCTGCTGTATTTCAGATTGCTTGTAGAATGGTTTAGAAGAGTGTACACATACACACAGAGACAGCACACCAAAATTGAACCAAGGATACAGAAACTTGTTGGAAGCAGGGTGGCCACATAGGGAGAAACAGATGCTGCATTTCTTAATATAGTTTCCTTATCTCCCAGAGTCCCTAACAGGGGCATGGAGGTGACACTGGATGTACAAGATGTGGGCCCCTTCAAATCTGAACAGGTCAGGTTGGCATCATTATTAAGAAGAATTTGCACTAACTCTTTATGCATTTCTTTGTAGGAAATGTATATAAATCTAAGGTTCTTCCTGATTCTTGAACCAAGCTCAGTGTCATCACATCCATACCTCTTCCAGGGGCAGAGAAAAGAGTCAGTGGTCAAGCATCTCTGAACAATATCGTACCTGCCTGCAGCCTTCCAGTACATCAGTTAGTCCATAGCACCACACATTCCTTGTGATGATGACATAGGTTCAGATAGACCATATTAAATCATAAACTGTCTCAGGACACTATTTGATATGATAATTATGTTCCAAAAAAGCCTAGGTGCTCTCCCTAAGTTTGGGGACCGATTATTAATAAATTCTCTTTATTAGTAAAAGACAGCATCATAGTTTGATTAATAAGATATAAATGAGACAAATGAGTAGTGGAAGCATGCAGAGGTGAACCTCAGAGACCTTCAAATCATGGAATGCTAGGGTACACAGCCCAGTGAAGAACAGCGTGGACAAAGGCTAACACTCCTAGCGGCATTTTATACTGAGACATCGTACATATTTGACAATTTGTCCGAGGATAAAAACTAGACTTAATAAGGGACCTATGGTAGGTGAGGCCAGGAAGGCAGTAACTGTAATGGTTTAAAATTTCATCTAGAAGATAACAAGGAGCTTAGAAAAAGTGAAATGAAGGCTCCTGTTATAGAGGATTGTTTACCAGGATCTAATGCTTGGGAATTGGACATTCTGTCCATTTTCCTGAGTTAATATTTTTCCTTGAATTAAATCTTTATTAACCTTAAGAGGAGGTATGCTAGAAATCTTCAATAACAGGAAAAGAATTTTTGTCATTATGATTTAAGATTGACTTCCTAAATTTGTTTTATATATCCTTAAATGGATCTTAATCATAGGATGAAATGAATCGACCACATCCAAGCTGTTTTGTTTTATAGTAATTAAATCCTGTGTGCTTCCAAAAATGTCTGAGTTCACTTTGAATACATGTATAAATTGTGTTGAATTAAAAACAGTGAGGAGGCCCTGGCCAGTTGGCTCAGCAGTAGAGCCTCGGCCCAGTGTGTGGAAATCCCGTGTTTGATTCCCAGCCAGGGCACACAGGAGAAGCGCCCATCTGTTTCTCCACCCTTCCCCCTTTCCTTCCTATCTCTATCTTCCCCTCCCGCAGCCAAGGCTCCATTGGAGCAAAGTTGGCCCAGGTGCCGAGGATGGCTTCATGGCCTCCGCCTCAGGTGATAGAATGGCTCTGGTTGCAGTGGAGCAATGCCCTAGAGGAGCCAAGCACCACCCCCTGGTGGGCATGCCGGGTGGATCCTGGTTGGGAGCATGTAGGAGTCTGTCTGCTGCCCCTACTTCTCACTTCGGAAAAATAAATAGATAAAAACAGTGAGGAGCCTGACAAGGTGGTTGCACAGTGGTTCAAGTGTCGACTTGGGACACTGAGGACCCAGGTTCAAAACCCCAAGGTCTCTGGTTTGAGCATGGACTCATCTGACTTGAGCATGGGATCATAGACCTGACCCCATGGTCGCTGGCTTGAGTCCAAGGTTGCTGGCTTGGCTGGAGCCCCTTGGTCAAGGCACATATAAGAAAGCTACCAGTGAACAACTTAAGTGCCACAACTACTGGTTGATGCGTCTCATCTCTCTCCCTCCATGTCTGTCTCTCTCTTGCTAAAAAATAAAAATAAAAAATAAATAAAAATGAAAACAATGTGGAGGTTTGCCTTAACTCTTTTTGTGGTAGTTTAACGTAAAGCTTTATATATCATGATTCCCAGTAAAGAACTTTTAAGAATCACATTCTGCTGGTGTCAGTTACAAGCACAATAAGTCCAGGTATTATGGATAGCATTAGCTTGTACTCCCTCTATTCCAGGAGGCAGAGTAAGCCAGTGTGATGGGATTCTCTTAAATACCACCTCATGCTTATTACATGGATTCAGACCTTTCCAATCAAATCATGTGCCCTTGATAAATAACAGTTCTATCCATAAAGTCTGAAATAGCATGGCTAACAGAGGTACAAAATCTTTCTCAATTCATCTTCAGTATAATTGGACTGAGATCCAGGGACCTGTCAGAACTTTCTGTATACATCATTAGAGATAATTGATTGATAACCTTTCTTAGGATCTTTGACTTTCCAACATGCCATTAATTCATTATCTTGTTTCAGTTCTACTTACTAACAATTTGTATTTATATTATTATATTTACTTCTGCATACTGATATTTGTATACCAATAGCATTAATTAAATTCTCAATTATGGCCTATACCAGGAGGTGTATAAAATATAATAAATTGTAGTTACCTCTCTGGGCTGTCGTTCCAAATTACCTCCATGCTTTGTTACTACCCTAAGGCTTGGTTGGCTAGATCATAAGTTCCATTGGAATGAAGTGCTCTGGGGAGTTAGTTTCCTTAGAAACAATCAATAAGGACTGCTGGTTTTATAGCAAAGCCCTATTTGTAATAGAGAATATTAGAGATATTTAAAAAGGTGCTAGTTAAGCCTGACCAGGAGTTGGCGCAGTGGGTGGAGCGTCGGACTGGGATGCTGAGGACCCAAGTTCGAGACCCTGAGGTCACCAACTTGAGCACGGGCTCATCTGGCTTTAGCAAAAAGCTCACCAGCTTGGACCCAAGGTCGCTGGCTCCAGCAAAGGGTTACTCGGTCTGCTGAAGGCCCGAGGTCAAGGCACATATGAGAAAGCAATCAATGAACAACTAAGGTGTCGCAACGAAAAACTGATGATGGATGCTTATCATCTCTCTCTGTTCCTGTCTGTCTGTCCCTATTATCTCTGACCCTGTAAAAAAATAAAATAAAAATAAAAAGGTGCTAGTTAAGTGAAAATGGATAATACTTAATGCATAACTTAGGAATTCATTCAGAGGGTCATATTGGCAGGTTTTTACCAAGTTAATTCCCTGATCTGTAAGTTGGGGCAATCATACTGAATCCTTGCTAATATTTACTACAAAAACCTGTGATCATTGAAACCATTGACTAGTCCAACAGAAAGCACATGTTTTCAAGCCTAATTATTGGGCAGTAGTGTAAAGTTTACTTTACCATTTGTCCTCTCAGGATTATTGTGTATAAGCAGAAGCTATCTATACTTTATAGAGGTAGGGAGACCTTAAGGTTATTTGTATAAGACATTTCTTTTGTTTATTGTTTAGAAAATGGCTAATGTTGAGATGTAAAGGTTTTCTAAGTTTACATTTTTTGGTACACATCAATATTTATGGTGATTTGATCCTTCTTATCTATGAGTATTAATTTCATAAGTGCCATAAAAATAATACCATGTCATCTTCTATGAATATGAAGATAATGCCAGTAACTCTAAAACTTACAATTTACTTTTTCAGCTGTATCAATTTCTGATGATTCCTGCTTTCACCTTCACTCTTCTCCCATGAGTTATATTTGTAAAGTGATTAATAATGCCTTTGAGATTATGAAATTGTAAAATAGGCTGGTTCATAATGGGCTTGAACCTGGTATTTTTGTCTCAGTTTAGAACTCTAGGCAACTAAGTTTAAAATACATAATAAATGCACTAAGATTTCTTTTTAATAATCTTTGTTATAAAGCAGAATTTGGTGTGAGGAGGATTTATGATGTTTTTTTCTAATAGTATTTGCCTAGGAAATGTAAAAAAGAACAGAAGGCAAACTCTTCTCATGCATCCTCCTGGGCAACAAATGTTTTGAGGTTTCAGTAATTTAGTCCTTTCCGGATAAATTTATTGTTAGGAGATCTTGACTGCCAAGTCACATTTGAAGCATTATGCCATTTTCTGCATAGAATTTGCCTTGATTTTTATACTTCTATCATTCAGCTTAGTGAACCAGTTTTCAAAATTTACATAGAGACTTTGGGTAAAAAACATGAGCTGACACACTGGGTTTTACCTATGAGATTTGCTGACTAGAAAATTATTGGTTTTCTTTTTTTTTTTTTTCTTTGTTTGTTTTTCACTTGAAATATATTCCCTTTCTTCCCCATCCAGTTAATACACTGTTAAATGTGAAATTAAGTGAAACAGAAAATGGCAAGCTCTTCTCCATATTGGATCTACCTGGCAACATTCTTATCATCCCTCAAGCCACCCTTGGAGGGAAAGTAAAAGGAAGAAGCATGCAGTATCACTCTAACTCTGGAAAAGAAGAGGGGTTAGAACTTTATTCCCAATTTGTGACTCTGTGTAAAAAAGAATTAGCTGCCAACAGCAAGTGTGCTGAAGCTGGGGTTGTGGTAGAACATGGCACTTACAGGAACAGGCAGGTATTAGAGCTGAATACCAATGGACCATACACACACCTGATTGAGTTTTGAAAAATTAAGTGTTAGTTACTACAGTTGTTTTCTGGTACAAAATTCTAGACTGCAATTAAATCCCCCCTCCCCCTTTTTCTTGAATATCCTAATCTGCACCATTTTTAGACAAGAAAATCCTAGGTCTTATCCATACACTGCAGACAGCTAATGGAATGATCTTGCCAATCACCTAAACTCTGGCTCTCAGTCACTTTTCATTCTACTTACCCCTGCACTGGACTTGAAATTTTTTTTTTTAATTTTAATTTTATTTTATTTTATTCATTTTAGAGAGGAGACACAGAGTGAGAGAGAGAGAGAGAGAGAGAGAGAGAGAGAGAGAGAGAAAGAGAAAGAGAGAAAGGGGGGAGGAGCTGGAAGCATCAACTCCCATATGTGCCTTGACCAGACCAGTACAGGGTTTTGAACTGGCGACCTCAGTGTTCCCAAGTCGATGCTTTATCCACTGCGCCACCACAGGTCAGGCCTGGACTTGAAATTTTGAGAAATGCTTTCTATTCATTTTCTGGTCATTGTGGAAATGTTCTTAGACAGCTGTGTTTAAGTCTTTTGCAGTGAAGAGTTTTGTGCAATCAAGAAAAATATACTTCTCATATTCTTGAATTTATGCAGTATGTAATAACAAAAACTGTATTAAAATTGGATAGAATCCAGCACAAACCAATTATAATTTTGTCCATTTGTTTTACTATTCAGTTTTCTACATTTTGAATGAAAGAATATATAAGTTACTGTTCCTTTTACTATCTATGAAAATGTAATATAGAAATGTTACTGTGTATTATACTAATTTCTAAGAATAGTCAAGATTTTTATGTTATTTTAAGTCTTTAATTGATACAGGAACAAGATAGGGGGGATTAAAGGTTGTGCTTTTTATTTTTCATCAACAATTTTTTAATTAAAGCCTAAAACTTCCTTCTACTCAATAAGCAATAAGAATATAGTTGAATTCTTTTTCATGGGCATTTAAGGGAAACTGAGAGATACAGAGAAAAAGGAAAAGTAAAGGAAAGAAAACAGTTGGGTAAATATTTAGGAGGGGAAAACAAGAGTGATAGATAGAGACAGAGAAGTGATTGAGAAGGACTTCTGGGATGCAGACCAGGGGAAAATAAAGGTTTTTATTTAATGTACCAATACTCAAATTTTTTACAAAAATAGTGTAGTCTTTTTTTATCTTTTGTTTTTAAAAGTCACTGCTTCATGGAACTAGTGTTAGTTTATAATTTTTTAGGAAGTTCCTGCCTTGTTGAATTAAAATTGCTATAAAAGGAAAAAAAGGGGAAGCTTTTACTGGAATTATTTGAAAACAAGTTTACTTGTTCATTTTCATATTATGTACTTAATGATTTGAAGCCAGTGCAATATTTTCTATTAATTAATGTCTCTGTCCCCTCCCCTTCCCCACCCTGCAAAATTTATAATTGAAGTTCCCCTCTATGTTGGTATTTGGAGATGTGGCCAATTGGGAGTAATTAGGATTAATGAGGTCATGAGAGGGGAGCCTTCATGACAGGATTAGCACCCTCATAAGCAGAGACACCAGAGAGCTGGTTCCTGTCTCTCCACCATGTGAGTAGGCAGTGAGAAGGCAGGAAGAGAGCCCTTCCCAGCAACTGACCATGCTGCCACCTTGATCTCAACCTGCTCACCCCCAGAACTGTAAGAAAATAGATCTCTGTTTAAGCCACCTAGTCTATAGTATTTTGTTACAATTCAAGCTAAGACAGTGACACAATATAGACGGTTAAACAAGTAGACTTTTCAAAAGCAAGAGAGGAAGATATACAAGAAACTGAAAGAATAACCTGGCCAGTGGATGGAGCATCAGTCCAACGTGCGGACATCCCGGGTTTGATTCCTGGTCAGGGCACACAGGAGAAGCAACCATCTGTCCCTCTATTTCTCTTCCCCTCCCTTCCCCCTTTTCTCCCTCTTCCCCTCGATAGATAATAGATAGATTTTTTTTGTCGTTGTTGTTCAGGAGACAGGAGCAGACAGACAGGAAGGGAGAGAGATGAGAAGCATCAACTCATAGTGTGGCACCTTAGTTGTTCATTGATTGCTTTTTCATATGTACCTTGACCAGGGGGCTCCAGCCGTGCCAGTGACCCCTTGCTCAAGCCAGTGACCCATGGGGTCAAGTCTACAAGCTCAAGCCACTGACCCTGCGCTCAAACCAGATGAGCCCACGCTCAAGCCAGTGACCTCGGGGTTTTGAACCTGGGTCTTCAGCATCCTAAGCTGATGCTCTATCTACGGTACCACCACCTGGTCAGGCACCGCTTGCTCCATTGTTTCTAGCATCAGCACCTAGCCCTGAGGGGTAGCTTGGTTGATTTGAGCATCATCCCCAGACGGGGGTTGCCAGGTGGATCCCAGTTGTGGCACATATGGGAGTCAGTTCCTCTATCTCCCCTCCTCTCACTTAAAAAAAAAAAGAAAATGAACGAATAAATGAATAAAATGCAGTACTCAGTTTTTGCAAACTCCTCTCGTAAAAAGATATTTGAGTAAAATGTAAAAAACCAAATAATTCTAAGTATCAAGAAGATGAAGAAATTAACTTGAATAAACTTCTTAAGTAGCTGCTTAAGTCTTATAAGTTCATTAGGTCTGTGTTCCTAAGATACTTAAAATTTTTATCACAAAAGAATTCTATTTTCTCTATATTCTTCCTGTACTATTCTATTTTGGAAGTTGAGAATCAATAACTGGCTTGATGATGAGCTTTTGTCCTTAATTTCTGATTTATTGATTCACAAGACACTTATTGAAATGTAATAAACTATTCATAAACTTGCAAACTCCAATTTTCTCAAAGCTTTTCCAAGGAGGTGTATATGGTATGTCTTTGAAAAAGATTCTGTTTCCTATTCTAAATCATTTTGATTTCCTGTGTAAGTGAAATGCTGACTCACAGCCCTTGATTGCTATTTTATAGTTCAGACAATTCTTTAATTTTTTTTTTTTTGCTTGAGAATGGCAATTTCAACCACATGACGGGTTATTAAGCAAGAAGTGATGGCCAACTTTGTTTCATTTCCATAGACTAAAACAAGAAGCAAAGGCAAGAGAAATAGTGGATGTGGAAATAGCTACACCTTGGCTTTCTGTAGCTCTTCTGGTCCAAGATGCTCAAAAAATTTTCAATAAATATCTCATTTTATCTTCCCAATATATAGTGAGAATAGTGCTGTGGCAAGTAAGACAATGCTTAAATAATTTTACAAAGATCACACAGTAAGAAGAAATAATTTCCAAATTTCTGACTTTTCTTATAGTAAAAGTTGTTGAAACTGATCTTGATAAAAGTTTAGCATCTCTCAGTATTGATCATTTGATAAAGACTAGTCAATAAATTGGTTTATTTACTAAATTAGGTGACAGAGTTATGAAATAAGTCACAGGGATGTAACATGCAGCATATTGAATGTAGTCAAGTCAATAATACTGTAACTATGTATAGTGTCAGGTGTGTACTAAACTTAATCATGGTGAACACTTCCTAAGGTATATAAATGTCCAATCACTATATTGTGCAGCTGAAACTAATATAATACAGTATGTCAACTATAATTTTAAAATAAAGAAAAAAATAATAAATTAGGTAATGGTAGGGTTGCACTTAATTTAGTTGTCTTCTGCCTCTGTTTTTCTAAGATTCTAGATATTTTCAATTAGAATATCATTTATTTCTAAATACAAGCTTGTTTTTAAATATTTATTGATTGATTTTAGAGAAAGAGGAAGGAATAGAGATAAACATGGATTTGGTATTCTACTTATTTATGCATTCATTAGTTGGCTCTCGTATGTGCCCTGACTGGGGGATCGAACCCGCAGCCTTGGCATATCTAACCAACTGGGGGATGACACCCTAACCAACTGAGCAACATGGCCAGGCCTCACTTATTTCTAAATATTATTTTATCTGTCCATATAGAGATTTAATGGAATTAATTAAAGAAAACACTGTGTATAAGACAGACTACCAATGAGTGTGATTTTAATATCTTTCTTTACTAGACCGATAAAAAGTAAAAATCAAACACTCTTACCATTCATTCATTAGTTCCAGTCAATAGAAGGTTTGCCATTTGTGAATAATGCTTGTAGTATGATGATTCATTGACTTCTTAATGAAAAAACTAAACTTATCAAATATAAGGATTAAATATTATAGAATCCCATGCCACTGTTTTGGAGATTAAGAACTCACATTGGTTGTTATAAAAGAACAATGACATGTCAAATTTTTACTATCTATCATTAACATTGCAGAGGAACTGATTCGTTATGTTATAGTTAAACTTATGAAAAAACCCACATGATGAAAATAATATATCTAGGAGTGCCTTACCTATTTATTAAAATAAGATTATGTAGTTTCTGAAGAACTATAAAAGTATCATTTTCATTCTGAAGTCACACCTTGATGACTTTAAATGTCTATTTTGATAATTTCCTAATTATTCTTCTTCCTATTTCTCCTATCTAATCCTTTTTTTGCAGACCTTCTTTAAGATAATGGTCCTACTATTTGGAAACTTGGAACTCTTTTTTTTTTATCTACAGGGCAAAGTCTAAACTTCTGAGGTTGGCATGAAGGTTCTCCATGCTCCAGAAGTGAATGAAATCCCGTGGGAGAACTGTAGAAGACCAAAGTCAGAATTTTGGGAAAACAGAAAGAAAGGGCAACATAGGAGAAGCCAGAGGACAGACACTACAGTTGTCCCCCTTATCGACAGTTTAGCTTTCCACTGTTTTAGTTACCCACAATCAACTGCAATCAAAAATATTAAATGGAAAATTTCAGAAATAAGCAATTTATAAGTTTTAAATTCATGCCATTCTCAGTTGTATGATGAAACTTCATGCCATCCCACTTCATTTCACCCGGGACATAAGTCATCTCTTTGTCCAGCCGTATCTAGGCTATGTACATTACCCATCCCTTAGTCACTTAGTAGCCATGTCTAATAACCCTTCATCTCAGTTTTCAGAGAGAGAGAGAGACCACATTCACTTAACTTTTATTATAGTATATTATAATTATTTTATTGTTAGTTGCTATTACTCTCTTACTGTGTCTAATAAACTTTATCACAGAATGTATGTACAGGAAAGAACAGTTTTTTTGAACTTTCAGTACTTTCAGAGGTGGTTTCAGGTATCAACTGGGGGTCTTGGAACACATCCCCCACAAATAAAGTGTGGGGCTAGGGACGGGGGGAGGGACTACTGTAATAGAGGTCAGTGAGTCAGAGAGAACCAGAAAAAAAATCTATTGTTAACAGAAGATAGTTTTCCAGATGTAAGCAGTGGCAAAGTCAGTGCCAAGTACTGAAGAAAAATTGTATAACACAAAGACTGAGGAAAGATCTCTCGGTTCAGCAGTTTTAAGAGTTTATGAGCTTACAGGAAATTGGTAATATTTCAATAGTTAGTAGTAAAGATTCTTTTGTTTTAGGGCAGTGTGTCTCAAAGTACACCAGTGAACCACCTCTATAGGAGCCACCTGGAGAGTCTTAACAGTTTAACGAAATGCAGCTTTCTGGAACCATCCCAAACTTACTGAATTAGAATCTCAGGAGTTAAAATCTATCTAGTTACCCCACCCCCAAGTGAGTCTTGTGTACACTGGAATTACTCGGAATAAAGGCCAGACTTCTAAGGCTGGCATCATGGCTCTAGTTTCTAACCCTTTCTTCTACTAGTCCCCTGTAGAAATTCTTTAGTATAGCTCTATTCATAGTTTTCTTAGATTATGCCTCTACTTAAGTTCCTCTGCTCTCCTCTAAATCTATCATCATTCAATATCTAGCTCCAGTCAGTCTCTTCTGGACCCACAGTAATTTCTCCTGCTTCTACCTTCCTCGCTATTGTGGTTTTTCTCGTTCTTCACACTTGTGATGACATTGAGTACTTCAGCTTTAATTTGTTTATATTTATATATCTTGACTGCAGAAATATAAATAATATTGGGCAGAGACAATATAATAACATACATAATATACTATAATTTTTTTATCTCCCACAGTATTTCTATAGCACTGTATATGTTGTCTATGCTCAATAATTCTCAGTAAATATTACCTGAAATAATACGGAGATATGTCAGTGGCCAGAGTACCCTTGATTTTGGTGCAGTTATACCAGTCTTCACAAAATTGATTACTTTACTGTTAGGAATAAAGAGAAGCTAGAATGTGCAGAAAGCAAGTTTAATACAGCTACCCCTTGCTTTAATACAATAGATAATAAAAGAAAAGTTAGAGACTAAAACAAATTTTTGAGATTCAGCACAAATGTGGGCATTGCTGGTTTTTAATTGTAGCAGAGGGGTCACTTTACACTTATTTTTTAATAAGAATTTTATTTTTATTTTTTTTAATGTTTTATTTTTAGGCGAGAGGAGGGGTGATAGTGAAGCAGACTCTCGCCCAGACAGGAGTATACCTGGCAACCCTGCTTGGGGCCAATGCTGGAATCAACCAAGCTATTTTTAACACCAGAGACTGATGCACTCAGACCAACGGAGCTATCCTCAGCACCCAGGGCTGATGCTCAAACTGATTGAGCCACTGACTGCGGGAGAAAAAGAGGGAGAGAAGAGGGAATAGGAGGGATAGAAAAGCAGATGGTCATTACTCTTGTGTGCCCTGACCAGAAATTGAACCTGGGACATGCATATGCCAGGCTGATGCTCTATCCAGTAAGCCACCAGCTAAGGCCTAAAAACAGTGAGTTGTTTTTCTTTTAGGTGAAAGGAGGGGAGGTAGTGAGAAAGATTCCCACATGTTTCCCAAAAGGAATCCACCCAGAAACTCCCATCTGGGACTGACACTGGCTATGAGAGGGGAAGAAAAGGAGAAAGGGGAGAGAGAGGGGAAGAGAAGCAGATGGTTTCTTCTCATATGCCTCCTGACCAGGGATTGAACCCGGGACATCTGCACACCAGGCCGATGCTCTATCCACTGAGCCAACAGGCCAGGGCTACATTTTCTTAAAGTTCACTTTATAGTATCTAATACAGTAAAACTATATATTTAATAGCTCTATACCTTAAAAAGTTGTATAATAAGTCATTCTTATAATACAGAAGGGAAAAGCTATTTAAGAAAACCTGAGTTCTCTCTAAAGCAAACTTTGTAAAACAAATAAAAATTTCTTTATGTTATCTATAAATATGAATTTTGATGCAACAAGTTCTATTAGACTCCTATACTTAATGCTAAATGAAGCAGGTCTGTGAGATGCATCACAAATAGCCAACTTCATGATAAATATGATCCTACTTCTTTTTATTGGGCTTTTCCTTTGAATGGATTATTTGTACTGGGTCAGCCAGCATTTTTCTCTAAAAAGTTTAATAAAATCTGATCTATTACATCAGCTTTTTTTCTGAATGTGAGAAGAACAATTTATATAGAGAATGCACTGCACCCTATATAACAGTATCAGAGAACCATTAGTTAATACTGTTATAAACAGTTGGGGTTGGGAAAATAACTGTGGGCTTTTTTTTAAGGGGAGGTAGGGAGTTTTTGAGTGAATGTCTTACCATAATAACCATTCTTGGATCCCACTTTGAGATACTCTTTCCTTATGTGAACATTGGTTATAAACTCCTCTTCGTTTAATCCAAAGTTGGTTTTTCAAGATTGTTCTTAAATTAAGTTGTAATCCAATTTGGTCCTGGCATGTGATAGTTGGAACATCTGCCTACTCTGTCGCCATCTTGGACTCTGCTCTTCTTTTTGGTGATATTATAAATTTGCTTCTTTTTGGTGATATTATAAATTTGCTGAACTTTTCAAAAAATTTCTTGGCAGATTCTTATTTACTGAGGTCACATGATCAAAATAAAGTTTATCAGTTAGAGCCCATATATTTGCATTTGTCCTAAAATATGTGTAGGAGTACAGTAATGACATAATAAATACTTATTTTCTCCTTTTTTTCCCCTTGATATTTTCATTTATAAATAAGATAGAATAATTAATTATCCAAACAGTTCAACATTGGGTTACTGCTACTCTCAGCTTTACCAATATTTGAAATTATTTAATTAACCAGATACTACAAAATATGTGCAAAGCAGTGGAAAGCACTATAAGCAAACAGGTAAGTGTATTGCAGGGTGCCTACTATTAGGCTTACAACAGTGATTCATTCTGAATTACACAATAATTAGTAGAAAAAATTATTGGACTTTAGCTCTTCTAGGGGTTCGTTTGACACAGTCAGAATTCAAAAGACGCAGTCTTTTAAATAAGAATTTAGCCTGACCTGTGATGGCACAGTGGGTAAAGTGTTGACCTGGAATGCTGAGGTTGCCAATTTGAAACCCCAGGTTTACCAGGTCAAGGCACATACAAGAAGCAACTACTATGATTTGATGCTTCCTGCTCGTCCCCCTCATCTTTCTTTCTCTCTCTCTCCAAAATCAGTTAATAAAATCTTTAAAACAAACAAATAAAAGTATTTAGGGCCTGGCCTATGGTGGCATGGTGGATAAAGTGTCAACCTAGAACACTGAGGTCACTGGTTTGAAACCCTGGACTTGCCTGGTCAAGGTATATACAACAAGCAATCAATGAACAACTAAAGTGACACAACTACGAGTTGATACTTCTCGTTCCACTTACCTCTCTCTTTTCTCTGTAAAATAAATAAATAAAATCTTGAAAAATAAAAATAAATTCAAAAAGAATTTACTTAGAGTCAACAGCATACCCAGTCCTGGGAAACATAGGGATAAAAAGATAAAACATGTTCCTTTGTTTTTAGGCCCACATCTTTATATATTTCAGGAGACATAGAGATTGGGGAAGGAATATAGATTTGGAAATTAGCTGTATAGATGTGGTAGTTAAAGTCTTTAAAGTTTAGTAGTATGGTGGTTTCTCAAATATTAAATAATAGAACTTACATATGATCTAGCAGTTCCACTTCTGGATATATAACTAAAAAAATTAAAAGCAGGGTCTCAAAGAGATATTATAGCAGCATTAACCACAATGGCCAAGAACTAGAAGCAGCCCAAATGTCCTTCGAAGGATGAATGAAAACAAAGTGTGATATATGCATACAGTGGAACATAAGTCATCCTTAAAAAGAAAGGAAAATCCCGTTACATGCTGTGTGAATAAACCTTGAGGACATTATGCTAAATGAAATGAACTGGTTACAAAAAAGAAAAATACTGTATGATTCCACTTATTTGAGATATATAGAAAGTAGTCAAATTTATAGCCTGACCCATGGTGGCACAGTGGATAGTTGACCCGGAATGCTATGGTCGCCAGGCAAAACCCCTGGCTTGCCCAGTCAAGGCACATAACAAAAAGCAATTAATAAATAAAGTGAAGCAACTGTGGTTGATGCTCCTTTCTCTCTCTCCTCTCTCCCTCTTTTTCTAAAAATCATTAAATTAAAAAAAGTTTTTGCCCTCAGCGGTATAGCATTGGCCCAGCATGTGGAAGTCCCAAGTTTGATTCCCAGCCAGGGCACACAGGAGAAGTACCCATCTGCTTCTTCACCCTTCCCCTTCTCCGTTCTCTCTACCTCTCTCTTCCCCTCCCACAGCCAAGGCTCCATGGGAACAAAGTTGGCCCGGGTGCTGAGGACAGCTCCATGGCCTCCACCTCAGGTGCTAGAATGGCTCCAATTGCAGCGGAGCAACGCCCCAGAGGGGCCAAGCATCGCCCAATGGTGGTCATGCTGGGTGGATCCCAGTAGGGTGCATGCGGGAGTCTTGTCTGTCTGCATCTCCCCCGCTTCTCACTTTGGAAAAACACACAAAAAATTATTTTTTAAGTAGTCATATTTATAGAAACAAAGTAGAATGGTGGTTGCCAGAGGCTGGGGGTTGGGGAGGAGAAATGAGTTATTTAAAGGTATACAGTTTTAGTTATGCAAGATTTTAAAAAGTTCTGGAGATCTATCTCACAACAATGAAAGTATGCTTAAACTACTGAACTATACTTCTTTTTAAAGATTTTATTTATTGATTTTAGACAGAGGAGAGAGGGAGAGAGAAAAATTGGTAGGGGAGGAGTGGTAAGAAACAACTCATAGTTGCTTCTCGTATATGCCTTGACTGGTCAAGCCTAGGATTTCCAAACAACGACCTCAGCACTCCAGGTCGATGCTCTATCCACTGCACCACCATAGATCAGGCTGAACTATACATTTTTTAAAATGTCTCTTATACATTGTCTAAAAGAATGCATAAAAAGATATCAAGAAAGAAACAGTAGGACCTGACCAGGTGGTGGCACAGTGGATAGAGTGTTGGACTGGGACACAAAGGACCCAGATTTGAAGTCTCAAGGTCACCAGCTTGAGCACAGGCTTATTCAACTTAAGAGTGAATTCGTTGGCTTGAGTGCAGTGTCACTGGCTTGAGCGTGGGATCATAGATATGACCCCATGGTCGCTGGCTTGAGACCAAAAGTTCCTAGCTGGAAGCCCAAGGTTGCTGGTTTGAGCCCAAGGTTGCTGGCTTAAGTAAGGGGTCACTCACTCTGCTGTAGTCCCCCGGTCAAGGCACATATGAGAAAGTGATCAATGAACAACTAGGGTGCCACCACGAATAATTGATTCTTCTCATCTCTCTTCCTTCCTTCCTGTCTGTCTGTTCCTATCTGTCCCTCTCTCTGTCTTTTTCTCTTTGTCTCTGTCACATACACACACAAAAAAAGAAAGAAAAGAAAAGAAGAACCAGTAGGAAGCTGAATATTTAAAAAACCAGCAGATTAAGAGATGCCTTTAACAGGCGGACAAAGGTCAAGAAGAGAGGAAGCAGAAAAATTTAGAGAATGGTATCATGTAATCCAAGAGAAGGGAGAATTTCTATTCAAGTAGGTTGTGGTGAACAATATCCAATTCACTCCAGAGTCCAGTTAGGGAAGAACTCTTAAAAAGCCATTGCTATTGACAATTAGGAGGCCACTATTTTTTTTTTTTTTTTTTTTGAAAATAAATAACAGTTTTATTTTTATTGTCAGGTATTATTTAATATTTTTCATTAATATTTTTTTTAATATATATTTTATTATTATTAATTCTAATGGGGTGACATCAACAAATCAGGGTACATATGTACAATGAAAACATCTCCAGGTTATCTTATCATTCAATTGTGTTGCATACCCATCACCAAAAGTCAAATTGTCCTCTGTCACCTTCAATCTGGTTTTCCCTGCGTCCCTCCCCTCCTCCCTATCCCACTCTTCCCTCCCTCCCCCCATCCCCTAACCACCACTCTCTTGTCCATGTCTCATACCCTCACTTTCATGTCCCACCTATGTATATAATCGTGCTGTTCTCAGTTTTTCTTTTTTTCTGATTTACTTATTTCACTCCGTATAATGTTATCAAGGTACATCCATTTTGTTATAAATGCTCCGATGTCATCGTTTCTTATGGCTGAGTAGTATTCCATAGTATATATGTACCATAGCTTTTTAATCCACTCGTCTTGTGACGGACACTTGGGCTGGTTCCAGATCTTCGCTATTGTGAACAATGCTGCCACGAACATGGGGGCGCATTTCTTCTTTTCGAACAGTGCTATGGTGTTCTTAGGGTATATTCCTAAAAGTGGGATAGCTGGGTCAAAAGGCAGTTCGATTTTTAGTTTTCTGAGGAATCTCCAAACTGTTTTCCACAGTGGCTGCACCAGTCTGCATTCCCACCAGCAGTGCAGAAGGGTTCCCTTTTCTCCACATCCTCGCCAGCACTTATTCTGTGTTGTTTTGCTGATAAGTGCCATTCTGACTGGTGTGAGGTGATATCTCATTGTGGTTTTAATTTGCATTTCTCTAATGATTAGTGATGTTGAGCATTTTTTCATATGCCTATTGGCCATCTGTATGTCCTCTTTGGAGAAATTTCTATTCATTTCTTTTGCCCATTTTTTGATTGGGTTGTTTGTCTTCCTGGTGTTGCGTTTTATAAGTTCTTTATAAATTTTAGTTATTAACCCCTTATCAGATGTGCTGCCGAATATGTTCTCCCATTGTGTGGTTTGTCTTTTTATTCTGTTCCTATTGTCTTTAGCTGTGCAAAAACTTTTTAGTTTGATATAGTCCCATTTGTTTATCTTGCCTTTTATTTCAGTTGCCCATGAAGATAAATCGGCAAATATACCGCTGCTACAGATGTCGGAGAGCTTGCTGCCTATGTTTTCTTCTAAGATGCTTATGGTTTCACGGCTTACATTTAAGTCTTTTATCCATTTTGAGTTTGTTTTTGTGAATGGTGTAAGTTGATGGTCTAGTTTCATTTTTTTGCAGGTAGATGTCCAATTTTCCCAACACCATTTGTTAAAGAGGCTGTCTTTACTCCATTGTATGTTCTTTCCTCCTTTGTCAAATATCAGTTGTCCATAAAGCTGTGGGTTTATTTCTGGGTTCTCTGTTCTGTTCCATTGATCTATGTGCCTGTTCTTATGCCAGTACCAGGCTGTCTTGAGTATAATGGCCTTGTAGTAAACCTTGATATCAGGAAGAGTGATACCTCCTGCTTTATTTTTTCTTTTTAAGATTGCTGAGGCTATTCGTGTTCTTTTTTGGTTCCATATAAATTTTTGGAATATGTGTTCTATATCTCTGAAGTATGTCATTGGTATTTTAATTGGTATTGCATTGAATTTATAAATTGCTTTGGGTAATATAGACATTTTAATGATGTTTATTCTTCCTAGCCATGAGCACGGTATGTGCTTCCACTTGTTTGTATCTTCTTTGATTTCTTTTATCAATGTTCTATAATTTTCCGAGTATAAGTCCTTAACCTCCTTGGTTAAATTTACTCCTAGGTACTTTATTTTTTTGGCTGCAATAGTGAAGGGGATTGTTTCCTTAATTTCTTTTGCTGATATTTCATTGTTGGTGTATAGAAATGCCTCTGATTTCTGAGTATTAATTTTATATCCTGCCACCTTGCTGAAATCATTTATAAGGTCCAGTAGTTTTTTGACTGAGACTTTAGGGTTTTCAATATACAATATCATATCATCTGCAAATAATGACAGTTTTACTTCTTCTTTTCCAATTTGTATGCCTTTTATTTCTTCTTCTTGTCTGATTGCTGTAGCTAGGACTTCCAGAACTATGTTGAATAAGAGTGGTGAAAGTGGGCAACCCTGCCTGGTTCCTGATCTTAAGGGGATTGCTTTTAATCTTTGTCCATTTAGTATGATGTTTGCTGTCGGTTTATCGTAGATGGCCTTTATCATGTTAAAGAATGATCCCTGTATTCCCACTTTACTGAGAGTTTTGAGCATGAATGGGTGCTGGATTTTATCAAATGCCTTTTCTGCATCTATTGAAATTATCATGTGATTTTTGTCCTTCCTTTTGTTTATGTGGTGAATCACATTGATTGATTTGCGAATATTGAACCAGCCTTGCCTCTCCAGAATAAATCCCACTTGATCGTGGTGTATGATTTTTTTCATATATTGCTGGATCCGGTTGGCTAATATTTTGTTGAGAATTTTAGCGTCTAAATTCATCAGGGATATAGGCCTATAATTTTCTTTCTTTGTGTTGTCTTTGCCCGGTTTTGGGATCAGAATTATGCTCGCCTCATAAAAGGAGTTTGGTAGTCTTCCTTCCTCTTGAATTTTTTGAAATAGCTTGAGGAGAATAGGAGTTAGTTCTTCTTTGAATTTTTGATAGAATTCACTTGTGAAGCCATCAGGCCCAGGGCTTTTCTTTTTTGGAAGTTTTTTGATAACTGTTTCGATCTCATTTGCTGTAATTGGTCTGTTTAGGTGTTCTGATTCTTCCAGATTGATTTTTGGAAGGTTATATGATTCAAGAAATTTGTCCATTTCACCAAGATTGTCTAATTTTTTGGCATATAGTTCTTCATAGTATTTTCTTACAATGCTTTGTATTTCTGTTGTGTCAGTTGTTATTTCTCCACTGTCCTTTCTAATTTTATTTATTTGAGTCCTCTCTCTTTTTTTCTTGGTGAGTCTAGTTAAAGGTTCATCAATCTTGTTTACCTTTTCAAAGAACCAGCTTCTGGTTTCATTGATCCTCTGTATTGTTTCCTTAGCCTCTATGTCATTTATTTCTGCTCTGACCTTTATTATTTCCTTCCTTCTACTTGTCTTGGGTTTTATTTGTTGTTGTTTTTCTAGTTCTTTTAGATGCAGGGTCAGGTTGCTTATTTGAGCTTTTTCTAGCTTCTTATGATATGCCTGTAGTGCAATAAACTTCCCTCTCAGAACTGCTTTTGCTGTGTCCCATAAATTTTGAGTTGATGTATGCTCATTATCATTTGTTTCTAGAAACTTTTTTATTTCTTCTTTGATCTCATTGTTGATCCATTCATTATTTAATAACATGCTATTTAGTTTCCAAGTGTTTGAGTATTTTTCATTTTTTCTTTTGTGGTTAATTTCTAGTTTCATGGCATTGTGATCAGAGAAAATGCTTGATATGATTTCAATCTTCTTAAATTTATTGAGACCAGTTTTGTGTCCTAACATGTGGTCTATCCTAGAAAACGTACCATGAGCGCTTGAGAAGAATGTATATTCTACTGCTTTAGGGTGAAAAGTTCTGAAGATATCTATTAAATCAAGTTGATCTAGTGTATCCTTTAAGTCTGCTGTTTCTTTATTAATTTTCTTTCTTGAGGATCTATCCAGTGTTGTTAGAGGAGTATTGAAATCCCCTACTATGATAGTATTGCTGTTTATCTCGCCCTTTATATCCATCAAAGTCTGCTTTATGTATGTCGGGGCTCCTATATTTGGTGCATAGATATTTACAATAGTTATATCTTCCTGTTGAATTGTTCCCTTTATCATTATGTAGTGTCCTCCTTTATCTCTTACTACAGCCTTTGTTTTAAAGTCTATTTTGTCTGATATAAGTATTGCTACCCCTGCTTTTTTTTCATTTCCATTTGCATGAAATATTTTTTTCCATCCTTTTACCTTCAGTCTATGAGCATCTTTTGTTTTAAGGTGTGTCTCTTGTAGACAGCATATGTATGGGTCCTGTTTCTTTATCCATGCAGCTACCCTATGTCTTTTGATTGGATCATTTAATCCATTTACATTTAAGGTTATTATTGATATGTAGTTGTTTATTGCCATTTTATTCTTTAAAGCTGTATTCTTCTTTTGCTCTATTCATTCCTCCCTTTAAACTGTTCACAAGAGGCCCCTTAGTATCTCTTGCAGAATTGGTTTGGTTTTTATGAATTCCTTCAGGCTTTCTTTTTCTGGGAAGCTCTTTATTTCTCCTTCAATTTTAAACGTTAGCCTTGCTGGATAAAGTAGTCTTGGTTGTAGGTTCTTGTTCTGCATTACTTTGATTATTTCTTGCCATTCCCTTCTGGCCTCAAGTGTTTCTGTTGAGAAGTCCGATGTCATCCTTATGGGGGCTCCTTTGTAGGTGATAGTCTTTTTTTCTCTAGCAGCTTTTAAAATTTTTTCTTTATCCATTAGCTTTGGTATTTTAACTATGATGTGTCTTGGTGTAGATTTTTTTGGGTTTCTCCTTAATGGAGTTCTGTGTGCTTCTTGAATGTGTGGAGTGTTTCCCAGCCTTAATTTAGGAAAGTTTTCTGCTATGATTTGATTGAACAAAGTTTCCATTTCCTGTCCTCTCTCCTCTTCTTCAGGCACCCCAATGATGCGAATGTTGTTTCTCTTCATGTTGTCACAAAGCTCCCTTAGAGTTTCCTCACATTTTTTAAGTCTCTTTTCCTTTTTCTTCTCTGCTTCTGTGCCTTTGTTTATTGTGTCCTCTAACTCGCTTATTCGATCCTCAGCGTCATCCATCCTGCTTTTAATTCCTTCCATTGTGGTCTTCAGTTCTGATACTGTATTTGTCATTTCTGTCTGATTCTTTTTTATTATTTCAATTTCATTTTTTATACTTGTTATCTCTTTATTTAGGTGTTCATAATGACTATCCATTGTTGCTCTAATTTCTTTGAACATCCTAACTATCATTATTCTAAATTCTGCTTCTGGTAATTTGGTTATATCTGGTTCATTCAGATCCTTCTCTGGGGATTTCTCTTGATTCATTTGGTTTGCATTCCTCTGCCTGCCCATTTTTTCTGTGTATAAGCGGGTTGTGGCCACTGGAGTCCAGTAGGTGTTGCCTTTGTGTTCTCTAGGTGTGGTCTATCTGCAGGCCCCCCACCTCCTCTGCCGGTGCCTAGGGTGGTTGGGTATGAGCGTTGCCAGCGCCGGCCCACTGTGGCTTTTGCTATGATTTCTGCCTCTCCTCCGTGGGAGGGGCTGTGACTGAAGCCACAAGATTAGCACCAAGGGTAGAGGTGAGCACCTTTGCTCAGCTGTGGACCCAGCCTATTTCCGGACTTCCGCCCAGAACCAGCAGTCGGAGCCTGCTCGCTACAGTTCCGCGGGTTAGGCGGGGCTTTTGACGTGCTCTCAGCTGTAAGCTTTTGCCCGTCCGGAGCTTTAGCCCCGCCCTCGAGGCCAAGGCCCTACTGCGCAGGGTCGGAAACCAAGGTTTATTGGGGCGGGCGTGTTTGCTGGCTTCCGCCGAGCTGCGTACTTCCGCTCGTCCCGGACTCTACCCCGCCCCCGCGTTCGGAGCCCGCTCGTGCACGTATGAATACTATCCGGGCTTTCTCCGGCCGGGCGCGGATAGCAGCGTGGGCTCAGCTGCGAGCCTCCACTTGTCTCGGGGTCCACCCCGTTCCCTCGCTCGGAGCCCGTTCGCGCACCGTATACTGGCCAACCGCGGTTTCTCCGGCCCGGGGGGGGGGGGGGGGTTGGGGTGGGGGAGTGGGAGACTGGCAGCGTCAGCTCAGCCACAGCCCCTGCCCGTCCCTGGTCCTAGCCCGGTCCCTGCGGTCAGGGCCGGCTTGCGCAGGGCCTGCCTGTTCCTGGCCTCCCGCTTTGTCCCCGTAAGTGGGATTAAAGGCGGGCCCGCAGCTTCCGGACCGCTCTCGCGCGTCCCCTCTGACCCTCTGGGCTAGACCGATCTCCCACCGGCTTGGCCTCTGCCCACGCCGACAGAACCGCCTTTCAGCGTCCTGCCGCCCCAAAACCTTAAGCAGCCCTCAGCAGAGTAGGAAGGGACCTAATACTCCACACTGTAGGCCTGGGAGCTCCCTCACTTGTTTCACAGATCAATACTGTCCAAACGCCTTTCTAGGCTCTGAGACTGCAGGCTGGGGCTTGGTTCCTGGGACCCAGGTCCCTCCCTCTCCGCCAAACTCTCCTCCCGCCACACGGGTCTCTCCGGGCTGCCGTTTGCTCCGGGGAGCTGGGCAGCCCCCTTCGCGTTTTCGCTATTCCTACCAGTCTCAATGTGGCTTCTTCAGTGTTCCTTGGTTGAAGAGTCCACTTAGTTTTGTTGAAAGTTGGTTTATCCAGGTGATGGTTCTTAAAATTGAGTTGTAATCCACTTTGGTTCTGGGAGTTGGAAGTCGGTACGTCCGCCTACTCCGTCGCCATCTTGCTCCCCCCCTAGGAGGCCACTATTAACATTATTGAGCACAGACAGGTTCCTTGTTATTATGGAAGCCAAATATCTTGAGAATTGTGTGGGACTTAAGAAAGTATAGTAAGGGTAGAAGACTCCGGAAATCAAAGAGCTGGTGTTTTGTAGGAAGGCAGTACTAAGGGATACATATATTTAAGATGAGCCTGTCTTTAGAGGAAGAGGAAGCAGAGAAATTGAAGAAAGAAGAGAGGCCTCTAGAGCAAACTGAAGGAGCAAAATCCCATCTAAAAAGCATAGGTATTAGAATGCTTTTGGAAAACTTTGGGTGTGCACTGAGATAAGAAAAGATGCTGAGAATAGAAAGGTGAGCTGTAATGGAGTTCAGACATCATGCCCTATAATTTTAGTGTAAAACCTAGGACTTGATCATCTGGGAGAGACGAAGATGGCACTGAGTAATGGCTGGAAGACAGTAGTGAATGTTTGACATAGCCACTTTAGGAAATGGGTAAGTGAGCCAACTAGCTGAGGTTAGAAATCATCAATTCAATAATGCAGCAAATTAGAAAGCACAGTTACACAATTTTCTTGGGAGCCCAAGAGCAGATCAGAAAAGGCAGATGGTTCAGTTGGTCCACATTCAGAGGTTGGTCATAGAGATACTGTATAATAAGGTCATGCAGTGGAAGAAAAGCTAGGGAGAAAGTGGTTGAAACAACTGACCTCATAAACAAAGCGGACAAGGACAGGATAAAAAACAAAATGTGCAAGGAGCTAACTGACTAGATGAGGGATAAAGTCAAGAAGACTAGTGCTTTTTAGAAATCAGAAGGGTAAGTTCAAAGAGAATTAGAGTAGGAGATGTGGAGAGATAAGAGACTGGTCATAGTAGAGTTCTGTGAGTAGAGCCATTATGAGTGATAAGTCCTAGGATGAGGCTGTGGGAATGTCTTGTTGCAGTGCAGTTGTGTCAAGAAATTTAAAAACTAATGTGTCGGATAACTACCCAATTTAGACAATAAAGTTAACCCAGAATAAGACTCACAAGAAAGAGAAATACCCGTCACCCTGTGCCCAAATCTTGAATCACTGTGATAGTGTGATATGAAAGTCAACAAAAGGCAGAGATGAGGATGGGGAAAGAGTGATGTTTCAAGGCGATATGGACTTTGAAGGAGTGGCAAAGGTGAACCATAACCTCCAAATCCTGGGAAAGCCAGAGAAATGTCACCTCCACTTCCTGGTCATGAAATAGGAATCACCTTCACTTAACAGGACAATGTGGTCAAGAGGAAATTGGGTTTTCATTAGGGCAAAGAGACCAAAAGATTGTTAGGAAAAAACTAACAGTAGAGGAAAGTTTATTAGCAAAAATAAAAAGCAATGGTATTTTAGAAGATAAGGTGTGATTAGTAGGAGAATCAGCAAGCTGAATTGAATGGGAAAGAGAGGAAAGGGGGAAAAGTGACTAAAGAGACAAACAATGAGGGAAACAGGGCACTGAGAAAAACGCAAGAAACCCTGGCCGGTGTCTCAGTTGTTTGGAGGATAGTCTTGATGCACCAGGGCTGTGGGTTGGGTCAGGCAAGGCATGTGCAGGAGTTAACCAATGAATGCATAGATAGGTGGAATAAAAGGTCACTGTTCCTCTTGCTCTCTCCCTCTTCTCTCTCATTCTCTCTCAAAATAAAAATATTTTTAAAGAAAAGTACACAACAGTACAGGTAAGTGAAAGAAGAAATGTGAATGGAATTATAATGCTAATTTTTGGCTGGATATTAATTGTCAGAGATGAAGAAAATGTAATTTAGAGAGAAATGATGTTAATACAACCAGAACGCTAATTATGCCTGAATATTGTTTGGGAGAAATAAAGTAAAAGATGGTGATGTAAACAAAAATGAAAACACTGCCTGACCAGGTGGTGGCACAGTGGATAAGCATACACTTGGGACAGAGAGGACACAGGTTCGAAACCATGAAGTTGCCAGCTTGAGAGCAGTTTTAACAGCTTGAGCACGGGGTTCCTGGCTTGAGATTGGAATCATAAACATAACCCCAAGGTCGCTGGCTTGATCCCAAAGGTCACTGGCTTGAAGCCCAAGGTCACTGGCTTGAGCCCAAGGTCAGTGGCTTGAGCAGGGGTCACTGGCTTGGCTGGAGCCACCCCCCACCCCCTCATCAAGGCGCATATGAGAAAGCAACCAATGAACGACTAACGCTCTGTGCAAAGAATTGGTGCTTCTCGTCTCTCTCCGGAGCTTCCTGTCTGTCCAAATTTGTCACTCTCTCTGTCTCTGTCTCTCAAAACAAACAAACAAAATGAAAACACTAAGTTTTGGCTTCATGTTATTTAGGAGAGATGAAAAAATGGAAATGATCTGGAAGCAAATCTAACATTAGTATAACCTCTCCTTTAAAGTTTTGGACTTCAGGTTTAAACATTGTGTTTTGGGGAAAAGCATCTAGGCATTCTCCAACCTCAACTTTCCTTAAGTATTTAGCTTACAGAATTGGAAATAACATTGAGTATTGAGTGTCTGACCATAATTCAATTCCAGTTCACTCCATCATCCCAGGTTGCTTGTTTGTTTGTTTATTGTCAATATATAATTCACACACTATGAAATTCAGCACTTTAAGGTGTTGAATTTAATAGTTTTTAGTATATTCAAAAGGTTGTGCAATATTGTTGCATTGCACAATATTTCTATAAGGTTGTATATCACCACTATCTAATTCTATAACATTTCCACCATTCTGAAAAGAAGCTTAGTACTTATTAAATTCACTCCCCATTTCCCCTCTATTCCCAGCCCCTGGCAACCACTAATCTACCTTTGGTCTCTATGGATTTGCCTATTCTTGGCATTCCATATTCAAATGGAATCATACAATATTTGGCTCTTTGTAACTGATTTCTTTCACTTAGCATACACTTCAAGGTTTATTCATATTGTAGCATGTATAGGAACTTTGTTTCTTTTAATGACTAAATATTACATTATATAGATATAGCACATTTTTGTTTATCCATTTACCCAATTGATATACATTTGCATTGCTTCTATTTTGGGGCTATTGTGAATAATGCTGATATAAATCTTAAAGTACATATAAGTTTTTGTGTGGACATATGTTTTTAGTTATCTTTAAAAATTCCTGGGTTAAATGGTAACTTTGTGTTTAACTTCCTGAGTAACTGCCAAACTGTTTTCCAAAGTGGGTATACCATTTTATATGCCTACTAGCAGTATATGAGGGTTCCAATTTCTCCATTTCCTTACAAACATCTGTTATTTTTCCTTTTTTTAAATTATAGTCATCCTAATGCCTATCATGCAGAATATTATTATGGTTTTGATTTTCATTTTCCTAATGACCAATGTTGAGCATCTTTTCATGTACTTACTCCCCTATTGTATAGTATCTTCTTTGGAGAGATGTCCATTCAAATTCTTTCCCCATTTTTTGTGTTATTTGTCTTTTTGTTGTTAGATGTAAGAGTTCTTTATATATTTTGGATACCAGACCCTTATTAGTAAATGATTTGCAATATCTCTCCCATTTTATAATAGGTTGTCTTTTTATTTTCCTTTTTTTATTTATTTATGAATTTTAGAAAGAAAGGAAGGGAAAGAGAGAGAGAAACATCAATTTGTTTTCCACTTATTTATGCATTCATTGGTTGATTCTTGTATGTGCTCTTACTGAGGATTAAATCCACAAACTTGGTGTATCAGGAGGACACTCTAATCAACTGAACTACTCAGCCAGGGCTCTTTTTATTTTCTTGATAATGTCCTTTAAATAATAAAAGTTTTCAATTTTTATGAAGTTCAATTTACTGTTTTCTTTGGTTGCTTGTGCTTTAGGTGTTGTACCTAAGGAATCAGCATATTATAAATAGGTCCCCTTTCATTCTCAAAAGTGTCTCGGTAAATAACAAATTATATGGACACTTGACTAATAACAACCTCAGAGGTAGGTTATTAGCAGCTCTTGGGCAGGTAGGTAAGTAAATATTAGCTTATTTTATTCTTGCCTCATAAAAACCAGTGCCATCATTTGGCTTTTCCCTAAAAGAAATCTGCCAGCTGTTGTAGTTGCCATATTGTATACTTATTCAACATAAGTTGAGTACCTGCTATACATTAAATTCCTATCTGTAGTGGGGAAAATTGCACCAGGAAACTGCTTTTCTTTTCTTTTAATTTTGTAAAAGTAATGTAAACAATTAGAAATATTAAAAAGCCTGTCATCTCATTCTTCAAATACAATTTCATTTTTATTTATTCCCTTATTATCTTTGTTCACAACCACACACTTTAACACAGTTTAATTATAAAGGAATTTTATATTTTATTTTTAAAAACTTAGTATTTTATCATAATATTTTAAATGTCATTTTTTTTTATTTTGATCTAAGATAGTATAAGGGAGAGGAAACAGACAGAAGAAAAAATATAGAAGTTAATAAAATATTATTAAGATGAGCAAGTATGGTCTATAAATAAATTTGTGCTCTGGTCTGTGAATGCCTGTAGGTTGGCAAACTGAGTTCAAGAGTATATAATTCTATTTCATAATATTAACATTTTTCTTTTCCTTTCTGATCTATGACTCTGGCTCCACAGATTACTGTAACCATATTATATGGTTAATTTAATTTCTAGCTATTGTTCATACTGGTCAGTTAAATAGTTGGAGCTAGAAGCAACTATTCTCTCTTCTACACTTGAAGCTAAACAAGAATTTTGACATATAAACTAATTTTTATTAGAATTTACTTCAAATAATGTGACCCCCAAAAATTACTAATAAATCTATATTCATAAACACTGTAACTTATAAGAACTTCCGTAAATATTTTTAGAATGCTACTTGTCACCCAGGTCATTTGGCTTTTTTTACTAAGTTCAATTTCTTTTTCTTTTTTAAATTTTCTATTGATTTGAGAGAGACAGAGAAAGGGAGAGAGAGAGGGAAAAAAAGAAAGAGAGAAGCATCAACTCATTGTTCCACTTAGTTGTTCCATTTAGTTGTGCACTCACTGCTTCTCATTTGTGCCCTGACTGGGGATTGAACCCATGACCTCAGCACACCAGATGTCACTCTATCCACTGAACCACCCACACAGTCAGGGAATAAGTTCAGAGTCTTAAGCTAGTCAAATAATCTTAGATTATGAATTTAACAATGAATTATTTGGATCTTAATGTTATATTATCTTGCATGATTATTATCCTGATACATTTCATTTTTAAGTGGATAATCATCCATCATCAGTTTTTACATTCACATATCTCCAATTGGTGAATTAGGTTTTTGTGGGATGCTTTATATGCTAGTTATAAAGAAAGAAACATCCCTAAATTAAAACACTTAATTATTCTCTTAAATTATCTGTCTACAGTTTACCTGCCTGAAGAGTTTACAGCCAAAGTTAGGGGTTTGTTTAATGTTTAATAACAGTCCTCCTCCTCAGTCCTAGCTCTCGCTTGACCTATCCCATTTCTTGAATTTTGGCTCATGTTTAGAACTGAGCTGCTGTCATTAAATTTTTCTTCTTCACCTTGATAAAGTTTGTTATTAATTTGGCTTGTGATATTTCCTGTGGTTCCTATCAGGAACTTTCTGGCAGAGAAAAATTGACAGGATGACCAAGGACTCTCTTCTAATTCCTCTCAGCTCCACTTTTATTTCCTCTCAGCTCCACTTTTATTGATTTTCAGCCTACACCTTCCCTCTTCATCCAGAGCCTCCTCTCCCTGGCCACTGTGGGTTTGTTACTGCCCAATCTTCCCCCTCTTCACAGAAATCTTCCTTTTCAGCTGCTCTGTCCTTCAGGGTCACATCCTCCCTATCTTCCAAGGTGAAAACTTTATTAAAGTAATAAGCCAGACCCTGGCCAGTTTTCTCAGTGGGTAGATGTTGGGGTCAGCAAATACCCCGAGGAGCTGTAAAAGGAACAGCTTGCCTAAGTGAAACTTGGCTGTTTACTTGCCTGCAGTTTAAGCCTCATTGTGCTCTGAGGCATTAAGCTCTGAGGTGACTCACAGAAGCATACCTGCAGGTAGCTTTTACTGCCTGTGTGTGCAGGAGATTCTTATCTATGAAGGGGCTTTGTCTTTCGGTTTTCATGAAATCACAGCCGCATTCCTCAGTTTACTACTCTCACGTATACTCCCCTATATAACCTGTAACCTGTCTGTAATAAAGTGAGACTTGATCAGAGTCCTGTCTTGTCTCCATTCTTTGTGCCTCTTGCCTTATAGAATCCTCACTCCCCACTTAGAGTCTCCGTTGCTCGACCTGCGGGACAGGTCAAGTGGCGCCCAACGCGGGGCTCGAAGATAGGGGATCCAGTGAAGGACGTCGCATCGGGTGCACCCAAATCCGGACATTTCTCAGGAGCCTGCTGAGAAAATCAGGGCCGGTGAGTAAATGCGACGATCATGGGGCAAGAAATAAGTCAGCATGAGTTATTTGTGGAACAGTTAGGACAAGCTTTAAAGGCACGAGGAGTAAAGGTTAAAGTTAAACAGTTATGCAAGTATTTTGATTATATAAAAAATCTTTGTCCATGGTTTCCTATTGAAGGAACTATTGACCCGAAAAGATGGAAACGAGTAGGTGATGCTATGCAGGATTATTATAATACTTTCGGACCTGAAAAGGTCCCTGTAACAGCCTTTTCTTATTGGAATCTTATAAATGAATTATTATCACAAAAACAATCTGATCCTGTAGTAGCTAATGTAGTAGAAAAAGGACAAGCTATTTTACAAGAAGTTAAATCTAATCCAAAAACTCCAGAACTGAAAAAGAATCAGGAAGATCTCATATCCTTAGAGAGTGAAGAAGAGGCCATTGCCCTTCCCCCTAAGGCTAAATGTAAAATAGTAAATAAGAAAAAGAAAAGTCATGGTAAGAAAACTGAAATCCCAAAAATTTATCCAAAATTAACTGAATTAGAAGTAGATAAAGAAAATTCTAATGAATCTAGTACTAATGAGGAAGATCAAAGTGAGGAGGAGTCGCCTAAAGCAGACCCTGGGGAAGTTGATTGGGATAAGATAGCAGAACAAGCAGCTAAATATCACAATGATGATTATCGGCCACCCCCTTACACAGCACCACGGCCTTCAGCTCCCAGTGCTTTCCCTATCATAGATCCTCAAAAGCAGTTAAAAGATAAAATAGAATATTTAAAAGAACAGATTAAATTAGAAAAAGAACATCAGGACTTAATAAATCAGCTTGAAAGACTTAAAACTGGAAAGCCTCCTTCTACCAATAAGAATCATTCTCCCATTAAGGGAAATGAGAAACAAAGGCCTCTTAAATCGCCCCCCTCTTGTGTCACTAACTGAGGGACTAGAGGCATATCCGGTCACTGAAACTATTGATGCTCAAAGACAAGCTTAGAGGCATCATGCAGGTTTTGATTTTAAAGTTATTAAAGAATTAAAGCTTGCCGTAGCTCAATATGGAGCTACTGCCCCTTACACAATGGCTATTTTAGAATCAATAGCAGAACACTGGCTTACTCCCAGTGACTGGCAAACATTAGCTCGTGCCACTTTAGCAGGCTGCGATTATCTACTGTGGAAATCAGAATATGTAGAAGTTTGCAGAGACACAGCTAGAAGAAATGCTCAGGCCAATAATGGTTGGACTTTTGATATGTTAATAGAAGAAGGAAATTTTGCTATTAGTGATAATCAAATGCAATATGATCCTGGGTTGTTTGCTCAAATACAGTCCGCAGGCACTAGAGCATGGAGGAAACTCCCTACTAAAGGAGACATGAGCGCCTCTCTGACTAATATCAAACAAGGTCCTGATGAACCTTTTGCTGATTTTGTGCATAGATTGATTACAGCAGCTGGTAGAATCTTTGGCAGCGCTGATGCTGGGACTGACTTTGTAAAACAACTTGCATTTGAGAATGCTAACGCTGCTTGTCAGACCGCCATAAGACCCTATAAGAAAAAGACTGATTTAAGTGGATATATCCGCCTGTGTTCGGATATAGGCTCAGCCTATCAGCAAGGATTAGCCATGGCTGCAGCATTACAAGGTTTCACAGTTAAACAGTTTTTAGCACAACAGGGAAATAATAAGTGCTATAATTGTGGTGAGACAGGGCATTTTGCTAGAAACTGCAAAGGCAAAAAAGACTTTTCCTCTAAAGGCAAACAAGCTCCTGGGTTATGTCCTCGCTGCAAGCGTGGATATCACTGGGCAAATGAATGTAAGTCCAAAACAGATGTCCAAGGCAATCCACTGCCTCAGATTCAGGAAAACGGGAAGCGGGGCCAGCCCCAGGCCCCGAAAAACAAGCAAATCTATGGGGCAATGAGTTTTGTTCCTCCAACCCACAACAATTCATTTCAGACCTCTGCAGAGCCACGCCAGGGAGCACAGGATTGGACCTCTGTTCCTCCACCTACACAGTATTAACCCCGGAGATGGGGGTGCAAGCTCTCCCTACTGGGATTTATGGGCCTTTGCCTGCAAATACATTTGGCCTCATTATAGGACGAAGTAGTGTCACCCTACAAGGTTTACAAGTCTTCCCAGGGGTAATTGACAATGATTATATTGGAGAAATTAAAGTTATGGTTGCCTCTCCTCGCAATATTAATACTATTAATTCTGGCCAACGCTTTGCACAATTACTGTTGTTGCCTATGTTATCTACTAGCAATAAAGTTGTCGGGGGACAGAGAGGATCCGGAGGATTTGGTTCATCTAACGTATATTGAGCTGAAACCATTACCCCACAAAAGCCAATTATGACACTATGGTTAGATGGAAAAGAATTTTCGGGACTCATCGATACTGGGGCTGATGTGACTATAATAAAAAAGGAGTGCTGGCCATCTTCCTGGCCATTAGAGGAAACTTTTACTCATTTGAAAGGTATTGGACAGAGCACTAACCCTGAAAGAAGTTCTAAACTCTTTACATGGAAAGATTCAGAAAATCATGAAGGAACTATTCAACCCTTTGTAATTGTAGGACTCCCTATTAATCTTTGGGGACGGGACCTTTTATCTCAAATGGGAATGATTATGGGCTGTCCAAATACCATTGTTCCAGCTCAAATGCTTAATCTAGGACACATTCCTGGGAAAGGTTTAGGCAAAGATAACCAGGGCATAATTGAGCCTTTAACCCCTTCGGGGAATTCTCAGAGAACAGGTTTAGGGTATTTCTCCTAGGGGCTGCTGATTCTCCTGTAGCTCATGCAGATAAGATAAGTTGGCTATCCGACATTCCTGTGTGGGTTGATCAGTGGCCTCTGACTTCTGAAAAATTACAGGCTGCACATCAATTGGTACAGGAGCAATTGGCAGCTGGACATATTATAGAAAGCAACTCTCTTTGGAACACTCCTATATTTGTTATAAAGAAAAAATCAGGAAAATGGAGACTATTACAGGACTTGCGAGCGGTTAATAAAACTATGGTTTTAATGGGAGCTTTACAACCAGGCCTCCCTTCTCCAGCCGCCATCCCTCTGGGATATTATAAAATAATAGTAGATTTGAAGGATTGTTTTTTCACTATTCCTTTACACCCAGAGGACCAAAAAAGATTTGCCTTCAGTTTGCCATCCATTAACTTTAAAGAACCTATGAAACGATATCAATGGTTCTTCCTCAAGGTATGGCCAATAGCCCTACTTTATGTCAATCTTATGTTGCCACTGCTCTCCAACAAGTTAGAAACTCATGGACTCAAATGTATATTATTCACTATATGGATGACATTCTTATAGCAGGAAAAACTGGGTCTCAAGTCTTGCAATGCTATGCAGACATGAAAGCTGCTCTGCAGAATCATGGGCTAGTCGTTGCCCCTGATAAAGTCCAATTAACAGACCCTTATACATATTTAGGATTTCAATTGCAAGGAACACATGTTACATCACAAAAGGTGGAATTAAGACTAGATAAATTACAAACACTCAATGATTTTCAAAAACTACTTGGAGATATTAATTGGTTAGTTCCTTATTTAAAGCTCAGCAAATATGAATTAAAACCTCTATATGATATTTTGCAAGGTGATGCAAATCCCAATTCTCCTAGACAACTCACACCAGAGGCACGACAATCATTGAAACTAATAGAACAAGCTATACAAAATCAAGGCACTACATTCATTGATTATGAACAGCCTTTAAAATTAATAATCTGTTCAACTAAACAATCTCCCACAGCTGTGTTTTGGCAAAAATCTCCTTTGCTATGGCTTCATTTACCTGCATCACCAAAAAAGGTTCTGGAACCATATTACATGGCTACATCTCAATTAATAATGATAGGCAGAAATCAAGGAAAATGTTATTTTGGAAAGGAACCTGATGAATTAATTTTACCCTACACTAGTCAACAAATTGACTGGCTAATGCAAAACACTGAGGCATGGCCCATTGCTCTAGCTTCTTATAGTGGCTATATTGATAATCACTATCCTCCTGATAAATTATTAGATTTTGCAAATAGACATGAATTTGTTTTCCCTATTAAGACTTCTCACAAACCCCTAGACAATGCCTTGTTGGTGTTTACTGATGTATCCTCAAATGGTATAGCTGCCTATGTAGTCAATAATTCAGTAACTCGATTTCATACACAGTGTTCTTCTGCTCAGCTCATTGAACTACATGCAGTCATTGCTGTATTTGCTACATTTCCTAATCAGGCCTTAAACATCTATACAGATAGTGCTTATATTGCACACTCAGTTCCATTACTTGAAACAGTAGGACAAATCAAAACTGCCTCCACTGCCAGCGATTTATTTAGATAATTACAAGCTTTAATCCATCAGAGAACACAACCATTCTATATAGGACATTTAAGAGCTCATACTGGTCTTCCTGGCCCTTTATCTAAAGGCAATGCAATGGCTGATGCTGGCACACAAAATTTGTTCCTTGTCCTTATAGCACAGGCTGGTATTCCCGCAGCTCAAGAGACTCGCCAGCTACATCACCTTAATGCAAAAACTTTAAGACTCATACACAAAATAACTAAAGAACAGGCTAGACAAATAGTAAAAAATTGTCCTCAGTGCTTACAAACAGCACCTACACCACATTTAGGAGTTAATCCCAAAGGATTATTACCTAATGCATTATGGCAAATGGATGTCACACATTTCCCTGAATTTGGAAATTTAAAGTATATCCATGTATCAATAGATACATTTAGTGGCTATATTTTTGCTTCATTACAAACAGGAGAAGCTACTAAACATGTTATATCCCACATGTTAGCAGCCCTTTCCGTTATGGGAAAACCAGACTCTTTAAAAACAGACAATGGACCTGGATACACCAGTTCTCGTTTTGCAGATTTCTGTACAAAACTACACATTAAACATATCACTGGAATACTCTATAATCCTCAAGGCCAAGGTATAGTAGAAAGAGCTAATCAAACCATAAAATGCACTCTTAATAAAATAAAAAAGGGGGATGTAACCCAAAAGTAGCCTAATTCCTTTCAGACATGAAGAACTCCGCAGGATTGCTGTTTATAACCATAATTTACATAAACATCGCTCAAGGAGAAGTGGGCTTACAAGCACCGGTAAGTAAGAAAAATTTATATGACTCTATGTTTGGAAAACCTTGTGACTGCAAGGGTGGAACTGCCACTGATTATAAATTACCCAACAATCAATACAAGACAGTTGATTGTGGCACAAAGACTGCTTATTTAGCAGCAGATTCTAGTCAGCTAGGGGGCTTGAAGAGCCCAAAGTGGCAATGTGTAAATAAACCACCGATCATACCCAGTATTAAGGGTGTACCAGGACAATGTCCCTGCACCTCTTATTTAGATCAGATGCATTCATCATGTTATACATCAGTTCAGGAATGCACCTATAATAACAGATCCTATTTTACTGCTATACTGCAAAAAACTTGGGGAGGTTCCATAGGGGGCGATTGGGGACCAATTCAGCCAGGGGGATCTCATAGTAAATATGCTCAAGCATCCTGCTCTGGCACAATAGGACAAGCAGTATGTTGGTCAAAAAGGGCTCCTATCCATGTCTCTGATGGAGGGGGCCCCCAAGATAAAATAAAAGAACTCATAGCTCAGAAGAGAATTGAATAGATTATGGAACAATTATATCCAAAACTTAATTATCATCCTTTAGCTTTGCCAAAGTCAAGAGGAGTAGATTTAGATACTCAAACTATTGATATTTTAGATGCCACGCATAAAGCTTTAAATATTTCTAATCCCACTCTAGCTGCTGATTGTTGGTTATGTATGACTATAGGGACTCCTATGCCCTTAGCCTTACCTTCTAATCAATCTATATCAAAAGATACTCATAACTGTAGCTATAGTTTACCATTTGGAGTGCAACCTGTAGGTTTTTCTAATCATACATGCTTTAAGGGTAATTTTCAAAATAATAGTTATGATATAGATGTAGGTTTTATAACATTTAATAATTGCAGTAGATTTATAACCTATAATGTATCTATATGTCCTACCAGAGGAGCGGTTTTTGTCTGTGGTGGAAATTTAGCTTATCCAACTTTGCCTCAGAATTGGACAGGCATCTGTGCTTTGGCCACCTTATTACCAGATATTGATGTCATCTCTGGAGACGAACCAGTTCCTATTCCTAGTTATGATTATTTAGCAGGGCGCTCAAAAAGAGCTGTACAATTTATTCCCCTCTTAGTAGGATTAGGGATATCTGGCGCACTTGCCGCTGGAACAGCAGGGTTAGGAATGTCTGTGAAGTTATCCCGTCAATTAATAGATGATGTTCAAGCGCTTTCTAGCACTATCCAAGACCTACAAGATCAGATAGATTCTCTTGCTGAGGTAGTCCTCCAGAATAGAAGAGGATTAGATCTACTTACTGCAGAGCAGGGAGGAATTTGTTTAGCTTTACAGGAAAAATGCTGCTTTTACACAAACAAATCCGGTGTGGTACGTGATAAGATCAAGCGGCTCCAAGAAGACTTGGAGAAGAGACGAAGAGAATTGTTCGACAATCCTCTTTGGAGTGGACTCAATGGCATACTCCCCTACCTCCTTCCTTTATTAGGTCCTCTGTTAAGATTGCTTCTTTTTATATCCCTCGGGCCCATGATATTTAATAAAATCATGGCTTTCATTAAGCAGCAAGTAGTAGCCATTTCTAAGGCACAATAGATACAGGTCCATTATCATCGTCTGGACCAGGCCGATCAAGGCATTCTGTATTATGACCTAAAGCCATAGCTGGGTTGGCAGTCAATGACGGGCAACTGAGAGACACTAGAAAGTCCGAACTCACCTAAGACAGATCTTGATGATCGATGACGGGTAAGAGCATTCGTAGACACTAGTGTGATCTCTCTGACCTAAGACAGACGCAACCCCAGGCACTCTTAATAAAATAAAAAAGGGGGACCTGTTGGGGTCAGCAAATACCCCGAGGAGCTGTAAAAGGAACAGCTTGCCTAAGTGAAACTTGGCTGTTTACTTGCCTGCAGTTTAAGCCTCATTGTGCTCTGAGGCATTAAGCTCTGAGGTGACTCACAGAAGCATACCTGCAGGTAGCTTTTACTGCCTGTGTGTGCAGGAGATTCTTATCTATGAAGGGGCTTTGTCTTTCGGTTTTCATGAAATCACAGCCGCATTCCTCAGTTTACTACTCTCACGTATACTCCCCTATATAACCTGTAACCTGTCTGTAATAAAGTGAGACTTGATCAGAGTCCTGTCTTGTCTCCATTCTTTGTGCCTCTTGCCTTATAGAATCCTCACTCCCCACTTAGAGTCTCCGTTGCTCGACCTGCGGGACAGGTCAGGTAGAGCACTGGCCGACCTGTAGATGTCCCAAGTTCCATCCCCGGTCAGGGCATACACGAGAAGCAACCATCTGCTTTTCTTCCCCTCCACCCCCCCTTCTCTCTATCTTCCTCTCTTGCAGTTAGTGGCTCAGTTATTTGAAGTGTTGGCCCCAGGTGCTGAGGACAGCACAGTCAGAGCACATCAGCCTCAGGTACTGAGGATATCATGGTTGATTCGAGCCTTGGCCCCAGACAGCAGTTGCTGGGTGGATCCTGGTTGGGATGCATGCTGGAGTATATCTCACTATTTCTCCTCCTCTCACTTAATAATAATAATAAATAAATAAATAAGTAATAAAGGAATAAACCAGAAGAGAGCTCCAAGATTTTCTCTCCAACCCCAAGTTACACCATCTTGACATTGACTTCCAAAGATGACTCTTTCCTTATCTTTCTTATGAAAGCTAGAGGAATGATTGTAACCATGAAATTTTAAAGCCAAATATAAGGGAAAAGGGGGATCATAACAAACTACAGAATTATTTCAGTTTCTCTTTATTCTTTGCTAATTACACCTACCTACAGGTAAGAAATAGTCAGTTTTTTCCTCTTCCCTTCAATCCACATGATTGAGCGCTGACAGTATTATACCCAGGAACTGATCTTAATGTGGCAGTGGTGATAAAGTTATTATGAATAAAAATTTGATGTGCCATATGTGTATGATTTTGCTTTGACATGTAAGTAACAGCTGAAAGAAAATCAAGTAAATGAAAATAATTGTCATGTGGAGGTAGTAGGATTATGTTTTTGTTTCCTTGAGTTTTAAAAAAATTGTATTTTAAAGTTGATGTTAATCATATTTTTAAATAAATATATAACTACACACTTATAAAAATATTTTTAAAAGTATTGTTAGGTTAACATATTTTATACAGTTTTTAATATATATGGTATTATGGAAAATACATCAGACAAGGATTCGGAAAGCCTGGTTTTGAAATCTTACTTCTGGAATTTTATTCCAAACATGGATAACTCACTTACCTACTCTGGGCTTTGGTTCCTGTTTCTTCCAAATAATAGCTACTCTATTTACTTTGAAGAAATTTTTGTAAGATAATCAAATATTCAAATAACAATAGAATATTTGAATTTTAAAATTGGAGATCTTGGAGACCCTCTATTATGAAATGTTTCTCCCAGAGAAGGAAAATGAGACCCAAATAGGTTAAAAGGCTTGTTTATAAAATATATGACAGCAACTTTGGGACAAAACCATAAAGTTTATGCACGTGTAAAATGCTGTATTTCTTAATTTGATCAGAGAATGAGGACTTGAAAGGAGACTTAGCTATCCTAGTTAAGCATAAATATTGTAGTCATTTTCTATGTAAAATACAGTGCTCACAAAAATTAGGGGATATTTCAAAATGAATATGAAGCGATAAAAAAAGAAACATTTGATATGTCACTTGCTACTCAATCATGATAATTGAGTTTGCATCTCATTTGCATAATCGAACAACTTTTTTTTAACTTGTCTTTTGCTTTTATGATCTTGTTTAATAAAAAAAATCAAATGCTTCTTTTATTATTGCTTCATATTCATTTTGAAATATCTCCTAACTTTTGTAAGCAGTATATTATCAAATACATACTTGTGGATCTACCTTTGCTCAGTATTCCTGCTTAGAAACATCAATCCTGAGTTTAACTGCTTTTTTCAAGGTGGGATAATCCACTATTACTTATGCTATGTTGTAAGTAGTTCCTGGCTGAATATTAATACTGGTAGTTTGCATTCTGAATAAAATTCTGCTCATGGCTAAAAGTTCCTTTTGGAAATTTAGTGCTAAAAGTTGTCACAGATTACAAGCTCAGCAGTACATTGACAAATTATGCTTGGTAGACCAAAAAGTAGAAAGCAGTACACAAAGGGCCAGCAGATCCTTTGTTTGAGTGGGCTATCAGTGTCATTTCAGGCTTCAGGCCACATAGAAATTGGCAGAGTGAAAGCTATACCTAACCCATGAGTTTTATGACTTGAGTTTGCCACAGGTATGCTCTAGTCTTCTCAGTGGTTTCATCAACATTGAGCAGCCTGACATGACTGAGGTGGATCACTAATAACAGACTTACAGAGCTGCATTTCCCAAAGTCTGCTCCCACGAACACTAGTTCTAAAAGACATTAGTATGCATTCTTTTTTAAAAAGATATTATATTCCATTGCCAAATAAGCTTGGGAAACATTGCATGTTTCCACAAAAATGCAGCCTACTAATACACATAATGCCTCTCTAAGAGGTGACTATTATATATATCCATATAGTGTTTCTCAAATTTATTTAAAGGAACACTTCCTGAGAAGGGCAATCAAGAACAGGACCCTAGAGTTCCATGGGTACACGAGGGTCCCATTGTTTGGGTAATACTGTTCTACCATCATTGACTTTTATAATCTTAGGAGTAGAAGCAATGTTAATGGTAATCTATTATTTTCAGTTTCCCAAATGCATGCTGATTGGAACCTAGAGCAGTGTTTCTTAACCTGGGTTCTATCGAACCCTAAGGGTTCGATGAGTCAGTCTCAGGGGTTCGGAGAAGCCTCTGCTGCGGAGGCCAGAATAAAGTAATACTGCAATTTGTTGTGAGTTCATGCACTTTGTTGGTTTTGTTCTTTGAGCAAGGTGATGTTCATGCACGGCTCATTTTGTGCACCAGTAAAAAAACATTTACCTATGTCTTGAATTTGGAAAAAAGAATCATATTTTATTTATCACTAAAGAAGGGTTCGGTGAATGCGCATATGAAACTGGTGGGCTCGATACCTCAAAAAGAACCACTGACTTAAGAGTCATATCAGATTTATTTGAACAATTCATTAAAGCAGGATATCACAGAGCCAGTCAAATATGTAACTACTGGTTTACTTGATAATTTTTTTACATTATTTAGTTATTTATTCATTTTAGAGAGGAGAGAGAGGGAAAAGCAGGAAGCATCAACTCCCATATGTGCCTTGACCAGACAAGTGCAGTGTTTTGAACCGGCGACCTCAGCGTTCCAGGCGACGCTTTACCCACTGCGCCACCACAGGTCAGGCTGATAATTTTATATATACCATTAAATGCCAACAGTTCTACTTCTAAGAATGCTTATTTATTGTAGGAAAATTATTTCTTTATAGAAAGACAAGAAGACAAAGTATAATGCATTATTGTGATGAGCATAAAATAAATAGAAAGTCTATAAAATTCTCCATTCTTTGAACAAATATCTGATGAGCGCCTTCCATGTGCCAAACAGCAACACCAACTGAATTGACAAGCTGGATTAAGTAGATAGTAAAGAGATAAATAAGTGCCTAATAATGTTAACTATCATTTGACAATGGGCAACATGCTAGTTATTTATACTGTATCTTGAATCTTTAGCACACTGCAAAGAAGAAGATATTCTCATCTTAAAGTGAGGAAAGTGAACTTCAGAGATATGAAGTGGTTTTCCCTACATCTTGCCTATTAAGTGATAGAATTGAAGCAGGATAGTAAGAGCTATGAAATTCCTTGGCAAGTGGATTAAGGGAAACAGACAAATTGTTAAACAAGATCAAGCAATTAACAGCAAGCTAATAAATCACAAGATCTTATTTTCCCTAACCAGGGACACTTAGTAGACCATGGTTTATAGCTCTCCTCCCCAACCAGAGAGTGAGTAGCTTAAATCACCCTACTCAGGGAGGTGGATAACATAGACCCAGTTGGTGCCATTAGTGCCAGCCAAACCCCAGAACAGATGAAGTCAGGAAAATAAATAAAAATTAAAAAATCCAACTAGAGCCAGAAAATTCAAGATAAAAGTGAGGCAGTAAAGCTGACCAGAGAATAGTCCTAAACTCCTTTACAAGCTCATTCTGATGCAGAAACATATTAAAGGGCACACTGAGAAACCTGTTGAATGTTCTGTTGAGACCCTCCCCTGAGACCTCTCCTAAAACTCCCACCTTTATTTATTTATTTATTTATTTATTTATTTATTTATTTATTTATTTAGTGTGTGTGTGTATGTGTGTGTGTGTGTGACAGAGAGAGGGACAGACAGACAGGAAGGGAGAGAGATGAGAAGCATCAATTCTTCATTGTGGCACCTTAGTTGTTCATTGATTGTTTTTCTCATGTGTGCCTTGATTGGGGGGCTACAGCTGACCGAGTGACCCCTTGCTTGAGCCAGCAACCTTGGGCTCAAGCTGGTGAGCCTTGTTCAAACCAGGTGAGCCCATGCTCAAGCTGGCGACCTTGGGGTCTTGAACTTGGGTCCACTGCGTCCCAGTCTGACGCTCTATCCACTGCGCCACCGCCTGCTCAGGCTAAAACTCCCACCTTTAGTAAACAGATAAAAACTCTTAAAACAAAGAACCCAGTGCGTGCACGCCTGTGCACACACACACACACACACACACACACACCATTTCCTCAGGTGTGTACTTTTACTTTTATTCTCCTAAACTCTACAAGTTCCCACAAGACTTACAACCACGGGAGGAGGGGGCAGCAGCAGCTTGTCCCAGGCTAACTTCCTGAACCTGGCTCCAAGGACCCTACTTTTGCCACTTTAACTTTCTTTTCTGAGTCCACACAGCCCAGCATGGCTCACTTCTGTTACTGTGACTTCCTTTCCTGAGTCTAGACAGCCCCGTCAAAGCTCACTCCTATTGCTGTAATTTTGCCTCTTCTATCTTAACCCTTGCCTTTGTTAAGATACTGTCCTCAGCATTAGTAAACATACTCTCAAAATCACCTGGACTCATGTTGTGAGATCTTCCCTGCACAAAGTTAAGAACCCGCACACTCCAGACTGTGCCAGAGCAGACCTGCCATGGTTCTGGTCCCTTTCTGGAGACAGAATTAGGATTTGAACACAAGTCACCTGATTCCAAAGCTGCCCTCTTTCCACTAATTACAATATAGCTTCTTCTTTATTGTGATTCAGAATCTAAGTCTGAGATTGAACAAAATGTAATAGTAGTTGAAAGGTGAAACACATTTTCTTTTTTTAAAAAATTTATTCATTTTAGAGAGAGGAGACAGAGAGAGAAAGACAGACACAGAGAGAAGGGAGGGAGGAGCAGGAAGCATCAACTCCCATATGTGCCTTGACCAGGGAATCCCAGGGTTTTGAACCGGTGACCACAGTGTTCCAGGTTGACGCCTTTACCCACTGCGCCACCGCAGGTCAGGCAAAAGGTGAAACACATTTTCATTTGGTTAAAACTAGACTGGTTGTTTTTCAGAGTTCTGTCCTTGTTTCCTGTTTATTTTTCTCTTCCATTGTGTCAGCTATCAACTCCATGTGGAAAAGTTCTGAATCTAGATCTCTAGTTCTGACCCCACTTCTAAGCTGTAGTCCCACACTTCTCCTTAGATCCATTACTATCACCTCAAATGTGACATGTGTACAATTAATCTTATTATTTACCCCTCCAAAGTGACTCTTTTTAATTTAATTCTCTTAGTCATTTAGGATCAAAGTTTAGAAATCTTTGAATCTTTTTTAATATTCGTGGTTTGATTCAATGATATCTAATATCCCTTGCAGTTCTAAAATTCTAGTGTTGTTATTCTTTTTTTATTAATTTTAATGGGGTGACATTAATAAATCAGGGTGCATATGTTCAAAGAAAACATCTCCAGGTTATCTTGCCATTCAATTATGTTGCATACCCATCACCCAAAGTCAAATTGTCCTGTCACCTTCTATCCGGTTTTCTTTGTGCCCCTCTCCACCCCCCTCTCCCTCCCTCTCCCCCCACCCTGTAACCACCACACTCTTGTCCATGTCTCATAGTCTCCTTTTTATGTCCCCCCTATGTATGAAATCATGCAGTACTCAGTCTTTTTCTGTTTTACTTACTTCACTCAGTATAATATTTTCAAGGTCCATCCATGTTGTTATAAATGATGTGATATAATCATTTCTTATGACTGAGTAGTATTACATATATATATACCATATATATATACCAAAGCTTTTTAATCCACTCGTCCTCTGATGAACACTTGGGCTGTTTCCAGATCTTCGCCATTGTGAACAATGCTGCCACGAACATGGGGCTGGAACACCTTATTGGGTCAGAAAGTAAGAGAGTGTCAAAAGGGCATAGAGAGGAAGCAAGATGGTGACGGATTAGGCTGATGTACCAACTTCCAACTCCCAGAACCAAAGTGGATTATAACTCAATTTAAAGAACCATCATCTGGATAAACCAACTATGAACTGAACTAAGTGGACTCTTCAACCAAGGAACACAGAAGAAGCCACATTGAGACTGGTAGGAATAGCGAAAACGCGAAGAGGACTGCCCAGCTCCCCGGAGCAAACGGCAGCCCGGAGAGACCCACGTGGCGGGAGGAGAGTTTGGTGGAGAGGAAGGTACCTGGGTCCCAGGAACCAAGCCCCAGCCTGCAGTCCCAGAGCCTAGAAGAGGCGTTTGGACAGTTTTGAGCTGTGAAACAAGTGAGGGAGCTCCCAGGCCTAAAGTGTGGGATATTAGGACCCTTCCTACTCTGCTGAGGGTTGCCGAAGGGTTTGGGGCGGCAGGACGCTGAAGTGCGGTTCTGTCGGCGTGGGCGGAGGCCAAGCCAGTGTGAGCTCGGTCTAGCCCAGCAGGGTCGGAGGGGACGGGCGAAAGCATCCGGAAGTTGCGGGCCAGCGTTTAATCCCACTTACGGGGACAAAGCAGGAGGCCAGGAACGGGCAGAAATCCGCTCTGCAACACTGCGCAAGCCGGCCCTGACCGCGGGGACCGGGATAGACCCAGGAATGGGCCGGGGATCGCGGCTGAGCTCACGCTACCAGCCCCGCCCGGCCGGAGAAACCGTGATTTGCAATTATACGTGCACGAGCGGACTCCGAAAGCGGGGCGGGGTAGAGTACGGAAAGAGCGAAAGTAGGCAGCTGAGCGGAAGCCAGCAAACACGCCCGGCCCAATAAACCTGGGTTTGCGACCCTGCGCAGAAGGGCCCTGGCCTCGAGGGCGGGGCTAAATCTCCGGACAGGCAAAGGCTCACAGCTAAGAGCACGTCAAAAGCCCCGCCAAACCCGCAAAACTGTGGTGAGCAGGCTCTGACTGCGGGTTCTGGGCGAAAGTCCGGAAAAAGGCTGGGCCCGCAGCTGAGCAAAGGTGATCACCTCTGCCCTGGGTGCTAAGGCTTGAGGCTTGAGTGACAGCTCCTCCTGTGTAGGAGAGGCAGAAATCACAGCAAAAGCCACAGTGGGCCGGTGCTGGCAATGCTCATAACCAACCACCCTAGGAAGCAGCAGAGGGGGTGGGGAACCTGCAGACAGACCACACCTAGAGAACACAAAGGCAACACCTACTGGACTCCAGTGGCCACAACTTGCTTATACACAGACAAAATGGGTAGGCAGAGGAATGCAAACCAAATGAATCAAGAGAAATCCCCAGAGAAGGACCTGAATGAACCAGATATAACCAAATTACCAGAAGCAGAATTTAGAATAATGATAGTTAGGAAGTTCAAAGAAATTAGAGCAACAATGGATACTCATTATAAACACCTAAATAAAGAGATAACAAGTATAAAAAACGAAATTGAAATAATAAAAAAGAATCAGACAGAAATGACAAATACAGTATCAGAACTGAAGACCACAATGGAAGGAATTAAAAGCAGGATGGATGACGCTGAGGATAGAATAAGCGAGTTAGAAGACACAATAAACAAAGGCACAGAAGCAGAGAAGAAAAAGGAAAAGAGACTTAAAAAATGTGAGGAAACTCTAAGGGAGCTTTGTGACAACATGAAAAGAAACAACATTCGTATCATAGGGGTGCCTGAAGAAGAGGAGAGAGGACAGGAAATGGAAGCTTTGTTCAATCAAATCATAGCAGAAAACTTCCCTAAATTAAGGCTGGGAAACACTCCACACATTCAAGAAGCACACAGAACTCCATTAAAAAAAAACCCAAAAAGATCTACACCAAGACACATCATAGTTAAAATACCAAAGCTAATGGATAAAGAAAAAATTTTAAAAGTTGCTAGGGAAAAAAAAAGGCTATCACCTACAAAGGAGCCCCCATAAGGATGACATCAGACTTCTCAACAGAAACACTTGAGGCCAGAAGGGAATGGCAAGATATAATCAAAGTAATGCAGAACAAGAACCTACAACCAAGACTACTTTATCCAGCAAGGCTAACGTTTAAAATTGAAGGAGAAATAAAGAGCTTCCCAGAAAAAGAAAGCCTCAAGGAATTCATTAAAACCAAACCAATTCTGCAAGAGATACTAAGGGGCCTGTTGTGATCAGTTTAAAGGGAGGAAAGAATAGAGCAAAAGAAGAATACAGCTTTAAAGAATAAAATGTCAATAAACAACTACATATCAATAATAACCTTAAATGTAAATGGATTAAATGATCCTATCAAAAGACATAGGGTAGCTGCATGGATAAAGAAACAGGACACATGCATATGCTGTCTACAAGAGACACACCTTAAAGCAAAAGATGCACATAGACTGAAGGTAAAAGGATGGAAAAAAATACTTCATGCAAATGGAAATGAAAAAAAAGCAGGGGTAGCAATACTTATATCTGACAAAATGCACTTTAAAACAAAGGCTGTAGTAAGAGATAAAGGAGGACACTACATAATGATAAAGGGAACAATTCAACAGGAAGATATAACTATTATAAACATCTATGCACCAAATATAGGAGCCCCGACATACATAAAGCAGACTTTGATGGATATAAAGGGCGAGATTAACAGCAATACTATCATAGTAGGGGATTTCAATACCCCTGTAACAACACTGGATAGATTCTCAAGAAAGAAAATTAATAAAGAAACAGCAGACTTAAAGGATACACTAGATCAACTTGATTTAATAGATATCTTCAGAACTTTTCACCCTAATGCAGTAGAATATACATTCTTCTCAAGCGCTCATGGTACGTTTTCTAGGATAGACCACATGTTAGGACACAAAAATGGTCTCAATAAATTTAAGAAGATTGAAATCATATCAAGCATTTTCTCTGATCACAATGCCATGAAACTAGAAATTAATCACAAAAGAAAAACTGAAAAATACTCAAACACTTGGAAACTAAATAGCATGTTATTAAATAATGAATGGATTAACAATGAGATCAAAGAAGAAATAAAAAAGTTTCTAGAAACGAATGAAAATAAGCATACATCAACTGAAAATTTATGGGACACAGCAAAAGCAGTTCTGAGAGGGAAGTTTATTGCATTACAGGCATATCATAAGAAGCTAGAAAAAGCTCAAATAAGCAACCTGACCCTGCATCTAAAAGAACTAGAAAAACAACAACAAATAAAACCCAAGACAAGTAGAAGGAAGGAAATAATAAAGGTCAGAGCAGAAATAAATGACATAGAGGCGAAGGAAACAATACAGAGGATCAATGAAACCAGAAGCTGGTTCTTTGAAAATGTAAACAAGATTGATGAACCTTTAACTAGGTTCACCAAGAAAAAAAGAGAGAGGACTCAAATAAATAAAATTAGAAAGAACAGTGGAGAAATAACAACTGACACAACAGAAATACAAAGCATTGTAAGAAAATATTATGAAGAACTATATGCCAAAAAATTAGACAATCTTGGGGAAATGGACAAATTTCTTAAATCATATAACCTTTCAAAAATCAATCTGGAAGAATCAGAACACCTAAACGGACCAATTACAACAAATGAGATCGAAACAGTTATCAAAAAACTCCCAAAAAAGAAAAGTCCTGGGCTTGATGGCTTCACAAGTGAATTCTATCAAAAATTCAAAGAAGAACTAACTCCTATCCTCCTCAAGCAATTTCGAAAATTTCAAGAGGAAGGAAGACTTCCAAACTCCTTTGATGAGGCGAGCATAATTCTGATCCCAAAACCGGGCACAGACAACACAAAGAAAGAAAATTATAGGCCTATATCCCTGATGAATTTAGACGCTAAAATTCTCAACAAAATATTAGCCAACCGGATCCAGTAATATATGAAAAAAATCATACACCATATTCAAGTGGGATTTATTCTGGAGAGGCAAGGCTGGTTCAATATTCGCAAATCAATCAATGTGATTCATCACATAAACAAAAGGAAGGACAAAAATCACATGATAATTTCAATAAATGCAGAAAAGGCATTTGATAAAATCCAGCACCCATTCATGCTCAAAACTCTCAGTAAAGTGGCAATACAGGGATCATTCCTTAACATGATAAAGGCCATCTACGACAAACCCACAGCAAACATCATACTAAATGGACAAAAATTAAAAGCAATCCCCTTAAGATCAGGAACCAGGCAGGGATGTCCCCTTTCAGCACTCTTATTCAACATAGTTCTGGAAGTCCTAGCTACAGCAATCAGACAAGAAGAAGAAATAAAAGGCATCCAAATTGGAAAAGAAAAAGTAAAACTGTCATTATTTGCAGATGATTTGATATTGTGTATTGAAAACCCTAAAGTCTCAGTCAAAAAACTACTGGACCTTATAAATAAATTCAGCAAGGTGGCATGATATAAAATTAATACTCAGAAATCAGAGGCATTTCTATATACCAACAATGAACTGTCAGCAAAAGAAATTAAGGAAACAATCCCCTTCACTATTGCAACCAAAGAAATAAAGTACCTAGGAGTAAATTTAACCAAGGAGGTTAAGGACTTGTACTCGAAAAATTATAGAACATTGATAAAAGAAATCAAGGAAGATACAAACAAGTGGAAGCATATACCGTGCTCATGGCTAGGAAGAATAAACAACATTAAAATGTCTATATTACCCAAAGCAATTTATAAATTCAATGCAATACCAATTAAAATACCAATGACATACTTCAAAGATATAGAACACATATTCCAAAAATTTATATGGAACCAAAAAAGAACACAAATAACCTCAGCAATCTTAAAAAGAAAAAATAAAGCAGGAGGTATCACTCTTCCAGATATCAAGGTTTACTATAAGGCCATTATACTCAAGACAGCCTGGTACTGGCATAAGAACAGGCACATAGATTAATGGAACAGAACAGAGAACTCAGAAATAAACCCACAGCTTTATGGACAACTGATATTTGACAAAGGAAGAAAGAACATACAATGGAGTAAAGACAGTCTCTTTAACAAATGGTGTTGGGAAAATTGGACATCTACCTGCAAAAAAATGAAACTAGACCATCAACTTACACCATTCACAAAAACAAACTCAAAATGGATAAAAGACTTAAATGTAAGCCGTGAAACCATAAGCATCTTAGAAGAAAACATAGGCAGCAAGCTCTCCGACATCTGTAGCAGCAGTATATTTGCCGAGTTATCTCCACAGGCAAATGAAATAAAAGGCAAGATAAACAAATGGGACTATATCAAACTAAAAAGATTTTGCACAGCTAAAGACAATAAGAACAGAATAAAAAGACAAACCACACAATGGGAGAACATATTTGACAGCACATCTGATAAGGGGTTAATAACTAAAATTTATAAAGAACTTATAAAACTCAACACCAGGGAGACAAACAACCCAATCAAATATGGGCAAAAGAAATGAATAGAAATTTTTCCAAAGAGGACATACAGATGGCCAATAGGCATATGAAAAAATGCTCAACATCACTAATCATTAGAGAAATGCAAATTAAAACCACAATTAGATATCACCTCACACCAGTCAGAATGGCACTCATTAGCAAAACAACACAGAATAAGTGCTGGCGAGGATGTGGAGAAAAGGGAACCCTTCTGCACTGCTGGTGGGAATGCAGACTGGTGCAGCCACTGTGGAAAACAGTTTGGAGATTCCTCAGAAAATTAAAAATCGAACTGCCTTTTGACCCAGCTATCCCACTTTTAGGAATATACCCTAAGAACACCATAGCACTGTTCGAAAAGAAGAAATGCGCCCCCATGTTCGTGGCAGCATTGTTCACAATAGCGAAGATCTGGAACCAGCCCAAGTGTCCGTCACAAGACGAGTGGATTAAAAAGCTATGGTACATATATACTATGGAATACTACTCAGCCATAAGAAACGATGACATCGGATCATTTATAACGAAATGGATGGACCTTGATAACATGATACGAAGTGAAATAAGTAAATCAGAAAGAAAGAAAAACTGAGAACAGCATGATTTCATACATAGGTGGGACATAAAAGTGAGAATATGAGACATGGACAAGAGAGTGGCAGTTATGGGATGGGGGGAGGGAGGGAAGAGTGGGATAGGGAGGAAGGGAGGGACACAGGGAAAACCAGATAGAAGGTGACAGAGGACAATTTGACTTTTGGTCACGGGTATGCAACATAATTGAATGATAAGATAATCTGGAGATGTTTTCATTGTACATATGTACCCTGATTTATTGGTGTCACCCCATTAGAATTAATAATAATAATATATATATATATATATAAAAGGTCATAGCATAGTAGACTGTTAATGTAGAATAGTGATGGTGTGTATTTGGTATATGTAACTCTTCCAAATTTTCTATATTTTAAAAATGTTTTACAATTAAATACAGGGGGTATTCAGGTTACGAAAGTTTCATTCCCACAACAGTGACATAACCTGAATTTTGGTGTAAGTTGCATTGTTAATGTTCAGGGTTTCATGAAGAGGAGCCGCAAAGGAGTAAGGCAGCAACAACAATACTGCAAGTAGAGGACCCCACTCTCTCCAGCGCTGAGGTGCCTTGGAGAGATCAGTTATCCAATTTATTAAGCAGAAATATGTTATCTTGCGTAAGAAACTACCAAGCAGAATACAGTGTACAATTTTATTGCTTAGTTTTGCAAACTGATAAGATTTCTCTTTCCTTTCTGAGACATAACATCATCTGCTGTCTGATTCCTGACCTACAGAAAGCTGCAGTTGGGATAAACACACGTCCTTGGGCCTTCCCTGGATGTGATTGCTTTCCATCACAAGTGCTTGGCCTTTACCTTTACGTCCTCAGGATGGGAACAGAAAGTCACTGGGTGCTTTGGCTTTCCTCCAATATTTACCCCATTTTTGTTTATCTCATTCTGCAACCTTATGGTGTACAAAGAGGCTCGCCCTTTGGACAACTCAAGTCGCTTCTGCTCTTTCTCCTGACTAAGCAAATACAAAAACATAAAACAGCAATGATCATTAATGCGCTTATTGTAGAAGCTCCTAATAATTGTAAATGTTTAACAGGGTTTAGTTCAGATAGTCCATCAGCAATACTACTTAAAAAAGGTGCACCAGGAAGCAATTTCAGTTTTTTTTCTGAAAGTGTCATATATATCTTGTTGCAATTGTTGTATTTCCATAGATATATCACCTTGATCAAGCAAATGTCTGCTAACTTTACCTCAAGGAAAATTAATCTCATTATATGGATGTGGGGTTACACAAAAGGTAGTAATGTTCCAATCACATTTAAGTTTTATTTGATGTTGTAAGCTTACTAATTGGTCTGCCAATAGTACTACTGCCTGTTGTATATCTGCTATTTGACTCTCAATACAACTATCAATCAACCTTTGGCTATTCCATAATTTTTCAGTGTTCATGCCAGTTTTGCACAAACTCTATGTTTTGTATAGATTGATGAAGAGCAACTCCTGCTGCTGCCGCAGGGGCTATGATAGCTATAATTCCAATCATAGCAGCAATTAACATAGCTATAAAACATTTTTCTTTGCATAATATTTTTTTAGAGCCTCATCTATTAAATACATTTCAGGTGAGTTTTGCCATTGTCTATGCATCTGAACAGGGATCCAGACCTAGCTGTAAGTATATTCACAGAATCAACAGATTGATTATAATTAATAGAGGAATTGAAACATGTATAAAAAGAACAATTCACACAGGTAATGAGATTGATTCATTCCAGAACACAGGACCAATCATGAACATATAAGGTAGATGTACACAAGCCTGTATATTATGAGATTCATTGCATGTAAATGTCAACAAATAGTTTCCTGATTGATAAATATATGAACCTTTCCATGCACTCATATGATGTAAACCTATCCCAATATTCCATAAATCTGTATGTGTAGGTCTTCCTATAAAGTGAGGAGCCGGGGGAGACATTCCTCCACCGTGCCATACAATAGGCTCTCCAGTGCTATTGGTAAATATGGTGTGCTGTTATTCTCTCTTTGGTGGTTAAGTTGAAACACATGCTAGCCTAAGTCACTTACCTATCCTAACACAGTTATAAAACCATAATCTAGAACATAAAAAAACAACTAAGGAAAAGGAAATAAATATACTGTACTATACACTGTACTGTGTATTCTTTCGCCGAGCACAACCAAACTAGTTTGCCTACGTACTCCGTAATCACGATGCTAATGGCATAAGCCGAAACACTTACGTCTCAATTCTTTAAAGTTTTTTCTATCTTTTCTTTTGTGTGTGATAGAGACAGAGAGAGGGACAGAAAGGGTCAGACAGACATGAAGGGAGAGAGATGAGAAGCATCAATTCTTTGTTGCAGCACCTTAGTTGTTCATTGATTGGTTTCTCATATGTGCCTTGATTGGGGGGAGGGAGTAGAGCAGAGTGAGAGACCCCTTGCTCAAGCCAGAGACCTTGGTCTCAAGCTGGTAAGCCTTGCTCAAACCAAATGAGCAGCACTCAAGCTGGCAACCTCGGGGTTTCGAATCTGGGTTCTTTGTGTCCCAGTTCGATGCTCTACCCACTACGGCACCGCCTGGTCAGGCCTTTAAAGTTTTTATGGGAGTGAGCGACGTACCCAAAATGTCATATGTTGAGACTGTCAAAACCCGAGGACCCATTGTATTGCAAAAGAATTTAAAAGACACACTATAAGGTATTTTCCGCCGAGGAATAAAGAAGGATGTAGCCACCAAGTGTAGACAAGCAAAGCTTTATTTAGAGCACTCCCGGGTGAGGTTCACTGGTCCACAAGACAGGGGCTAGGGAAGTCATGCAGCTTCCCTCGCCCAAGGGAGTATTTTATAGCGTTGGTAGGGTGGTGGTGGGTGGCGAAATTTCACTGGCTGACAGACAGTTGTTCTTTTTCAAAATGCTCCTGGGCCATTTTCTTTTGGTGGGAATGGGTGTGGCTCTTTCTTTTGGCGGGGATGGGTGTGTGTGGTTCCTCATGTGACCTTCCCCCATTGCCAACCGACCTCACACACACAAAGACACAGAAGCCGGCATAAATGGGGCTCCCACTGATGAAATTTGGAACAATTGGAACATCAAAATAAATAATGCTATAAACAAGTTATAACCCATTAAATAGGAAACCAAATTCATACTGATATAAATAAATTGAAAGATGAGAAACAAAATACTTAGTTTCAAAGAATCTCCCTCACAAAATACTTATTAATTACAAAGTAGAACAAGTAACTTTACAGTATAGAAGTCTGGTAGACACCACATTATTAAAATAAACATCAATAATGAGACAAATTAAAATCATGCCACCTGACAGAATGCAGAGAGAACACAGCATCTTTCCTGTGAATTCTGTCAAAGACCCCTACCCTGAATCAAATCATGAGTAAACATCAGACAGAAGCAAAGGTCCATTCTATAAAATAATTGGCTAGGAATGTTCAGGGATATAAAAGTCAAGGAAAGACTGAGGAAGTTCAGATCGAAGGCAACTAAAATTACATGACAAAGTAAGTACTGTATTTCCTCATGTATGAGACACACCATTTTTCAAAAATTTTGGGGTCTAAAAATTGGGTGCGTTTTATACAGTGGTTGTAGATTTTTTAACTTACTTTTTTGTGCTTGTTTTTGCACTCATCATTGAAAGCAGTGATTTGTCATCAGACACAGATGAGGACAAGCTAATGGGTGGGAGTTTTTATAGTGATGAGGAGTTGTATAAATTTTATGATGAATAAAACTTGAGTTCAGAAGCAAGATGGCGACGGAGTAGGCGGACGTACCAACTTCCAACTCTCAGAACCAAAGTGGATTATAACTCAATTTAAAGAACCATCATCTGGATAAACCAACTATGAACTGAACTAAGTGGACTCTTCAACCAAGGAACACTGCAGAAGCCACATTGAGACAGATAGGAATAGTGAAAACGCGAAGAGGGCTGCCCAGCTCCCCGGAGCAAACGGCAGCCGGGAGAGACCCGCGTGGCGGGAGGAGAGTTTGGTGGAGAGGGAGGGACCGGGGTCCCAGAAACCAAGCCCCAGCCTGCAGTCCCAGAGCCTAGAAGAGGCGTTTGGACAGTTTTGAGCTGTGAAACAAGTGAGGGAGCTCCCAGGCTTACAGTGTGGAATATTAGGTCCCTTCCTACTCTGCTGATAGTTGCTGAAGGGTTTGGGGCGGCAGGACGCTGAAATGCAGTTCTGTCGGCGTGGGCGGAAGCCAAGCCCGTGTGAGCTCAGTCTAGCCCAGCAGGGTCGGAGGGGACGCAGGAAAGCGGTCCGGAAGCTGCGGGCCCGGGTTTAATCCCACTTACGGGGACAAAGCGGGAGGCCAGGAACGGGCAGAAATCGGCTCTGCAACACTGCGCAAGCCGGCCCTGACCGCGGGAACCGGGCTAGGACCAGGGACGGGCAGGGGCTCTCGGATGAGCTCACGCTACCAGCTCCGCCCGGCCGGAGAAACCTGGATTTGCAATTATACATGCAGGAGCAGACTCCGAACGCGGGGGCGGGGTAGAGTCTAGGACGAGCAGAAGTACGCAGCTGAGCGGAAGCCAGCAAACACGCCCGGCCCAATAAACCTGGGTTTGCGACCCTGCGCAGAAGGGCCCTGGCCTCGAGGGCGGGGCTAAATCTCCGGACTGGCAAAGGCTCACAGCTGAGAGCACGTCAAAAGCCCCGCCCAACCCGTGAAACTGTGGAGAGCAGGCTCTGACTGAGGGTTCTGGGCGAAAGTCCGGAAATAGGCTGGGTCCGCAGCTGAGAAAAGGTGCTCACCTCTACCCTTGGTGCTAAGACTTGTGGCTTCAGTGACAGCCCCTCCCGCGGAGGAGAGGCAGAAATCACAGTAAAAGCCACAGTGGGCCTGCGCTGGCAACGCCCATACCCAACCACCCTAGGCAGCGGCAGAGGGGGTGGGGAACCTGCAGACAGACCACACCTAGAGAACACAAAGGCAACACCTACTGGACTCCAGTGGCCACAACTTGCTTATACACAGACAAAATGGGTAGGCAGAGGAATGCAAACCAAATGAATCAAGAGAAATCCCCAGAGAAGGACCTGAATGAACCAGATATAACCAAATTACCAGAAGCAGAATTTAGAATAATGATAGTTAGGATGTTCAAAGAAATTAGAGTAATGATGGATACTCATTATGAACACCTAAATAAAGAGATAACAAGTATAAAAAACGAAATTGAAATAATAAAAAAGAATCAGACAGAAATGACAAATACAGTATCAGAACTGAAGACCAAAATGGAAGGAATTAAAAGCAGGATGAATCACGCTGAGGATAGAATCAGCGAGTTAGAGGACACAATAAACAAAGGCACAGAAACAGAGAAGAAAAAGGAAAAGAGACTCAAAAAATGTGAGGAAACTCTAAGGGAGCTCTTTGACAACATGAAGAGAAACAACATTCGCATCATAGGGGTGCCTGAAGAAGAGGAGAGAGGACAGGAAATGGAAACTTTGTTCAATCAAATCATAGCAGAAAACTTCCCTAAATTAAGGCTGGGAAACACTCCACACGTTCAAGAAGCACACACAACTCCATTAAAGAGAAACCCAAAAAGATCTACACCAAGACACATCATAGTTAAAATACCAAAGCTAATGTATAAAGAAATAATTTTAAAAGCTGCTAGGGAAAAAAAGGCTATCACCTACAAAGGAGCCCCCATAAGGATGACATCGGACTTCTCAACAGAAACACTTGAGGCCAGAAGGGAATGGCAAGATATAATCAAAGTAATGCAGAACAAGAACCTACAACCAAGACTACTTTATCCAGCAAGGCTAACATTTAAAATTGAAGGAGAAATAAAGAGCTTCCCAGAAAAAGAAAGCCTCAAGGAATTCATAAAAACCAAACCAATTCTGCAAGAGATACTAAGGGGCCTGTTGTGAAAACTAAAAAGTTTTTGCACAGCTAAAGACAATAAGAACAGAATAAAAAGACAAACCACACAATGGGAGAACATATTCGACCGCACATCTGATAAGGGGTTAATAACTAAAATTTATAAAGAACTTATAAAATTCAACACCAGGAAGACAAACAACCCAATCAAAAATTGGGCAAAAGAAATGAATAGAAATTTCTCCAAAGAGGACATACAAATGACCAATAGGCATATGAAAAAATGCTCAACATCACTAATCATTAGAGAAATGCAAATTAAAACCACAATGAGATATCACCTCACACCAGTCAGAATGGCACTCATCAGCAAAACAACACAGAATAAGTGCTGGCGAGGATGTGGAGAAAAGGGAACCCTTCTGCACTGCTGGTGGGAATGCAGACTGGTGCAGCCACTGTTGGAAACAGTTTGGAGATTCCTCAGAAAATTAAAAATCGAACTGCCTTTTGACCCAGCTATCCCACTTTTAGGAATATACCCTAAGAACACCATAGCACTGTTCGAAAAGAAGAAATGCGCCCCCATGTTATGGCAGCATTGTTCACAATAGCGAAGATCTGGAACCAGCCCAAGTGTCCGTCACAAGACGAGTGGATTAAAAAGCTATGGTACATATATACTATGGAATACTACTCAGCCATAAGAAACGATGACATCGGATCATTTATAACAAAATGGATGGACCTTGATAACATGATACGGAGTGAAATAAGTAAATCAGAAAAAAAGAAAAACTGAGAACAGCATGATTTCATACATAGGTGGGACATAAAAGTGAGAATATGAGACATGGACAAGAGAGTGGCGGTTATGGGATGGGGGGAGGGAGGGAAGAGTGGGATAGGGAGGAGGGGATGGACACAGGGAAAACCAGATAGAAGGTGACAGAGGACAATTTGACTTTGGTGACGGGTATGCAACATAATTGAATGATAAGATAATCTGGAGATGTTTTCATTGTACATATGTACCCTGATTTATTGGTGTCACCCCATTAGAATTAATAATAATAAAAAATATATATATATAAAAACAACTTGAGTTCAGTAACTTATGTAATACTTTTTTTTTTTCAAATTTTAGGTCCCAACATTAAGGTGCGTCTTATACTGGGAACGTCATACATGGGGAAATATGGTACAATTTTTTGTTTTGTTTTTTTTTTATTCTGGAGTGAATCCTTTTGTAAGGATGAGACGGCACTCAATCACCAGGAGTATAGGCTTTATTGAAGAGAAAGACCTGCCGAGCACACTTCTCCAGGAGAAGGGCATCAGTACAGACTATGGGGGCGAATTTTATAGGGTAGAGAAGAGCCTTGAGCAAGTGAACGTTGAGTCAGAACTTCTGGAATGTGCTCATCTGCAATTTTATGGTTTTGGCTTCCTGGGACGCTCCTCCTTGGGGCGGTTGACAAGCTTCCTGGCATTTTTCTGCTTCAGGGGCAATAGTCCAGTAAGTAAGGGTGAGGTCAGACAGATAAACGAAACAGCAAAAGGGCAGTTAGAAGTCATGTATCTATCATTTCTCAACTCTGTGGTATGATAAAAGAAAATAAGAGGTGAGGGGAAGAAAAGGGTATGAGGTCCAGGAAGGAGGTTTGTCTCGGGCGGGCTATCTTCTGGAGCTACTCCCTGCTGTTATCCCTTTTGGGGACCTCCTTCATGGACCTCTCCTTGGGGCAGTTGGAGTAGGGGTTGTAAAAGCATTTGATTGTAGGTGACTCTGGAGATTTCTCTCATTTGGGCCTGTAGAAACTTCATAAAGAAAGGGGAAAGCACTAAAATTAGGCACGAAATTAGGATTGGTCTTATAGTTGGTGCTAGCATGGAGAATAAGGGGCTTTTCCACCATTGTTCAGAGTAGGGGTAAGTACTGGCCCGGCCAGTGCGGATTTGTTCTTGAAGTTTTCAAAGAGAGTTGATATTTTCCTTGACCAGGCTAGACTCATTCATGTAGTAGCAGCACTGTTCCTGTAAAAAGAGGCAAACACCATCCTTCTCTGCTGTTAGAAGATCTAAAGCTTTCCGGTTTTGTAGGGCAACCTGAGCTAGAGAGGTCAGTTGTCTTTGGAGAGAGGCTAGAGAAGTAGCTGAATTATCAAGGGGCTGTTCTAGGTCTGCCTTTAATTAGTTAGTAGTCCATATACTATGGCCTAAAGCCAGCCCCACCTATTCCTATAGCTGCTATAGAAGTGGCAAGGGTAAGGCCAAGGAGGACTGGGAGGAAGGCAGCCCGTTTATTTCTGCTTGTCCTCAGCTGGTTTGAGAATTCTTCCTCTCCATATTATGTTAGTTGTGGTGCAATTATTACCGGGACACAAGGGAGTGGGGTAAAGGTGTTCACGGTTTTTAGAATAGTTCTATTGCACCAGAAGTGAGTTCTGTTAGGGCTGGTTAGAGAAGTTTTGACTGGGATAGCATTATTACATGATGGGGTGGGCCAATTAGTGTAACAGACATTCAAGGTTGAAGTGGGGTCTTCTATGAAGAGAGGAACTCCAGAGAGAGAAAAAGGGTCTTGAATTTTGGTAGTATTGAGTGAGTATGGTAAAGGAACCACAGTGATGGGAGGTTTGTTTAAAATGGCACAGAGAAAGCAGTGAGAAGTGTTGTATACAGAAGTGAGGTTGAGAACTTGGATGCCCTGTTTGATGAGTCCTAGCCATGAGAAAGGTCAGGAGTAGGGGTTAGGTACTTGTAGAGAGAGTAGGAATAAGACAGGGCAATAGCCAGTCTTTGGGTAATGTAATGCTGGAAGCGCCTTTTGGACAGTCTTTGAAAAATTTGCTGAGTAACCTGTAAATCCTGCAAGTATGTAGGAAAAGGGTGGTTACATTTCTACACTTTGCAGATAGAGTTTAAGTCCTAGTGACCACTGCTTCTAGCTGGAATTAGCAGCAGGTCTCAGCCTACAATAGGCATGGGGCATTGAGACAAGAGGAATAAAAGAGATACTATACATTAAATAAAGCAACAAAATCAGACTGTCAATACCCACAGTAGAGATCTTCGAGAGATAAATAAATATTCAGGTAAGGCATAGTAGACAGTCCTTGTGTTTATAAGAAATGAGATCAGTTTATCTGCTACTTGGAAGAAATACCTTAGGCTTGTGAATGATGTCCTTGGGCCTTCAGTGGCAGTTCCCAGCATGCAGGGCAAGATCAGGTCACAGGTAGCTGGAGCAGGGCTAGAAGAGACTAAACCGTCCCTCCATGGAGCAAGGGGGCAGCTTACCTTCTCTTGTACCTCTTTCCACAGCAAAGATGTGTCCCTTGGTGGGGCCGAGAAGCTTCGCAGGCCTCAGTTCAATGACCTTTCTTTCCACTCTTGAAGCAGGACCCTGATGGAATCCTATGAAGCCCTTTAGGGCTCTGTAACCTTTAAGAGCATATGCCAAAAGCTGGTATTTCCTGACCTCTTTTTTGGGCTTTATTTGCCTTTTCTGTTACTACCTTGGTCATTATAGACCTTAAAAGTCATGCTCAGAAGTTCTCACTGAGGAGCTTGACTAAGAGAACAAAATTGGGAATCCAGTGTCTAAAGAAGCCTATTAGACTGAGGAAGAAAAAGATTTGATTTGTGGTGGTATGGATGGAGACTGTGGAGGGTCTGAGTTCAATTTAGAGTGAGACCTCAGGTGGTAGGGGTTAAGGCGATGCCCATATAGACTATGGACTAAGAGTGAAGTTGAGCCTTAGCAGAGAAGACATGATATTCCTTCATGGCGAGGAAGTTAAGACGGGTGGTGGTATGTCTTTTTAAGGCAGGTAGGGAGGGGTTGCAGAGGAGTAGGTTATTTACATATTGTAAGAGAATACTAGTTTTGAGATTTCATGCTGCTAAATCCTGAGCTAGTGCCTGCTCAGACAGGTGTGGGCTGTTTCTGAAACCCTGGGCTAAGACAGTTCACATAAGTAGCTGGGCTGCATTAGCGTATGGGTCAGTTCAAGTAAAAGCAAACAGAAAGTAAGAGTCAGGGTATAGAGGGATGGTAAAGAAGGCATTTTGAGGTCTAGGACCATGAAGTGAGTGGTGTTTGAGGGAATGTGTGACAGTAACATGTAGAGATTAGGGACTACTGGATGGAGAATTACTGCCTCACTGATTAGGCATAAGTCTTGTACAAGGTGATAAGACCCTGAAGGTTTCAAAAAGGAAGGGTGGGGGTATCGCAGGGAGAGTCCATGGGGATAAATAAGCCTTGATTTAAGAGGCAGGTAATTATTGGTTTAAGGCCTTAGAAACAGACACAGTTACACATTAAACAAAGATTTTACATATAAATTAAGAAATTTAAATAAGCGTGCATTTTCTGACAAAGAGACAAAACAGATTACTTACTCACACAGCTTAATAGACAACTCTGCCTTTTAAGTTTTTCAGGGTGGCAGGGAGTTGTCAGCATAGAGGGGAGGAAGAGAGAAAGCAGATGGATAGACAGTGTGAACAGCTGGATGGAAAGAAGAAGGGTCAGACTCTGCAGGAAGAGGAGGAGTTTGAACAGCTGGTGGTGGCGCCACGTGGCCAGAGGAGTTAAAAAGATTTAGAGCTTTGAGGAGAGGGGGGAGAGACAAGGGGGAGAAAAGTACTGTTGCCTGTGGAGAGAGAGGATGGGTCGAGAAAGATACAGGCAGAGCTGCAGTCTGTGAGGAGGAAGGTGAGGTCGAAGAGGAAAAGGCAGAGCCTATGAGGAGGGGGTTTGGGGCGAGGGAGAGATGGGCACCACTGCCTGCCAGAGCTGCAGCTTCTAAGGAGGGGAGTTTGGGATGAAGGAGAGACACAGCAGCAGTTTGTAAGGAGAGGGGAAGGGGTTTAGGAATGCAGTGGGGAAAGGAGAGGCCCCTGGCCAGCAGGGGAGGAGAACGAGAGATTGGTATTTGCAAGTGAATGAGACAGAATTCTGAGAAGGGAGAGGGCTTTCTGGAGGAAAGAGACCTGAGCGAAAGAGGTCCGCAGAGGGACCAGAGAGAGAGAGATTCCGAGAGAGGGTCAAAGCTATCAGATGGAGTGTCAGAGAGAAGAGAGTGAGTGAAGATGAGGTAAAAGTTCTGGTCAGAAGAACTTGATAGATAGAACATGAAGAGCAAAGAGAAGGTCTGGACCAAAGATAGAAGAAGGTCTGCACGTAAGGAATTTCAGAAGCTTTTTCTGTCTGGTGGCAATTATTGTCAAGATCTCTTAGGATATTGTAATCAAAGTTTCCATTTTTGTGCCAGTGGGAGCCATTATCTAGTCTGTACTGAGGCCATGCCGTGTTACAGAGACCGAGTTTGGTGAGGTTTTTTTTAAGAGGCATCCCAAAGGAGTTTGGTCTGACAGTCTAGATTGTGAAGAAGCCCATCATGGAGAACAGTGATCAAGAGAGGGCTTCCCGCCTCTTGTCAGTCTCAAAAGGAGAAAATCTCCGAGAAGAGGGAAATTCGAGACAGAGGTTGTCACCACCTGCCAAGGAACCCGCAAGAGTGGAGAGGTTTGGCTAGATGCCTAGACTTTTGTAGAGGGTCCCTGGGACCAAGTCAAGCAAACCCCTCAGAGCGTGAGGCTGTCACAATAGACCATCAGAAAGAGAGTCAGAGTCCAAATTTGAAAAGCCATCAGAGAAGAAAAAGGGGGAGAAACTCCTTACCTCCTGGTCAGCAGGGGTTTGGGACAGGGTAGGAATGCCGGTGGCTCAACCATGCTCGCACGGCCAAACAGTATCAGGGAGTTAGCCCGGAAGAGCTGCCACTGTCCACTGCTTCCCTGGTTGTAAGTTTGGCCGGCAAGGGGATCGTCCAGGCAGCCGGTATCCCGTCCCGGGTTTCGGCACCAGATGTAAGGATGAGACAGCACTCAATCACCGGGAGTACAGGCTTTATTAGAAGAGAAAGACCTGCCAGGCACACTTCTCCGGGAGAAGGGCACCAATACAGACTATGGGGATGAATTTTATAGGGTAGGAAAGACCCTTGAGCAAGTGGGCATTGAGTCAGAACTTCCGGTATGTGCCCATCTGCAGTTTTATGGTTTTGGCTTCCCGGGACACTCCTCCTTGGGGCAGTTGACCAAGCTTCCTGGCATTTTTCTGCTTCAGGGGCGATAGTCCAGTAAGTAAGGGTGAGGTCAGACAGATAAAAAAGGGCAGTTATAAGTCATGTATCTATCACCTTTCACCATAAAGAATATTATGCAAACAATTGGCAAAATGTATACGTAAATATTTTGATATTACTAGTTACAGTGTGATTGTGTAGTGGAGGGTACTTCCTAGGACACACACACACTAAAGTATATAGAGACGATGTGGGATCAAGTCAGCAAATTAAATCTCAAAAAGTTTGGGGGGGGGATGTGAGTAGGAAATGCTCTTTGTACTATATTTGCAAGATTTTGTAAGCTTGAGATTGTTTCAAAATAAAAATTTTTAAATTACATTCAAAACGCTGAGTATTCTGGAAATATTCACTTGACTTGGAGCCGCAAAACTGTCTGTCCCAATTCTACCATTGACGCATGTGTGTTCCTGAGCAAGTTGCTTTACCTCAGGCCCCAGAGTCTCAAGCTGTAAAAGGAGACAGGCCAACAAAGGCACTCTAGAATCATCCCCACAGCTATCATTCCACCATCTACGCTATGAAAGAATTTCCGTCTGAAATAGAACCGGAGGATTTAAAATGGAGAATCTCAGGCATGTGCTTTCAGAAAGACACACTTTGTGGACTAAGAGACTGATTTTTCTTAAATGCTTTATTTACTGACAACTGATAGTGTTGGACTTTCTTGGCTAAAGAATTTGTCTCATATCCAGAGGCGGATTAAGGTTGGTTGAGGCCCTGGGCACAGAAGAAAATATTGGGCCCCTTACATTAGCAAAAAATGTGAAGTTGGGGTTTTGCGGTGTTGGGCAGATAAAATATATTATTCTCACTTTGTTAAAGATGGCACGAGTAAGCTTTTCCCCACACCCTTGACTGATTGGATGATGTGGGGTGGTGCACTCTCATGAGGAATCCTTCTGTTATGCCTCAGATAAGTGACTTTGTATCAGAAACTTTCTTGTTTGTAGATTGGATTAAAGGTTTGGATTTCTATATTATAAAGTGGGGCAGACCAGGAGCTTACTCTCTCTTGGTTCCTGAGATTAGCATTAGAGAGGAGAGCAGAGAAAGAAGAGCAGATAAAGGCCACATGGTGGTCAGGAGAAGCAGCCAAGATCGCGGAGTGCTGAGGGAGAAGCCAGTTAGTGCAGTGTTTGTGCAGAGAAAAGGAGGTGGGGAACAGAGGTTAATAAGACTGGTCAGCTAGCCTTTAATTCTAGGAAACTCCAATAAGTCAGTAGCTTAGTGAGCACTGAATGAGTGGGTTTTGGAGCCCAGTGTGTGTTTTTGCTTGCCCGCCATGTGCAAGCTAGACCTAAAGCTGATGGCTCACCAGTTTTTGGCTCCATTGTTTCATTACAGACTGTCCAAATCAAATATGAACCTGCCCGGGCCAGGTGGCTCTGATGCTGGCCTTGGCCACTGGCCTTACATGCCGGGTTTTCAGAAGTCGGGGCCCAGGGCCCGCGTCTGGTGTGCCCTCTGCTAAATCTGCTTCTGCTCATATCACCCTTGTTAAGTTTTGCAGGGTATGAATAGGAGATGACCAGGCTGAACTGACCTTTATTTGTGTAACTGGGCTGGTTTTGTCTGCTCATAAATTTTCAAGGCTATCTTCCCTGTGTTTTTTTATTTTAAGTGACTCTAACTGAACTCTCCTCTCTACATTTTCTGCCCATAAACAACCTACCCCAAACCCTTAACAGACTTGCCTGTAGCTCGCTACAATTCACTTGTCCCAGATTGCAATTCTTCTACCATTCACAAATAAACTTTTTTTAAAAAACTTTCCTCAGTTTCCCTCTTTGTCAACAGCACCCACAACACTCCATGCCTGTATCCAGGCTCCAGTCGTAGCCTTCAGATGACCCATTGTCGCCCTACAAGGATTCTGGCTGGTGATAGAAACAGACTGAAATAGTCGTGCCAATCCCGCCGTGCTGAAAAGCGCCAAGCCGGTCTCGTCTTGGGCCACAGTCACCCCATCGCTCTCTCGACGGTGAAGCTGTTACGCCTGCCAGAGTGGGCGCTCGATGGCTCGGCGGCCGGCTGGCCGGGCCTCGGATCGCGGCCCGGCGCTGGGCGTGCTCACAACCGCAGCCATGCGCCGCTCCGGGGGTTCGGCGCTTTCCGGATCCGCCCCGCGCGCGCCCCTCCTGTCCCGCTGACTGCCCCTCGCAGCCGCTTGCAACTCTTCGCTGAGGAGTTGGTGTCGTCGCGACACTGGGACGGATGCTGAGCCGTCCGGGAGCCCCAAGAGCGAGCAGTTGGGGATCCCTGAGTGGAGGCGGCTCCGGGCGTGCGGGGGCGGTGTCCAGGCTGCCTGCGGGCTGCGAGGACTACGTTCCCGGCCTGCACCGTGAGTCGAGCGGCTGGGGGGACGCGGGGTGGCCGCTGCAGCGAAGCGGTTGAGGTATCCGGGACCTCGGGTGCGGGAACTGGTGTCTTTACCTAAGAGGTAGGAGCTCTTGGAGGAAGAGCTGGACCGGGCACGGGATGGCCGAATGGCCAGTGCGGTCCGTTCTCCCTCCGGGGCTCCGGGAGAGTCTGGTTTCTTCGAAGCACAACAGGTAGACGTGGACTCTGCCCGCGGGCGTGAGCCGGCTGCGGGAAGGTCGGAAGGTCGGAGCGCGCCCTGCCGGCGCGCCGCTCCCCGGACCCACCCGGGCGATGCCCGCCCCGCTTCGCCGGACGCCGGCGCGGCGGAGAGGGTGGAGAGAGTGGCTGTTGCCCTCTGCGTGGAAGACCATCTCCAGTTCTTTTCACAAGGGAATAAAGTATTTTCGGGGATAGCATTAGCTTAGTTTGAGGAAGCATTTCTTACCTACTGTCGGCCAGCACTGTCATTTCAAGTGATTATCAAGTCTTTAGGAACTTTTGCAATAATGTATATCTTTAGCAAGTTAAGATTTTCGAAATTGTCGAGTCAGATAATAGTTGTCAAATGACTTGAGTTCTTTCATTAAAAGTCATAAGTATACTTTGTTTTATGTGCATTGATTCATTTAAATATTCAGCGCCTTTTATATGTCCCTTAAGGAACTTCCAGCCTAGAAGAAATGTTCAAAGGAGAAGGGCGCTGCAAGTGCAGTTCAGAAGCAGAAGGGTGTTTACATAGGCATCGGATGGGTGGGGAGAAAACTAATTAGTTTGGTTTTCTAAACATTTAGAGATTAGATATGCGTCGAAGCCGAGATTTGTCTTACATTTTAATACTATCGGTTTTTTTCCCTTTCTTAAAATGGCTAAGCTGGCAGGGTTTATAACAGAACGGTAACAGTTGGCAAAGTTGGATTAAGTCTCGGAAAGCAGTTACTTTGTGTAGATAGCTATAATATACGAAAAGTCTCTTGACCTGACAGGAGACCTGAATTTTAGTTTAAGCTTCTCTGCTGCTATTTGGAACTAGGTCAGTTTCTTTCTTTCTCTTTATTTTATTCTCTGACTTCAGGTGACAGAAAATGCATAATCCAAAGTACCTTGAATTTTTGTTTAATTGCACAAATAATGAATACATTCTTTAATGAAAAAAATTTAAGTACTATTGTTTTTAAGCGGTGTATCTTCCTTCCATGCAGCTTTATTTGAAAACAGGGATTGTGGTAGTTTATAACCTTTATGAGTCATTCTTAATTGTTTTAGTAACAAAATAAGTAATTAAATTCTGGATTTGTTTGGGCTCCTTCCTATTTTAATTTATTTTATTCTAAATTCTGGTTAACCAGTCTAATGATGAATGTATTTTATTTAAGAAGCTTTATTAAGTCTTCTGTGTTTCATTAATTATTCATTGTACAGTTGAGGGGTTGGAACAGTCCTTGAATAGGACCATAGTCATCCTACGTAAAAAGCACTTCTGCATTTTAAGGAGACTGCAGAAACTATTATTAAATTTCATTTAACCAGTAAATTAACAGACCTAAGAGATTAGTAAAGATTTGTTTATATCATTTAATTGAATCCTTTGTCTAGTTCTAGTGTTAAATTCTTTGGATTAGACGAAGGGTCAGCAATTGACAGCTAATGGGTCAAATCTAGCCTGCTGCCAGTTTTTGTAAAGAAAGTTTTACTGAAGCACAACCATACTTGTTTATTGTTTATGTGGTAGGGCCGTAGGGCCCACAAAGCCTGAAGCTGCTCTTGTCCTTTACAGAAAATAATTTGCCCACCGGGACTAGAACTCTAAACTCAGAATCACTAAATCTTTTGTAGGAGGAAATAGGTTACGATCAGTTTTAATTCTTAATCATTTTCATTATTATGTCAGGTAAACTGTAAGATCCTGTAATTGCTTCCAGATCCTAGATGTGTGATAATGGAAGAGGGGCATAGCTTTTCTGTTGCATTTACCTAGAATAAAGTTTTTAATTTCAGCAAGCCTAGCCTTGGTAGGCTAGAGAGGGAAGGAGTTTCATATGTTTCTCTAACAAGTTTATATAATTTTTAGTTTTCATTTAGATCTGCTGTGGAAAGTTCTTTTTTATTTAGTAAACTTTTTACATATTCATATGGTATATATAACAAGTAACAGTAACTTTTATTCGAAACATTTTTTTACATGAATCCAGTGATGTAGCAGTTGATCAAAAGATCAGACAGAAAATTATTGGAAGTATAACTGTGAACATGAAATCAAATGTTTACCTACAGTAAGACCCACATGAGAAATTAGAATTCTCTAAACAAATACCCAGTCGATTGAAAATGGAGCATGTGTTTTACTTAGATTATCCTTGGTCATTTTTTTAAAAATCATAACAACTTAAAAGGTAATTATTTCTAGAAAGAAGAAATATAATATAGCCACATAAAACCCTATGTTAATGTTACCTGCCTAAGAAATTGGAGCTAGTTATGTGACAGGAAAGAGGGAAACCTGTAGAAAGTGATAATTCTAAATATTTAAAGCTCAGCTATACTATTTTTTAATTTAGAAAATTAAATTTAACAGAGTGACTGACGTTGATCAGTAAGAATACGTAGGTTTCAGGTAAATGTTTCTGTAGCACTTGATCTGTTGAGCATATACTATTTCTAATCTTAAAACCTTGATGGGGCTCTAGTTTCACTACATAAAATGTTTTATGTGTACTTTTTTAGTAACTTAATTGCACTTTAATGCTTCTCTATTGTCTAGTTACCATTGTACAACAGTTAGGCAACAGCATCTGTGTATATCCTCTTCTGTTGCCCTTGTAGGTTTCTGTATGTTGAAATAGGCGTGTTTTTTGTATATGTGCAAAATAATACCTCATTTATTCAATACATTATGTAAGTAAAATTATCAGAATATTGAATTATCCATTGTAACACCAAAAAGATATATCTTTTTTTATTTTGAGGGAGGAAGTATGAAAAGCAAAAAACAAAAGAAAACCAAAAAAACATACATCTAAGGATAAAAATCCTTTAATTTTAATTCTAGAGTTCAAAGGGCTCTGAAAAGCCCCCCCCCCCCAAGAGAGAGTGAAAGAGATAGGCAAACAGATAAGAAGGCAGAGAAATGAGAAGTGTCATCTCATAGTTGTGGCACTTTAGTTGTTCATGGATTGCTTCTCATACATGCTTTGAATGGGGTCAGGGGGCTCTAGCCAAGCCAGTGACCCCTTGCTCAAGCCAATTACCTTTGGGCTCAAGCCAGTGACCCTGCGCTCAAACCCGGTGAGCCCGCGCTCAAGCCATTACCCTCAGGATTTCAAACCTGAGTCCTCAGCATTCCAGATTGATACTCTGTCCACTGCACCACCACCTAGTCAGGCTGAAAAGCTTTATTTCTTAACTCGTTTGACAGCAAAATACAACCTGAAATGATATGAAGCTACTGACGGTCATTTTTAATCTCCCACCTTGTATGAATATGTTTGTTTTGTCTTTTGCTGCAGAAATATTGGTGGGTTTGAGTATGGCATGCTGCCCAGACCCACTTAGGGGTTAGAGATAATGGATGGAATATTCACTCTATTACTTGGGTGGGCCATGATGGTGCTAGCCAAAAGGCAGAGTAATAATAGAGTTGTTCCATGAAGCTACATTTGTAAAGTTAAGAGCCTAGCCGGGCAGCTGATGGGAGTGAGAAACAGTGTCTGCCAAGAAAACCCCTCAGGTAGGAATCCAGGAAGGTCACAAATGTAGCTAAAGTGTAGGCTAGTTATTCCTTAGGCTATGTTGTAGATTAGAAGTGGGAACTGCAAGGAAAGCCCAAACATCAGACCATAGATTAAGAGTGAACCTGTGAGTGCTGACCAGGATGGAAGAGCCGTGGACAGTAAGAAGTGGGAAGAGTAGGGGATTCTAAAGCAGCCACTGTCTGGTGACTGAAGTAGGAAAATAGGAAATCTTATATGGCTGGCCAATTGCATGAGTAATTTCAAAATAATGAGAGTTATTTTGAAAAATTGAGCAAGGATTTCTGGCCTCTGCTGAGCCAAGGAAATAATGGCATTTTGTGTACAAGTACTTTGTTCTACTAAGTAGCCTCATATTGCCCTATATTTTTTATTTTTACTTTTATTTTTTTGTGACAGAGAGACAGAGAGAGGGACATACAAGAAAGAGAGATGAGAAATACCAGTTCTTCATTACAGCTCCTTAGCTGTTCATTGATTGCTTTCTCATATGTGCCTTGATGGGGTCAGGGGTGGGGGTGAGGCTATAGCAGAGCAAGTGACCCCTTGCTCAAGCCAGTGACCTTTGGGCTCAAGCCAGCGACCATAGGGTTATGTCTATGATCCCGTGCTCAAGCTGGTGAGCCCTCCCTCAAACTGGTGAGCCTGCACTCAAGCTGAATGAGCCTGCAGTCAAGCCTGGACCTTGGTGTTTCCAACCTGGATCCTTTGCATCCCAGTCCAACACTCTTCTTATTCACTACACCACCGTCTGGTCAGGCTATTTTTAAAATATCTATAGTGAATAATGTTTTGGTTACTTTCGTTACTAATAGCTTGTTGCTTCCTCTTCGTTCTTCCTGTTCTCAATGAATTTATTCCTTCACTTTTTTTTAAGGTTTTATTTATTAATTTTTTACAGGGACGGAGAGAGAGTCAGAGAGAGGGATAGATAGGGACAGACAGACAAGAACGGAGAGAGGTGAGAAGCATCAATCATTAGTTTTTCATTGCCGTTGCGACACCTTAGTTGTTCATTGATTGCTTTCTCACATGTGCCTTGCCCACGGGCCTTCAGCAGACTGAACAACCCCTTGCTGGAGCCAGCGACCTTGGGTCCAAGCTGATGAGCTTTTGCTCAAGCCAGTTGGGCCCGCGCTCAAGCTGGCGAGCTTGGGGTCTCGAACCTGGGTCTTCCGCATCCCAGTCTGACGCTCTATCCACTGCGCCACCGCCTGGTCAGGCTGTTCCTTCACTTTTAATATGGTGTTGTACACTACCCAAGCTAGACTCTAGATAACTGAATTATTAGTCATGTCCAAACTAAGAATAAACAGGCTTTGAGAGATAAGACACTTATGTCAATAAAATTTATGATCTTTGAAACAGTTAGTTGCTGTGTATTGTTTTGTCTTTTTTTAAACTTATTGTTTTTTACTATATGTTACTGGATTCTCAAGTATACCAAGTAGCGAGATTGCTGAGATGGTGACTTCTAGATGAATGAAGTGGGAATTAGAAGAGTAAAATTTCTCTTAAAATCTGCCTTCTGGAATTCCTAAATATCCAGAATGAAATCTTTCTTCCCAGGGGGAGATGGAAAAGTTGGTTTATGGAATGGAGAGTGGTAAACATTGTCAAGAGTAGCCAAAGACTAAACAAACACTGTTTGGACTTACTGATTTGCTGTCTGGTTGGAAAGGGCCGTTTGGAATTTGATGTCTCTGGAAGACCTCATACTTGAATGGAAGGCGTCAAAGTATGAGAAGTTAAGAGGAGAGTGAAGTGATGAATAACCAAGTTAGAAGGATTAGCTGCTTCAGGAATGGCAATAACTCAGTAATATCAGGAATTAGAGACTGAATGAAGAGGTGGTATGAAGTAGCTGAAGGAACATGGACATTTAAACTAGACAGATCAGATGTTATCTTCTTACTTTTGCTTAAATAGCATCTTGACATTGGACACGTTTCTCACTCATCATCAACTGTAAAATGATGATAATATCCAAAATTTCAGTGTTGTGAGGAATAAGTGAGATAGTGAATTGAAAGGTTCAAGTAAATCGTTAAAAAAGTTAGCCCCTTTTTCTATCCCTCCCTTACTAGAATTGGTTCCTACTATTCAGTCCTCCAGCCCACCCAACACTTCCTTTTACCCTTCAAGAGTTTTCTTTTTTGTAATCTGAAAGGAAATTGCCATAAATGGTTAGACTTAATTGGAGTCCTACTGACAATCTTATTTACTGAGTCCAGACTTTTGCCATTCCTCTCATCCCTAACACTGATCTGCAAGTAGTTTGGGAAAACAAAAGAGGAGAGCAGAGTAAATTGCATTTTCCACTTCTGGACCTTTCTTACCCTAATTTATAAATTTCCATGTAATTCCTATTTCTTTCCTTTGCCATCCTAATTTCTCTGTCCTTTATGATGTGCTACCTACCCATAAGTTCTAGGAGCTGTTTCTGCCAGTCTGGCTGGCATGTGTTATGTAGTGGGGAGAAGTATCATTCTTCCCATTCCTACAACATTTGCAGGAAATATTCTTGGAATCTTGAGACACTGTATTTTTATTGTATATTAAAATAAGGTATTAGTGATATGTCTTGGGCATGTTGCAAGTTAGAGATTTGTATATGATTTAAGAAGCATGGATTAAGTTGTTTTTATGGGAATTTGTATTCAGAATTTCAAAAATCAAATTTTAAAATACTATATTATATATAAATATAAACATATTTTTAAATATATTTATCTCGGAAATGGTGTGATATAAAACTTAATTGAAAGTATGAATAACACAAAATTTTATGTGAGCTGATAAATCTTAAATATACTAGGTTAATTAAAACTATTTTTTCTTTCTTTATTCATATTCCAGGAATAATTATAAGATTCTATCTGCTTATATTTAGAATTCTGATTTTAGATAATTTATTTCAAAATATTAAATCAGAAATGGCCACTTTTAAATTTGATGTTGACTTGTTCCATATTCTGCTTCTAATAAAAATCCTATCACAGCCTGACCTGTGGTGGCGCAGTGGATAAAGCGTCGACCTGGGAACACTGAGGTCGCCAGTTCAGAATCCTGCACCGGTCTGGTCAAAGCACATATGAGAGTTGATGCTTCCAACTCCTCCCCCATTTCTCTCTTTCTCTCTCTCTCTCTCTCACTCTGTGTCTCCTCTCTAAAATGAATAAATATAAAGAAATTTTAAAAAAAGATATGTTTGAAAAAAAATTTTTTTTTAATCCTATCACAGTATGAACAAAATGGTGTTAAGATTTCTTTTTCTTATAGTAGTCTTTAAGGATTGGTATAGACCACCAGTTTCACAAGATTCCCAGCTGGAGAAAAAAAGAAAGAGGGAGAGGTGGGGGAGAGGTCTGTAGCTTAACCATGTTGAGAAACACCCAGGGCTGCATGGACATGCCCTCCTACAAAGGGTAGTGCACACTGCCATAGCACTCTGTGGAGAGCCACTGTAGGAAAGAAAACCCGTAAGGATTTGGATTTGGATTCCACATCCCTAGCCCTCTAAACACACGCACAACATTATTTCTCATTCTTTGGCACTTTTCTACAAGAACACTCTTTTTAGGAAGCAGTGCTTTACCTGTGGGATGCACTCTTAACATGTAAGATTCCTGGACTTAAGTTTTTATAATTGTAATTTTTAATGAGAACCTTATATTTTTTGAATATGTCTAACTTATTTAGCCATTTCTCTAATGTTGGACTTAAAGCTTCCAGTTTTCACTTTCATAGCGCTATAATCAACACTTTTGCTTCTGATACTTTCCTTTTTCTTTACCATGAACTTTCAAATGGTATTGATATTTTTATGACTCATATATTTTCCAAAAGAGTTGAACCTGTTTGTACTGTCACTAAAACTAACAACTCTTATAAAATCTCAGTATTGACTATAAAGTTTTTATATGTATCCTATTTAGAATTAATGTATATGTAAATTTGAAGCATTCAGCTAAGACAAATTCTTTTTTCTTTATTAATTTTAATGGGGTGACATTGATAAATCAGGGTACATATGTTCAGAGAAAACATCTCCAAGTTATTTTGACATTTGATTATGTTGCATACCCGTCACCCAAAGTCAAAATTGTTTTCTGTCACCTTCTACAGTATTCGGTTTTGTGCTTCTTCCTTCTCCTCACCTACTCCCTCTCCCCGCCCAACACCCCCCTCCAGTAACCACCACACTCTTAAGACAAATTCTTAATTGTGCTTAAATCATTATTGTACACTTTACATTTAATGTATTCACTGATTATTTATTTTTAGGGTTGTTATAGAGAGTTGGACTAAAATTAAGTTCATGCCAAATAATATCATAGATTTGAACTTTGTTGTTATTTTCTTGCAACTTTCTGAAGCAGTTGCTGTTGCTATGGGCTTATCTAAAAATAATGTCAAGATAAATATTTCTTAGATGAATTATAGGAGGGTAGTGGGCAGTAATCAGGTATTAAAATTGTCTATATTCCCTAGTCTTGGTATATTTAGTTATAAATTAGTAGTGCTAATAGGTATTTTTTAGTAGTAGAGTGAGGATTAAATGAAAAGATTTATTTACTACAACCCCACCCTCCAGAAATTTTGATTCATTTGGTTTAGGTTTGACTTTGGTATGTTTTAAAAACAGAGTTGAGAAGCACTTATTTATATTGTTATAGGTCTACTTAAATGCTTAGCTTCCTTTCATCTCAACAGTTTACCAACCTCGTCTGTATTGTTCCCTTTGCTATTTTTCTAACACTCCCTTTTTAATTGTTTGATCCTTAAACTTATCCTTGGAGAGATTGGGAGATGAAGCCAGTTTTGTGATTTACTGAAAGATGTAGGGAAAGAACCCGCAGCTAAGGTAATGCTCCATCCTTCGTCCCATGACCGGTTTGTTACACACAGTTTGTTCCCTTATATGTCTTTTATATTTTCTAATTGAAGTGTCCCTTACATCTTAATGTCAAAAACACTGTTCCCTCCTCCCCTCCATAGATAGGCTTTTTAGAATTAAGAGAATGGGCTTTGTTGCTAAAAAAACCTGGGCTCATTTTTATCTGTTACTTATGGCATCTTAATAGTTCCTTCATCCATCAAATAGGGAACAGTAATATCTGCCTTGCTTTCTTCTTTGTGATAATTAGAGATGATATAAGTTAAACACTTAAAAAAGTTCCTGGTTCAGTGAATAATAGCTACCACTCTCATTTTGTGATTTGGGCGAAAGACATAGCTGTGAGCTACAGCAGGCTGTATGTACATGTGTCCTCTGCATTTGTGATGTTACCAATATGATGCTAGCAAATGGTATTGTGAATTCAAAAGTTAGGAATCTAGTCTGACTGGTCGTGACACAGTGAATAGAGTATTGACCTGGGATGCTGAGGGCCCAGGTTCGAGACCCCGAGGTCACCGGCTTGAGCACAGGCTTCCTGGCTTGAGTGTGGAGTTGCCAGGTTAAGCATGGGACCATGATTCCAAGGTCACTGATTTGAGCAGTGGGTCACTAGCTTGGTTTGAATCTTTCCCCCTGATAGGGTTGCAAGTGGGGGCCACGACCCCCTCCTACCTTAAGTAGGCAAAGGGACACAAACAAACTGGATGTTCCAGGACACTACTCCCTGGACATCCAGGTGACTAACCCGGACTTAGAAGGTCTCCTAGTTTACTTACAGTTAATCTTACATAAATCGCTGAAAGATACATTTTTTCTTAATGACTACCAGCCCCCACCCTCAAATCCCCTATTTAACCTATTAGAGAACAGGGGCTGCTCTCCCTTACGAGACAGCCCGAGACAGCCCGGCAGGTTTTCTCTCAGTAAAGCTGGTCTTTCGGACTCCGATTGATTCTTTCACCCCCATCAAGGCACATATGAGCAGCAACCAATGAACAACTGAAATGAAGCAATTACGAGTTGATGCTTCCCATTTCTCTCCCTTCTTGTCTGTCTCTCACACTAAAAAAATAGTTAGGAATCTAACAAATTTAGTTAGTTCATTGGTTTTCAAGAATTTCATTTCTGTGCCTGACCTGTGGTAGCACAGTGGATAGAGCATTGACCTGGAATGTTGAAGTTGTTGGTTTGACAACCTGGGCTTGCCTGGTCAAGGCACATAGGACAAGCAGCCGATTAACAGCTAGAGTGAAGCAACTACTTCTTGTCCCCCCTCCCCCTTCTCTCTGTAAAATCAATAAATAAAATCCAAAATAATAAAATATTATCAAGGTAAAATTGTATTAAAGAACTATAAAATTATAAATGATTTGCTTCAATATCCAGTTACCCTAAAACCATTGAAGTACTGTGGTTATATGTGTCAGCAAGCCAACTTGAGGACTGTGCCTAGAGGTATTTAAAGTACAGTAACAAAAAGACTCATTTTCTTTCTATGAGGACAGCCCTCCTTGGCAACATCTTAAGCATGATGTTCTGTGTAACTTGTGGGTTCCTATTTTGTAACCTATAATTTTGCAAAGTTTGTGTTACAGGTCAAAGAGAATCTTAGGTCAGGATAAAATGATCTGGCTTTTTTCTAGATTAAAGCTAATTACTGTTTTTATTTTGTTGTTGTTTTTGAAAGGTTTGGATTTTAAGATTTATAGGCTTCCTGAAGTTTTAGAGACTCAGGAGAGGGTTTTTCTTGTTTTATTTTTGGATTATTTTATGCTTTTTGAACAAAACAAGAAACTTAAGACTAGAGGCTGAGTTGAAGCTGTTGTGTTATCTTTTAGAGAAGTGAAAGCCAAAGAAATTTAAGTGTGAGACATATTTCAGAACCTTAGGCACTTGATATATGCCTAATTGAGTTCCATTTACCGCCTGGTGGCTTGCTCATTTTGTAAATGGGCCTTTCTGTGCGCTTTGGAAAGAAAAAACTAACAAACCAATCTCACAAAATTATCTTACTTTGTGTTTGATGTTCTCTTTGATTATTTGTGATTTTCGTCTTTTCCCATCTCAAAATGAAATAATAAATCATTTTAAAAAAACTAAAAGGACCAAAAAGATTAGGAAAACTTTTTCCCGCCACTAATTTTATTCTGTTCCCATCTCTACTAAAACAGATCTATAAACCCTAGATAGAGAAAATCATGGTAACACTTTGTGTCAGGACTGGCATCCTCTTAGCTTTTCGGTACTCAGTTTCCTCATCTTTTTTTTTTATTATTCATTTTAGAGAGGAGACACAGAGTGAGAGAGAGAGAAAGAGAGAGAAAGGGGGGAGGAGCTGGAAGCATCAACTCCCATATATGCCTTGACCAGGCCAGTGCAGGGTTTTGAACTGGCGACCTCAGTGTTCCCAGGTTGACGCTTTATCCACTGCGCCACCACAGGTCAGGCAGTTTCCTCATCTTAAATAAAGTAGAGGCTAACAGGAGAGGGATGGAGGGGGATGGAGGAGCATGTAGGGAGGATAAATAGTGATGGACGGAGGCTTGACTTTGGATGGTGAACCCACAATACATTGTACAGAGATGTGTTAAAGAATTGTGCACCTGAAGCCTGTATAATTTTGTTACTCATTGTCACCCCCAACAAATTCAATAAAAAAACAAGTTTAATAAAAATAACTATCTCATGGAGGTTTTTCATATTATTCAAGAAAATGTAAAGCACTTAGTATAATCCCCAGACTGTAGTAAGTGGTCAATAAATATTAGCTTCTGTCAAAAATAAAGGCTGGCATTATAGTGGGAAGAGCAGTTTTATGAAATTGTTTTTTCAAGTGGCATAGCTACTTTGCAAAATATTGCTATATATGTTTACTCTGTAAAATTTATTGGGTACTGGTTTCAAATGCACAACTTAATAAAACATCATCTGCACACTGCATCGTACTCATGCCCCAAGCAGAGTGTCTTTTCATCCCCATTTCCCCCCTTAGCCCATATTCCACCCCCCACCTCCACATCTTACCTCTGGCTGTCAACACTGTTGTCTGTGTGTTATATGTATTTAATTATTTTACTTAATCCAAAAATGGAAAATAAGTAAAAAATTAGAAAAATAAGCATTCTCTAGGTTGTGGTTATATTAAAATGTATAGTAGACAAACTGCATTTTAGTCATCTTCCTAAAGCGAAACTTCAGATAACAGTGGGGATATCTGTTATTTGCAGAATGCATTTGCTTATCTAATTAACAGAGCATGTGTGGAGATTTTAAGTGCATTTTGGAGGTTTAGATAGGGATTACCCATATGAACTGTCCACTTCTTTTAGGAGTAATTTATATGAGGACTGTATTGAGGGCATTGGAGATAACTTTCTGCCCTGCTTATGGTCTCAAGCTTTTACTGAATTATTTATTATTGCATTGTGTTAGCTGTTTTGCTTCTTGATAGATCATTTTACACCACACTATTGCTGCTACCTAAGGAAAAAAGGTCTCTTCAGCAGTTCTAATGACCTCAAAAAGGGTAATTTGATTCTTAAGATAGAATTTTGACTTGCCTGGTGGTTATAAGAAGTTTTCTCTATGATATACTGAGGTTATTTTTTATCCCTCACACAGTAATAGATATTGAGTGCAAAATTGCTCTGTAAATTTGGATTTTTCCAGAAATTATTTCTCTAGCATTTATTGCTTGTATCCTTAATGGTGTATGTTTTGGTCCGTTCAAAGGAAAGGAGGGTTTTCCTAATCAAGAAGCTAAAATTCATGTTGCTTGGTAAAGTGATTTTGTTAACACCATTGTTCATATTGTTCTTATTCTTTAAAATTGACATTTCTGAAAATAACCTAATATGTCCTTTTTTTTGAGAACTGTCCGTGCCAGGCCATGGTATTGGCTAAAGCAGCACACTGGCTTGAGGAGACAGTTGGTAGATGGGTAAATGCCGTCTTTTGGCCTCAAGGGTAGCATCATGGACAGGATCTAAACTATAGGCCTGTCCCAGAGGATGCAAATAAGATAAAAAGCAGGATTCAAAACTTAAATGCCTATAGAAGATGAGACAAATAATGTAAATGAATAAGGCAGGCCAAATGGCCATTGTGGCCTGTGAGGAGTCCCTACTCCTCTTATATTCAGCCATTTGTTGGTGTTTGGGGACATGGACCCAGATGTTTATGTAAAATTTTTTTTGTTTGTTTTGTTTTGTTTTAGCATGGGAGTTAGAGACAGACAGTAAGGGTTAGAGATGAGAAGCGTCAGCTTGTAGTTGCAGCACCTTAGTTATTTATTGATTGCTTCTTGTCTGTGCCTTGATTGGGGGTGGGGGGTTAGCCAAGCCAGTGACCCCTTGTTTAAGCCAGCAACCTTGGGTTTCAAACCAGTGACCTTTGGGCCCAAGCCAGTGACCACAGGGTCATGTCTTTGATCCCACGCTCAATCTGGCCACCTCAGGGTTTCAGACATGAATCCTCAGTGTCCCAGGTCAATGTTCTATCCACTGCACCATCGCCTGGTCAGGCTTTATGTAAAATATTATGTTTTAATGTTAGTAACTAATCTTTTCCTTAATACAGTGCAGGTCAGATTTGGCTAATGGGGTACCAGTTTGTGGCTACTGTCTTTAAAAAAGGCTCTTTTCAGTTATTTAATAATTATGATGACCTGGTATTGTATGTAATTTTATACTAGTAAACTCTCTGAGAGAAATAAAAAAGGAAGGGAGAGAAGGTGGGATTCTTTCTTTGTGTCTCCCATTGGATTTTCTAATACATCTTTTTTTTTTTTTTTTTTTTTTTTACAGGGACAGAGAGAGAGTCAGAGAGAGGGATAGATAGGGACAGACAAACAGGAAAGGAGAGAGATGAGAAGCATCAATCATCAGTTTTCCATTTTGACACCTTAGTTGTTCATTGATTGCTTTCTCATATATGCCTTGACTGTGGGCCTTCAGCAGACCGAGTAACCCCTTGCTCAAGCCAGCAACCTGGGGTCCAAGCTGGTGAGCTTTTTTGCTCAAGCCAGATGAGCCCGTGCTCAAGCTGGCGACCTCAGGGTTTCGAATCTGGGTCCTCCGCATCCCAGTCTGACGCTCTATTCACTGCGCCACTGCCTGGTCAGGCCTAATACATCTTTACTTTCTGGCTTCTCTATAAAAGATTGAGATTTGGCTCGATCTCTGGTGGCGTGGTGGATAGAGCAGAGACCTGGAACACTGAGATTGCCATTTTGAAACCCTGGGCTTGCCTGGTCAAGGCACATATGAGAAACCAGTATGAGTTAACACTTCCCTCTTCCCCCCCCCCATGCCTTTCTTTCTAAAATCAGTAAACAAATATCTTTTAGCCTGACTAGGCGTTGGCGCAGTGGATAGAGCGTCGGACTGGGATGCGGAAGACCCAGGTTCGAGACCCCAAGGTCACCAGCTTGAGCACGGGCTCATCTGGCTTGAGCAAAAAGCTGACCAGCTTGGACTCAAGGTTGTTGGCTCCATCAAGGAGTGGCTCGGTCTGCTGAAGGCCCGCAGTCAAGGTACATGTGAGAAAGCAATCAATGAACAACTATGGTGTCACAACGGCAATGAAAAACTAACGATTGATGCTTCTCATCTCTCTCCATTCCTGTCTGTCCCTATCTATTCCTCTCTCTGACTCTCTCTCTGTCCCTGTTAAAAAAAAAAAAAATCTTTTAAAAATATGATATTTGTTTTAGGGAATGTAAACTATATATTTTAAATGTTAAGTTTAATTACACTGGGTAACAAAATTTTTGTTCTATCCACAAAAACAGTTCTTACCTAATTCAAGGGTGCTGATCTCAAATCTGACATTAGTTTTTTTCTCTAAGCTACAGTTTTTTTTGCAATTCAAGATTTTAGGTGTTCATCTTATTGTAAAATTTTCAACATTTAGTTTAACATAATGAAGTAGAATGTCTCCTTGGGCATCATCTTTGTGAAAATATAATTTATATAATGCAGTAAATACACTAATATACTAAAAGATAGAATTGCATCAGAATTTGTCTACAATTTCAAAATAGAACATATTAAAACACTTATTTTAATTATGAAATTTGTGCAAAACTTATTTAAATTCTGTTCAGGCAAAAATTTGCGTTTGTGTATGCGTTGAGGACAACCTCCTTTGATGCTCCAGCAGTAGTCTGCTCATCACTGACAGCTCCAAGATTTTCGGGAAACTTATTAAGGTGACTGTTCAGAAAGTGAATCTTAACACTCATGTTACATCCAATGTCGCAGAAAGCCAGCAGCATCCTTTGAACCAGAAGTTCATAGTTTTCTGCTTTTTTGTTGCCAAGGAAGTTCTTTGTAACTGCCACAAAAGACTGCCATCCTGCTTTCTACTCCTTATTCATCTTCCTGGCAAATTCTCCATCACATATGAGGGTTCGAATTTGAGGTCCATTGAATACACCTGCTTTTATCTTCTTGAAAGACAAGGCAGGAAAAGCAGAAATAATATGTTGAAAGCATTCATTTTCTCTATTCAAAGCCTGAACAAACTGCTTCATTAAGCCAAGTTTGATGTGAAAAATGTGGGGGGAAAATGATCGTGTCTCAACTACAGGTTCATTCACAATATTTTGCATTCCTACTTCCAGAGCTTCACGTTTCGGCCACTCCTTCTGTGTCCAGTGTTTCTCCCAAGCTCAGCTGTCCCATAAACACAGAAAGCAAGGATACTTTGTGAAAACTCTCTGTTGTGCTAGTAGGAAATTTACCATTTTAAGATCCACACAGGGAGAAGCAAGATGGCGACGGAGTAGACGGACGTACCAACTTCCAACTCCCAGAACCAAAGTGGATTATAACTCAATTTAAAGAACCATCATCTGGATAAACCAACTATGAACTAAACTAAGTGAACTCTTCAACCAAAGAACACAGAAGAAGCCACATTGAGACTGGTAGGAATAGTGAAAACGCGAAGAGGGCTGCCCAGCTCCCCGGAGCAAATGGCAGCCCGGAGAGACCCGCGGGGTGGGAGGAAAGTTTGGCGGAGAGGGAGGGACCTGGGTCCCAGGAACCAAGCCCCAGCCTGCAGTCCCAAAGCCTAGAAGAGGCGTTTGGACAGTTTTGAGCTGTGAAACAGGTGAGGGAGCTCCCAGGCCTACAGTGTGGAGTATTAGGTCCCATCCTACTCTGCTGAGGGTTGCTGAAGGGCATGGTGGGCGGCAGGACGCTGAAAGGCGGTTCTGTCGGCGTGGGCAGAGGCCAAGCCAGTGGGAGATTGGTCTAGCACAGAGGGTCGGAGAGGACGCGCGAAAGCGGTCCGGAAGCTGCGGGCCAGCCTTTAATCCCACTTACGGGGACAAAGCGGGAGGCCAGGAACGGGCAGGCCCTGCACAAGCCAGCCCTGACAGCAGGGACCGGGCTAGGACCAGGGACGGGCAGGGGCTCGCGGCTGAGCTGACGCTACCAGCTCCCTACCCCCCGGGCCAGAGAAACCGCGGTTGGCCAGTATACGTGCGCGAGCGGGCTCCGAGCGCAGGAACGTGGTAGACCCGAGACAAATGGAAGCTCGCAGCTGAGCTAATGCTACTATCCCCACCCGGCCGGAAAAACGCAGATTGCATTCATACATGCACGAGCGGGCTCCGAACGAGGGGGCGGGGTAGAATCCAGGACGAGCGGAAGTCCGCAGCTGAGCGGAAGCCAGCAAACACGCCCGCCCCAATAAACCTTGGTTTCCGACCCTGCGCAGAAGGGCAATGGCCTCGAGGGCGGGGCTAAAGCTCCTGACGGGCAAAAGCTTACAGCTGAGAGCACGTCAAAAGCCCCGCCTAACCCGCGGAACTGTAGAGAGCAGGCTCCGACTAATGGTTCTGGGCAGAAGTTGGGAAATAGGCTGGGTCCACAGCTGAGCAAAGGTGCTCACCTCTACCCTTGGTGCTAAGTCTTGTGGCTTCCATGACAGCCCCTCCCACGGAGGAGAGGCAGAAATCAAAGCAAAAGCCAAAGTGGGCCGGCGCTGGCAACGTTCATACCCAACCACCCTAGGCACCGGCAGAGGGGGGGGGGCGGCCTATAGACAGACCACACCTAGAGAACACAAAGGCAACACCTACTGGACTCCAGTGGCCACAACTTGCTTATACACAGAAAAAATGGGCAGGCAGAGGAATGCAAACCAAATGAATCAAGAGAAATCCCCAGAGAAGGACATGAATGAACCAGATATAACCAAATTACCAGAAGCAGAATTTAGAATAATGATAGTTAGGATGTTCAAAGAAATTAGAGCAACAATGGATACTCATTATGAACACCTAAATAAAGAGATAACAAGTATAAAAGATGAAATTGAAATAATAAAAAAGAATCAGACAGAAATGACAAATACAGCATCAGAACTGAAGACCACATGGAAGGAATTAAAAGCAGGATGAATCACGCTGAGGATCGAATAAGCGAGTTAGAGGACACAATAAACAAAGGCACAGAAGCAGAGCAGAAAAAGGAAAAGAGACTCAAAAAATGTGAGGAAACTCTAAGGGAGCTTTGTGACAACATGAAGAGAAACAACATTCACATCATAGGGGTGCCTGAAGAAGAGGAGAGAGGACAGGAAATGGAAACTTTGTTCAATCAAATCATAGCAGAAAACTTTCCTAAATTAAGGCTGGGAAACACTCCACACATTCAAGAAGCACACAGAACTCCATTAAAGAGAAACCCAAAAAGATCTACACCAAGACACATCATAGTTAAAATACGAAAGCTAATGGATAAAGAAAAAATTTTAAAAGCTGCTAGAGGAAAAAAGGCTATCACCTACAAAGGAGCCCCCATAAGGATGACATCGGACTTCTCAACAGAAACACTTGAGGCCAGAAGGGAATGGCAAGATATAATCAAAGTAATACAGAACAAGAACCTACAACCAAGACTACTTTATCCAGCAAGGCTAACGTTTAAAATTGAAGGAGAAATAAAGAGCTTCCCAGAAAAAGAAAGCCTGAAGGAATTCATAAAAACCAAACCAATTCTGCAAGAGATACTAAGGGGCCTCTTGTGAACAGTTTAAAGGGAGGAATGAATAGAGCAAAAGAAGAATACAGCTTTAAAGAATAAAATGGCAATAAACAACCACATATCAATAATAACCTTAAATGTAAATGGATTAAATGATCCAATCAAAAGAGATAGGGTAGCTGCATGGATAAAGAAACAGGACCCATACATATGCTGTCTACAAGAGACACACCTTAAAACAAAAGATGCTCATAGACTGAAGGTAAAAGGATGGAAAAAAATATTTCATGCAAATGGAAATGAAAAAAAAGCAGGGGTAGCAATACTTATATCAGACAAAATGGACTTTAAAACAAAGGCTGTAGTAAGAGATAAAGAAGGACACTACAGAATGATAAAGGGAACAATTCAACAGGAAGATATAACTATTGTAAATATCTATGCACCAAATATAGGAGCCCCGACTTACCTAAAGCAGACTTTGATGGATATAAAGGGCGAGATTAACAGCAATACTATCATAGTAGGGGATTTCAATACCCCTCTAACAACACTGGATAGATCCTCAAGAAAGAAAATTAATAAAGAAACAGCAGACTTAAAGGAGACACTAGATCAACTTGATTTAATAGGTATCTTCAGAACGTTTCACCCTAAAGCAGTAGAATATACATTCTTCTCAAGCGCTCATTGTACGTTTTCTAGGATAGACCACATGTTAGGACACAAAAATGGTCTCAATAAATTTAAGAAGATTGAAATCATATCAAGCATTTTCTCTGATCACAATGCCATGAAACTAGAAATTAACCACAAAAGAAAAACTGAAAAATACTCAAACACTTGGAAACTAAATAGCATATTATTAAATAATGAGTGGATTAACAATGAGATCAAGGAAGAAATAAAAAAGTTTCTAGAAACAAATGATAATGAGCATACATCAACTCAAAATTTATGGGACACAGCAAAAGCAGTTCTGAGAGGGAAGTTTATTGCATTACAGGCATATCATAAGAAGCTAGAAAAAGCTCAAATAAGCAACCTGACCCTGCATCTAAAAGAACTAGAAAAACAACAACAAATAAAACCCACGACAAGTAGAAGGAAGGAAATAATAAAGGTCAAAGCAGAAATAAATGACATAGAGGCGCGAAGGAAACAATACAGAGGATCAATTAAACCAGAAGCTGGTTCTTTGAAAAGGTAAACAAGATTGATGAACCTTTAACTAGACTCACCAAGAAAAAAAGAGAGAGGACTCAAATAAATAAAATTAGAAAGGACAGTGGAGAAATAACAACTGACACAACAGAAATACAAAGCATTGTAAGAAAATACTATGAAGAACTATACGCCAAAAAATTAGACAATCTTGGTGAAATGGATAAATTTCTTGAATCATATAACCTTCCAAAAATCAATCTGGAAGAATCAGAACACCTAAACGGACCAATTACAACAAATGAGATCGAAACAGTTATCAAAAAACTCCCAAAAAAGAAAAGTCCTGGGCCTGATGGCTTCACAAGTGAATTCTATCAAAAATTCAAAGAAGAACTAACTCCTATCATTCTCAAGCTATTACAGAAAATTCAAGAGGAAGGAAGACTTCCAAACTCCTTTTATGAGGCGAGCATAATTCTGATCCCAAAACCGAGCAAAGACATCACAAAGAAAGAAAATTATAGGCCTATATCCCTGATGAATTTAGACGCTAAAATTCTCAACAAAATATTAGCCAACCGGATCCAGCAATATATGAAAAAAATCATACACCACGATCAAGTGGGATTTATTCTGGAGAGGCAAGGCTGGTTCAATATTAGCAAATCAATCAATCTGATTCATCACATAAACAAAAGGAAGGACAAAAATCACATGATAATTTCAATAGATGCAGAAAAGGCATTTGATAAAATCCAGCACCCATTCATGCTCAAAACTCTCAGTAAAGTGGGAATACAGGGATCATTCCTTAACATGATAAAGGCCATCTACGATAAACCCACAGCAAACATCATACTAAATGGACAAAGATTAAAAGCAATCCCCTTAAGATCAGGAACCAGGCAGGGATGTCCCCTTTCACCACTCTTATTCAACATAGTTCTGGAAGTCCTAGCTACAGCAATCAGACAAGAAGAAGAAATAAAAGGCATCCAAATTGCAAAAGAAGAAGTAAAACTGTCACTATTTGCAGATGATATGATATTGTATATTGAAAACCCTAAAGTCTCAGTTAAAAAACTACTGGACCTTATAAATTAATTCAGTAAGGTAGCAGGATATAAAATTAATACTCAGAAATCAGAGGCATTTCTATACACCAACAATGAAATATCTGCAAAAGAAATTAAGGAAACAATCCCCTTCACTATTGCAGCCAAAAAAATGAAGTACCTAGGAGTAAATTTAACCAAGGAGGTTAAGGACTTGTACTCGAAAAATTATAGAACATTGATAAAAGAAATCAAAGAAGATACAAACAAGTGGAAGCACATTCTGTGTTCATGGCTAGGAAGAATAAAAATCATTAAAATGTCTATATTACCCAAAGCAATTTATAAATTCAATGCAATACCAATTAAAATACCAATGACTTACTTCAAAGATATAGAACACATATTCCAAAAATTTATATGGAACCAAAAAAGAACACGAATAGCCTCAGCAATCTTAAAAAGAAAAAATAAAGTAGGATGTATCACTCTTCCAGATATCAAGGTTTACTATAAGGCCATTATACTCAAGACAGCCTGGTACTGGCATAAGAACAGGCACATAGATCAATGGAACAGAACAGAGGACCCAGAAATAAACCCACAGCTTTATGGACAACTGATATTTGACAAAGGAGGAAAGAACATACAATGGAGTAAAGACAGCCTCTTTGACAAATGGTGTTGGGAAAATTGGACATCTACCTGCAAAAAAATGAAACTAGACCATCAACTTACACCATTCACAAAAACAAACTCAAAATGGATAAAAGACTTAAATGTCAGCCGTGAAACCATAAGCATCTTAGAAGAAAACATAGGCAGCAAGCTCTCCGACATCTGTAGCAGCAGTATATTTGCCGAGTTATCTCCATGGGCAACTGAAATGAAAGGCAAGATAAACAAATGGGACTATATCAAACTAAAAAGTTTTTGCACAGCTAAAGACAATAGGAACAGAATATAAAGACAAACCACACAATGGGAGAACATATTCGACAGCACATCTGATAAGGGATTAATAACTAAAATTTATTAAGAACTTATAAAACTCAACACTAGGAAGACAAACCACCCAATCAAAAAATGGGCAAAAGAAATGAATAGAAATTTCTCCAAAGAGGACATACAGATGGCCAATAGGCATATGAAAAAATGCTCAACATCACTAATCATTAGAGAAATGCAAATTAAAACCACAATGAGATATCACCTCACACCAGTCAGAATGGCACTCATCAGCAAAACAACACAGAATAAGTGCTGGCGAGGATGTGGAGAAAAGGGAACCCTTCTGCACTCCTGGTGGGAATGCAGACTGGTGCAGCCACTGTGGAAAACAGTTTGGAGATTCCTCCGAAAATTAAAAATCGAACTGCCTTTTGACCCAGCTATCCCACTTTTAGGAATATACCCTAAGAACAAACACCTTAGCACTGTTCGAAAAGAAGAAATGCGCCCCCATGTTCGTGGCAGCATTGTTCACAATAGCGAAGATCTGGAACCAGCCCAAGTGTCCGTCAGAAGACGAGTGGATTAAAAAGCTATGGTACATATATACTATGGAATACTACTCAGCCATAAGAAACGATGACATCGGATCATTTATAACAAAATGGATGTACCTTGATAACATTATACGGAGTGAAATAAGTAAATCAGAAAAAAAGAAAAACTGAGAACAGCATGATTACATACATAGGTGGGACATAAAAGTGAGAATATGAGACATGGACAAGAGAGTGGTGGTTATGGGATGGGGGGAGGGAGAGAAGAGTGGGATAGGGAGGAGGGGAGGGACACAGGGAAAACCAGATAGAAGGTGACAGAGGACAATTTGACTTTGGTGATGGGTATGCAACACAATTGAATGATAAGATAACCTGGAGATGTTTTCATTGTACATATGTACCCTGATTTATTGGTGTCACCCCAGTAGAATTAATAATAATATATATATATATATAAAAGATCCACACAAATGATCCAGTTATGCTCTTCATACTTCAGAAAGTCGAGGACAATTTTTATGTCATTTTAATCTTCTCGCAGATGAGTTGAATAACCAATTGGACCTGCCACATAAACATTACCGTTATGTAGGAGAACACATTTCAGACTCCATTTAGAGCTATCAAGAAATAGCCACTATTCTGTTGAACTGTAAGTCGTAGCACCCAGCTGGCTGAGAAGACTACTGATATCATCACAGTAAACAAAGTGTTTGTCTTCAGAAAAAAAGTCCACAAAAATTTGTTCATGCTTCCTGAAATGGGATACTTTAGCTGACTGCTGAAGTACATTCTTTTCTTGAAACCTGGAGGCTAAGAACTCAGCTGCTTTCTTTGATAGGCCCAAATCTCTTACTAAGTCATTCAATTCAGGTTGGCTAAACTGCTGAGGGGTTAAGGACTGCTTCAGATTCTACAACCATTTCCTCATGCATCTTATCAAAATATACTTGATCACCATGTTCACTTTCTTCGTTCTTAGAAGAAATAAAACCATGGAAAACTGGAACCGGGAGTGTCTCAGATTGTGGGATAGGTCATATTGCTGAAGGAATATTCGGATATGCAATCATATGCCGTTTATTCTTGCTGATGCCCTTTGTATGGAGCAGACAGAAATAACAATCACTGCTATGATTCTTAGGTTCATGCCAGCCAAACCATGGGAATACCAAAAGGCAATCCTTTGCGTTTTTCTTTTGTCCAGTCACGAAGCATTTCCTCACAATTATGACACACAATATAAGGAGCCCAATTCCTGTCTTGATTGCGAAGGGAAACTTGAAAATAGGCAATACATGCATGTGTCACAAATGATGAAATATTGCGCGTTTGACGTTGAAGTGTGTAACAGCCACAATATATAACAGAAGGTGTCAGGACTATTCTTACATATACGCCTACTCGAAGAAACCATGATTCAATCTTAAAACAAAATAAGAGGGTGTTTTTTATCAGATAATAATTTTTTACATTTAAAAACAGCTACAATCATGTAAAAGTGATGTTTGTAAAACATTAATTGCCTTGTGGTCATGTTCAATCCATAGTCGTTGCCCTTTAACTCCAATTTAAAAACCAATGTGTGCCATTAACTGTGACAAAAAGAAATTAAAATTGCAGAAAAACTAGAGCATGCACTAAAAAACGGACTTCAGATTTGGAATCCGCGATGCAGAAATATATAGAAAAAGTTCTAAAACCTCATGCCACAGAAAATGAAAAAAAATTGTTCCCTAGTGTTATTTGTAGCATTCTTTCTGTATTTCTGTGCAATTCTAATGACCTGTTTTTACTATTTATCTTGTAATTTTGTTTATATGTATCAAACTTTGTTTTGATACTTGAATAAGAGTACTCCTCTTTTAGTATATGTTGCTTTCTGTGTTGTTTAGTGTTCTTGATCTGTCACTCCTAAATGTAACACTGATTTGTTTTTAAAAGGCAGCTTCTGTTCTTTTCATTTCTTAAGTAATTTTTTTCAATTTATGATCTTTTAAAAAAAATACAGAAAATTAATGAATAGTAAAATAATAACTCATATACGCATTACCTACATTCAGCTGTTAACACTTTGCCAAATTTTCAAGCTCATTAATTGATTTACTTAACCTTTTGATTACCTGATTGGTGGTTGCTCAGTGGGTAGAACATTGACCTGGGACATTGAGGTCTCAGGTTTGAAACTCTGAGGTTGCTGGCTTGAGTGTAGGCTCACCAGCTTGAGCGCAGGGTCACTGGCTTGTACATGGGATCATTGACGTGATCCCAAGGGTGCTGGCCTAAGCCCAATGGTCATTGGCTTGAAGCCCAAGGGTGCTGGCTTGCATAAGGGGTCACTGGTGCTGCTCAAGCACCCCTCCTTCCCGCCCCGCTCAAGGCATGTACCTCTATGAGAAACAGTGAACGACTAAAGTGCCACAACTACAAGTTGATGCATCTCATCTCGCTCCTTTCCTGTCTGTCTGCCTCTCTCTCTCTCTCTCCCTCCTCTCTCTCTCACTCACTCTCTCTCTCTTGCAAAAAAAAAAAAAAAAAGAAAGGGAAGAGTTGCAGACATCATTCTGCTTTACCAACACAAAGTTGAGCATGCACAGTCTAAAAATAAAAAATTCCATAACTACACTGTTCATCTTATAATTTTGTATGAAACTGTGTGTGTGTGTGTGTGTGTGTGTGTGTGCGCGCGCGCGCGCGCACGAGCGCACGGTCGCATAATTATCTTATTCTGGAAAGGCACTAGGGCATGTATGTTCAGTACATACTCATGAATATAAAAGCAAAACAAAACCTCCTTTTGTTGATTATTTGCTACAACAAGGTGAAGTCTACATTAGATCTGGGACAGAGCAGATAGGATCTTTATTGCTGCAATTTTTGGACAACATCCATCCAAGTGCCTTCTAAAACAGGAGTTTACTTTCACAACAAGGCTCACAGCACTAAGGACACTATACTGGTTAAGATGGGACTTCTTCCTAAAACTGCTAGCCTCCAGCTAGAACCAGTGTCTTTACTAAGCTGGGGGTGCAGATACTAATGGGAAAATACTTTCTGTTTGGATCCTGGTTTGTATCTCCAAGTAAATGACCGAATATGTATCTTGGCAAAGCTCCAAGGAGATGTCAAGCTTTAATGTAGAATCTAAGTGGGAGGTCTAGATATTTAGTCATTTGTTAATATGCACCCGTGACCCATTTTTATACTACAATGAAAAACGAAAATCTAACACTTGAATAGTCTAACCTTAAAATTTTCAGAATTTTAATGGAATGTCTTTCTGTTTAGCAAGTTTTTTGCATATGAGTGTCAGTAATGCTACTCTTATTTTGCTTGTCTGCTCTCTAAATAAGGAGAATGTAAGGATAGATATTGTGTGCCATTGTAAACAAGAGTTTAGTATTCCGATATTCCCAGTTTCACCCTAGAGCTATTTATTATAAAAGATGTCTCCATTTAATTACACTTTGTGCTCTTCTGTTAAAGTTTCCAGTATTATGATTGCCTTCCTTTTCACTCTTGTTTTAAAATGTTATTTTTTTCTATTACAGATTGTTTTCTTAGGTGTATTGGCTGACATTTACTGAGAACAATTGTGGCCAGTTAGGAGAATTTTCTACAAGGAATGGAATTAGCTCATAGCTTACTGCTGAATGAAGAAGCATACAATCAACTAGGTGAAGTTCAGAAGGCAGAGTTTATTTTTGATTGGTTGAGATATTTGGAGAAACTCTTGCTAGCAACCAGCAGGGTAGGTAAAATTGCAAAAACTGGTTTTTGTTTGGTTTTCCTTAAGTGCCTGATACTGTTTAGTTCCCTTGGTTTGTTTTTCTACTTCTGTCCAGAATAACCTAAACTAGTTTTCAAATACTAGACCTTATTAAGACTATATAATTAAATATTACATTTTAAACTGGTGTATTAGGTTTTATTTTTAATTTTTTCTGCACCTTATGTACCTCCATATGCACAAAGCCCTGCAGTATAGTAGTAAATAATGTCATGAGAGTTTCACTTTTAAAAACGCTGTGAACTCTTTAATGGGAAAATCTTTGAGTAAACTTATATTCCCTTTCAAAAGCTAATGAAATGGGTATAAAAGAAAAGTAATCACTCATACCCTTCATCTACATTTAGCAGTTGTTAATATTTTGTCATATTTGATTAACCTATTAATTTACTGAGCCATGTGAGGTGGTTCTTCTAAATTCTTCTGCATATCCTCAGCCACAGTGGATAGAGCGCTGACCCGGAGTGCCAGGGTTGCCCTCTCATCCCCAGGTTGCCAGTTTGAGCCCTGGGTAGGGCTTGATTCTGGGGGTGCCAGCCCAACCCCAGTCAGGTGACACAGAAGAAACAGTCAGTGGTACAATTAAGTGAAACAAGGAGTTGATGCCTCTCTACTTTCTATCTCCTTTCCCCTTCCCTTTCGTCTCTTTTCCTCCCCCCTCTCCTTCTCCCTCGTCTTTCTCCTCCCCTCTCTTTCTCCTCCCCCCTCTTTCTCCTCCCCCCTCTCTTTCTCCTCCCCCCTCTCTTTCTCCTCTCTCTCTCCTCTCTCTGTCTCTGTTCCCCTTTTCCTCTGTCTCACTATTCTTTGAGAATTTAACAAAAGAAAAATCTGTAAATTAAATGAACAGATATTTCACTCTGGAAGTTTACATCTTGGTGAATTGGTACTTAGGTCCATAAGCTTGCAAAAAGAAAATTGCACTAAACTAAACAACCATTACAGTGTCAGTTCCTATAATAGGTGGTAGATGGCTACTTGTCATGGAGATATATATGGGGTATTATATATCTTAATAGCTCTTGTTGAAATACAAATTTACTCTACCTTTCAGAGTTAAGAAGAAAGATATAGAAGAAATAGAGCCCTTGTCTTTGTTCACAGAGACTCCAATCTGTTGTGGTCCAAAATTTGTTTTGTGGAGATATCAGCTGGGCAACAAACTACCTATTCCTGTGGTGTGGTGACTGTGCCAGCAATTTATTTGTAAATTTTAATCGAAACATTTTACACTTTTCTAGAGCCTTTTAGTTAGTTCTTAAATATATGGGGGAGTGGGATGGGGGTACTTGGAGGATTCCATGTAATTAAATTGACTTTGAATTGTTTTTTTGTTACCTTCCTTCCTAGAATGATGTAAAAGAGAAACAGAAGACTCTTGTTGAACAGCTCCTGTCTTTGTTGAACAGTTCCCTAGGGCCTCCTACCCGCAAACTCCTTGCTAAGAATCTAGGCATTCTTTATAGTATTGGAGACACATTCTCTGTCTATGCGACAATCGATAAATGTAATGATCTTATTCGTAGCAAAGATGATTCTCCAAGTTACCTTCCCACTAAACTGTAAGTTTAATATTAAAACTGAACGTAAAACTAGTGTATTCTTATGGTATCATTTTTATAAATGACCCAAACCACTTAATAATTATTTTCAAATTAAATCCAAATTGTTTAACCATTTTAAAATCTAACTTTAAAAAAAAACTAACATGTTTCTATTGACTGAGAAAACGGTCTTTTAAAAATGTATTTTAGACATATATGAAGTCTAGATTTGGAAATAAAAACTCACTAAAATTTTAGCAGTTGAATGTTTAAGAATAAGATATTTTAAATTCTTCATGTTTTGAAAGTTCTTTTAGTTTATTAGTTCTTAATACTGAAAATTAATAGTAAATGTCATAGAAAAATACTCCTTAGGTCTTAAAAAGAACAGCTTAGTTTCTTTCTCCATAGAATTCAGTTCATTTTATCACCTGTGTTTATAGGGAAGTTGATTTGCCATGTATAATTAATTCCACAATAGTAATTTCATAGAAACTTTTGTTGATTTAAATTTTAGCTTATAACAAAATATATTTTCTGATCATATGTTCAGACTTCAGACTTGAAAGCTTTGTTTCTTGTTTTTCTTTTATCTTTAAGAGCATCTTTAATTATCTAATATGTAAAATATTTGAACCCTTGGGAATAGAATCCTTGGGCTGAGATTTAGATTAACTGAAGATACATGTTTTTAAAATTTTTGCTATTGAAAGTGGAATTATTTTATACTCATGCATTAGAATTTAGCAATGGAGTAGATTCTGGAAAATATTATCCTTTAAAAGTAAAATTAATTGCCGTTACATATTCTTAAGTTGTTTCTTTCTGTTATTTTTATTCATAACTAATGTCTAATTTAAATGTTGTTTCAGTGCTGCTGTGGTATGTTTGGGTTCCTTGTACAAGAAGTTGGGTAGAGTATTGGGTAATACCTTTACTGATACAGTGGAGAATATTCTTAAAGCTATAAAGAGTGCGGAGGTAAGTAACTACAAGTTCAACTGCAAGAATACAGTGGTAGTATTTTATAGGTTTTTACAGTTTCTTGAGCTGATAAAAGAGCTTTACTTATGACAAGCATACATAAGTATATGGAGAAATATAATATCTATAAGTGAGGTATTTCTAGGTGATATACATGTATTTTGTATATTGCTTTATTAGAAAAATAATAATGCAATAATAGAATTCTTGTCATCAGGCAAATCCAAATGGGCAAAAACCAAGGTTTATATTTGCTAGACCCATCTCTGCTCCCTGTGTTCCTATCACCTTTTCCCTCTGATACTACTTACTAGTGCCAGAGCAAGTTCTCATCACCAATAACTTCTGTATACCTGATAGATGGATTAGTATTATACTGGCATCAGAAGTGGGGAAGGAATATAATCAGGTTGGGAAAGAGCATGGAAGGCATAAGTATGACCAGGGTCTAGATGACCTTCTAATTACCAGGGAAGTATACTTTTAGGCTTAGTCTTATTGATGTGGCATCATTTACCACTGTGGAACATCCTTTGTTTTTGTAACCGTCTCTTCATTTGCTATCCAAAATATTGTAATCTCTTGCTAACTATAGCTTTACCAATCAGTTTGAAATGAAAGCATTTGTATGTTTTTATATAAAAATGTTTAAATCTCTCATTCTTAATATTCAAAGATAGCTCAGCATCTTTAACTATAAAAACACCCCAGTTCCTGTTCTTACCTTACTTAGAAAAGCAGTATAGATGACAGCTCTGAAATAATTTATAAGAATTCTGGCTAGCCAGACCAGGCGGTGATGCAGGGATAGAGCGTCAGAATGGGACGTGGAGGACCCCGGTTTGAAACCCCAAGGTCTCTATTTGAGCACCAATTGCTGGCTTGCACGTGGGATCATAGATGTGGACCCAAGGTCGCTGGGTTGAGCAAGAGTTTACTCACTTTGCTGGAGCCCCCCACTCAAGGCACATATGAGAAAGCAATCATTGAACAACTAAGGTGCTGCAGTGAAGAATTGATCCTTCTCGTTTCTCTCCCTTCCTGTCCATCTGTCCCTATCTGTCCCTCTCTCTGACTCTGTCTCTGTCAAAAAACAAAACAAAACAAACCACTGGCTAGTTATACACATTTTTTTTTCAATGTACCAAGATAAGACATTTGAAAATTCAAATGTAAAATATGTTAAATTTCAAGTGGCTGATTTAAGAATTTCAAGGAAAAGGGAAGTCCATAACATAAAACTGGAGAGAGAAGCTGCTTTGCAGCTCACTTCTTAGCAGTAGTTTCCTAAAAGATTGAAGAAAGTGATTCAGGAGAAGGGATTGTTAACATCTATGAACCCAGTTTTATTTAAAAGATGTCTGTAAGAACTATTTACTGAGGTATGGCCACGTTAAACTTTTTTTTCTCTTAGTTTTTAGGCCCCATGGTTAACAGAGAATTACCTGTAGGTCTTAGAAATGTTAAGTTATTGATAACTATATTATTGCATCACTCTTTTTGTCCCCAAGATTTTATTTTTTAATATTTTATATATATATATATATTTTATTATTATTGAATCTAATAGGGTGACACCAATAAATCAGGGTACATATGTACAATGAAAACATCTCCAGGTTATCTTATCATTCAATTGTGTTGCATACCCATCACCAAAAGTCAAATTGTCCTCTGTCACCTTCAATCTAGTTTCCCGGTGTCCCTCCCCTCCTCCCTATCCCACCCGCCCCTCTCTCCCCCCACCCATTAACCACCACTCTCTTGTCCATGTCTCATACTCTCACTTTTATGTCCCACCTATGTATGTAATCATGCTGTTCTCAGTTTTTCTTTTTTTTCTGATTTACTTATTTCACTCCGTATAATGTTATCAAGGTACATCCATTTTGTTATAAATGATCCGATGTCATCGTTTCTTATGGCTGAGTAGTATTCCATAGTATATATGTACCATAGCTTTTTAATCCACTCGTCTTCTGACGGACACTTGGGCTGGTTCCAGATCTTCGCTATTGTGAACAATGCTGCCACGAACATGGGGGCGCATTTCTTCTTTTCGAACAGTGCTAAGGTGTTTGTTCTTAGGGTATATTCCTATAAGTGGGATAGCTGGGTCAAAAGGCAGATCGATTTTTAATTTTTTGAGGAATCTCCAAACTGTTTTTCATAGTGGCTGCACCAGTCTGCATTCCCACCAGCAGTGCAGAAGGGTTCCCTTTTCTCCACATCCTCGCCAGCACTTGTTCTGTGTTGTTTTGCTGATGAGCGCCATTCTGACTGGTGTGAGGTGATATCTCATTGTGGTTTTAATTTGCATTTCTCTAATAATTAGTGATGTTGAGCATTTTTTCATATGCCTATTGGCCATCTGTATGTCCTCTTTGGAAAAATTTCTATTCATTTCTTTTGCCCATTTTTTGATTGGATTGTTTGTATTCCTGTTGTTGAGTTTTATAAGTTCTTTATAAATTTTAGTTATTAATCCCTTATCAGACGTGCTGTCGAATATGTTCTCCCATTGTGTGGTTTGTCTTTTTATTCTGTTCTTATTGTCTTTAGCTGTGCAAAAACTTTTTAGTTTGATATAATCCCATTTGTTTATCTTGCCTTTTATTTCATTTACCTGTGGAGATAAATCGGCAAATATATTGCTGCTACAGATGTCGGAGAGCTTGCTGCCTATGTTTTCTTCTAAGATGCTTATGGTTTCACGACTTACATTTAAGTCTTTTATCCATTTTGAGTTTGTTTTTGTGAATGGTGTAAGTTGATGGTCTAGTTTCATTTTTTTGGAGATAGATGTCCAATTTTCCCAACACCATTTGTTAAAGAGGCTGTCTTTACTCCATTGTATGTTCTTTCCTCCTTTGTCAAATATCAGTTGTCCATAAAGCTGTGGGTTTATTTCTGGGTCCACTGTTCTGTTCCATTGATCTATGTGCCTGTTCTTATGCCAGTACCAGGCTGTCTTGAGTATAATGGCCTTGTAGTAGACCTTGATATCTGGAAGAGTGATACCTCCTGCTTTATTTTTTCTTTTTAAGATTGCTGAGGCTATTCGTGTTCTTTTTTGATTCCATATAAATTTTTGGACTATGCGTTCTATATCTTTGAAGTATGTCATTGGTATTTTAATTGGTATTGCATTGAATTTGTAAATTGCTTTGGGTAATATAGACATTTTAATGATGTTTATTCTTCCTAGCCATGAGCACGGTATATGCTTCCACTTGTTTGTATCTTCCTTGATTTCTTTTACCAATGTTTTATAATTTTCCGAGTACAAGTCCTTAACCTCCTTGGTTAAATTTACTCCTAGGTACTTTATTTTTTTGGCTGCAATAGTGAAGGGGATTGTTTCCTTAATTCCTTTTGCTGACAGTTCATTGTTGGTATATAGATATGCCTCTGATTTCTGAGTATTAATTTTATATCCTGCCACCTTGCTGAATTCATTTATAAGGTCCAGTAGTTTTTTGACTGAGACTTTAGGGTTTTCAATATACAATATCATATCATCTGCAAATAGTGACAGTTTTACTTCTTCTTTTGCAATTTGGATGCCTTTTATTTCTTCTTCTTGTCTGATTGCTGTAGCTAGGACTTCCAGAACTATGTTGAATAAGAGTGGTGAAAGGGGACATCCCTGCCTGGTTCCTGATCTTAAGGGGATTGCTTTTAATTTTGGTCATTTAGTATGATGTTTGCTGTGGGTTTGTCGTAGATGGCCTTTATCATGTTAAGGAATGATCCCTGTATTCCCACTTTACTGAGAGTTTTGAGCATGAATGGGTGCTGGATTTTATCAAATGCCTTTTCTGCATCTATTGAAATTATCATGTGATTTTTGTCCTTCCTTTTATTTATGTTATGAATCACATTGATTGATTTGCGATTATTGAAGCAGCCTTGCCTCTCCAGAATAAATCCCACTTGGTCATGGTGAATGATTTTATTCATATATTGCTGGATCCGGTTGGCTAATATTTTGTTGAGATTTTTAGCGTCTAAATTCATCAGGGATATTGGCCTATAATTTTCTTTCTTTGTGTTGTCTTTGCCCGGTTTTGGAATCAGAATTATGCTCGCCTCATAAAAGGAGTTTGGAAGTCTTCCTTCCTCTTGAATTTTTTGAAATAGCTTGAGGAGGACAGGAGTTAATTCTTCTTTGAATTTTTGATAGAATTCACTTGTAAAGCCATCAGGCCCAGGACTTTTCTTTTTTGGGAGTTTTTTGATAACTGTTTCGATCTCATTTGTTGTAATTGGTCCGTTTAGGTGTTCTGATTCTTCCAGATTGATTTTTGGAAGGTTATATGATTCAAGAAATTTGTCCATTTCACCAAGATTATCTAATTTTTTTGCATATAATTCTTCATAGTATTTTCTTACAGTGCTTTGTATTTCTGTTGTGTCAGTTGTTATTTCTCCACTGTCCTTTCTAATTTTATTTATTTGAGTCCTCTCTCTTTTTTTCTTGGTGAGTCTAGTTAAAGGTTCATCAATCTTGTTTACATTTTCAAAGAACCAGCTTCTGGTTTTATTGATCCTCTGTATTGTTTCCTTCGCCTCTATGCCATTTATTTCTACTCTGATCTTTATTATTTCCTTCCTTCTACTTGTCTTGGGTTTTATTTGCTGTTGTTTTTCTAGTTCTTTTAGATGCAGGGTCAGGTTGCTTATTTGAGCTTTTTCTAGCTTCTTATGATATGCCTGTAATGCAATAAACTTCCCTCTCAGAACTGCTTTTGCTGTGTCCCTAAAATTTTGAGTTGATGTATGCTCATTATCATTTGTTTCTAGAAACCTTTTTATTTCTTCTTTGATCTCATTGTTAATCCATTCATTATTTAATAACATGCTATTTAGTTTCCAAGTGTTTGAGTATTTTTCGGTTTTTCTTTTGTGGTTAATTTCTAGTTTCATGGCATTGTGATCAGAGAAAATGCTTGATATGATTTCAATCTTCTTAAATTTATTGAGACCATTTTTGTGTCCTAACATGTGGTCTATCCTAGAAAACGTACCATGAGCGCTTGAGAAGAATGTATATTCTACTGCTTTAGGGTGAAAAGTTCTTAAGATATCTATTAAATCAAGTTGATCTAGTGTCTCCTTTAAGTCTGCTGTTTCTTTATTAATTTTCTTCCTTGAGGATCTATCCAGTGTTGTTAGAGGGGTATTGAAATCCCCTACTATGATAGTATTGCTGTTAATCTCGCCCTTTATATCCATCAAAGTCTGCTTTAGGTAAGTCGGGGCTCCTATATTTGGTGCATAGATATTTATAATAGTTATATCTTCCTGTTGAATTGTTCCCTTTATCATTCTGTAGTGTCCTTCTTTATCTATTACTACAGCCTTTGTTTTAAAGTCCATTTTGTCAGATATAAGTACTGCTACCCCTGTTTTTTTTTTCATTTCCATTTGCCTGAAATATTTTTTTCCATTCTTTTACATTCAGTCTATGTGCGTCTTTTGTTTTAAGGTGTGTCTCTTGTAGACAGCATATGTATGGGTCCTGTTTCTTTATTCATGCAGCTACCCTATGTCTTTTGATTGGATCATTTAATCCATTTACATTTAAGGTTATTATTGATATGTAGTTGTTTATTGCCATTTTATTCTTTAAAGCTGTATTCTTCTTTTGCTATATTCTTTTCTCCCTTTAAAATGTTCACAACAGTCCTCTTAGTAAATCTTGCAGAATTGGTTTGGTTTTTATGAATTCCGTGAGGCTTTCTTTTTCTGGGAAGCTCTTTATTTCTCCTTCAATTTTAAACGTTATTCTTGCAGGATAAAGTAGTCTTGGTTGTAGGTTTTTGTTCTGCATTACTTTGATTATTTCTTGCCATTCCCTTCTGGCCTCAAGTGTTTCTGTTGAGAAGTCCGATGTCATCCTTATGGGGGCTCCTTTATAGGTGATAGCCTTTTTTTCCCTAGCGGCTTTTAAAATTTTTTCTTTATCTATTAGCTTTGGTATTTTAACTATGATGTGTCTTGGTGTAGATCTTTTTGGGTTTCTCTTTAATGGAGTTCTGTGTGCTTCTTGAATGTGTGGAGTGTTTCCCAGCCTTAATTTAGGGAAGTTTTCTGCTATGATTTGATTGAACAAAGTTTCCATTTCCTTTCCTCTCTCCTCTTCTTCAGGTACCCCTATGATGCGAATGTTGTTTCTCTTCAGGTTGTCACAGAGCTCCCTTAGAGTTTCCTCACATTTTTTGAGTCTCTTTTCCTTTTTCTTCTCTGCTTCTGTGCCTTTTTTTATTGTGTCCTCTAACTCGCTTATTCGATCTTCAGCGTGATTCATCCTGCTTTTAATTCCTTCCATTGTGGTCTTCAGTTCTGATACTGTATTTGTCATTTCTGTCTGATTCTTTTTTATTATTTCAATTTCGTTTTTTATACTTGTTATCTCTTTATTTAGGTGTTCATAATGAGTATCCATTGTTGCTCTAATTTCTTTGAACATCCTAACTATCATTATTCTAAATTCTGCATCTGGTAATTTGGTTATATCTGGTTCATTCATGTCCTTTTCTGGGGATTTCTCTTGATTCATTTGGGTAGCATTTCTCTGCCTGCTCATTTTGTCTGTGTATAAGCAAGTTGTGGCTACTGGAGTCCAGTAGGTGTTGCCTTTGTGTCTTTATGTGTGGTCTGTCTTCAGGCCTTCCACCCCCTCTGCTGCTGCCTAGGGTTGTTGGGTATGGGCGTTGCCAGAGCCGGCCCTCTGTTGCTTTTGCTGTGATTTCTGCCTCTCCTCCGCGGGAGGGGCTGTCACTCAAGCCACAAGCCTGAGGACCAAGGATAGAGGTGAGCACCTTTACTCAGCTGCGGACCAGCCTATTTCCGGACTTCGGCCCAGAACCAGCGGTCGGAGCCTGCTCGCTACAGTTTCGCAGGTTAGGCGGGGCTTTTGACGAGCTCTCCGCTGTAAGCTTTTGCCCATCCGGAGCTTTAGCCCCGCCTTCGAGGCCAGGATCCTTCTGCGCAGGGTCGGAAACCAAGGTTTATTGGGGCGGACGTGTTTGCAGGCTTCTGCTCAGCTGTGGACTTCCGTTCGTCTCGGACTCTACCCCACCCCCGCGTCCGGAGCCCGCTCGTGCACGTGGGATGGCAAATCGCGGTTTCTCCACCCGGGCGGGGATATTAGCGTGGGCTCAGCTGCCAGCTTCCACTTGTCTCGGTTTCTACCACGTCCCCGCGCCCGCTCGCGCACGCAGAATGGCAAACCTCGGTTTCTCCGGCCGGGCGGGGCTGGTAGCGTGAGCTCAGCCTCAAGCCCCCCGCCCGTCCCTGATCCTAGCCTGGTCCCCGCGGTCAGGGCCGGCTTGCGCAGAGTCGCAGAGCAGTTTTCTGCCCGTTCCTGGCCTCTCGCTTTGTCCCCTAAGTGGGATTAAAGGCCCGCCCGCAGCTTCTGGCCTCCGCCCACGCCGACAGAACCACGTTTCAGTGTCCTGCCGCCCACCATGCCCTTCAGCAACCCTCAGCAGAGTAGTATGGGACCTAATACTCCACACTGTAGGCATGGGACCTCCCTCACTTGTTTCACAGCTCAAAACTCTCCAAACGCCTCTTCTAGGCTCTGGGACTGTAGGCTGGGGCTTGGTTCCTGGGACCCAGGCCCCTCCCTCTCCGCCAAACTCTCCTCCCGCCACGCGGGTCTCTCCGGGCTGCCGTTTGTTCCTGGGAGCTGGGCAGCCCTCTTCGCGTTTTCGCTATTCCTACCAGTCTCAATGTGGCTTCTTCTGTGTTGCTTGGTTGAAGAGTCCACTTAGTTTTGTTCAAAGTTGGTTTATCCTGGTGATGGTTCTTAAAATTGAGTTATAATCCACTTTGGTTCTGGGAGTTGGAAGTTGGTACGTCCGCCTACTCCGTCGCCATCTTGCTCCCCCCTATTTTTTAATTTTTAAGAGGGGGGAAGGTGGATGAGGAGCAGGAAGCATCAACATGGTAATAGTTGCTTCTCATATGTGCCTTGACTGGGCAAGCCCAGGGTTTTCGACCTGGCAACCTCAGCATTCCAAGTCGATGGCTTGATTCACTGTCCCACCACAGTTCAGGCTGCTTCACCATTTTTTACCTTTATGAATTAGTTGATCAAGTAGCACATTTCAGAGATATCAAAAGGAATTCCAACCTTTTTTACATACCCACCAGTGATAAACAGCTTTTGAAATTGAGATAAAAGAAAGTTCAGAAGTTTCCCATTAGGACCCATTTTGCTATGTTCACCTCTAATTCATTACTATTGTGGTCCTTTGAACAAAAACTATAACATTACTATGAAAATGATTCTTGATGTTGACTTTTGTCTTTCTTCAATTTTACTTATCTTCAGTGGCCTTAACTTTCTGGGATATTGAAATCATTTGGAGCATTTAGTAAAACGTCAATAATACAAGCAGCTATTTCTTGAGTATTTGTTATATGCCAGGCTTTGTGGTGAATGTTTTCCCCACAGGGACTTATTTACTTCTCACACTGGCTCTATGTCGTTCATCCTAACCTCCTTTTATAGATGAAGAAATAAGAACAACTTCAGGTCAAACAGATACTAAGGGTCAGAGCCAAGACTCAGACCCTAGTCTTTTTTAATCTAAAGCCTAGATTTCTAACCTCTGAGTTAAACTACTTGGACCAGTAAATGATAAAAATATTAATAGCAGTAGAATCTGTTGAACATTTACTCTATTTTAGGCAGTATTCTAAGCACTTTACATGTTGTAACTCTTTTGAGTCTCAGAATGACCTGAGATGTGCGTACTGTCATCTGCATTTAACAGATAAAGAAGTAGGTGTGTTCAAGGCCATGTAGCTAGTAGGTGTCAAACCATGCACTCTTCTATGTTACCTCATTTATAGCAACCATTTATTGGTTATTTACAACATGTAAGCTTTGTGCTAGGCATTTTTCAATATACTTTTATTTTCACATCAACACTATGAAGTTTGTATTCTGTTGAAATGAGATATATACAGATAATACTTTCAGATAATCAACATTTTATAAAATAGCAACTAGTAACATTTCTTGATGTCAGAATAGTCGAGATTAGTTAGTATGTACCAAAATCATGATTCATTTAGGAGATAAATTTCATTGCTTAATGCTATTCTTCACAGTATTTTTTTCCCTATTTAAATATTTTTCTCTGTGGTAGTCTCAAGGTCGATATGAGATTATGCTGAGTCTGCAAAATATACTGAAAGGACTTGGAGCTGCTGCAGCGCCTTGCCACAGGGATGTTTATAAAGCTGCTAGATCCTGCTTAACAGATAGGTCCATGGCTGTTCGTTGTGCTGCTGCAAAGGTGAAATGGTCTAATCAGAATTTCTAAAAATTAATACAGTATAAAGAAAATTAAATTAGTTTATTCCTACAAAAAGACTAATCACTTCCCATGATCTTAAAGCTGCAACTTTGCTAATCTCACTTTAACGTGAGGAAACTGAGATCCAGAGACTTAATGAATTTCCCAGATTCAAGTAGTTAGCACACTAGATAGTGAGTTCAAATGATCAGACTCAGTACTCCTACTCTACTAAGCTTCTCTATAACTGTGTAAACTGAAATTTACTTGTAAAGTTTATATTGTTTGAAAGTGATTTTTTTTTTAACATACTTGATTAACTTAATTAGATATTATAGTAAAGTTGTTTATGTTAGAATTACTGTCACTGTTGCTCATAGTGAACAGACTAGCTCTTAAGATGTTTTTACAACATCCTCCTCCCACACCATGTGGACATATTGCTTACCTGACTTTTAATAAGTATTCATTTGTTGTCCCTGTAATCATTGTTTAGAAACTTTTTGTTTGTGTATTTTTTTTGTGTGTATTATTTTTGTTAGATCTTGATTGTTTCTACAACGTGTATAGATCTGAACCTGACTTGTATATTTTGTTTTTCATTGATTTCTGTTTTTCCACTTGAGTAGTGTCTCCTCGAACTTCAGAATGAGGCCAGCTTTATGTGGAGTACAGACCTGGACAGTGTGGCTACACTATGTTTTAAGTCCTTTGAAGGTTCCAATTATGATGTGCGGATTTCAGTTTCAAAGCTACTAGGGACAGTGTTGGCTAACGCTTTAATTTCCAAACATCCAGGAGCAGGTAAATTAATTTAATTATTTTCAGAATGTCTTCTGTAATTTTCTTCCCAATTGATTTAAACACACTTATTCTTTTCTCTCTTTTTGTTTTTGTATTTTTCTGAAGTGGGCAGCAGGGAGGCAGAGAGACAGACTCCCGCATGCGCCAGACCGGGATCCACCTGGCATGCCCATTAGGGGATGATGCTCTGCCCATCCACGGCATTGCTTTGTTGCAACTGAAGCCATTCTAGTGCCTAAGGCAGAGGCCATGGAGCATCCTCAGTACCTGGGCCAACTTTGCTCCAGTGGCGCCTTGGCTGCAGGAGGGGAGGATAGAGATAGAGAGGAAGGAGAGGAGGAGGGATAGAGAAGCAGATGGGCTCTTCTGTGTGCCCTGGCCAGGAATCAAACCCAGCACTTCCACACGCTGGGCTGACGCTCTACCACTGAGCCAACCAGCCAGGGACATTTATTTTTAGCACAGAAGCCAAGTGACAGCTTATATCACTCCTCTGCTCAGAGTCCTCTACTGGCATGTCACTTACATCCTTATAAGGATCTACAAGGTTCTTTGTCTTCTACTCTCTCCCCATCTTTCACCCTGGCCTGTCTCCTGCTCAACCCCTCCACTGCTCCTTCCACATATCTCTGCTTGGCATTGCTGGGCATCATATCCATCCTCAAGGCTCTTTTGCCTGAGCTATTTCTTCTGCCTAGAGAACCTTTTCTCCAGTTGTCTGTGTGCCTAATTCCCTCACTTATTATGGAATTATGGTCAGATGTCACCCTTCCAATGAACCATATCCTGACTACCTTATTTAAAAGTACACTTCCCCTTTACCCTACTGTTCCTTACTTGCTCTATTTTTTGCATAGTTTTCAGTCACTGTCTAACATACTACCTGCCTGGTTATATATTATATTTATTGTTTCTCCTCCCTAGAATTTATGTTCCATGAGGACTTGGATTTTGTACTGTTCACTAAGGTTTCTCTACCAAAGGCCAAACTAGATTTTCCTTTGTTTCCACTGGTTATCTCCTCTTTATGATAAGGAGTAGAATCTTTTCATATTCTCGATTAATGGGTATTTATTTCTGTACTATGTATGACTTGAATGAGTAACAAGGGTCAGAGATTATGACCATTGTTTTTTAGAAAAATGAAAGGGAGAAAATGGATTTTTTTTTAAAGGAGATACTATTCCCTAGATAGTCACAAGGAGAAACTCGACTGTGTCAACTGAACACAGATTAATCTCTTGATTATTGTAGCCTGAGGGCTGACTGAGAAGTTTTAGTAATATTTGGCTTAAATTTCTTCAGAGACTAGGGATATAACAAAAGTTGTACTTGCAGTTGAGAATTTTCAAAAGTAGGAAATGGTGGTTACTTTATGTAAGTTTCATTAAAATTGTAGAACATGTAGAAAAATAAAATTATGATTTTGGCATTTTAATTGCTTTAAAAGAATCTTCAAAGCATGCTTTTGCATTTTCATTCATGGACAACTAGAGCAGTTTATTTATGTTTTTCTTTGTTTTAGTATGCCAATAGCCTTAACTTCTTTGAGGAAAAGAGAGAAGTATTATAGTCTCATGTGAACACATTAAAAAATCTAGAAAAACAAATAAAATAAATATTCAAAATTTTTCTTATCCAAAGGTAATTACTCTAAGGACTTTGGACAACCTTTTTTCCCCAAACAACTTGACAGATAAAAAATGTATGTGTGTGTGTGTGTGTATGTATATATGTATGTGTATGTGCATATATATATATATATAAAACACTATTTATTTTATCATGACTTATCAAAATTTATTTTTATAGTCTTTAAAAGTGTCTTTAAGTTTTAACATTGCTATTGGTGAAACCATATATCATTTTTGAATTGTTGCCAAATTTGAAAAATAATACTTTTTTATAATTGAGCATTAAGATTTCTGAAGAGTTAGTTTTCTCATATTGTGACCAAATATATATAATTTAAAATAAATTTCAATTTTCATAGATAAACTTTTTGAAAAAGAAAGGAGAGCAATACAGCATAATCTCAAAGTGGTGTGGACTTTAAGGATCTGATTGACATGGTACTCCAGAGTCCATTGTGATTTGATCTCTAAACCTTTGTGTGACTTTGTGTATTAATGTGTATAATGTCCTGTAAGTTTTGCATTTTATTTGGATTTTTACTTTATTTTTGTTTCAGTTAACATTCTGATCAAGACCATGTATTAAAATTTAGTCTGCCAAATACGAATCATGTGTTTTGTTCTTTGTTATAGCAGCCTCACGTCAAAGCATTCGCAGAGTATCTCTGGAGGAAGTTCTGGAATTGCTAGGAACAGGGTTTCTACGTGGGAGTTCAGGATTTCTTCGAGCCAGTGGTGATATGCTTAAAGGAACCAGTTCAGTCAATAGGGATGTTCGTGTTGGAGTTACTCAGGTTTGAATCACAAATCACCTAAAAGTAATTCTCACTGGCCTGTAATGAAAGTTTTAGGATCTGACTCTAGGCAAAAGTGACACTATTCAAGGTCATCACTTATACTTTGATATTTATAAATAGATATGGTGAGGACAGAACACTTTTTAAAAACTAGATTACAAGTAAGAGAACCTTATTTACCATAAACAAAGCCAACTAGATAGGCTATTACAATGTTTTCAGTTCTTAATAATGGGATATTTTGTTTATTTCCTTTGAAACATGAGTATTTTGTTTGTTTCTAGGCCTTGTGCTTTCATATATCTTGTGATTTAACATGTTTTCCATTGTGTTTATGTGTGCATATACAATTCAAGTTTAAGCTATTAGGTACCATATCATTCAGCATGGGCAATATAGTATTTTTATTTCACATGGTTTCAACTCCTAAGTAAACATTACAGCATGTTATAACTTACTGCTTAAATTTTTAGTCTCAAAACATAAAAAGCTAAACTCTGGGAAAAGTGTCTTAGAATAAAACAATACAGAGGTCTCTACGTTCTTTCTTTGAATTACCTTGTTTTCTAAATGCCATTATGGTTCAAGTGAACCTGTATTTTTTTTATTCACATTTTTCCTCATTGTATGATATTAGACTTCATAAAAACGTGAAATGTGTCAATAGAATTGTAAACAGTGTGGTTTTAGCCTTACAAGATGGTGGTGCAGTAAGTAGAGTGTCGGACTGGGATGCAGAGGACCCAGGTTCAAGGCCCCGAGGTTGCCAGCTTAAGCGTGGGCTCATCTGGCTTGAGCAAAAAGCTCACCAGCTTGGACCCAAGGTCGCTGGCTTGAGCAAGGAGTTACTCGGTCTGCTGAAGGCCCATGGTCAAGGCACATGTGAGAAAGCAATCATTGAACAACTAAGGTGTTGCAACGAAAAACTGATAATTGATGCTTCTCCTCTCTCTCTGTTCTTGTCTGCCTGTCTCTATCTATCCCTCCTGTCTCTTACTCTCTCTCAGTCCCTGAAAAAAAACCATGCACACACACATACAAAACTGTGGTTTTAAAAAACAAATTACATAAGAAAACTGCTGTCTTTGTATCTCTGGAGTAAGATAAACCATTAACTTTCTTGAAAATAAAGAGCAGTGATTTATCACTATAAACTTACACGTTTCTAGAACTGAAATCCCTTTGAGTCCTGATGGTGGAACACAGTTAATTCTTAACAATGTATTCATATGTTTGATTTGGATTCTCTTGTTCAGAGTGTGAAAGAGCTTCAATTCTTTATTCAAAGAGGCCACATACACATTCTGCATATTATCTGACTATGGTGACTGTTCTGAAACTTTTCAAACCAACTGAAATAAAGCAGGCAGCAAGCAAAAGACTGCAGAATTTAGCTTAATACACAAAAAAAATAGTACTGTATTTATGTAGCTAAAATGTCTATAAGTGAGAAGTGATAAAAGAAATACTCTGCATATTTTGTGGAAGAGAATATTAACATAGAATTGAAATGAATTCATTTTGAAGATAAAACTCCTTTGTTTTTTAGGCTTATGTGGTATTTATTTCAACACTAGGAGGAGCATGGCTGGAGAAAAATTTTGCTGCCTTTCTTTCTCATATGCTAAGCCTTGTGTCACAGTCACACCCTAAAGCCACCCAAGTTCAGATTGATGCTGTCTGCAGTCGGCGCTGTGTTTTATTTATCCTTCGAGCTACTATAGGAGGTCTTCTTGGAGAAAAGGCTCAAATTGCTGCTGCCAAGGATCTTTGCCAGACTATCTGGAAGTTAAAGAAAATTGTGGGTATGGATCTAAGACAGTCTGTTTTAGCAGTGCTAAATTAGTTGTTCCTAAGGAAAACCTAGGTTGGTGTATTGCTATATTATAAAAAATACTTTAATAATAGACATCACTTGTTTTAGAGTAAAGTAGTCACTATACAGATGAGACATCAGTTATCTAACTTGGTAGTAACTATGATTAGTAGTAGTAACTTGGTAGTACAGATCTTAAAGGCTGGTGATAATAGTTCCTCAGAATTCATGCTCTTCATATAGAAGTTGATATATTGTTTTTGAACCCATTACTTTATCTCAGGTCCTGTGCTGTTTTAAGTTGGCTCTGCTCATCTATTGTATCAATTCAATTGGAATATTTTTTCGTTTTTCACTAGTTCTCCCTTTCTGTGTCACTTGCTAAGGGAGTAGTAAGGGATCTGTGGTCAGGTTGCTTGAACTGACTTGGTATATTAGTTCAATTCTTTACTAATATGTCCCCTTTTTAGTATTTCATTTAATGCCGTAAAGGTCTCATATAGATCAAATGCAGGTATTAATTTTTGCTTTTATACTTTTCTACTTGTAACACTCAACCCCTATAATCTATTTTAATGAAGCATTGTTGCATAGTTAATTCTTATACTTCTACCAGATGCTGTGATGAGTGATGGCAATTTGGAAACCCGGCTTGGCTCCACAGATGTAGCAGCCAGCCAAAACATGCTGGTGTGTGCTTTGCAAGAACTTGGAAATCTCATACATAGTCTTGGCACCACCGCTGCGCCTTTGCTGCAGGATTCAAGTGAAGGTATCATCTGAATACCTTGATTTTACTTTTACTCTAGACAGCTTTTTTTTTCTTTCATTTTTTAAATTTTTTAAAATTTTATTTATTTTAGAGAGGAAAGGAGAGAGAATTTAGAGAGAAAGAGAGGTAAGGAGAGAGAGAGAGGAACATCCATATGTTTCACTTATTTATGCATTCATTGGTCAGCTCTTGTGTGTTCCCTAACTGGGGATGGAACCCACAACCCTGGCATATCAGGATGACGCTCCAGCCTACTGGGCTACCAAGCCAGGCAGGGGTAGACAACTTTTTTCCAAGGAGGGAAATTTCCCTCCTATAGCTAATTTTTTATAGATTCCTCATTTCTAATATATTTTTAGAGACATTTTATGAAATGCATAGACTCAAGATTATTAAAAATATGTATATATTTTTGGGGGGTTGCTTTTTCTATTAAAGATTATTCTCTACATCTCTCCTGCCGCCCCAACACCCTCCCTTTTCTGGGGATATTTAAGATAATGGAAAAATAGAGAATTAACCTCAATTCTTATCTCATATGCTGTGAAGACAACAAATTCACTTCCTTGAAGTTCTTGCAAGCAACCTCTGTTTTCTTTCTCTATTTGCAAATTACTTAATCACTGTGAAAGATAATTCACATTTTACAAAGTTCACCCTTTTAAAGTATACAGTTCAATAGTTCTGGTATGTTTAACATTGTTCATCTAACTTCAGAATGGTTTCATCCCAAGAAGTCCGGCACCCAGTTAGCAGTCACTATTTCCCTTTCCCTGACCCTTACTCACTTACCTGCTTTCTGTCTCTAAAGATTTGCCTATTTGGACACTCTGTATTGTGACTGGATTCTTTTATTTAATCACTTTTGAAAATCATTTTTAATGGCTTTTGTCCTTTGTGATACCCATTTCCTGTGGACCAAAGCTTTACATTATATTTTGTCTGTAGGCTATTTATCCCAGGATACATATAAATTATTTAAGTAGCATTCGACATGAACTGTTATATGTTTTTATGAAAATGTATATTGAATTATCACATATGTAGACATTTTTTTTATTGGTAGTGGTACTCCACTGTTCTCATAGTTGGTTAATAGTACATTGAGGACCTAGGAAATCTTTGAGTTTAACATTTTGTTTTTATATAAGAGCAATATGGTAGATAGGAAGTATACTAACTACATCTATAATTGTGCCAGAAGGGATCTTTATTTTAAGGAGGATGGAGCATGGTGTAACATTTCTTCTCAACGTACTTTTGTCTTTTGATAAGTTTTAACTTACTGATAATTTTTAACTGCTAAAACTATTAATAATGATAATTTTTAATTGATAATGACCTTAATTAAGCCTGACCTGTGGTGGAGCAGTAGATAAAGTATCGACCTGAAATGGTCTCCAGTTCAAAACCCTGGACTTGCCTGGTCATGGCACATTAGGAGAAGCAACTACATGTTACGAGTTGAAGCTCCTCACACTTCCCTGGCCCCTGTTTCTCTCTCTCTCTCTCTCTCTCTTCTCTAAAAAAAAAATTAAAGATTTTATCTATTGATTTTTTTTTTAGAGAGAGAGCAAGGGGGGATGGGGAGCGGGAAACATCAACTCAGTAGTTGTGACCTCAGCATTCTATTCAACACTTTATCCATGTGCCACCACAGGTCAGGTCATAAATAAAACCTTAAAAAAAAGATCTCAGTGTATAAATAAGGAGAACATTGGATTATTTGGGAAATACAGTTTTTCTTTTGTGTACTGACTTAATTTAAGCCACTTTTCATGTGATACATTAGAAGAAATAATTCTTGGATACAAAAAATTAGTTTTAATTATGTATTTTTAAATTCAGATTTAGCTTTTGATAAAGGTAATGTGTACTTTATCCATGTTATTACTTATTCCTTTGTCTCTTTTAATTGCTAAGTGAGTTTATCTGTGTAGCTAAGGAAGACATCATTTGTTTTTTCTGTCCTTCCAGGTATTCTTGACAGTATCATTGAAGTTATTCTTCATCCTAGCGTTGCTGTGCGACTGGCAGCAGCCTGGTGTTTGCGCTGCATTGCTGTTGCCTCGCCTGCTTACCTGACGCCTCTCTTAGATCGTTGTCTTGAAAGGCTTACTCTACTGAAGTCTTCACCTGAAGCTATAACGGGCTTTAGTTTTGCTGTGGCAGCTTTGTTGGGAGCAGAGAAACATTGTCCTTTAGGAATTCCTCACAGAAAGGGCAAGGTAATGATTTCATTCTCCGCATACAGTAATGACTTTGTAAATTTTTCCTTAAAACATTCTAGTCTTATGGATTACCCAGTCATAGTCACGTAGGACAGATTTCTCAGCAATCAGCTATACTGCTTCAGTTTTAAATATTATAAACATAATTACTATGAAAAAAGAGGGTTGGTTAAATAATGTTTTATCCACACTTAAACAGTTGTACTCATTGTAAAAGTATCTCCATTTAGTAAAGGAATTTGTTCCTAAAGCACTGGTTCTTAACCTGGGTTCTATCGAACCTTAGGGGTTCGATGAGTCAGTCTCAGGGGTTTGGAGAAGCCTCTGCCAGGGAGGTAAAGACACACTTGTGTAAAGTCGTGGTGACATGCCCCGCTTGGCCATCACTTGCTGCAGAGGATCACGTTACATTGCTTGACCAACCAGTGCTGCGGGGAATTTAGTGCGCGCAGTAGTCAACAGCTGTCATAGTTGTATGTCGTGTGGTTTCTTTCTTAATATTTTAATCCATACTAAATATGTCAAGCAAAAAAAGAAAGTGGTCGGACGAATATGTACAACATGGATTCACATGTATCACGGAACGGGATGAGAGTCGGCGTCCTATCTGCATGATATGCAATGCCAAGTTGAGCAACTCTAGTCTTGCACTGGCAAAACTAAATTTGGAAAAAAATCATATTTTATTTATCATTAAAGAAGGGTTCTGTGAATGTGCATATGAAATTGGTGGGTTCGGTACCTCAAAAAAGGTTAAGAATCACTGTCCTAAAGGCTTTATTTTTCTATATACTATTTAGCTCTGTTGTAAAGGCATTTAAAATTGCATTGTAATAAAGAAATAGAGCTGCAAAAGAAATCTTAAACTTTAATAATTTTATAGTTTGTGTTATTATTCGTGAGGTTTTGAAATTAAATATAAAGTAAATACTTCATGTTCTTAGGAACCATATTTACCATATTAAAAAAAGAGTTATTGCTGTAGAATCAAGAAAGTTAAATAAAAGCCCATATATTAAATTTGAATTGAAAATATTACTATGAACTTATAATTTCCTGTTTTTAAAAACACTTATGTTGTCTGTCCAATGAAAATACCTAAGAGCAATGACAACCAAGTAGCAGGGACAACCTTTAGTGCCCAAGTTATGGCTCTCAATCCCATTTCTAACAGGGCTTCATGGAGGAGTAGCTGGTTCCCAGTGTGTGGCAGGAAATGCATAGTATAAGCCTGGACTATCTGGTCATGCCAAACAGCAAGGCAATCATCACTTAGAGAATGTGTTCATTGTAAAAGTACTCAGGAGATAACTGAAGGGGCTCCCACTGACGAAAGATGGAATAATGTGTGAATCAGAAAAACAATGGCAAATGTGGGTTAAAACACACAAAATACATAAATCAGCATGAGTTCATAGTGATACTAAAAAATTAAAAAGTCCCCCTAAAATTTCATTGCTGCCCAAAAATACGGTTTTCTTTGTAAGTTTAGTGCTTTTGAAGGTAGCATTTCCAAACAGATAAGTGATAATAGAACCTAGTAAATAAAAAACCCAGTTTTAATGTGCAAAGAATTTTGAAGAGAACAAAAGAAATAATTTTAATAAAATATAAAACAGAAAATATTTGCTTAGTTTTGAGTGGCCAGTTGGAATTGCAGTTTGTTAGGGAACATTATTTCATAATTGAAAGCCCTTCTTACCTGAGCCTCAGACACATAAATAAAATAAATGACCACTATTCATTTTTTTCTCATTGCCGCTCCTGTATCTTTATCAGTGAGTATTCTAGTGTATCTTCCACAGTTAAGATTGCAAAGAACATTATCATCACTCTATAAAAACTATTTAGAGTATTGCCAACACCATTTGAATTGAGGTGTGATTGGCAACTTTGGGAAGTGATTTTATTCATTTAAATTTATTATTTTAGTTATATTCTAAACTAACACATCACGTCTTGCTAAAGCAAAGAATTGCTGTAGAATTTATTTTGTTAAATTTAATATCAGATCTTACTAGTTTCAGTAGCATGAACTAATAATAATAGGTTTGTTTGGTCCTCACTCTTTGAGTGTTATCAATTGACTATAGGATGCAAGTAGTTCTAAGTTAGCAATAAGTTCTAAGTTGGTTGGTTGTTTAAAAATCCACTAGCCTTTCTCTTTAGGAAATTTAAATACCAGCTGATAACACTTGCTGCTATTCTAGAGATGATTGGTAACAGAGATACTTTCTCAGGCAGATTGGATATCTTTTGGCCTTTGTACTGTACAAGCTTGCATTATTCATAAATGTGAAACATCTGATTTTTCCTCTCAGTTGTTTATAACACTGCCTGTTTCATAGACTTTTAAAATATAACATTTTAATGACTCCCACTGTACTTGGAAACTTTCTTCAATGTAATATTATTTTGAAAACTTTTTCTTTTTTTTTTTTTTAACAGGGACAGAGAGAGAGTCAGAGAGAGGGATAGATAGGGACAGACAGACAGGAATGGAGAGAGGTGAGAAGCATCAATCATTAGTTTTTCGTTGCCGTCACAACACCTTAGTTGTTCATTGATTGCTTTCTCACATGTGCCTTGACCGCGGGCCTTCAGCAGACCAAGCAACCCCTTGCTGGAGCCAGTGACCTTGGGTCCAAGCTGAGGAGCTTTTGCTCAAGCCAGATGAGCCTGCGCTCAAGCTGGTAAGCTCAGGGTCTCGAATCTGGGTCTTCAGCATCCCAGTCCAATGCTGTATCCACTGCGCCACCGCCTGGTCAGGTTATTTTGAAAACTTTTAACCTCTGTAGTAGTATTCAGCCACTCAGGTACCACAGTGGTTGGTATGCATAACTTTAAAAAGTGAGATTCCTGTAATGAAGCTTTCTCTGGTAGTTACTGTCTAAGATGGTTGCCTAAAACTAAAAATAAAGCCAAATTCTATACAGCTCAACTTAAACAGCTGTACATTGTTGTTACATATGTCCTACAGAGAATTATAGGGTTTCTATGTACACTTAGTATGCCAGTATTTAACCTTGACAATTTACTCTTATTTTACAGTTTTTTATATAAGACATTCTGGGGATAGTTTTTTTGTTTGTTTTGTTTGATTTTTTGACAGAGGGAGAGAGGGGCAGAGAGAGGAATAGATAGGAACAGACAGGAAGGGAGAGAGATAAGAAGCGTCAATTCTTTGTTACAGCACCTTAGTTGTTAATTGTTTTTCTCATTTGTGCCTTGACTGAGGGGTTATAGTAGAACCAGTGACCCCTTGCTTAAGCCAGCAACCTTTGGGCTCAAGCTGGTAACCTTGGAGTTTTGAACCTGGGTCCTCTGCATCCCAGTCGGATTCTCTATTTACTGCGCCATCACCTGGTCAGGCTAATGTACATCGCTGGTTTTCAACCAGTGTACCACAGAATTTTTAAAACATGCGATACCTGACTATTTAGTCAGGGCAACTGATCTCTTTTCCCTTAGATTGTCAAATAAAAAAATGACAACAGCCAACACAACAATAGTTATCTGATGTGGATGAATCAAAATTATGCCTTTTTTGTCAAATCAGTAAAAAATATTTTTTTTGGTGTGCCACAGAATTTTAGTAATTAGTTTATATGTGCCATGAGATGAAAAAGGTTGAAAACCACTGGTTTACATGAATGACCGTTCTTTATTACTTGTATTTATTATATGTGAGAGTTAATTTTACAAGTATTAATTTTATTGCTTTCATTTGTTCAGTAACCTATAAACTGATATGCTTTTTTTTCTTGCCTTGTTCTTTTATATCTAATTAGATTATTTTGACATTAGCAGAGGATTTGCTGTGTTCTGCTACTCAAAATAGTCGCCTTTCAGCTCAGCGCACACAAGCTGGATGGTTGTTGATTGCTTCTGTGATGACATTAGGTAACAGTTTGATTGTCTTTTAGGCTTAACTTTGAGTGACTCTGGCTTTTTCAAAAATTATTTATATTCATTTTCAGGGAAGAAAAAACATTTTTCAAAACAAAATGAGTGAGAGAACATTTTTGTCATTGTTATGGGAATTAATAACACCAATAGGTAGTTACATTGAAGGGGATAGGGCTCATTTGAATTATATCTATTAAATATCACTTATGTATTTTATGGTCATGACTATATAGTTATATCCTGTAACTTTGAAACTCAATTTTTATTTATTTGTTTTAGGCCTCTACTTTGTAGTCATGTGATTTATTGCTGCAATATAAAAATTGCTAGATTTGACCAATAAGTCATTTTGACACCTTCATAGTAATTTGATCTAAGAGAAACTTAAAATAAGCGATCATAAATGAAGAAACACTTTTTAAGTAATTTTTTTTAAAGTAATGTTCTAGGCCCTGGCCGGTTTGCTCAGTGGTAGAGCATCGGCCTGGCATGTGGATGTCTGGATTTGATTCCTGGTCAGGGTACACAGGAGATGTGACTATCTGCCTTTCCACCCCTCCCCCCCTTCTCTCTGTCTTCCCTCCCCTCTCTCTGTCTTCTCCCATAGCCATGGCTTGTTTGGTTTGAGTGAGTTGGCCCCAGGCACTGAGGACGGCCCCAGATGGGCAGAGCATTGCCCTCTAGTGGGCTTGCCCAGTGGATCCTGGTCAGGGCTCATGCAGGTGTTGGTCTCTGACTTCCCTCCCCTCACTAAAATAAAAAATAAAGTACAAAAAAAGTAATGTTGAGATGATTAAAGAGATTTATTGGACTCGAACAAGGTTTAGCCATAAGCCAAATTTGGCTTGCTGCCTATTTTATACCTACAAGCTAAGAATAGTTTTTATATTTTTAATGGTTTAAAAAAAGTAATTTTGTGACTTGAGAATTATATGAAAATCAGTTTTTCAGTGTCCATAAAGTCTTATTAGAGCACAACCACAGTGATTTGTTTACATATTATCTGTACCCTTTAGGCTCTACAGTAGCAGAATTTAATGATTGCAGCTGAGACTGTCTGGGTTTAAAAGCCAAAAAAAATTACTATCTAGCCCTGAACAAAAAATGTCTCTTGGCCCCTGGCATAAATCGTCATTTCACAATAATGTGGTCAGGTTTTTATTTGCCTTTCCCTGGATGCTCCATGCCTGCCATATTGATATTCTTAGTTAGCTAAAGAGGAATACAAACTACTAATGAGTGTAATATTTCAGTCCTGGTCAGATAGCTTGGTTGGTTAGAGCCATCATACTGATATGCAGAGGTTGTAGGTTCCATCCCCAGTCAGGGCACACATGAGAAGTGACCATCTGCTTCTCTTTCCCTCCCTCTCCCCCTTCTTCTCTTTCCCCTTCTTGTAGCCAGTGGCTCTGTTGGTTTGAGTGTCGACCCCAGGGTGCTGAGGATAGCTCAGTTGATTCAAGCATTGACACCAGATGAGGGTTGCTAGGTGGATCCTGGTCAGGACATATGTTGGAGTCTGTCTCTCTATCTCCCGCTCTCTTGCTTAAAAAATAAAAAAGTTAATATAATATTTCAGTTGTACATATTTTATTACATACTCATAACATGCAAAAGATTTAAATTTTAAATTAATGTTTTATTTACTACATTTTCTTGAGTGTTATTCTATTTTTCTATGCGCTATTATTTCCCATAATTATAATTTTTAGAATGTGTTGCTACTGTCCTAGCAACTTTCAAATGGGGTCAGTGTGGTTTTTGCTATTAGATATCATTATAAACTTATAGATTTTTATATATTTATGTATTTCAGTCTCTTGGAGTTATTATGCCTTTTGATCATCAAATTGTCTCACCTTTAGTCAGTTGGAGTCCCCTTAAGTTGGTTCATGTGTCCTTTTAACATGAAGCTGGTATTCTTTGATAACGTGTTTGTTTTTCATGTGGCAAGATGTCCCAGCACTTGCATTGTACAATTCCTGCCCAGGGCTTGCAACAAGACTCCTTTCTTAAATGAACCTTGGTCCTTTTATGTGGGAAATAGTATTAAATGACAGTCTGAGCCCTGGTTCCAGAGCTCGGTTGGTTGTAGCATTGTCCTGAAGTGCAGAGGTTACTGGTTTGATTCCCGGTCAGGGCACATGCAGGAAATAGATCTATGTTCCTGTCTCGTCCCCTCTCTCCCTGTCCTTCCCCTTTGTCCCTCCCCTTTGTCCCCCTCTCTCCCCTCCCTCCCCTTTTCTCCCTTTTCCTCTCTTTCTCTCCCCTTCTCACTTCCTCTCCCCTTCTCTTTCCTTCTCCCCCTCTCCTCCTCTCTCCCTCTCTCTCCCCATCTCTCCCTCTCTCTCCCTTTCCCTCCCTTCCTCTATTGCTAAAATTAATAAATAAATTAAAAAATATTATTTTTTAAGTGACAGTCTGAGTGCTTTATTAATTTTGCCTTCCAATTTTTACACCTCTTGCATTTTCAGCAATTTCTTCATTAAATTTTCCATCATATCATTTTAATACATTTATGATTTGAACTAAGGTTAACTCAAATAGACCACATTCAGGTCCATTTCTCAAATGTGAGCTAAGGTTTTTTAACCTTTTTGCTACACTTACTAGTTTATCTGATGCCACATAAAACATCTTTGATTTGCCTTAAAGATTTATAGGTGGCTTATAAAAAGTTTATGGTTTTTGCTAGATAGAATATTCTTAATTGAATAAACTTACTCTTGTTTATATTTTAACTTTGTAATTATTATAAACTCATTTTTATCAACTTAGTTCATGTATGTCTCTGAAATAAATCTTGATACCTGTCTAGGAAAGTGATGCCACATTGTTCACTATTGAGTTAATGAGATATCTTAGTACAACAGCGAAGATTTATGAAACTTTTTTTTCACTTTTTTTTTACAGGGACAGACAAAGTCAGGGAGAGGGATAGATTTATGAAACTTTTATCAACTAAAGTCATTGCCAGTGACTCCTCGTTTTTTTTGTATCTGACTAAATTGTGCTTTAAGAATTTTCTCTGTTCCCACAGCCCATGATATGTGAGTGTGCCAGTGTGCATACATGCCCTCACACACACTGACCTTACAGTCAGTTATTCTTAATTTCCTTTTTTCCAATTCTAAATAGTTTGTTTGTTTTTAGTACTACATCAAAGAAAGTAGTGAGAAAGAGTGTAATCTAGTAAATTGCATGCATTAAAAAAGATTAGTTTACAAATACCCATTTCTTTTACTCTTAGGCTCATAATAGTATAATTGTATAATGTCAGCCATTATATAGGTGCTTACTCATATAAGTCTCAGAATCAGTCCAGTGTGGTAAATACTAATGTTATCTCCATTTAGAGATGAGAAAATTGTACATAAAGGTTGAATAACTTAACCAAGTTTACACAGCAAGTGGATGAAGCCAGTATGTTAATCTGGGTGTTCTTATTCCAGAGCTCAGAGCAGCTGTTACTGTACTACAGAAGAGACATGGAAGTAAGAAAGGAGAGAACAAGTAATTATAGGAGAATTTTAAGTTAACCCCAGAAGTTTTTTGTTTTTTTTTTAACTTATTGATTTAGAGAGAGAGAGAGTGAGGAGTGAGTGAGTGAGAAGCATCAACACGTAGTTGCTTCACTTCAGTTGTGCATTGATTGCTTCTTGTGCATGACTTGACCAGGAGGCTCAAGCCAAACCAGTGACCTTTGGCTTCAAGCCAGCAAGCTTTGGGCTCAAGCCAAGAGCTTAGAACCGGATACCTCCGTGTCCTAGGTCTGTGCTCTGTTCACTGTGCCACCACTAGTCAGGCAACCCAGAATTTTAAACAACATTACTTGGGGAGAAAAGCTGTAGGTTTTGTTTTTTTTTCTTAAGTGAGAAGCATCAATCATTAGTTTTTCGTTGCCATTGCGACACCATAGTTGTTCATTGATTGCTTTCTCACATGTGCCTTGACCACGGGCCTTCAGCAGACCGAGCAACCCGTTGCTGGAGCCAGCGACCTTGGGTCCAAGCTGGCGAACTTTTGCTCAAGCCTGATGGGCCCGCGCTCAAGCTGGCGACCTCGGGGTCTCGAACCTGGGTCTTCCACATCCCAGTCCGATGCTCTATCCACTGCGCCACTGCCTGGTCAGGCTGTAGGTTTGGTTTTTATACTTTCATTTATTTCTTTTTTCTTAACTAATAATACTGGCAAATAAAATACTAGCTTTGTAGGTTGCCTTTCAATAATGGCTTTGTATATTCATGATTCCTTAGTTAAGTAAGTGATGTTGCTCTGAAATCTTTATAAAAATTCCATTTAGATGTATCACATCTGATTTTTGTCCTGGAACAAGGTGCTATTAAAAATGATAGTATTACTGTTGGGATGCAGTGTTATTTGTTACCAAAACAGTAGTATCTTGCATTTACAATGGTATATTATAATTTTTTTTGTTTTTTTAAGATTTTATTTATTGATTTTAGAAAGAGAGAAAGGTGGGAAGAGCAGAACGCATCAACTGATAGTAGTTGCTTCTCATATGTTCCTTGACTAGGCAAGCCCAGGGTTTAGAATCAGTGACTTCAGCATTCATGGGCAAAGCTTTATTCACTGCACCACCTCAGGTTAGGCCACATTACAGTTTTTAAGACTACTTTAAAGGGCACTATCATTTGGATCAGACAACTCCTTGGAGACAAACAGTGGAAGTGATACTGGCTTCATTTTATACATAAAAGGAACTGAGTCTCAGAGTTCACAGCAGTAGTGAAAGAGCTGACACCAGAGCCCAGGCTTAACTCTTAGTGCCTTGTTTTTTCTCTCTGTACTCCATGGCTTCAGATAATAATTCATTCAATAGTACATTTGTTGGAGCCAGAATGTAATAAAAGGGACAAAGTGTTGCAGTAGTGGGTTATAATATGTTTACTAATAGATTGTAAAGAACAAACACTTCGGGTTCTTTTATAAGTGATAAGTTGAATGAATTACAGGTCCCGCAGTTGTCAGTCATCATCTTGCTCGAGTTCTGCTGTTGTGGAAGTGTGTATTTCCAGTGTCTCCTAAAGATCTAGAAACAGAAAAGAGCCGAGGAGATTCATTTACATGGCAGGTAACCTTAGAAGGACGAGCTGGTGCACTCTGTGGTAGGTTGAGCTTAGTCTTTTTGCTCCCTTTCCTTTGGCTTTTCCCACTCTTTAACTTTATACCTATATACCTATTTGTATGTTTAATTTAAAAGGGGGAATCTTTTTCTGGTAAATTTTTTGTAATTGAATATAATTGACTATATTCATTTGGTGATTATAACAGAAGTATATGTAATAAGCCAAATTTAAGAGTTCTGATCTTTAGGATAACACGTTTTATTATTATAGATGGCACTCCAGTTGAGAAATGTCAAGATTGCTTTACTTTAAGTAGCCATTTATTCTTTTCAGAAATACTAGGGTTATATTTAATTAGCATTGATTAAGCATGTTTCCATTTAGTTGGTTTTTTTTTTCCCTTCTTTTCCAAGTTAGAGGAAGGGAGATAGACAGACTCCTGCACGCGCCCCAACCAGGATCCACAATGCAACCCGCGTCTGGGGCCAATGCTTTGTCCATCTGGGGCCATGCTTACAGCCAAGCTGTTTTTAGTGCCTAACGCAGAGGCTCCATGGAGCTATCCTGAGCACGCGTGGCAGATGCGCTTGGACCTATCGAGCCATGGTGGTGGGAGGAGAAGAGAAAGAGAGAGAAGGGGAATGAGGAGGAGTGGAGAAGCAGCTGGTCACTTCTCCTGTGTGTCCTGACCAGGAATTGAATGCCAGGCCAGTGCTCTACCTCTGTGCCAACTGACCAGGGCCCATTTAGTTTTTTATATATGAAAGCTCTACCCTTTATAATAAATAGGCCATTGAAAAATAGTATCCACTATGAAAACTTGAACTAAGGAAGAGTGGGATCCCTGAAAAGATGTGAAAACATTGATTTTGGGTATGTTTATTATTGCTATTTTTTTGCTCTTAAGAATGGAAAACAATTTACGTATTTCCTGTAACATCTAAATAAAACCTAACATGCTGACTCAAAAGTAGCATGGTTCTGTGGAACTAGTATAGAACCGGTGCATGTTAGGATCTAAGCTAATTTATTATTCTACTTCTGAGCTCAGGAGCTGAGTAGAACTCCAGGAAAGAAATATTTTGTTAACTTGGTTGGTGGTCTTTGTTAATAATTCTAGGAAGGTTTGATTAGAAATATAAGACACTAGCTTCCTTTGTATACTAGAGTTCCAAGAATTTTTCTGTTTTTAACACATTTCTTTATTTCTGTAATAAAAATGCAAATGTTGGAGCATAACTGAATACTTTTTTCATAGTTCATTACACTCTGCCAAGTATAAATCTCTTCTGTTTTTCAGCTATCAAGAGCTTTGTTTCCCACTGTGGCGATCTCCTTACTGAGGAAGTAATTCAGCATCTTCTTCCACCACTTTCTTGTGCTGTGGATTTGCTAACTCAGTAAGGATCTGCTATTTAGATTTGACGAAAAAAATTTAATAGTAATCAGTTGCACTCTGATTATATACTATCTTTTAAGTACAATAATAAGGTCAGTTTCTATTGTTAGTGAATGAGTTTCCTTTTGCAGAGAAAGGCATTTAAATGTTTAGTTATAATTTATTTTAAGCTAGGTCTTGAAAGAAAAACATTAAAGGGGGGAAAATACTTAGTGATTAATATATCTTCTATACAGTCAGATTTAACCAAGAAATTAATATTAAGCCTTATTAACCTTTTCAGGTATGCATTTTTTTGGTTTTTTAGTGCTATTCTGTGTTCATAAGAACCACGTGCTTGTTAACAGTTTCAGTTTTTTGTTGCTTTTATTTTTCATAGATCTGACTTACATATATATAAGAAAACAGAGAAAATTCAATATATATGTCACGAGCACTTGTAATTTCCAAATTAATAAAATGTATAGTGTAGAGATAGTCTTTCAAAAAGTATTTAATGATATAACATTTTATATATACAGGAAAATATATTTAAGATGTGGCTTATCAAAATATATTTAAGATGTGGTAATAAAATGAACACCTGTGAATTCAACACAACTAAAACAGGACTTAGCAAGTGTTTGCTGTAATGGCCAGATAGTACAGGTTTAGTTTGTGGGCCATGTAGTCACTGTTGCACCTACTCAGCCCTGTTGTTACAGCTCAAAAGCAGTCATAGATAATCGGTAAGTGAATCAATGTGGCTGTGTTCTAATAAAACTTCACAGAAACAGGCAGGGTCAGATTTAGCTAGTCCTGAAATGAACAATACTGTTGAAGTTATCTCTTAGCCATTTTTTCTGCCTTCATTTAGAGGTAATCACTATCCTGAATCACTATCCTGAATTTTTATATGTCATTCTCTTGCATTTTTAAAAAGTGTATCACATGTATATATTTCCCTAAATAGCATCTTGTTTAGTCTTGCTTGGTTTTGATATGGCACATGGTATTATAATGTTTCTAACACTTGACATTTTTTTACTTAACTTTATGTTTCTGAATTTCGTCTACATGTAAGTTTGTTCATTCACTTTGATTGCTGTACAGTATTTAATTGTTTGGGTATATAGCATTTGATTTATCTTCCTGTCAACGAAATAGCCAAATTACTTTCTAAAATTCTTATATATTTCTACAAATAATGTATATGAGTATCCTTTAATTTACTTTTTTACCAACTTATTCAGACACTAATTTTAGCCCATCCAGTAGATATAAATAGGTATCTCATTATGATTTTTTCTTTCTTTCTTTAGCGAGAGAGAGAGACAGACAGGAACAGACAGACAGGAAGGGAAAGAGATGAAAAGCATCAACTTATAGTTGCAGCACCTTAGTTGTTCATTGATTACTTTCTCATATGTGTCTTGACAGCCGGGGGGCGGGGGGGCAGCCAAGCCAGTGAACCCTTGCACAAGATAGCGACCTTGGGCTTCAAGCTGGTAAGCTCATGCCAGATGAGCCCAGGCCTAAGCTGACGACAACCTTGGGATTTCAAACCTGGGCTCTCAGCAATCCAGGCCAATGATCTATCCACTGCACCACCACCTGGTCATTATGATTTTTTTTTTTTAACAGGGACAGAGAGAGAGAGGGAGAGAGAGAGAGAGAGAGAGAGAGGGATAGATAGAGACAGACAGACAGGAATGGAGAGAGATGAGAAGCATCAATCATTAGTTTTTCATTGCTGTTGCAACACCGTAGTTGTTCATTGATTGCTTTCTCACACATTCCTTGACCACGGGCCTTCAGCAGACCGAACAACCCCTTGCTGGAGCCAGTGACCTTGGGTCCAAGCTGGCGAGCTTTTGCTCAAGCCAGATGGGCCTGTGCTTAAGCTGGCGACCTCAGGGTGTCAAACCTGGGTCTTCCGCATCCCAGTCTGGGGCTCTATCCACTGTGCCACTGCCTGGTCAGGCCATTATGATTTTATATATCTGATTCCTGATGGTTTATATCTTTTTATATACTTATTGATCCTCAATATTCCTCTTCTGTGAAATTTCTATCCATGCATGTCTTTACCTATTATTAGATCAAATAGGTTTTTTATTATCATTCTTAATTTAAATGTCAATTTTATCATTACTTCATAGTTATATACTTTTATTTCTCTTTTAAATGTTTAAGGTTTTATTTTTCAAATTTAAGCCTTTAATTCATCTGGAATTGATTTTTGTGTTTGGAGTGATATGTGTACTACTACAATGAATTATTCCATACCTTAGTTAAAAAAGAAATTCCATGCTTCCAGTTACTGCCATTTACTTCTCTCATCTATTATATTTATATACATGGTCTTTGCTCATTTCTGTATGTTTGCCCATTTCTGTGCCAGTACCACATCCTCTTCATCTTCAATTTGTTTTCTTTTGTCCAAGTGAGAGGAGGAGAGATAGACTCCCGCATGTACTCTGACCGAGATCCACCTGCAGTCTCCATCTGGGGTCTAGGCTCTGCCCATCTGGGACCATGCTCACAACCAAACTATTTTTAGCGCCTGAACCATCTCAGTACCTGGGGCCAAAGTGCTTGAACCAATCAAGCCATGGCTGGGGAAGGGGAAGAGAGAGAAGAGAAAGGGGGAAGTGTGGGTGGAGAAGCAGATGGTTGCTTCTCATATGTGCCCTGACCAAGAATAAAACCTGGACATCCACAGCAGGGCCAAAGCTCTACCACTGAGCCAACTGGCCAAGGCCTTCATCTTCAATTTTTAGCATCAGGTTGGTCTTACTATTCTCTTATCTTCCTAATTTCTGCTGTATCTCTAATGTTCCTTCTTCATTCCTGATAAGTTTTCATCATGTCTTCTCTTTTGTTTTGCCTGATCCATCTCATGAGAGGTTTATCTTTTTTATTAATCTGTACAAAGAATAACTTAGCTTGTGTTAAATTTGTTTTTTCTTCATTAATTATTGTTTGTTATTTCTTCTTTCTGCTTTCTTAAGTTCTCATTTTTTTCTAACCCCTTAATTTGAATGTTTAGCTCCTTGAATTTTTCTTAATTCTCCTAATATAAACTAAGGCCAGAAATTTTCCTCCTAGGTCCCAGTTGAAGTATGTTTTTAAATTTCTCAATGTATGGGATAGTTTTCAGCATATAGTTTTGTTCCTTATTTTTAACTTAATTGCATTGTTGTTAGTGAATATGATCTGTATGTTACCAATTTTAAAATTGTTGAGACTTGCTCTGTGACATATGTGCTTTTTTAAAGAGCTATTGACCCATCTATACTCATTTTTTATCTGTTTAACCGATCAGTAATTGAGAGTGATGTGTTAAACTTCTTCACTGTGATTCTGTGTTTATATTTTTCTCTATAGTTAAGTTAACTTTTGCTTTTTCTTATTGTGAAACTAATTAAGTATATAGGAGTAAGTCTCTGTTATATCTGTGGTATATATTTTTTTCCATATCACTGGGTTTATTTTTTAGGTATGTCTCATAAACTGCATGCAGTTGGAGTTTCTTTTAAATTGAATCTTACAACCTCTGCTTTAAACTGGCAAATTGTGGATTTCTTTATCCATGTATTATATATATATTTTTGAATTCATCTCTTTTAGTACATCTGAAAAATTGCTGTTATCTCTTCAAATGTTGGCTCTTTTCCAATCTCTTAAAACTTTCTTTCTGGAGATTTTTGTATTTTGTCTTCCATGGCTCTTAATTTTTTTCTAATATTTTTTCTCCTTTTCTCTGTTGCATTCTGGGTAATTTCTTTAGCTCTGTATTTCACTTCACTAATTCTCTCTTCAGCTGGGTTTAATCTGATATGCCTTTGCTCTTCTAGGACTTGGGACAATTTTAAACCCCTTCAAGAAACCCCACCTTATCACCTCTATCTTGTCATGGGCACCAGTTCAATCTGCTGATTCATGTGTTGATATCAGCATTTGTGTTCCTACTCTCATTTCAGCTCATGTTTTGTTTCATGCTGTTTATGTTTGCTTGGTTTGTGGAGGGAAGTTGACCTTGGAAAGGTCTATTTCTGCAAGCCTAACAATGCAGATTATCTTTTACCCAAGCTCTAAGTGTATTTATAGCAGGAAGACCCTTCAGAGACTCTTAATCTGCTCTCCTAATAGAAGCATAAACCACTAGGAATGCTTTCCTAAATTTTTTTTCCTATTTGTCTTATTTTCTTTAAAACACACACACACACACACACACGTTGCAGGATTTTTTAGCATCTTGTCAATGTGAGTGCAATAGTATTCACATGTCAACTGTTATTTTCTCATCTGTTTTTAGAGAAATACAAAATGCTGTGGATTTATTCTTAACTCTCACAATAAAAATTACAGTATAACCAAGTTTATAAATATATTTTCTGTATATTGTTTACTAAGCTGAATGATATTAAATGAAACCAACATTTTTTAATTAAAATGACAAGTCAAAATACAATTCTCTTCTAGAAACTGAAAATAATCAAATATTAGTTTCCCAGAAAGTACAAATGAATAAACATTGCCAGAATTTCTTAAGAGTTCCTGGAAAACTCATGCCATGGCAGTTTAGTTGGTTTATTCTAGTGTCACAATAAAAGTAATTCCATTGAGCCCTGGCCAGCTGGCTCAGTGGTAGAGCATTGACCTGGCATATGAAAGTCCTGGGTTTGAGTCCTGGGGGAAAGGTGGAGAAGCACCCATCTGCTTGCTTCTCCATCCTTCTCTCTCTTCTTTCTATCTCTTCCCTTCCCTCAGCCAAGGTTCCATTGAAGCAAAGTTGGCCTGGGCAATGAGGATGGCTCCATGGCCTCTGCCTCAGGTGCTAGAATGGCTCCAGTTGCAATGGAGCAATGCCCTTAATGGGCAGAGCATCACCCCCTGGTAGGCTTGCCACGTAGATCCCAGTTAGGTGCATGCGGAAGTCTGTCTCTCTGCCTCCCTGCTTCTCACTTCAGAAAAATAAAAAAGTAAAAATAAAAGCAATTCATTGAATTTTGCTGTTGCTAAAAGAGATGAAAACCATGCTTCAGTTGATAACATGGTACTTTGCAGAGAGTAGTAATCCTTTAATAAATATGTGTTAGATGAATGAAAATAGTAAAATGTCTTACTACCAGTAATGAGGAAATAAAGAAAAACAAGATAAAGGAGAGTGCATGAAAATAAAAGAAGGGTGTGAAGAAAGGAGATGATAAGAGATTTTGTGAATAGAACTGTTGGAGAAACATTGGCTTAGCTAGTGCTTTATTAAAAGAGAATTTGCTTTATGATTTTGCAAATGATGGATTCCTATTTGGTGATGGCATTCTAGATCAAGTTTCTAATAAGCACTTGGGTTTTTTCCTAGATATTTGTGTCTCTTGTTTGTTTCTTTGACTGATTCCTTTTGTACTGTAATAGACTTTGGTGTATGCAAATGCCAAGTCATAAATTTTGGAATTTAGTTAATGGTTCTATTTTCTAGACAAAATACTTATGTTCTTAGAACTTTAAGCTGAATTTATAGTTTGGTTTTATAAAGTATGATAGAAAAGAATGATTTTCATGTGTGACCCTTGTAATCCCTGTTATAACTTATAATTACATCATGTTTAAAAAGTGAAAGTGAAAGCAGCACTGATATTCACTATTTTCTGTTTATAAATCAACCTGTTCAATATTTGTGGAATGTTATATAACTTAAACACTTAAGATATACTTTCTATTTTATTTTAAGGCTTTCTTCAATACTAAAAACATATGGAAGTCCTTTGAAAACACCATCAGTAGTTTATAGACAAAGGCTTTATGAATTACTGGTTTTATTACCTCCTGAAACATATAAAGGTATGTGCTTTAAACCAATGTGTTTTATTGTTAATAGCTAATACAGTGCCTGGAAGTAAGACCTGGATGAATTAATTACATGGAAGTCTTTCAGTGCTCTGTTTCTAAGAGGTGTAGGGAGTTCAGTTTTTTTCCTTTAAGAGAAACAAGATATCATATTAATGTTAAATATCATTAAATTCTTTGTTTAGTGTTGTCACAGGGCTATTCACTGATAAATTTGTCTACATGCTCATTTTAGGTCAGACATTTGATCAACATCATTAAAAATGAGTTCAATCTTAACCCCACTATTTTATAGTAAATAAAATACCATCTGTCTTTAAAAACCCTACTTCTATCTTTTTTCTCATTTCTGTAACCTTTTTTATAATTTTTCCATTGATTTGAGGGAGAGAGGGAAAGGGACATGGGGGAGAGAGAGAGAAGCATCAACTTGTTGTTCCACTTGGTTGTTCCATTTAGTGTGCACTCATTGGTTGCTTCTCACATGTGCCCTGACCAGGTTCAAACCTGCGACCTTGTTGCGCCAAGACGATGCCACCTGGCCAGGGTTCTTCCCTTCTCTCTACTCGGGGGTGGGGGGATCTGTAGTTCCTCTGTATGGAAGAGAATAGGTAAAAAAGATGGGTTTCAGTTCTGTCCAGGGTTTTGTATATGACTATAATGCAAATCTGTTAGAAATTTGGCCGTTCCTAGTTTCCCTCTAGAGTGATTATTATATGCATTCTATTCTACTACATTCTTAACTCTGCCTTAAAGGAAGTTTAATACTAGACTACCAAGGTATAATTGATTTTATAAAGTTTTTAATGTGGGCTTTATTCTTTTTTTTTTTTTTTTACAAGGACAGAGAGAGGGATAGATAGGGACAGACAGACAGAAACTGAGAGAGGTGAGAAGCATCAATCATTAGTTTTTCGTGTCCGTTGCAACACCATAGTTGTTCATTGATTGCTTTCTCACATGTGCCTTGACCGCGGGCCTTGCTCAGCAGACCGAGCAACCCCTTGCTGGAGCCAGCGACCTTGGGTCCAAGCTGGCGAGCTTTTGCTCAAGCCAGATGGGCCTGCGTTTAAGCTGGTGAGCTCGGGGTCTTGAACCTGGGTCTTCTGCATTTAAGTCCGACAGTGTATCCACTGTGCCACCGCCTGGTCAGGCTGGGCTTTATTCTTATTAGGCTCAAAGATATGTAATAAACTTGCCTCTATTTTAAAATTAATCCTAAAATTTTTCATGTAATTTTTATACACAGTTTTAAGAAAAACTAGATAACTCAAGATACCTTTTTTGTGAATTAAAAATTGAAAATGGCCTGATCTCTGGTGGCGCAGTATATAAAGCACTGATCTAGAATGCTGAGGTTGCCAGTTCAAAACCCTGGGCTTGCCTGGTCAAGGCACGTATGGGAGTTGATGCTTTCTGCTCCTCTCCCCTTCTCTCTCTTCCTCTCTCTCCTCTCTTTCTCTGAAAAATGAATAAATAATAATAATAATAATTGAAAATGGTCTCCATTGAGAACATTTATATTTTTAGTCTTAATAATTTTCAGCCAACTGCATTAAAAGGATTGTTACTTCAGATACACTTTTTGTAAAAATACATTTATTAACTTACATCCTTATCTGCAAATAAATGCAATATAATAGATACCATAGAAGTTCAAAATGTTAATTTACAACTTCTGTATTGGTCCTTATCATTTATGAGTGGTATTCTCACTACCTCTCTTCATAGTTCATAAATATACCCAGCAAAATGTTTAATGTAAAGTAAGCATTTAGTCTCTACTTATTAAGAACTGAGAAAAAAGGATACATTGCTATTTCTCAGAAAATGTATCCAAAGAACCATTTCTGTATGCTAGGCACTGTGTTAGCAATTGTATATATTACATTGACACTTGGACAGCACTGGTTTGAACTGTGTGGGTCCACTTGTACAGGCATTTTTTTTCCCATAAATACTATAAAGGTATATATTTTCTCTTATGTTTTTCTTAATAACAGTTTATTTCCTCTACTTTACTTTATTGTAAGGATACAGATATAATACATATAACATATAAACTATGTGTTAACCAACTGTTATGTTACTGATAAGGCTTCTGATCAACAGCAGGCTATTAGCAGTTGAGTTTTTTGCGGGGGTTGTCAAAAGTTATGTTCGGGCTTTCAGCTACATGGGGGTTGGCACCCCTCACTCCTACCCTTTTCAAGGGTCAACTGTATTATTTGTTTTGGGATAATACAATGAGCTAGTTACATTTTCCTTATTTCACAGTTAAAGGCACAGAGAGGTTACAAAAACCGGCTTAAGAACATATAACCATCCTGGCCAGATAGCTCCTATGGATGGAGCATTGTTCTGATATGTAAAAGTTGCCAGTTTGATCAGCAGTCAGGACACATAGAGAAACAGATCAACGTTTCTGTCTCTCTCTCTCTCCCTTCCTTTCTATCTGAAATCAATAAATAAAAAATATTTTTTAAAAAAGAACATACATGACCCTGGTCATTTGGATCAATGTGGTAGAGCATCAGGCTGGCGTGTGGATGTCCCAGGTTCGATTCCTGATGAGGGTATACAGGAGAAGCACCCATCTGCTTCTCTTCCCTCTGCCTCTTGCTTCTCTCTCTCTCTCTTTCCCTTCATTTCTTTTCTTTTCCTTTCCCTTCCTTTCCCTTCTTGCAGCCATGGCTCAATTCGAGTGAGTTGGTCCTCGGTATTGAGGATGGCTTCATGGTCTCCACCTCAGGCTCTAAGAAGAGCTTGGTTGCTGAGCAATGGAGCAGTGGCCCCGGATAGAGCATTGCCCCCTAGTGGGCTTGCTGGGTGGATCCTTGTCAGGGCGCATGTGAGTCTTTGCCTCACCACCTCTCACTGAATTAAAAAATTAAAATTAACAAAACATATAACCATTAAATAGTGGAATCAAAATTAAAACATATCTGCTTCATACTGTGCTGCCTATCCATTTATAAGTAACCTACTAGAGACTTAATGAACAGTCAAAGCTAAGTGGTAGGTCTGTTTCATTCTATGCTGTCTCTCAATGTAGATGTTACCTATTAGTTATGTAATGAAAGGCTAAAAGATAATTTCTCTGTTGCATATTCAGATAGCTGTTAGATTCTGGCAAAATCAGTCCCCTTCAGATTTTTACATCAATTGTTACCATATTATTTTAAAATTTATATTCAAACTACAAATAAAATATACTGATTGTTTTTAAGTCTTCATTAAATATTTAGGAATACTAGAATATCATCTTTAAAACCTACAGTACATCTTCTGACAAATGATAAGTCTAACCTTGAGGAAAACAAAGTCTTGTACCATTGTCTCAGAATAGAAATTTGAGAATGCAGTCAGGTGTCCTGAAGAAATAATGAACATATAACAGTTTAGATTTTAAGTCAGTTCCAGAGTGTTCGTTGGAAGACAAAGTATGAAGTTACTATGAATTTCTTGAAAAAAGAAAATCTGGCCTGACCAGGCAGGCGGTGGTGCAGTGGATGGAATGTCGAACTAGGATGCTGAGGACCCAGGTTCGAAATCCTGAGGTCACCAGCTTGAGCACAGGCTCATCTGGTTTGAGCAAAGCTCGCTGGCTTGGACCCAAGGTTGCTGGCTTGAGCAAGGGGTTACTTGATCTGCTGAAGCCCTAAGGTTAAGGCACATACGAGAAAGCAATCAATGAACAATTAAGGTGCCACGAGAAACTGATGATTATACTTCTCATCTCTCTTTGTTCCTGTCTGTTTCTATCTATCCCTCTCTCTGACTCTGTCTCTGTAAAAAAAAAAAAAAATTCTGCAGTTGCCTTCTTTGTCTATTTTTTTTTTTTTTTTTTTTTTTTTACAGGAACAGAGAAAGCTTCAGAGAGAGGGATAGATAGGAACGGAGAAAGATGAGAAGCATCAATCATTAGTTTTTGTTGCCATTGAGACATCTTAGTTGTTCATTGATTGCTTTTTATTTATTTTTTTATTATTTTTATTTTTTTTTTATTTATTCATTTTAGAAAGGAGACACAGAGTGAGAGAGAGAGAAAGGGGGGAGGAGCTAGAAGCATCAACTCCCATATGTGCCTTGACCAGACCAGTGCAGGGTTTTGAACTGGCGACCTCAGTGTTCCCAGGTCGACGCTTTATCCACTGCGCCACCACAGGTCAGGCTCATTGATTGCTTTTTCACATGTGCCTTGACCGCGGGCCTTCAGACCGAGCAACCCCTTGCTGGAGCCAGCGACCTTGGGTCCAAGCTGGAGAGCTTTTACCCAAGCCAGATGGGCCCACGCTCAAGCTGGTGAGCTCGGGGTCTCGAACCTGGGTCTTCCTCATCCCAGTCTGATGCTATATCCACTGCGCCACCGCCTGGTCAGGCGCCTTCTTTGTCTTCTTTAAGTTGATTTTTTTCTAACATGAATTAAACAATTATAGTCTATAGAAAACTGAAATTTTGAATATTAATATTTTTGTTCCAACTAAAAATAATAATAATTTACACCTGTCCTTGTGTTTGCCCAATGGATTATACATTGACCGGAAATGCTGAGGTTGCCAGTTCAAAATCCTGGGTTTGCCCAGTCAGGGTACATACCGAGAAGCAGTTACGTACTATGAGTTGATGCTTCCTGCTCCTCCCTCCCTTTTTTCTCTCTCTAAAATCAATAAATAAAATCTTAAAAAAATAGTAATTTGCCATTTTATATCTGTCTTTTTTCCATCTTTACAACTGTGGAAATAGAATTAAGGATTTTTTCTTTAAGCAATTAGGATTTCTTTTTAAATGAGTCTATGTACAGGGTGGGGAAAAAAGTAGGTTTACAGTTGTTCATATGAAAAATAATTATAAAATAATAATACAAGAACAAACTGTTTCACTTAGAACTGTAAACCTACTTTCACGCCCCCCTGTAGATGACACACAACATAAATTTATTATCTGTATATCATTGACATTTTAAATAACATAGCTCATAATATAATAATAACCTATAGCAATTTCTAAATCTTTAACATAAGCAGAAATAGTTGTCTTTAAAGTTATGTATCTAATTAACTCAGAGAATATGGCTAAGTAACAAAATAGAAGTTTAAAGTTCTGATTTTTAAAAAATTTTGATGATACCAATTGGTACAATGATTTGTCAGAGAGTTACCTTACAAGACATAGTAAGAAATTGCTTTTGTTATATGGGACATAAGAATTGAAAAGACTTCATGGTTGTCCAGCAGATGCAGACTTTTATGATTACTAGAGCCTTTCTGAAGCTTATTAAGTAAAGTGTGGGTTCTTGGTTTTTATTTCCCATCTTAGTTCTATTAGGGATCTCCTTTCAAATATTTTTATATTCTCTACACCGAAAATTTTTTCTTATGTATATGAGAAAGCCAATGAGGTATTTCTACAACAAAAGCATATTTGCATTTTAGAACAAAATTATCTTTATTTTGTTCAGGGACAGTGGGAAGCAGTTGTTTTAAGTGAAAAATCAAGATTTGCCACTTAGCTATAGTCCCAAATATACTTTGCATACTGTAGTACCAACAAAATTATTTTTTTGAGTATCATACATTGGCAGGTTAACTTACAGACATTCTTCTGAGCAGCTCTCATTTGCTTCATTAAGCCTTCCATGATTCCTGACTGCCCTTCCCAGTTCCTATCTATAATCTCTTTCTCTAGACCTAGCAGTAAGTACTTTTGTTTTCATTTTTATGAAACATAGTACTTCCTTCATTTTATAGTTTTGTGTATTTGTGTCCTGCCTTTAATATCTACTTAAAGGGAGGGTTAAGTTTTATAAAATATTTCTTTTTATTAAACACAATGTTTTAACCAAGTTTGAATGAATGAATGATTGAGCATGGCAGCAGCTAAAAGCTCAAGTTCAGCCCTGGCTGGATGGCTCGCTTGGCTGGAGCATTGTCCTGCAATGCAGAGGTGGCTGGTTTGGTCCTTGGCTGGAGCACATACAGCAACAGATGGATGCTCTGTCTCCCCCTTACCCCCCTTCCTCTCTCTGGATTCAATAAAAATAAAAGAATAAAAAATAAATACAAAAAAGAAGGCAACAGAGAACATTAAAAAAAAAAAAGTTCAAGTTCTGGAGCCTGAAAGACCTATGCTTCAATCTAACTGTCTTGCAATTGCTGTGATCTTGGGCAATGAAAATCTCTGTTCCTCGCCTATAAAATACTAGTACTAACTGGACTTCATGAGGTGCTGATGAAGACTATATGTACAGCTTTTACAATATTTACTGACATTTATTATGTCTTCAGTGGTTACTACTTTTATTGATACTAATGATACAGAAAATGATGTTGGGTGAACCCATCCTAACTCATCCTGCCACTTCTAATAAGTTAGACATCACTCTAGTCTTTATTTCATCATGATGTTGCTCTGAGAAACACAAAAGTAAATGATTCTCATTCTCATTCCTAAAGTTCTTAAAACACACACTAGCAGAGCCGTTTATGCTTTAGGTGGATAAAATTTCATATAGATAATCTTCCAGAAATTAGAGTGAATATCTTTGAAATGGTAATTTAGGACAAGGTGATAAATGGACCAGGTTTCAAAATGTATATGTGAGAGACAGGCATATGTTGATTCATGTCTCATAGACAATCACATGTCAACTAGGGACTAGCTTGGCCCCCAAAACAAACAGACCAAAAAAAGAATCCTATCTAGATCCAAGTTTTAAATTATAAAAAAATATAGATGGTAGAGGAATAAATTAAACTGCACTGGGGGTGAGGAGGTATAATCATAAAAACTGAGACTGTAGAAACTTCTACAGAACAGGTAAAACCTCATTTCTTTAAATAAAAGTGCAGAAAAATGGAGGAAATAATTTCAGATTAAAAGACACTTAAGATACTATGACCGAGCCGCGATATGTAGACTTTACTTAGATCTCAGTTCAAACATAAAAGCAAACAAAAACAGGCATTTGAGACAATTGAAAATTTAAACAGTAGACGGGTACTTGGTGTTTAATGGTTTTTAAAACATGATGTTATGATCCTGAATTGTTTAAAATGTCCTTTACCTTAGTGATACATAATGAAATATTTGTAGATAAAATGATATTCTTTCTAGGATTTGCTTCAAAATAATGTGGGGAATGGTAAGAGAGTGAAAAAGGATATACAGGTGAAACAAGATTGATCCACCTGGTCAAGGTGAATGGCAGTTGTGCTTGGCAGTGGGGAGTTGGGCTGTCCTAATACTATCATGTATGCTTTTATTTCTGAGATTTTCCATGATAAAAACATGTCTAAGGCTTATAAATTTTTTCCACTGTTTTTTTAAACAGTATAATTTATTTACTTTTGTATCTATTTGTCCTTTTTTGTTTCTTTACTTTATGTCATTTTATTTAAAATGATTAGTAGTGCCTGACCAGGTGGTTGCACAGTGGATAGAGCATCGGACTGGGATGCAAATCATCCAGGTTCGAGACCCCAAGGTCGCCAGCTTGAGCGCGGGCTCATTGGGTTTGAGCAAGGCTCACCAGCTTGAGCCCAAGGTCGCTGGCTCAAACAAGGGGTCACTCGGTCTGCTGTAGCTCCCCCCGCCCCCCCCCCCCCAGTCAAGGCACATATGAGAAATCAATCAATGAACAACTAAGGAACCTCAACAAAGAATTGGTGTTTCTCATCTCTCTCCCTTTCTGTCTGTCTGTTCCTCTCTCTGACCCTCTGTCTCTGCCACACACACACACAAAAATGGTAGTAGTATTTTTTTGTATCATAAGGTTTACACACACCTACATTGAAATGTTCTTTCAGTATCCAGCCTTTGCCTTGGAACCTGCAGCATATAGTTGAGCAGTTCGTTTGTAGAGCATTTTTCAAGGATGATATATATAGTCTTTGATTACATTTCAACTTGGGCTTCTTTGTTTTTTGTGTTATTTCTTTTTTGGTGACAGAGACAGGGAGAGGGTCAGATAGAGACAGACAGGAAGAGAGAGAGATGAGAAGCATCAATTCTTTGTTGTGACACCTTAGTTATTCATTGATTGCTTTCTCATATGTGCCTTGACCGCGGGCCTACAGCAGACCGAGTGACTCTTTGCTCAAGCCAGCAACCTTGGATTCAAGCTGGTGAGCTGTGCTCAAACTAGATGAGCCCACGCTCAAGCTGGCGACCTCAGGGTTTCGAACCTGGGTCCTCCACATCCCAGTCCAATATTCTATCCACTGCGCCACCGCCTGGTCGTGCCAGCTGGGGCTTTTTATAACTCCGTGCTCTGGTTAACTGCTATTACTAAACTGCTAATTGCTCTTTTTTTTCCCCCTGACTTAACAGGAAACCTCTGTGTTATCCTCAGAGAGCTGGCTGCTGACTTGACTGCCCCTGATACACAGGTGGCAGCACCCACATTTTTACTTCCACCCCTCTGTCATCAGAATGATCTTTTTTTATTAAGTCCTTTGCTACAAGAGACTGACCACAGACTTATTGAAGAACAGGTACAGTCATTTTTCAATAATTCTTGGGTTGATTTCATCTGTGAACAATGGTTTTAAAACCTTATATATCTTTTTTCTTTTAGCTCCTGCTTAGTAATGGTATTGCTTGTGGAAGTCTCGAGTATGACCCTTACTCTATTTATGAGAAAGATGTAGAGGCAGATTCAGTCCCTAAGCCCCTACTACCAACACTATCAGTTATTAGTTCTGCAGTCAAGCTCTTTGGAGTTGTATGTGCTCATGTGGGAGAAGCTCAAAGGTAAATCTTCATTAGTTCATGTACCTAAAATAAAAAGTAAATCTTCAGTAGTTCACGTACCCTAAAATGTAATATTCCCAGGCTGGTAATTAGTTCAATGAATGCACAATAGAGAACTGGTGAGTAGAAGAATGTTGTCGGAAGTTCTCATTAATATAAAAAATTACTGCCTGACTTGTGTGATGCACTGGATAGAGTGTTGACATGAACACTGAGGTCACCAGTTCAAATCCCAGTCAAGGCACATACAGGAAGCAACTACTATGTGTTGATGCTTCCCACTTTGGCCCTCTTTCTCTCTCCCTTTCTCTCTAAAAATGAGTAAATAAAATGTTTTTTAAAAAATTTACTTACAAAGGACAAATGAAGGTGAGATAATGGCTCTTGTTTGCTTATTTACATGGCTAATATTTAGTAAGAAATAATTAAGTTAATGATTAAATTAAGAAATTGAATTGAACTGATAGACATTATTGTGGATATAATACTTTATCCACAATTAGCTTATTATTTAGCTGAAAATACAATTGAAACTCAACAACACAAGAACATCAATTTCTCTTTCTGAAAGTGGCCTAAGGTGACCTCTGAAAATAATTTTCTATTCACTTGACCCAGAAAACCCAAAATCGTGCAAATCAAAAAGTTCAGATCTTCATGTTCACTTTAAGAACACTCATGAAAACTGCCCAAGCCATCAAAATGCCACCCAAGTATCTGAAGGATATCACTTTACAGAAGCAATGTGTACCATTTTGTCATTTATAGTGTTGGAGTTGGTAGGTATGCCCAAGCCAAACAGTGAGTCAGTGCTCATAAACAGTGCCGGCCTGACCAGGCAGTGGCACAGTGAATAGAGCGTCGGACTGGGATGCGGAAGACCCAGGTTTGAGACCCTGAGCTCGCCAACTTGAGCGTGGGCCCATCTGGCTTGAGCAAAGCTCGTCAGCTTGGACCCAAGGTCGCTGGCTCCAGAAAGGGGTTGCTCGGTCTGCTGAAGGCTCGTGGTCAAGGCACATGTGAGAAAGCAATCAATGAACAACTAAGGCGTTATGACGGCAATGAAAAACTTAATGATTGATGCTTCTCACCTCTCTCTGTTCCTGTCTGTCCCTGTCTGTTTCTCTCTCTGTTCCTGAAAAAACAAAACAAAACAGTGCTGAACCTTGCCCTGGCCAGTTGGCTCAGTGGTAAAGTGTCGGCCTGGCGTGTGGAAGTCCTGCGTTTGATTTCTGGCAAGGGCACACAGGAGAAGCGCCCATCTGCTTCTCCATCCATCCCCCTCTCCTTTCTCTCTCTCTCTCTCTTCCCCTCCTACAGCCAAGGATCCATTGGAGCAAAGTTGACCCGGGTGCTGAGGACAGCTCCATGGCCTCCGCCTAATGCACTAGAATGGCTCCAGCCACAATAGAGCAACGCCCTAGATGGGCAGAGCATTGTCCCCTGGTGGATCCCGGTCGGGCACATGCAGAAGTCTGTCTGACTGCCTCCCTGCTTCTAACTTTGGAAAAATACAAAAAATAAAGAAAAAGTACTGAATCTTTGCTGCACATGCTTAAAAATGCAGAGAGTAATGCTGAACTTAAGGGTATAGATGTAAATTCTCTGGCCAGTGAGCACATCAGGAGAACAAGCTTCCAAGATGCAGCTCAGAATTTACGTGCTTCCAGGCAGATTAACCCGTAGATGAGCGCTCCTTGTCGCATGGAGATGGTCCTTACTGAAAAAGCAGATTGTTCCTAAACTAGAGGAGGAAGTTAACACAGAAGAAAAACATCCCAGAAGAAACAAAAACTTATGGCCTGGGAATAAATTCAGCCTAAAATAAATGCTAATAAAAAGGAGGAGGAAAAAAGAACATTGATTTAGGACACATTGTCACAAGAAAAAACACTGGTTTTCTGCTTAGATTAGGTCTCAGATTTCCTTACATTGGAGACTTCATGAAGTTATAGGTCCAGGGAGATTAGTCTTCAGTTTGACGAATTTCAGTTCACTCAAAACAAAATTTGGTTTTGAAAACTCAGAGTTTGACAGTGATTTCTCATTGAAAACAGCAGTGTCTTGCCTGACCAGGTGGTGGCACAGTGAATAGAGCACAGGACTGGGACGTTAAGGACCCAGGTTCGAAACCCCAAAGTCACCAGCTTGAGCCCAAGGTTTCTAGCTTGAGCAAGGGGTCACTCGCTCTGCTCTAGCCCCCAGTCAAGGCACATATGAGAAAGCAGTCAATGAACAACCGAGGTTCTGCAACAAAAAATTGATGTGTCTCATCTCTCTCCTTTTATGTCTTTCTGTCCCTCTCTCTGTCTCTAACAACAACAACAACAAAAAAAAATAGTTTCTTAATTGATAATTAAGGATAATACCCTTCTTGGAGATTAAAGAAATACTACTCATATCTACTATCCAGAAATTTTAATTTTTATCTGAGATACTAAAGGGAAGTGAATCTGGCCTGACCTGTGGTGGCGCAGTGGATAAAGTGTCAATCTGGAACATTTAGGTCACCTGTTTGAAGCCCTGGACTTGCTTAGTAAAGGTACATATGGGAGTTGATGCTTCCTGTTTCTTCCCCTCCCCATCCCCCATAAAATGAATAGTCTTTAAAAAAATTAAACTTTAAAAAGTTGAAGTGAATCTGCCTGACCTGTGGTGGTGCGGTGGATAAAGCATTGACTTGGAATGCTGAGGTCGCTGGTTCAAAACCCTGGGCTTGCCCGGTCAAGGCACATACAGGCAATCAAGGAACAACTAAAGTGAAGCAACTATGACTTGCTACTTCTTGTTCTCTTCCCTACTCTCTCTGTAAAATCAATCAATAAAATTTTTAAAATATTAAAAAAAAAAGTGAAGTGAATCTCTCCTATAGGCTATCACAACTTACAAATTATTGACTGTCATCCATATTCTCTCTCCCTCTCTCTCTGCCCCCCCACCATACTAGACCAACAACAATGCATTTGACCAGATCATAGATTTTATATCATTTTATCAGTTATATCTTCCAGAGAATACCAATAAGGTAGAGAATCTACCTTGGTCTCTTGATAAGGATGCAGAAATACATTTGAGTCTTGTCAGCAGCACTTTTTGAAACCGATTTTTGGATAGTTTAGAAAAGTTAATAAAAATTATGTTGATTTTTAATAGTTTCATGTCATTTTATTTTAAATGATGGTAGCATTAAGGTATGCACACACATAGACTTTGAGATGTTTTTCCCCAGTCTTAATTTTAAAAGATGGTGTTTTCCCAAAAAATTTTTATAGCATATAGCTACCTGTGCATACTATAACTATAAAGTTATAGTTATAAGATATTTAGTGTAACATGACGAAATTATAAACAAATGCTATGGCACTAAAAGATGAGAGGAAAATCACAGTGGTCTGGGAGATTCAGAGGTGAACTGATGGAAAGGATAAGATCTGAACTAGTCTGTACCTGTACAATTTTATACAGTATACAATTAATTTAAATTAACTTATTCAGATTTATACAGCTAATATAGTAAATGAAATGAGGTGGCCTTCTGGGTGAAAGATTTAAATTAATCATGTTCTTAAATGGCTCTACTCTTTTTGTAGATCTAAAGTAAAAAAGGAAAGAATAATATAGTTCTTACAAGTTTCTTGGGTTTTTTTAATGATTTTATTTATTTTTTTATTATTTTACTGAGACACATACCAGTAGGGGGAGAGATGAGAAGCCTCAACTTGTAGTTGCAGCACTTTAGTTGTTCATTGATTGCTTCCTGTATGTGCCTTGACTAGGGGTGGGGGCTCCAACAAAGCCAAGTGACCCCTTGCTCAAGCCAGACCTTGAGCTTCAAGCCAGCAATCTTTGGACTGAAGCCAGTGATCACAGGGTCATGTCTGTGATCCCACACTCAAGGCAGCGACCTCATACTCAAACTGGTGAGCCCATGCCCAAGCCAGATGAGCCCGCACTCAAGCCAGCAACCTCGAGGTTTTGAACCTGGGTCCTTAGCATCCTGGTCGACACTAGCCACTGTGCCACCTCCTGATCAACCTAAAATTACTTTATTATTATTTATCCTCCTTCATTTCTTCAGAAATTATGGTAGCTAATATTTTGGTTTATTTTAACTATTTGTGTTCTTATGGTATATGAGCAGTCACAAGTATTGATTGTTAATAACATCTATTTTGTTTAACTATAAAGTAATATATATTCATAGAAGAAGATTTTAAAAAGGCTGGGTTGCTCAGTGGATAGAGCATTATCCCAGCCTGCCAAGGTTTCAGGTTCCATCCCTGGTCATGGCATGTATGGGACACACTGAATGAGTACACAACTATAGTAAGTGGAACAGCAAATTGATGCTTTCTATCTATCTATCTCTCTCTCTCTCCCCCTACCCTACTCCCTCTCTCTTCCTCTCCTCCTTTCCTCCCCCCCCAGTGCTCTGCTTCCCTCCCTCTCTTTCTCTCAAGTCAATGGGGAAAAAAGAGAAAAAGTTTAACTGACCCAAATTTTCACCTTTAAAAAAAAGATTGATTTTATTACTCTCTTAGAGAAGTTTTTCTTCTCAGATTTATTGTCCAATTGTAATTCCAAAAAAAGGGTTTTTTATTTCTATTGTTTAAAGTGTATTGAACTTTAAAATGTGCTGGGTGGGTTTTTTTTTACCCTACCTGTATATATTAAAATAATACACAGAATGACTATTTGAGGGAGGGGAGGTTTTGTTTAATAGAAAAGTTGAGACCTGGTAAAAGCAAAACTGTTTGGATTTTTTTTTCTTAAGTAAGAAGTGGAGAGGCAGAGGGACAGACTACCACATGCGCAGGATCTCCCACACACACAAGCCTCCTATGGGGCGATGTTCTGCCCATCTGGAGCCATTGCTCCATTGCTTGGCAACCGAGCTATTTTAGCACCTGAAGCAAGGCCATGGAGCCATCCTCAGCACCTGGGACCAACTTGCTCCGTCCGAGATCCATAACATCTACACACCAGGTCGACTCTCTACCACTTAGCCAACTGGCCAGGGCCATGTTTGGATTCTAACTAAATAAGAATAGTAGGCAACAGTTTGGAGATTGTTTTAAGGAAGTGGTCTGGCAGGATACGAGATAAGAAAGGGGGTCATAAGCACCTATCAGCCATCTCCAGTGGGTGTCATTAGAGGCCTAGTGGAAAGAAACTACATAGATAGGAAAGTTAAGAGAACTTGGCATTAGTAATGTTAAACCAATAAATGTTTTAATGTTTAAAGTTCTAGAATTTCAACATATTTTATACAGAAATGTTACTGCTCTTATGCACATGTTCTTTGTGGTTACTTTTAATACATTATTTGCACCTAATTGCAAAGAATGAATTACTTAATTTACTTAATGATTGTTCCACTCTTGACTGCACATTATAGTCATATGGACAACTTTTTAAAGTATAGATTCTGATTTAATAATGCATATTATGTTAGTCATTGAAAATTTGCGAAAACTCCTTAGGAGATTTGGATGTGCATCCACAGGTAAAAACCACTGCTGCAAATGCTGTACAATGAGGTAGATCGTGAGTTGATGGAGAGAGAAGAAAAGCTTAAAGTTCTCAGCATTAAAATTTTCACCATTATGTACCCTCCCTGAAAGAATAAAGTAAACCAGTATTTTCAAATGTTATATCTTTGCGGTTTACTCAGTTACCTATGTGTTATTTCATCTAGACTCAAAACTTTGTTTCCACACCTAATTTTTTTTCAAATGAAATAATTATATGCTTTAATTTATACTACTTGGAGTACCAATTCAGTGTTACCAAAAACAAGTCGTCTTCTTGGTTCTTTAGAAAATTCAAAATAGAACTATCTTATGACAATGACCCAGTAATTCCACTTTTGGGTATTTAGCTGAAGAAATCCAAAACACTAATTTGAAAATATATATCTACCTCTGTGTTCATTGCAGTGTTATTTACAATAGACAAGTGAATAAAGAAGATGTGGTACATATATACAATGGATGTTAGTCAGAAAAACGAATGAAATTTTACCAGTTGCAACAACATGGATGGACCTCGAGGGTATTATGAGTAAAATGTCAGAGAGAAAAAGACAAATACCATATGATTTTACTTAAATGTGGAACCTAAAAAACAAGCAGAACAGAAACAGACTCAGATACAGAGAACACTTTAATAGTTGCCAGACATGGGGGAGAATTTGGTTGGTGGGGAGGGTGCAAAAGGTTAAAGGATTAAGAAATACAAATTAGCAGTTACAGAATAGTCTACAGAGGTGTCAAGTACAGCACAGCATTGAGAATATATTCAATAGTGTAGGCAATGACTATGTGTGGTGCCAGGTGGGTGCTAGACTTATGACTTTGTACTTATGTCTTGCCTGACCTGTGGTGGCTCAGTGGATAAAAGCAACAACCTAGAATGCTGAGGTCGCTGGTTCAAAACCCCGGGCTTGTCGGGTCAAGGCACATATGACAAGCAACTACTATAAGTTGATGCTTCCTCTTCCTTTCTCTTTCTCTCTCTCTCCTCTCTCTAAAGTCAATAAGTAAGCTCTTTTAAAATAAAAATTATCTAACCACTATGCTGTATACCTCTGAAACTAATATAATATAGAATGTCAACTGTATTTGAAAAAAATGTCATCCTCACCTGACCAGTAGTGGCACAGTAGATATAGCATTGACCTGGGACCCAGGTTCAAAACCCTAAGGTTGCAAGCTTGAGTGCCGATTCATCAACATTATCTCAAAGTCAACTGACTTGAGTCCAGAGGTCACTGGCTCAGCTTGAGCTCCCCCTCATCCTCATGAAGGCACGTATAAGAAGTAATCAGTGAACAACTAAAGTGATGCAACTACGAGTTGATGCTTCTCATCTCTCTCCCTTCCTATCTGTCTCTAAAAAGAAAAAAAGTCCTTTCCATCTTCCTGAGGATTCAAATTGGTTTTCTTTGTTGTTTAGTTGAGTTTTTATTTGGGGGGGGGGTTAGGTTTATTTGTTTTGAGATCTCTGTTAGGATTTGGGCTTAAAAGATCGAGTTAAAAATTGGGGCTCTGTCAGTCCTGACAACAGTTTTTGGCCCATAAATGTGGGCAAGAAAATAATTCAGGTCAAACTTAATTATGATATAACAAAATTCTCAAGCTCTAACTTTGTGTGTTATTAGTACTTTCAACATGATAGTTTCGTTACAACAGATGATAAGATGATCTAATGATGTTTGAGGTTTTTAAACTCATGAGCCTGCCCATATAGTTATCTTTTATCTCTTTGTTGTCACAGTTACCCTCCATAATCCTCCTGCAGGGCAATTTGGGCATAAATATATTCTTGAAAACAAAATACCTTAAAGATAGTCTTAAGAAACAAGCAAAATATATATATGATGTATTTATTATGTTATTTATAGTAAAAATTAGAAATGGCCTAAATGTTCCAAACTTAGGGAAATGGTTAAATCAAGTATTATTGCTGGTATATACACTGTTCACAAAAATTAAGGGGGTATTTTATTGCTTCATTTTGAAATATCCTCTAATTTTTGTGAGCAGTATATGCTACTGATATCTATTTAAAATAATGATTTGAAAGTAGTTAATAAGGTGGGGATAATGTTTAGGGTGAAAAGTTATTAACAGAGTGTGTATAGTGTGATCCACTTTTGGAGAAATGATACTGTATTTATATGCCTGGAGGTGGGGTGGGACTAGAACAATGATGCCACAATGTTAATGGTGTTTTTTTTAATGAATTTTAATGGGGTGACATTAATAAATCAGGGTACATATGTTCAAAGAAAACATCTCCAGGTTATCTTGTCATTCAATTATGTTGCATACCCATCACCCTAAGTCAAATTGTCCTCTGTCACCTTCTATCTGGTTTTCTTTGTGTCCCTCCCCTCCCCCCTCTCCCTCCCTCTCTTCCCTCCCCCCACCCCTTACCACCACACTCTTGTCCATGTCTCATAGTCTCGTATTTGTGTCCCAAATGGTGGTTCTTTCCAGATGGTAGAATTAAGGGTGAATTTTCTTCCTTGTACTTTTCTGAATTTCTCAATTTATTACGATAAACAGAATTAGCCTTGAAATAAAGAAATAAATATTTAGAACTACTATGGTTTTTCCAGAACTTTTAGTGATCCACCACAAATACTAAAGAGGTGGAGATAAATTATAAGGTTTTATGCCTGCTATCAGGATATTCACAACCCAAAAAATTATCTTAAATATTATTTCAGTTCTCTTGAGTAAGTAAGCTGGGGTTACCTGCAGGGTATATACTTAATGAGACTGTTTAATATAGATGACATAAGTTGGCACTACCTTTAAAACAGTGGTTCTTAACCTTTTTTGAGGTACTGAACCCACCAGTTTCATATGCGCATTCACCGAACCCTTCTTTAGTGATAAATAAAATATGATTTTTTTTTTCCAAATTCAAGACATAGGTGTATGTTTTTTTACTGGTGCACAAAATGAGCCGTGCATGAACATCACCTTGCTCAAAGAACCAACCAACAAAGTGCATGAACTCACAACAAATTACGGTATTACTTTATTCTGGCCTCCGCGGCAGAGGCTTCTCCGAACCCCTGAGACCGACTCATTGAACCCCTAGGGTTCCATAGGACCCAGGTTAAGAACCACTGCTTTAAAATGAAGCAATATATTTTAATCCAATTAGCTCCTGTTAAGAAGAAAAGTTGATGCAAGTAACTTCTAAGATACCCTTTTCTTTTTTTTTTTTTACAGGGACAGAGAGAGTCAGAGAGAGGGATAAATAGGGACAGACAGACAGGAATGGAGAGAGGTGAGAAGCATCAATCATCAGTTTTTCGTTGCCGTTGCGACACCTTAGTTGTTCATTGATTGCTTTCTTATATGTGCCTTGACCACGGGCCTTCAGCAGACCAAGTAACCCCTTGCTCGAGCCAGCGACCTTGGGTCCATGCTGGTGAGCTTTTGCTCAAACTAGATGAGCCCACGCTCAAGCTGGCAAGCTTGGTGTCTCGAACCTGGGTCTTCCGAATCCGAGTCCGACGCTCTATCCACTGCGCCACCACCTGGTCAGGCTAAGATATCCTTTGTTCAGAAAATAATTGCTGAAATAGCTGAATTTGCCCGTGTAAATCTTTATTAAGTGATACATTCATTTGTAATATTTTTCATAAAATGTTTCTCCCCCACTGTCAGAATGACACAAAATCAAAACATTTTTTGCATTGCTTATGATACATTTTCTTTTCCTAAAATGTTTCCATCTGTTAACATTTTAGTAGTCCAATAAAATACTGCAACAGAACAAATTAGCAGTAGATACTCAGTATTGCTCTTTGACTTAATGTATCTTGATTAACAAATTCCTCTAGCTTTTCTATTTTCTTTTAAATATTTTGTGTCTGATTTTAGGCTTCTCATATTGGAACAGCTTTTGAATGCTATAAAGCACACTAAAGGAGCTCGTCAACAAGTAGTTCGGTTGCATGTTGTTTCTTCAGTTTCTAGTTTCTTGAAGGTAATTCTAGTTTTAAAAAATTCACATTTGCTTTATTTTCTTTTTTTAAATGTATTGTCAACTAAGTAAGTTGGACAAATATGTTTTTAAAGGGCTGTCACTTCCTCCTCCACCTTCCATTTTTCTTAATCTCTTAATGAAAAGGTTTTTGGATTTATAATTTCCCTTTTACTTTTTTTCCATCTAAAACTTATTTGTCAAATAATTTTGGCTTGGAGCTGTGCCTTAACCTTCTGAGCCTAATATCCTAGACCAGGGATTGGCAGACGATGGCCTGTGAATCAGATCTGATTCATTGTTAACATTTGTTAACTTACTGTTTCTAAGTAAAATGTAATAGGCTTTATTGGTCATACATTTTACAGAAAATCACTATTAATATTCTTCTGAACACATATATATACTACAATGACAATTGATCACATTGTTAATTAGAGGTTTAAAATTCTAAATTACATTGTCGGAAAAATTAAACTATGTTTGTATGTTCAGTTTTTGTGTTCTGATTTTGTTTTAAATAGTAAACTAAATGTGACCATACTTGGTTTAGAATATACATTCCAAATTAGATAAGAAAATTCACTGCCATTGTAAGTTTGGATTGTTCTTTACATATTTTAGTATGTCGCTGGCTCCAAGGGAAACTTGGGTCCAGAAGAAATGAGAAGACCTGCCCTAGCATTAGTAATGGGAGCCTTGGAAAGTCCCAGCCCCCTGTTGAGATGCGCAGCTGCAGAGGCATGGGCTAGGTTAGCCCAAGTGGTTGATGATGGACCTTTTACTGCTTCATTAGCTCAAGTTAGCTTTGACAAGTAAGTGAATTTATCATGTGTCAAAATTGGGTATAGAGGTTAATACTGCCCTGCCTGCTTTAAGAATGTTAAGGCAAATGAGATAAAAAATATGAAAATAGTGAAAAAATAACTACAAATAAAAGTTCATGGTTAGGTTAATACTGCATATATAGATAGATAAAGGTATATTATCTGTGGTGGTGGTAGTAGTTCAGGTAGCAGTTTGGTCTTCTGAATATGTGTGTCTGATTTAGTTAAGAATTTGAAGTCTGCCCTGGCCGGATAGCTCAGTTGATTAGAGCACTGTCCCCATATGCACAGGTTGCGGGTTCAGTCTCTGGTCAGGGCATATAAAGGAACAGATTGATGTTTCTGCCTCTCCCTCTCCCCGTCACCCTCTCTTCCTCCCTCTCTCTCCCTCTCTTTTCCCTTCCTCTCCCTCCTCTTTCCCTTCCTCTCCCTCCTCTTTCCCTTCCTCTCCCTCCTCTTTCCCTTCCTCTCCCTCCTCTTTCCCTTCCTCTCCCTCCTCTTTCCCTTCCTCTCCCTCCTCTTTCCCTTCCTCTCTCTTGTTCTCTTTCCCTTCCTCCCCTCCCTCTTTTTCCCTTTCTCCCCCTCCCTCTCTTTCCCTTCTTCTCTCCCTCTCCCTCCCTCTCTTTCCTTCTTCCTTCTTTCTCCCTTCCTCTACCTCCATCTCCCTCTTTCTTTCTCTCTCCCTCTCCCTTCTCCTTTCCCCTTCTCCTTCTCTTTCTCTTCTCCTTCCCTCTCTTGTTCTTTCGGTTCCTTTCCCTTTTCTCATCTAAAATCAGTAAATAATTGTTTTGAAAAAGAATTTGAAGTCTGGAGTCAGATTATTAATTTGGTTCGAATCCTAACTCTTCCATTTAATAGTTGGATACAGTACTTTGTAAGAATTACTTTGGCTGTCATACTTGGTTTTCTCATATGTAAAAAGGAACAGATGAGCCTGACCTGTGGTGGCCCAGTGGATAAAGCGTCGACCTGGGAACACTGAGGTCGCCAGTTCAAAACTCTGCACTGGTCTGGTCAAGGCACATATGGGAGTTGATGCTTCCAGCTCCTCCCCCCTTTCTCTCTTTCTTTCTCCCTCTCTCACTCTGTGTCTCCTCTCTAAAATGAATAAATAAAAAGAATTAAAAAAAAAAAAAAGGAACAGATGATAGTGTGAATCTCAAGATTGTTGGGAGGATTAAAGAACTTAAATTGGCACACAATACATGAGAAATTTTCTAATATTTTTCTTATGTTTAATTTTAAAATCCTAGTTCTTGAGTTGAACTCTCCATATGGAATCAAAATATCTCAGCAAAGTAAATTTTTAAAATGTAATTCAATAAAGTAATAATGCCCTCCATATTAGTATGTATGTTTCTGAAAGACATTGAAATTGTTTTTACTTAAATGATCAATAATGTGAAGACATTTTTATTTTTGCATTTATTTTTTTTGCAAGATACCTGTCTGGTTATTTCAGAATTCTTTTGCCGGTTAACAGTAAATATATTTCTGAATTTTGGAACTATTCATACTAAAAGTTTAGCCTCAGTGACAGTATCATGCAGTAATTTTTCCTCAGTGATAATCATTTATTTTTATTTCCATAATTATAGACTAAAGTCAGCAAGGGATGTGGTTACCAGAACAGGCCATTCATTGGCTTTGGGATCCCTCCATAGGTATTTAGGAGGAATAAGTTCTCAACATTTGAATTCTTGTGTGGGAGTTCTTTATACTTTGTCTCAGGACAGCACTTCTCCTGATGTACAGGTAAGTACCCTATGTGTATCCTCCTTGAGATTCATGATTTGTAGATAATACAAATTATGTTTTATTGACCATTAGTAATTTGTAAGTAATTTCCCTCTCATGATAAATATCAAAGCCATTTTTAACCATGATGGATTTTTCAGATTTAAATCTTACTATTTTTACTTCCCACTCAGTGTCTAAAGTCTAGTTCAGTATCTTTTTCTAAGAATGATTCTCCTTGCCATCTTAATGATAACATCTACTATTTTGGAGAGCTTAATAGGTACCAGGCATTCTATTACATTCTTCTAAACATATTCATATATTTAATCCTCACAGTAATCTAGGATGTATATTCCCATTATACAGAAAGAAAACTGGGGCTTACAGAAACTAAATAACTCACATTAAAAACACAAGTCATGGACTCTAAATCCATGTTCTTCACTACTTTACCATATTGTTGTATATATGTCTTACCCATTCCTGTCAAAGTCATCATTTTCCTGGTATTTAATCAAATCTTTAATGATTGTTACTCTTCCTGCTCTTTTACTCCTCTTGTCTATTTTATGTGTGTCTTTATTTACTGTAATAGTCTCCTACCTGGTTGCTTTACTTTTAGTTTCTTTATTTTTATTTTTTTCAAGCTTTGGTAAATTTTATTGGAGCTAAATTTTAACAAAAGTTGGCTTTTATTTACAGAATTTAATGTGTGTGGGGATTGTCCGACTCACTTGGACACAAGTGAAGATAACCATTAAGCTTGTTTATGTCTTTTTTTATTTTTAATTTGCATACAAAAAATTTGTTTGCTTCACATTCATAAAAATCCCGATACTGTAAATGACAAACCCTCCCCTATTAAATATATAAGTAATCTTAATTAAATATAAAAGCAACTTTAAAAAACAAGTAATTTAGATTGGTATAATTATTGTTTTCTCTTTATTAAGTGAGAGGTGGGGAGGCAGAGACAGACTCGGGCATGCTCTCCCCGACCGGAATCCAGACAGCAAGCCCACTAGGGCGCACTGCTCTGCCCATCTAGGGCTGTTGCTTTGTTGCTCAGCAACCAAGCCTTTTTGTTTTTTTGAGCCCTGTGGTGGTGACTATGGATCCATCCTCAGTGCCGAAGGCCAACTCGCTGGAGCCAATTGAGTCATGGCTGTGGGAGGAGAAGAGAGAGAGAGAGAGAAAGAAAGGGGAGGGGAGGGAAAGGGGAGGGGTGGGGAAGCAGATGGGTGCTTCTCTTGTGTGCCCTGACCAGGAATCGAACCCGAGACTTCAACACGCCAGACTGATGCTCTACCACTGAGCCAACCAGCCAAGGAAGATTGAAATATAATTCTTGAAATATAATTCAGTAAGACTAAAACTTAAACATTTTATGTCATGTACCAAATAGTAAGATTACTCGAAGGCCTTCAGGGTCCTTTGACTGATACTTATCAATAAGAGAACATATTTTCGATGTAGTAAAAGAATTGTGTTCATCTCCAATTAAAATTCAATCTTATGTCAGCCAACACTGTCAGGGGGAGGCCACAAAGCATCATCTTTTGTAACTTCATTGTCATCAGTAATTCTCTTCAGTTCTTCCATTACATTCTTGTGTACGTTAGCATATCTAAGATTTCTTTCCAGCCAAACTCAAATTCCAGAAACTTGTGTCTAAACTTGCCTTTGTGCTCTGCATAATAACGCTGCTAGAAATCACTGACCAAAGCCATTTTTGTTCCTAGAAACCCTACGAATTCTCAGCCAGTATGCCACTGTGTACCTGTCAGTGACCAGGTTCTTTTCAACTCACCCTCATGTGAAACCAAATTTGTTTCCCTGACAGACTTTTATCTTTTCATTTCCCTGTTGAGAAACTGAAAACTGCTCATTGCTTCCTGAATCAACTTCTCATTCAACTGACCCAGGAACCTGCTCTCTTATTACCCCAAAGTGTTGGTATTCTACTATACAGATGATCTTCCTACTTTTATCCCACACATGTCACTCTCATGTCTGCACTTAGATTTTTTCTGTTGCTCTTCTCCCTATTTTTTATCTGATAATCCAAAATTTTTAGTATCCCTAAGTTCCAGTTAAGCAACTTCTTGTCAAACTTAAATATCCCTAATCTACAATTAGCTTTCATTCTTTGAATTGCCATATTATTAATACTCTCCTCCATATTGTCTAATACTTGATTGAGTTGGCTTATCCTTTTTTTAGTATAGTCCTTTTTTGTTTCTATTTATTATATTCCTCTTTTCACTCAAGAAGTCTATTCGGATGCCTGACAGGTGGTGGCACAGTGGATAAAGTGTTGACCCAAAACAGTGGGGTCGCTGGTTTGAAGCCCTGAGGTCGCCAGCAGGGTCACTGGCTTGAGAAGGGGAATTGTCCACATGATCCCAAAGCTCGCCAGTTTGAGCTCGAAAGGTCACTGATGTGAAAAGCCCAAGGTCACTGACTTGAACAAGGGAACACTGGCTCAGCCCTGGTAAAGGCAGATAAGAGAAGCAATCAATGCATAACTAAAGTGAAAGCAACTATGAGTTGATGCTTCTCGTCTTCTCTCTCCCTTTCTGTCTCTTTATTATTTTTTAAACATTATATTTATTTATTTTAGTGAGTAGAGAGAGAGAAGGGAGTGAGAAGGTGGGGAGGAGCAGGAAGCTTCAACTTCTATTTATCTCTTGACTAGGCAAGCCTAGGGTTTCAAACCAGCGACCTCAACATTCCAAGTTGACTCTTTATCCACTGCACCACCACAGGGCAGGCTCGCTCGCTCTCTCTTTCTCAAAAAAAAAAGGGGGAAGGGGAGAAGTCTGTTCTGTATGCACATGCTTTTTTTTATTGATTTTAATTTATTGTTTACATAAAATTCTAGTGTCCCCCCAAATACACCCCCCTTCCCCTCTGTTCCCCTCAACATCCCCCTTGCCCACTACCCCACAATGCCCTCCCCCCTTTCCTCCAGGATTGTCTCATCCTATCATCTTTCCCTCTGACCGCTTTCCCTCTGGTTCCTTTGATCCCACCTCTGTCTCTATCCCATTCTTCAGTTCACATTGTTCATTGAATTCCTCAAATGAGTGAGGTCATATATTTTTCTTTCTCTGCCTGGCTTATTTCACTTAACATAATAGTTTCCAATTCCATTCATGTTGTTGCAAAAAGTAAGATTTCCTTTTTCATGTCCCCATAGTATATGTACCATAGCTTTTTAATCTATGTGCATAGCTTGCACATGCTTTTATATTGAATTCTTTTTTGTTGATTGACTTAAATGCTTCTTTATATGGCTTTGTCATTAAATCGGACTATTTTATTTTTTCTAATTTATTTATTGATTTGAGAGAGAGAGAAACATCATCTGTTTCTGTATGTTCTCTGACTGGGAATTGATCTGGTATCCTCTGTGTATGGGGATGACGCTCTTACCAGTTGAGCTATCCAGCCAGGGCTAATTTGATTCTTCTTAATTGCTGCTATCTCTCACTTAATGGAAGTTTATTTTTGTGGGATTTAAAGTGCTGTAAACTTTCTTATACATCCATTGGTAAAGGGAGTTAAACTTTCTAAGTTGATTTCCTGAATGAAGAATGTTTTATTTGCTTCTTATTATGGAAAATAAAAACATATATAAAAATTGAGAGTATATGAGGAACCTATACCCTTTATCCAACTTCAGTGGTTATCAGTACAGGACCAGTCCAGTCTCATTTAAACTAGAGTTGGCAAATTTATAAAGGGTAAGACAGTAAGTTATTTAGGCTTTTTACATGTCTTACAGTCTCTGCCACTGCTCCTTCCGCCATCGTAGCAGGAAAGCAGCCATAAATCATACATAAACGAATGAGCACAATTGTGTTTCAGTTAAACTTTATTTACAAAAACAGATGGCAGACCAGATTTGGTTCAAGGGTGTTTTGTCTGTTTAATATGTATTTATATATTTACATGTAAAATACTTATTTTCTAATTATCGTTTATAAAAGAGTGACTATCATAAGTGTTCATCTCTGTGAATAAAATCTCAAACTGTACACCATGTATCCATACCTAGATCAGTAAACAGGACACTATCAGCACCCCAAACATTGTCCTCGTGTTCTTTTCTAGTCACTACCTGTCCCACCAAGGATAACCACTATTCTAATTTGCAACAACACATATTAGTTTTGCCTGTTCTTATAATTTTTATCAGTGGAATCGTCTAGTATGTACACTTTTATGTCTGGCTTTTTGAACTTTGTCTTTGAAAAATTTGTCCATATTATAGTATGTAGTTGTAGATTTTGTTGAATTTTTTAAAAACTTGAGTTTTCATTCTTTATATAGATTAAACAATAAACAATTTTCAATAAACTAGATTTAGCTCAGGCTGTTAGCTAAAGAGCCAAACAGTATCTTGGAATTCTTAGTGCTGAGATGTTATCTAAATATACCATTCTAAACTAGATGATTGACTCTCAGTTGTTTTTTACTAGATATTTAAGGAGAAACATTTTCTTAAACTTTTAAAGTTTTCATTTTTTTTAAAGAATTAGTCCCAGGTAAGAGTCTTTTTGTTTGCCTTACCTGTCATGGCACAGTAGATAAAGCGTCAACCCGGAATGCTGTCGTGACTAGTTCCAAACCCCAGGCTTATCTGGTCAAGGCACATATGGAAGTTGATGCTTCCTGCTCCCCCCTCCTTCTTTCTCTGTCTCTCTCTCAAAATGAAAAAGAATTTAAAAATTAAATTAACACTTTTTTTTCCCTACTGACTTGAGAGAGGAAGGGAGGAAGGAGAAGAAAGGAGAGAGAAAGAGAAAAGCACCAACTCATCATTTCACTTAGTTTTTCCATTCAGTTGTGTACTTATTGACTGCTTCTTGTATCTGCCCTGACTGGGTGTTGAACCCACTTCTGGTGCTCCCCTTTATCTACTAAGTCACCTGGCCAAGGCTTAAAGTTCTTCATTTCCCTTTCCAAGTTAGAAATAGCACACAAGTACTTTACTTTGCTATAACTTTATCACTTACTTCAAAAAAAGAATATTTCATTGTGTTTTATCTTTCTTAGTGCTGCTGCTATACATATTAAAATTTTTTTTCTGTCTTCACAGACCTGGGCACTACATGCTCTATCACTGATAATTGATTCTGCTGCCTCACTCTACTATATGCATGTGGAACCTACCCTTTCTCTTATTATAATGTTATTGTTAAATGTGCCTACTACGCATGCTGAAGTTCATCAAAGCCTTGGTCGTTGTTTGAATGCCCTTATTACTACATTAGGTCCAGAGCTACAAGGTATGTATAGCTATTTTTGAGCTGTTTTACATGAAAAATGTACATATAAAAATGAATGAATTTAATTCCTATAGCTGACTCAAATACTTGTCATTAAAATGAAGTTTAACAGACTGTTCTGTTCACATGTATTGGCAGAATGTTGAGAATACTCTTGGGAAGACTTTGAATACTAGATGATGACACAATAGGAAAATAGCATAGGAACTATGGTACTTAACTTAAGCTCTACCACTACTGGAGTGACATTGGGAAAATTTGTACATCTCTGGGCTTCAGTTTTCTCTATCAAATGAAGGGAAAGTAGAAAAGCCTTTGTGAATGGCACAAGTGGGTGCTCAGTAGTGTATTTTGTTAAATAAATACCATTTCTTCTGATTTCTCATCTTGAAAAGACAAGGAATGCATATATATTTAGGAAGATTTGATATGTTTTAAAAATACTTCTCTTAATTAAAATGACAGACATGAAGTAGAATAGTTTAAAGAACTCTTAAATCTCTTACAAGAAATAAACTACTGCATCCAAAACTCAGATATTCTGATCTGTTCATATACACATTCTATGATGTTAATATATGAAAACAACTCTCAGCTAATATAAGCAGGGATAAGTTTATTAGCAATTTCTAATTCTACTTTTCATAAAACTTTGGTATAAAAGGTAGTCTTATGTTTTTCTTTGCCTAATGATTTGTATAGCCATAAACCTTTCAAACTAAGAAGAATTATTTAATCATGTAAAAATCTTTCAGCTGGATTATCCCTGCTTTTGTAGAAGATATTTACTTTATAGATTCGTAAATTTAAAATTGGGGGGAAATTTTTTAACCCAGTAATATACGTTTAAAGAGTAATGATTTTATAGGCCAATTATGGAAAGCTTTCTGCTTTTATTTTAGGTAACAGTACTTCAGTTTCTGCCTTAAGGACTTCCTGTCTGTTGGGTTGTGCAGTGATGCAAGATAACCCAGACTGCCTTGTTCGAGCTCAGGCCATCACTTGCCTTCAGCAGCTTCATATGTTTGCGCCACGACATGTTAACTTGTCTAGCCTGGTCAGCAGCCTCTGTGTGAGTATTAAATTATAAAAGAGACCTGAGTCCTGGATAGATAGCTTGGATATTTAAGAGCATTGTACTGAAGCACACAGGTTTCTGGTTTGATCCCTGGTCAGTGCACAGATGTTCCTGTCTCTTTCCTGCTTTCTCCCTTCCTCTCTCTAAAATGAATAAAATAAACATTTAAAAAATAAGTAAATAAATGAGACCTGAGTTTATTTTATTGGAAACATATATATATGTTTATATAAATATGTTTATTTATATAAAATAAATAAAAAATATATATATATTTTGTTTTGTTTTGTTTTGTTTTGATTTTCATCTTTTTTTTTATTAATTTTAATGGGGTGACACCAATAAATCAGGGTACATATGTTCAAAGAAAACATGTCCAGGTTATCTTATCATTCAATTATGTTGCATACTCATCACCCAAAGTAAAATTGTCCTCTGTCACCTTCTATCTGGTTTTCCCTGTGCCCCTCCCCTCCTCCCTATCCCACCCTCTCTTCCCTCCCCCCACCCGTAACCATCACACTGTTGTCCATGTCTCATAGTCTCATTTTTATGTCCCACCTGTGTATGAAATCATACTGTTCTCAGTTTTTTTCCGATTTACTTATTTCACTCCGTATAATGTTATCAAGGTCCATCCATTTTGTTGTAAATGATCCGATGTCATCATTTCTTATGGCTGAGTAGTATTCCATAGTATATATGTACCAAATCTTTTTAATCCACTCATCCTCTGACGGACACTTGCGCTGTTTCCAGATCTTCGCTATTGTGAACAATGCTGCCATGAACATGGGAGCGAATTTCTTCTTTCCGAACAGTGCTAAGGTGTTCTTAGGGTATATTCCTAAAAGTGGGATAGCTGGGTCAAAAGGCAGTTCGATTTTTAATTTTTTGGGAAATATCCATACTGTTTTCCACAGTGGCTGCACCAGTCTGCATTCCCACCAGCAGTGCAGGAGGGTTCCCTTTTCTCCACATCCTTGCCAGCACTTGTTCTGTGTTGTTTTGCAGATGACCGCCATTCTGACTGGTGTGAGGTAATATCTCACTGTGGTTGTAATTTGCATTTCTCTAATGCTTAGTGATGTTGAGCATTTTTTCATATGCCTATTGGCCATCTGTATGTCCTCTTTGGAGAAATTTCTATTCATTACTTTTGCCCATTTGTTGATTGGATTGTTTGTCTTTCTGGTGTTTAGTTTTATAAGTTCTTTATAAATTTTGGTTATTAACCCCTTATCAAACGTGCTGTCGAATATGTTGTTCCATTGTGTGGTTTGTCTTTTTATTCTGTTCTTATTGTCTTTAGCTGTGCAAAAACCTTTAAATTTGGTATAGTTCCATTAATTTATCTTGCCTTTTATTTCATTTGCCCGTGGAGATAAATCAGCAAATATTTTGCTGCTACAGATGTCAGAGAGCTTGCTGCCTATGTTTTCTTCTAAGATGCTTATGGTTTCACGACTTACATTTAAGTCTTTTATCCATTTTGAGTTTGTTTTTGTGAATGGTGTAAGTTGATGGTCTAGTTTCATTTTTTTGCAGGTAGATGTCAAATATTCCCAACACCATTTGTTAAAGAGGCTGTCTTTACTCCATTGTATGTTCTTTCCTCCTTTGTCAAATATCAGCTGTGTGTTTATTTCTGGGTTCTCTGTTCTGTTCCATTGATGTATGTGCCTGTTCTTATGCCAGTACCAGGCTGTCTTGAGTATAATGGCCTTGTAGTAAACCTTGATATCTGGAAAAGTGATACCTCCTGCTTTATTTTTTCTTTTTAAGATTGCTGAGGCTATTCGTGTTCTTTTTTGGTTCCATATAAATTTTTGGAATATGTGTTCTATATCTTTGAAGTATGTCATTGGTATTTTAATTGGTATTGCATTGAATTTATAAATTGCTTTGGGTAATATAGACATTTTAATGATGTTTATTCTTCCTAGCCATGAGCACAGTATATGTTTCCACTTGTTTGTATCTTCCTTAATTTCTTTTATCAATGTTCTATAATCTTCCGAGTACAAGTCCTTAACATCCTTTGTTAAATTTACTTCTAGGTACTTGATTTTTTTGGCTACAATAGTGAAGGGAATTGTTTCCTTAATTTCTTTTGCTGACAATTCACTGGTGGTATATTGAAATGCCTCTGATTTCTGAGTATTAATTTTATATCCTGCCACCATGCTGAATTCATTTATCTGGTACAGTAGTTTTTTGACTAAGACTTTAGGGTTTTCTATATACAATATCATATCATCTGCAAATAATGACCGTTTTACTTCTTTTCCAATTTGGATGCCTTTTATTTCTTCTTCTTTTCTGATTGCTGTAGCGAGGACTTCCAGAACTATGTTGAATGAGAGTGGTGAAAGGGAGCACCCCTGCCTAGTTCCAGATCTTATGGGGATTGCTTTTAATTTTTGTCCATTTAGAATGATGTTTGCTGTGGGTTTGTCGTAGATGGCCTTTATCATGTTAAGGAATGTTCCCTGTATTCCCACTTTACCGAGAGCTTTGAGCATGTATGGGTGCTGGATTTTATCAAATGCCTTTTCTGCATCTATTGAAATTATCATGTGATTTTTGTCCTTCCTTTTGTTTATGTGGTGAATTACATTGACTGATTTGCAAATATTGAACCTGCCTTGCCTCTCCAGTATAAATTCCACTTGATCATGGTGTATGATTTTTTCCATATATTGTTGGATCCGGTTGGCTAATATTTTGTTGAGAATTTTAGTGTCTAAATTCATCAGGGATATTGGCCTATAATTTTCTTTCTTTGTGTTGTTTTTGCCCGGTTTCGGGATCAAAATTATGCTCGCCTCATAAAAGGAGTTTGGAAGTCTTCCTTCCTCTTGAATTTTTTGAAATAACTTGAGGAGGATAGGAGTTAGTTCTTCTTTGATTTTTGGTAGAAATCACTTGTGAAGCCATCAGGCCCAGGACTTTTCTTTTTTGGGAGTTTTTTAATAACTGTTTCGATCTCATTTGTTGTAATTGGTCTGTTTAGGTGTTCTGATTCTTCCAGATTGATTTTTGGAAGATTATATGATTCAAGAAATTTGTCCATTTCACCTAGGTTGTCTAATTTTTTAGCATAGAGTTCTTCATAGTATTTTCTTCCAATGCTTTGTATTTCTGTTGTGTCAGTTGTTATTTCTCCACTCTGATTTCTAATTTTATTTATTTGGGTCCTCTCTCTTTTTTTCTTGGTGAGTCTAATTAAAGGTTCATCAATCTTGTTTACCTTTTCAAAGAACCAGCTCCCGGTTTCATTGATCCTCTGTATTATTTACTTTGCCTCTATGTCATTTATTTCTGCTCTGATCTTTATTATTTCCTTCCTTCTACTGGTCCTGGGCTTTATTTGCTGTTGTTTTTCTAGTTCTTTTAGATGCAGGGTCAGGTTGCTTATTTGAGCTTTTTCTAGCTTCTTTTGGTATGCCTTTATTACAGTGAACTTCCCTCTCAGTACTGCTTTTGCTGTGTCCTATAAATTTTGAGTTGATGTATGCTCATTATCATTTGTTTCTAGAAACTCTTTTATTTCTTCTTTGATCTCATTGTTTATTCATTCATTATTTAATAATATGCTATTTAGTTTCCAAGTGTTTGAGTATTTTTCGGTTTTTCTTTTGTGGTTAATTTCTAGTTTCATGGCATTGTGATCAGAGAAAATGCTTGATATGATTTCAATCTTCTTAAATTTATTGAGACCATTTTTGTGTCATAACAAGTGGTCTATCCTAGAAAATGTACCATGAGCGCTTGAGAAGAATGTATATTCTACTGCTTTTGGATGAAAAGTTCTGAAGATATCTATTAAATCGAGTTGATCTAGTGTATCCTTTAAGTCTGCTGTTTCTTTATTAATTTTCTTTCTTGAGGATCTATCTAGTGTTGTTAGTGGGGTATTGAAATCCCTTACTATTATAGTATTGCTGTTAATCTTGCCCTTTATATCCATCAAATTCTGCTTTATGTATGTCGGGGCTCCTATATTTGCTGCGTAGATATTTATAATAGTTATATCTTCCTGTTGAATTGTTCCCTTTATCATTCTGTAGTGTCCTTCTTTATCTCTTACTACGGCCTTTGTTTTAAAGTCCATTTTGTCAGATATAAGTTTTGCTTCCCCGGCTTTTCTTTCATTTCCATTTGCATGAAATATTTTTTTCTATCCTTTTCCCTTCAGTCTATGTGCATCTATTGTTTTAAGGTGTGTCTCCTGTAGACAGCATATGTATGGGTCCTGTTTCTTTACCTACGCAGCTACCTTATGTCTTTTGATTGGATTATTTAAACCATTTACATTTAAAGTTATTTTTCATATGTAATTGTTCATTGTCATTTTATTCTTTAAACCTGTATTCTTCTTTTGCTGTATTCTTTCATCCCTTTGAACTGTTCACAACAGGCCCCTTAGTATCTCTTGCAGAATTGGTTTGGTTTTAATGAATTCCTTGAGGTTTTCTTTGTCTGGGAAGCTCTTTCTTTCTCCTTCAATTTTAAACGTTAGCCTTGCTGGATAGAGTAGTCTTTGTTGTAGGTTCTTGTTCTGCATTACTTTGAATATATCTTGCCATTCCCTTCTGGCCTCAAGTGTTTCTGTTGAGAAGTCGGATGGCATTTCTATGGGGGTTCCTTTGTAGGTGATAGCCTTTTTTTCTCTAGCAGCTTTTAAATTTTTCTCTTTATCCCTTTGCTTTGCTATTTTAACTATGATGTGTCTTGGTGTAGATTTTTTTGGGTTTGTCTTTAATGGAGTTCTGTGTGCTTCTTGAACGTGTGGAATGTTTCCCAGCCTTAATTAGGGAAGTTTTCTGCTATGATTTGATTAAACAAAGTTTCTATTTCTTGTTCTCTCCTCTTCTTCACCAACCCCTGTGATGCGAATGTTGTTTCTCTTCATGTTGTCACAGAGCTCCCTTAGAGTTTCCTCACATTTTTTGAGTCTCTTTTCCTTTTTCTGCTCTGCTTCTGTGCCTTTCTTTATCGTGTCCTCTAACTTGCTGATTCGGTCCTCAGCGTGATTCATCCTGCTTTTAATTCCTTCCATTGTGGTCTTAAGTTTTGATGCTGTATTTGTCATTTCTGTCTGATTCTTATTATTTCAATTTCGTTTTTTATACTTGATATCTCTTTATTTAGGTGTTCGTAGTGACTATGCGTTGTTGCTCTAATTTCTTTGAACATCCTAACTATCATTATTCTAAATTCTGCATCTGGTAATTTGGTTATATCTGGTTTATTCAGGTCCTTCTCTGGCGATTTCTCTTTATTCATTTGGTTTGCATTTCTCTGCCTGCCCATTTTGTCTGTATATAAGAAGGTTGTGGCCACTGGAGTTCAGTAGGTGTTGCCTTTGTGTTCTCTAGTTGTGGTCTGTCTGCAGGCTCGCCACTCCCTCTGCTGCTGCCTAGGGTGGTTTGTGTATGGGCTTTGCTAGCACCAGCCCACTGTGGCTGTTGCTGTGATTTCCACCTCTCCTCCACGGGAGGGGCTGTCACTCAAGCCACAAGCCTCAGCACCAAGGGTAGAGGTGAGCACCTTTGCTCAGCTGCGGACCCAGTCTGTTTCCGGGCTTCCGTCCAGCCCCTGCGGTCAGAGCCTGCTCGCCACAGTTTCTTGGGTTTGACGGGACGTCTGACGTGCTCTCAGCTGTGAGCCTTTACCCCGTCTGAAGCTTTAGCCCTGCCCTTGAGGCCAGGGCTCTCCTGCGCAGGATCGCAAACTGCGGTTTTTTGGGCCGGGTGTGGCTGCTGGCGTGCGCTCAGCCATGAGGCTCCACCCGTCCCTGGTCCTAGCCCCATCCCCGTGGTCAGGGCCTGCCTGCAGAGGGTCGCAGAGCAGATCATTGCCCGTTCCTGGCCTCCTTCTTTTCCCCCGCAGGTGGGGCTACAGGCGGGCCCACAGCTGCCGGACCACTTTCGTGCATCCCCTCTACCCCTTCTGGTCTAGACCGAGCTCACACCGTCTGGACCTCCGCCTCTGCCGACAGAATTGCGTTTCAGCGTCCTGCCGCCACCGTCCCTCCAGCAACCCTCAACAGAGTAGGAAGGGGCCCCACAGCTCAGACCCTAACACTCCATACTGTAGACCTGGAAGCTTCCTCCATCTAAGCAGCTCTGCTCTAAGTGCCGCTGGAGAGCTTGTTTGGCTGGTGTCCTGTCTCCCTTTGCTGGTATTGCTATTTCCAGGGGAAACACTCGTTTCGATTAGGGAAGTGACTTAGCCCAGGGGTTAAGGTGGCTGTCCCTCAGAGTTTTTCTCCCTGTGGCTTCCAGTTTACTCTCTCTTTCCGCTGCTCTGGTCCTCTCCCCTGACCCCATTCCCCGGAGCCCCGGGTGAGTGGCTGTGAGGGGTTTTTTACACTGTCTCTTTAAGAATCTTTGGTCTGAGAAAACTGTCTCTTTCTCACTAACAGTATCCTCACTTGTTTCATAGCTCAGTACTGTCCAAACGCCTCTTTTAGGCTCTGGGACTGCAGTCTGGGGCTTTGTTCCTGGGACCCAGGTCCCTCCCTCTCCACCAAACTCCCCTCCGGCCACGCGGGTGTCTCTGGGCTGCTGTTCCCTCCAGGGAGCTTGGCAGCCCTCTTCGCGTTTTTGCTATTCCTACCAGTCTCAATGTGGCTGCTTCTGTATTCCTCAGTTGAAGAGTCCACTTAGTTTAGTTCAAAGTTGGTTTATCCAGATGATGGTTCTTAAAATTGAGTTATAATCCACTTTGGTTCTGGGAGGTGGAAGTTGGTACGTCCACCTACTCCATCGCCATCTTGATTTCACATGGGAAGCAGAAGTGTATGCTTTATCTCCTCTTGTGTTTTAAAGTTGAAAGGGTTATTTTGATTTTGTTGAGGTGGGGATCATCCGACTAGCACACAGTCCTTACAACTCCCCAGTATGGCATGTGAGCAAACCAGACAGAACCATGGAAAGTAAACGAGACTCTGCAGTGTTGCATTGACCACAGCAGAAGACTTTCCGTGGCTCCTTCTGCCGCACTCCTTTGAAACCAGACAGTCATTTAACACATTCTGATGCCGCCGCCTGGAATGCCTTCCGTTTTAGGAGTGCCTCTTCATGTGCAATTGCAAAAGCCCCTACACAGGAAACTCCTCACCTTGGGGTTGAGTGATTTGGATGAATATCTAGCCGGCTCCGGACTAACTCTGTCCTTTATTCCAAACACACCTGTAGGGGTATGTGCTCCTTACATATATTTTTATTATTCTCTAGACTGTGTGCAGTGGCTTTTTTCCCTCAGTTCTAGTCTTTTATGGGGGAGTGGGGCTCCAATTTTTATGTATTATACCTTAAATCTCTCATATATTCATTCATTTTTCTCCTATTGTTGAGCTTAATACTTTGAATATTTATTTATTAATCAGTGAGCATATGCAGTGTGCTTCCATGTCCCAGGTACCATATAAATACATACTACAGAACATGGAAAAATTTATGTGGCAGCATTTTCCCCCTCTTCTTCTTAGTCTCTTCCAAATTATCACGTACAAAGTTCTTTCCATCCCAGATAGAAACATAGCATTTTTCGTTAATATTCTAACAGCATATGCATCAATATCTCTTTTTTCTTTTAGTATTTTTTAAATTTAATTAATTGTGTTTGCATAGATTCTAGGGTAACCCTGACTGCATCCCTCCTCCCCCATATTCCCGTCCACATCTCCCTTGCCTCCTCCTTACAGTGCCCTCCCCCCTTCCCTTCAGGTTTATCCCATCCTATCTTCCCCTTTCCCTCTGTCCTCTTTTCCTCTGGTCCCTTTGATCCCTCCTCTATCTCAATTCCTTTCCTCAGTTCTCAGTGTTCCTTGGATTCCTCAAATGAATGAGGTCATATAATATTTTTCTTTTTCTGCCTGTCTTATTTCACTCAACATAATAGTTTCCAGGTCCCTCCATATTGTTGCAAAAGGTAATATTTCCTTCTTTTTCATGGCCCCATATTATTCCATTGTATATATGTACCACAGCTTTTTAATCACTCGTCCACTGATGGACACTTGGGCTGTTTCCATATTTTTGCTATTGTGAAAAATGCTACCATAAACATGGGGGTGCATTTCTTTTTTTAGTCGGTGATATGGTGTCCTTGGGATATATTCCTATAAGTGAGATAGCTGGGTCAAAGGGCAATTCCATTTCTAATTTTTTGAGAAATCTTCATACTGTTTTCCACAGCGGCTGCACCAGTCTGCATTCCCACCAGCAGTGCAGAAGGGTTCCCCTTTCTCCACATCCTCGCCAGCACCTATAATATGTTGTTTTGTTAATGAGCACCATTCTGATTGGTGTAAGGTGGTATCTCATTGTGATTTAATTTGCATTTCTCTAATGATTAGTGATGTTGAGCAATTTTTCATATGCCTATTAGCCATCTGATATGTCTAATGAGTGTAGGAGGTGGTTCATTATTGTCAGGGGAAACTGAACTCTTTTTTTTTTTTTTTTCAGAGACAGAGCAAGAGTCAGAGAGAGGGATAGATAGAGACAGACAGGAACGCAGAGAGATGAGAAGTATCAATCATCAGTTTTTCGTTGTGGCACTTTAGTTGTTCATTGATCGTTTTCTCATATGTGCCTTGACCAGGGCGCTACAGCCGACTGAGTAACCCTTTGCTCAAGCCAGCGACCTTGGGTCCAAGCTGGTGAGTCTTGCTCAAACCAGATGAGCCTGTGCTCAAGCTGGCGACCTCGGAGTCTTGAACCTGGGTCCTCCGCATCCCATTATGAAGCTCTATCTACTACGCCACCGCCTGGTCAAGCCATTATAGTCAGTGGACTGCTTCAAAAATTACTGCATTTGGAATGAGAATTTGACACCTTTGCTTTTTAACATTTTCTGCCTACAGTATTCATAGCACACTCCTATTAGTAATGTGACAGTTGAGAATTGTTACCTTATTTAGACAGACCTTTTTATTTTCAAACTTGAGGCAAAATATGCAGCATTTCGACCTTGAAAGAACCTCAAACATCATTAAAAATCAGTTTTCTTAATGAAAAGATAAACTGAGGAGCAAAAAGTCAAATAATTTGATTAAGTAGTATAGTAGCTTTACATCTAGAAACCAGGATTCTGAACTTTTTGTTTCGTCCTCATTTTACTATTTTATACTGACTTTTAGTTATAAATGGCTCCTGGCTCTGTCCCATCACCTTTTCCAGCCACAGTTCTTGTGTCTGTAAAACACAAGATTAGCCAATATGTGCCGATAAAGGCACATTCCCCAGACATTTAATAACCACGTATTAAGTAGCATTTGTATTAATTTTTTACTGGATACCTTAAACACAGATTATGTTGCCTTCGTATTGCTTTTGATAGTTATATATGTAAGACTCTTAAAAAGGGGAAGGCTATGACTGACATTCCTGGTAGAAACTTTGTTTCCTGCCTGCATTAAACATGTATAAGAGAAAACAGCACTTAATGAAAAAAGATTTTACCTTGACTACTAAACGACTTTTCCTCGGAAACATCATTCTTTATATTTAGAGAACCATTGCAAAAACCAGTTATTGAGAAACATCCACTCCTTTGCAAGTTGGTCTGACTTTTCACTCTCCATTTAAATAGAATGATACTATCATTTTTTTTTAATTACAGTAGGAAATTTCTATTCATGGCCTTTCAAAATTTTTTTAACTCTACTTGGATTCACTTATTAAATTTTTTGTTTGTTTGAGAGAGACAGGAAGAGAGAGATGAGAAGCATCAACTTGTAGTTGTGCACTTTAGTTGTTCATTGATTGTTTCTCCTAAGTGCCTTGTCCTAGGGACTCCAGCCGAGTCAGTGACTCCTTGCTCAAGCCAGTGACCTTGGGCTTCAAACTAGTAACCATGGGGTCATGTCTATGATCCCATGCTCAGGCTGGTGAGCTTATGCTCAAGCTGGATGAGTTTGTGCTCAAACCAGTGACCTCGGTTTAAAACCTGGGACCTAAGCATCCCAGGTCAATGCTTTATCCCACTGCACCACTACTGGTCAGGTCATTTATTAAATTTTTTTATCTTTACATGAATAAATAACTAAGGTTTGTTGAGAAATAAAAAGCAAGACTAACTACTAACTCTTGGTCAGTTAGATCTGTTCAAACTCATTATCCTTTTCCTCAATGAGAAAGGTTACCTACATATAAGGAAGAATAGATATTATTATCTGATTTTTTAGTGCTCACATTCAGAGCAATTGAGAAAATCGAAAGTAACAATTACAAATCGTATTCATGTTATAATATTTAAGCTTTAAAGTGATTTTTCTTTTTTAGAGAGACGGGGACAGGCAGGGTCAGACAGACAAGAAGGGAGAGAGGTGAGAAGCATCAACTCGTTGAGGCACTTTAGTTCATTGATTGTTTCTCATACGTGCCTTGACAGGGTGGAGGGTGGGACTTCAAGCCAGCAACCTTTGGGCTCAAGCCAGCAATCATGGGGTCATGTATTTGATCCTATTCAAGCTGGTTAGCCTGTGCTCAAGCCAGCAACCTCAGGGTTTCAAACCTGTGTCCTCAGCATCCCAGGTTGCTCTCTGTCCACTGCGCCACCACCTGGTCAGACTGTAAAGTGATATTTTTTTTTAACACAAATTATATTCAAAAGTTGCTATTATAATGTTAATTTTGCGTCAATAGTTTGGTTGTTAAAGCTTTTTATTCTAAATTTATTATATTTTAGAGTATTTTCTGTAGTAAGGAAATAGCCTTTGCTTTCATATTTAACAATTTTATGATCAGGTTTTTTTTCTACAAAGAGTTTAATTATTTAGCATGAAGTGTTTTTATATTAATTGAAACTCCCTTAATATTCAGATTACATTTTATCATTAAGAAAGAATCTTAGTGGAAAGGACTTGCTTCTAACTGTATGCTATTTAACTTTTCTGAACTTGGTGTCAGCTACAGTAGCAATTCTGAGTACTCTCAATTTTAAAACTTGGCTTCCAAGAATAAGAAAAAAAAATCTATAACTTGTGATTAGATAAACCATTAACTTTGTTTCTTGCTGGACACCTGTTTCTATGAATGCAATCCAGATTCCTCCTCTCACACTGACAACTGATCTGCTTTGTTACTGAAGCTTAATGAAAGATTCCAAAGGAAAAACTGAATTCACAAATGTACATTTTAAAATTATTGTATATTTCATATTTTTACATCCTGAGTTATTTTCAAGATCTTAGCTCAACTCAGATTTTAAGTAAATGAAGTATTTATGGCGTATTATTAAAGCTGAAGCTAAGCCAGTTTTAATGATTGAGCTCTATCTACATTTGTATTTTACTTTTTTAGGTAACTGAATTGTCAAAATCACCCTAGTATTTACCATTTGGCTCTGTCTTGACTGGTCTGTCATTTGTTTTTGTGCAGGAGATCTTGTTGGATAATTCTTTGTTGGTAGGTCCCTGACCCTTGATTCCTAACTTTTTTTTGAGGTTTGCAGTGTTGTTTCTTTGTCATTTTTTTAGCGGTAGATGTTCTTGTTTTCTTCTGCATCTCTTTTTAAGCTAACCATTAATGCAAATTTCACTGTGTGTAGCATGCTTTATGGTGTTTATTTAATACCAGTGTAAAAAAAGTCCTCCCTAACCTTCTCCTGCTGCTATATTTGCACTTAATTTTGCATCATTTGGGTTTAACATGTTCATTTCCGAATGGAATTATAATTACAGTTTGATTTAATTTCTTATTTTGCCTGTTTGGTTTGTTTGCCTTAACCCAATCTATTCCTTTTCCTATTACAAAGGCTGGAGAATGACATGGAGATATTAAGCATCCGACATTTTGCTTTGTGTGAAAACCTTCAGTCTTTTTTCTACCAAAATAGTTTTAAGTATGCCTTCTATGTTAGATTGGATAACGCTGCACCTGCCTTGTGCTATGTGCTTTTAAAACTCCAGTTAAAATAACTAGTAGATTCATTAACTTTTCTTTAAAATTGTCTCATAGAGTGCTTTTTTGTCATTGTTATTAGATGCAGCCATAATCTTGGGCATGAATAAATTTAATGTTTTTATATTTTAACTTCTTTGTTATCCTATGTACTAGTTTCTAACAACAGAGTTCTTAAACGTGACTGGAATGACATTACCTTGGGATTTTGTGAATGGCATTCCTCTGTTCCTACTTTTGAGTTTATGATATAGCTAGAGGATATATTAGAAAATATTTACAAAGTAGTTCCTGTCCGTATCTTTCACTGATCATATATTTACAAACTTTTTGTCTTTTGGCTTCTGATAAAATTTAGGATTTAACTGTCTTTGCATGTGTTTCTTCCTATAATTCACAAAGCCAGCTGCCACCACCTACTCTTTTACTCAAAATTAGCCTCTGCCCTTTTCAGCAAATTGACCTACTTCAGTCCTTTTTTTCCATACACACTAGGTCTAAAGATAACTATAGGAATTATGCCATTATTTCTCAAATTTTGCTTGGAAAAATCGCTATCATAAGACATATATTCATTGTCTTAAACCATGCCAAACTGTTCTTTACTTTCATATTTAGAACAAAATAAAGTTCAAAAAAATCTACACTTTATTCTACTTATGAAATCAGTGATAAGAATTTGTATGCAACAACCTTTGACTCATTTAAGGTATATTACCAGTCGTATTATTTACCATATTATTTATATATACAACCTATTGAGATTTACATTGTTTAAACACTTCTAAGTAAAAATAATGTATTGAATCTGTCATTCTAAGCAGAAATATTTTATATCTTTAATATATATACATACATATAAATTTTGCTATTTATAATGTTTATCGCTCAGAAAGCATTTTTTGTGAATATGTTTTCTGAGTAGAACTCTTCTGCCTTTATTTGAAAATGCATTTACTTACCCTGTATGGAATCTGAATAAAATACTATTGATAAAAACTTCCATTAATAATAACTAATCTATATTGATCATTTACTATTTGCCAGGTGTTGTGCCTAAGCACTTTTGTATGTTTCTTAGTGTTAACTTCACAACGCCCATGGTAGACGGGGTAGTGTTATCTCCATTTTACAAGTGAGGAAAATAAGGCACAGAGAGGTTAAATAACTGGCCCAAGGTCACACAGCTAGTAAATGGTGGATGTAGGACTCAAATTGAGATAGTTTGATTCTAGAGCCTCCATTTTAACCAGTATACTATATTGCTTAAATAGATTTATGTAAATTTCTGCTAGGGAATCATCAAAAAATTATAATATAATTGCATGAGCACAAATATATAAACTGAAGGTAAATTCTTTCTCAATCACATTGCTTTTATCTCAAAACTATTTTTGCTCATAAGTTTTATGTCTGCTAACACTGTCAGGAGGCTTCTGCTTGGATTTATTTATGAATACTGCATAATCCAGTACATGTCTTACTCCTTAAGTTATTTCTAAGTTATATAATAAAAAATGTGTACTACGATAATTTGAATTTTGTATATTTAACAATTTGCATCCAGCCCAGTAATGGGCTTGGCAGAATCAGGAGGGGTTCCATGAATATCTACTAGGCTTTTTGAGTGCTAGTTCTTTCAGTTCCCACATGGTGTTTTCCAGGTGAACATCTGTAGTCCCTATTTGTTACTGAGAAGAGCAGTTCTGGCTTGTTTACGTCAGCTTGTGCAGCGAGAAGCAGCTGAAGTTTCAGAATATGCCCTTATGCTTGCTAAGGAGAGCAAACAAGGGTTGACTCCAGGTAATTCTTTTTCTCACCATTAGCTCCAGCTCAAATAATTGTTTTAATCTTAAATCTTATGTTTAAACCTGAGTTTTTTTTTAACTAATTTTATAATTACATCATTTAGATGAAAAATTGTAAACAATTTATTTTTAAGCTTTAGAAGAAGTAAAAATTAGCAAATGACTATCATTCTTTAAATTAAACACTCTTTTCCTGTTATACTACTTTTGGGATATCATTTTTCAGAACAGTATTTTTCTTCATATTCTAAAACATGAGTTTTTAAAACAAAATTTGTAAGTGAGTATATAATATGTCTTAAACCTGTTACGACAGACAGTCGCTAACAATTGTTATCATTACAACCAGTGATGTTATTTGTTTAGAACAGTGGTTCTCAAAGTTAGGCCTCCAAACCAGCAGCATCCACCAGACCTGGGGACTTGTCAGAAATATAGTATTGGGTGCCATCCCAAATCGGCTAAATGAAGATTCTGGGAGTAGAGCCCAGCAATCTGTTATCTATGTTTTTACAAATCCTGTGTTAATGTATACTGAAGTTTGAGAGCCATTGGGTTTAGAGCAAGTTTTTTCACACGTCAATTGAATTAGATTTAGCTCTTAAGTAATTTATATATGCCTTTTCTTCCCCCAAATTTTCATTTAATAAAGTCCACCATAGATGAGTTGGCTTCAAGTTAAGGGATATTTTGGTCCCTTTTTCTATATTTTGGAGGTAAATTAAGGGATTTCTTAACCAATAAGATTTGTTTGAAGTATATATTCCTTCATTTTATTTTATTATTGATTGATTGATGGATTTCAGAGACAGAGAGGAAGGGAAAGAGAGAAAGAAAGAAACACTGACTTGCTGTTCAACCCACTTATGCACTCACTGGTTGATTCTGTATGTCCCCTGACTGTGGATTGAACCTGCAGCCTTGGCGTATCAGAACAATGCTCTAACCAACTGAATGGTCTATCCCTTCATTTTAAAATTATGTAATATAAACACACATATAAATTCAAACAGCCTACAAAAATAGTAGTGATAATATCATAGTTTTATGTATATAGTTTCCAAAGTGCTGTCATAGCCTGACACATGGTAGCGTCAACTTGGGACACTGAGCACCCAGATTCGAAACCCCAATGTCACTGGCTTGAGTGAGTGCTCATCTGGCTTGAGCCGCAGGGTTGCTGGCTTGAACCCAAAAGGTCACTGGCTTGATTCCCAAGTTCGCTGGCTTGAGCCCAAGATCCCTGGCTTGAGCAACGGGTCACTGACTTTGCTGGAGTCCCCCAGTAAAGGCAAGTATGAGAAGCAATCAGTGAACAACTAAAGTGCTGCAGCTGCAAGTTGATGCTTCTCATTTCTCTCCCATCCTGTCTTTCTGTCTCTAGAGTACTTGTGCACTAAAACAAACAAAAAAGTGGGCCCTGGCCATTTGGCTCAATGGTAGAACGTCAGCTGGGTATGTGATGTCCCTAGTTCAATTCCCAGTCAGAACACATAGGAGAAGCTACCATCTACTTTTCTACCCCTCGTCCTCCCTTTCTGTGTGTCTCTCTCTCTTTCTCTTTCTCTCCCTATTTTCCTCTCTATCTCATTCTCTCCCTGTCTCCCTCTCTCTTCCCCTCTCCCCCTCTCCGTCTTCCCTTCTTCCTCTTTTCCTCTCTCTCTCACCCTCTCCCTTCTTCCTACAGTAGCCATGGTTCAATTGGTTCAAGTACATGGGCCCTAGGCTCTGAGGATGGCTTCATGAAAGAAGCTTTCGCACCTCAGGTACTAAAAATAGCTCAGTTGCAAGCATGGCCCCAGATGGGCAGAGCATCAGCCCCAGACAGGGGTCGCTGGATGGATCCCAGTTGGGGTGCACGCAGGGATCTGTTTCTCTATTTCCCCTCCTCTCACTTGGAAAAAAAAAACTATAAAAAAAAAACCTGACCAGGCAGTGGCACAGTGGATAGAGCGTTGGCCTGGGACACAGAGGACCCAAGTTTGAAACCCCGAGGTCGCCAGCTTGAGCACTGGCTCATCTGGTTTGAGCAAGGATCACCAATCTGAGCCCCAGGTCGCTGGCTTGAGCAAGGGATCACTCGGTCTGCTGTAGCCCCCTGGTCAGGGCACATATGAAAAAGCAATCAATGAACAACTAAGGTGCCGCAATAAAGAATTGAAGCTTCTCATCTCCCTTCCTATCTGTCTGTCCTTATCTGTTCTTCTCTCTGTCTCTCTTGTAAAAAAAAAAGCACAAGAAAGTGCTGTTACACTTTAGATCTCAGATTTCACAATGCTTTCTGATATCTAAAGTATTCAGATCTGTAATGTCTTTTATTGTCATACTATGCTTTTAAGCTTTTTCTAAAAAATTTATTGATTTGACAGAGAGAAACATCGATTTGTCCCACTTACTGATGCATTCATTGGTTAATTCTTTCTTCTGTGTGCCCTGACGAGGGCTCAAACCTGACAACTTGGTGTATGGGGGTCAAGGGACGCTATAGCCACCTGAGCTACCTGGCTAAGGCTGTGCTTTTGAAATTAGTTTTTTTATATTTTATTTATTTTTTTAAATTTAGACAATTTTAACAGGGTGACATTGATTAATTAGGGTACATAGATTCAGAGAAAACATTTTGACATTTGATTATGTTGCATACCCATCACCCAAAGTGAAATTGTCTTCCGTCACTTTCTATCTGGTTTTCTTTGTGCCCCTCCCCTCCTCCCCCCACTCCTCCATGCTCCCTCCCCCCTCATAACCACCACACTCTTGTACATGTCCATGAGTCTCATTTTTGTGTCCCACCTATGTATGGAATCATATAGTTCTTAGTTTTTTCTTATTTACATATTTCACTCAGTAGAACGTTATCAGGGTCCATCCATGTTGTTATAAATGATCCGATGTCATCATTTCTTATGGCTGAGTAGTATTCCATAGTATATATGTACCACATCTTCTTTATTCAATTTTATATTGAAGGGCTTTTTGGTTGTTTCCATGTCTTGGCCACTGTGAACAATGCTGCAATGAACATGGGGCTTCATGTGTCTTTATGTACCAGTGTTTTTGAGTTTTGGGGGTATATAGCCAGTAGAGGGATTGCTGGGTCATATGATAGTTCTATTTTTAATGTTTTGAGGAACCACCATAGTTTCTTCCATATGGTTGTACTACTTTACATTCCCACCAACAGTGAATGAGGGTTACTTTTTCTCCACGGCCTCTCCAACACTTGTTATTACGTGTCGTAAATTAGTTTTTATTAAAACTTTTGCTCTAGCTTGAATTAATTAGCATTGCTGAACTGGTTATACCAGTGATCGAACAGGTTGCACAACTCATTTGAAAACTCTTCTGTAATTACTTACCTTAACCAGTAAATTTTTAATCTCCTGACTATGAGATATTCTCCCCAAAGTAACCTTTGGTTTATATTCTCCACTGAAATTATTTCTGTTGTTTTTAGGCTTTGATTGTGTCCAGATCCTGGTATGTGTTCCTAGAATTAGTTATTCAAGTAAAATTATAGTAAAAAATTCAAATATAATTCCTTTTTAAAATTTTATAATTTTTCATACCCATGGAAAAATTGAAATAATAGTGCATTCACCTACTTAGGATCTTTATGATACTCATTTATATCTCTTTCTGTACATAGAGACATACAAACCTTTTGCCAAACCATTTCAATGCAGGCTGCAAGCAGCAGTCATGACAGCTCACCCCTAAATACTTGGTTGCATTTTCCATGAGAGACATTCTCCTACATGACCACACATCATTCCCTTGACTAATAAAATTAACAATGATCTAGTGACATCAGAGAATGTGCAGTTCTCATATAAATTTCCTGTTATCAAAAAAAATCTTTTATGACTCCTTCCCATCAACCCACCCAAATTTACGATTCAGTCATGACTCAAACATTGCATTGGTTATTCTGTCTCTTTAGACCCGCTAATTGGAAACAGTCCTACCATCTTCTTCTGAACTTTAAAAGATCATTCCTCTTTTAAAATTGTCTAATAATGAGCCTGACCAAGTGGTGGCGCAGTGGATAGAGCCTCAGACTGGGATGTGGAAGACCCAGGTTTGAGACCTCGAGCTCGCTCAGCTTGAGCACAGGCCCATCTGGGTTGAGCAAAAGCTCGCCAGCTTGGATCCAAGGTCGCTGGCTCCAGCAAGGGGTTGCTCAGTCTGCTGAAGGCCCATGGTCAAGGCAAGTGTGAGAAAGCAATCAAAGGGCAATGAAAAACTAATGATTGATGCTTCTCATTTCTCTTCGTTCCTGTCTGTCCCTATCTATTCCTCTCTCTGACTTTCACTCTGCCCCTGTAAAAAAAAAAAATTGTCTAATAATGGGAAAGTTGTTAGAAAATAAATGCTTTCATAGAAAACCCTAGATGAGATAAATCTTCAAGAGAAAATTAGTCGTTTTAGCATTTTCAGAATTAGAGGAAATAGATGCTAGATTAAGGCTTATATTTCTCCTTGAGATGTTTTATTTTGCAACGAGAATATTGTATAATAATATGTACTAATTTAGTAGTGTTCTTTAGTTCCACAATGGCTTAGTTTTAGTGATTAAACACTGTTCTCCATGCAGTAGATTTTTTCTGAGTTTTCCTCTTCATGTTAATAGATTTAAAACCATTTTCTTGCCAGAATAAAGAAAGCTTAATTATGATTATTTACTTGAAATTAAATTTAGAGAGAAAATAAAATAATCATACAAATAAACGTTGTATAAAAGTTTAAGTTTTGAGCCCTGGCCGGATAGTTAAGTTGGTTAGAACATTGTCCCGGTATGCCAAGGTCACAAGTTTTATCCCTGACCAGCGCACCTACAATAATCAACCAATGAATGCATAAGTAAATGGAACAACAAATTGATGCCTTTCCCCCAACCCTCCTTTCCTTTCCCCCTCCTCCTCCCTTTCTCCCTCTCTCTTTCTCTCTAAAAATCAGTTTTTAAAAAATGAGGAAAAGTTTAAATACTGATTGTTAATTGGGTTAAAATGTTTACCTAATTTAAGAAAAACATTAATAACTCTCAATAAAGATTTATCTTTTAATAACATTGCATAAAAAATAACTATAGAGTATCATGAATAATACCAAACTAACTGTGTTATAAAATAGACCTAAGTTGGTTAAGGCACAATATTTGGACTACTTCTTTAAAATATACTGGCACATAATATTTTGAAAACTACTAAATGTGTGTGCTTCTCATATGGCAGGTTTTTTTTCTGTATTACTTAGATCATCGATTTTCTTCTTGTCAGATGCTAAAATCAGAGAAATAGGCCTTGAAGGGGCATTACTGGCCTTACTAGACAAAGAGACGGATCATAGACTGTGCCAGGATATCAGAGAGACTTTAAATCACATGCTTACTTCTATGGCAGTAGAAAAACTTTCCTTCTGGCTAAAGCTTTGTAAAGATGTACTTGCTGCATCAGCTGGTAAGTACTGGTAACTACCAATTGAAATAATAATATTGAAAGTAAAAATGTTATATAAAATTGTCAGTGATGACTCATCAATCTTGTGTGACTGTTTGGATTATAACTGCTTGTAGCTGTCTTCAAATAAAGAGTCTGGCACTAGTGTTTAAGTCTTAACACTTAAGCCTGCTTTTTTTTCTTTTGGTTGTCTCATATGACTTTCCTGTATAAAACAAACTAAAAAGTAGAGTCATTATGCTGTAAAAAGAAAGAACTAATTTATAGTAGCCTATAATCTATTTTCATACAAGTAATAAATACTTTAGGAATTGCCTCACATCAGCATAATAGAAAATTCACCAAAGGTTATGATACTCTGAGCAAGCCCGTTTCTCCAAACTTATGTTATTTTCAAATAGTGTTGGAAATGCTTGTTATTTCCAAATGTCTTTGCTAGTATAAGATAATTGTCAGGGAGAAAGTGTATTGGAATCTTTAAAATTTAGCCTGACCCAGGTCATGTTGCAGTGGATAGAGCAGGGGTCCCCAAACTGTGGCACCCGCGGGCTGCATGCGGCCCCCTGAGGCCATTTATCCGCCCCCCCCCCCGCGCCACACTTCCGGAAGGGGCACCTCTTTCATTGGTGGTCAGTGAGAGGAGCACAGGATGCATCCGCACCCATAGTTCCCATTGAAATACTGGTCAGTTTGTTGATTTAAATGTACTTGTTCTTTATTTTAAATATTGTATTTGTTCGCGTTTTGTTTTTTTACTTTAAAATAAGATATGTGCAGTGTGTATAGGGATTTGTTCATAGTTTTTTTATAGTCCGGCCCTCCAATGGTCTGAGGGACAGTGAACAGGCCCCCTGTGTAAAAAGTTTGGACCCCTGGGATAGAGCATCAACCTGGGATGCTGAGATCCTAGGTTCAAAACCCTGAGGTTGCTGGCTTGAGTGCAAGGTCACCAGCTTGAGCATGGGATCATAGACATGACTCCATGGTCACTGGATTAAGCCCAAAGGTCATTGGCTTGAGCAAGGGATAACTGGCTGGGCTGGAGCCCCCTGGTCAAGGCACATATGAGAGAATCAATCTGTGAACAACTAAAGTGCCAAAACTGCGCGTTGATGCTTCTCATCTCTTTCCCTTCCTGTCTGTCTCTGTCTCTGTCTTCTCATTAAAAGAAAGGGAGACAGAGAATCTATAAAATTTATATTCTTTTGAGTAAGGAATAAAATGAGAAGAAGAAAGAATATAGAAACCAGTTCTGTTCTAAATATACTGTACGTGTTTTATCTGATTTAACCCTTTAAGCATCCTGTGCATAGGCAGTAATATTTAGTTTTACACAGAGAAAACAAGACTTGGAAAGTTTTTAGTAATTGCCCTAAGACCCACAGAAATGGCTTTTAACCTTAGCATGTGGAACTTTAAAACTTAACTTTCTAATATATTTCAGTAACTCTCAACTCAATTATTTGAATCTTATAATTTAATGTACCACTGATCTCTACAATTATGTGAAAGGAAAAAGGGTACCATAAAATTCTGGGATATTGCCTGACCTGTGGTGGTGCAGTGGATAAAGCGTCGTCCTGGGAACACTGAGGTCGCCAGTTCAAAACCCTGCACTGACTTGGTCAAGGCACATATGGGAGTTGATGCTTCCAGCTCCTCCCCTCTTTCTCTCTCTCTCTCTCTCTCTCTCTCTCTCTCACACACACACACACACACACACACACACACTCTGTGTCTCCTTTCTAAAATGAATAAATTAAAAAAAAAATTCTGGGATATTTTTTTTTCTACATTCTCAACTCTCTACCTTGATTTTTCACTTGATCATAACCAAAAGGTGCAGAAATGATCTACCTTGATTCTTTTTTTTTTTTAAGATTTTATTTATTTATTTTACAGAGACAGGAAAGGGTGGGGAGAGTGAGAAGTATCAACTCCTAGTTGCTTCACTTTACTTGTTCTTTCATACTCTCTTCTCACCTTATTACATAAGAACTTAAAGGACTTCTCCTTTAAAAGGAAATGTTTATGTGTATGTACTTAGATAGATTGATTATACTTTTCTGGTATCTCACCTGTATTTTTCATTTTACAGTTATACTCCCTGAGCTTATTAGCTCAATTTTATTTTACCATTTATTCTTTATACTTTGTAGTTTGGCCCTATCCCTTTTTATTAGGAAAACGTACATTTCAGTTTCTGTTGACTTCTCAGTCATAAGATAGGACTTTGCCATAACTTTATTTGTGACATCCTATCATAACACACTCAAAAAATATTGACACATATAAGATAATTTAAGAAAAACAAGTTGGTTTGTTTTATAGTATTAGCTTCATTTTAAGTAGAGTAAGTTAGTAGTATAAAGAGAATATAATTTGGGAGGGAAAGAGAAAAAAAGAATAATTTACTCAGTGTCTCTGTTTATCAAGACAATGTGAAACTATGATAACAGCAATGAATCTGTCCTAAGAAAAATGCTGCAGACATTTTCAGTAGGTTCAGGAAGCTTCTTAAATCCATTTAAAGCCACAGTATTAAAACAGCATACCCGTTACAATCCACCCCACTACCTACAAGGGAATCTGATCTTCCTTAATCCAGGGGAGTGATAATTATCCTAGTATCTAGTATCATGTTCAGTTTTTTCATTTTGACTAGTTTAACAACTTCCGTATTTTGACCTAGAAGGTTTCTTACAGCATTTATTTAATAAATACCACTGTTAGATGTATTTAATAGGCATGATTATTTTACATTGTTAAAAGATGTATGATTAGGCCCTGGCCGGTTGGCTCAACAGTAGAGCGTCGGCTCGACGCTGGAAGTCCTGGGTACGATTTCCGGCCAGGGCACACAGGAGAAGCACCCATTTGCTTCTCCATCCTTCCCCCTCTTTTTTCTGTCTCTCTCTTCCCCTCTCGCAGCCTAGGCTTTATTGGAGCAAAAGTTGAGCAGGGCACTGAGGACGGCTCCATGGTCACCACCTCAGGCACTAGAGTGGCTTTGATTGCAATGGAGCAACGCCCCACATGAGCTGAGCATTGCCCCCTGGTGGCCATGCTGGGTGGATCCGGGTCAGGCTCATGAAGGAGTCTGTCTGTCTGCCTCCCCCCCCCCCCTTCTCACTTGGGGGAAAGATGTATGATTGAGCAATTCTGGTCTGAATTTGCAGTCATTTGTGTTCCTTTATAAATATATCTTCAAATTGATTGTAATTACATGTATTCTACCTTATGATAAAAGATTTTACAGCTGTTACTTGTGTGGATACAATGCAAGAAGAGGAAGGCGATAAAGGGGATGATGCCTCAGTTCTGACCACTAGAAATGATGACAGATCCCATCTTTTTCCCAATCCTCGCTGGGCGACTAGAGTCTTTGCTGCTGAATGTGTCTGTAGGATAATTACGCAGTGTGAGACTGCACATGGCGCACATTTTGACATTGCTTTAGCACAAGAAATGAAAAAAAGGGATTCAAGAAGTAAGTGGCATAATAATGGAAAAAAACAAATAATACATGTAGAATTGATGTCTATTTTGTTTTTATTTTAATTTAATAATTAAAACTAAAAGTTTTTATTCTTCCAATTGGTTATGAAACTGACTACAACCTTTATATCAGTGGTTCTTAACCTTTTTTGAGGTACCGAACCCACCAGTTTCATATGCGCATTCACCGAACCCTTCTTTAATGATAAATAAAATATGATTTTTTTTCCCCAAATTCAAGACATAGGTATATGTTTTTTTACTGGTGCACAAAATGAGCCGTGCATGAACATCACCTTGCTCAAAGAACAAAACCAACAAAGTACATGAACTCACAACAAATTACGGTATTACTTTATTCTGGCGTCCGCGGCTGAGGCTTCTCAGAACCCCTGAGACCAACTCATCGAACCCCTAGGGTTCAATAGAACCTAGGTTAAGAAACACTGCTTTATATAATGTAAATGTAGTATATTTTGAATGTTTAAATAAAATTTTAATGCTAAAGCTTCTTAAATGGTATTCATTCAAAAAATGTTGACACATGTAAAGTAATTTAAGAAAAACAAATTGGTATGTGTAGAAATGAGTTAACAATTGGAGCAAGTTGTGCCCCGGCGCTAAGGATGGCTCCATGATTCCGCATCGGGCTCTAAGAAGAGCTTGGTTGCTGAGCAGTGAAGCAGTGCCCCAAATGGGCAGAGCATCACCTCACTGTGGGCCTGCAAGGTGGATCCTGGTCAGGGCACATGCAGGAGTCTGTCTTTGCCTCCCCTCCTCTCACTGAATACAAAAATTTTAAAAAAGAAACCAGTTAAGTTTAGTTAATTATAGAAAATAATCATGTTCTTAATAGTATGTGTGGCCTGACCAGGCGGTGGCGTGGTGGATAGAGCGTCGGACTGGGATGTGGAAGACCCAGGTTCGAGACCCCAAGCTCACCAGCTTGAACGCGGGCCCATCTGGCTTGAGCAAAAGCTCGTCAGCTTGGACTCAAGGCCGCTGGCTCCAGCAAGGGGTGGCTCTGTCTGCTGAAGGCCCGCGGTCAAGGCACATGTGAGAGAGCAATCAATGAACAACTATGGTGTCGCAACGGCAATGAAAAACTAATGATTGATGCTTCTCACCTCTCTCCGTTTCTGTCTGTCTGTCCCTATCTATCTCTCTCTGTCCCTGTAAGAAAAAAAAAAAAAATAGTATGTGTGTTAACTACTTCCTAGAATTTATTTTCTGAACTATAACATATACCAATTTTACTTATATATTATTTTGGTTTTATGAATATTAAGAAAACATTTGAGCCTATCTCAATGTAAACATAGTTATAAAATCACTTTAACCTTTTATTATTTTTACCTAAATATAAATGTGTTATTGTTTGATTTCTGGTTTTTTAAATTCACTTCAGCAAATGTTCAAAAGCACAATGAACATATCTAAATGCCTTGAAAATATTCTTTACCAGACAAAAGAATTATAAAGCAAAATGTTCTTATTGCCAGTCTGAGAGTATGAATTAAGTATCTCTGTTTTAATGATTTTTCAAGCAGCATATATTCTCTTTGTGATGAGCACTGTACTAGATACTGATAGTGTAAAATAAATATATCACAGATGCTTACTGATTCCTGTGCTCCCAATTGAAACTATAATTGGCACTTACTAAGATGAGTTGGTTTCTTCAGTGTGGCCTATAGCTATTCTTCCTTGAATTAGTTTCAAAGATATTTTAGGTAAAGATTAATTGTACCCTAAACATTTTATTGTTGGAACATTGTTAAATGATTGTCTTATGTTTTCCCCTGGTAGAATTATTACACCAAAGATTGTGTAGTAGGAATGGAAAGCATTTTTATTTATAATTTTATAGTGAGAAAATGTTTTTTAGTCCCATCATTTTATGTGTGGCAAGACATGCAAAAATAAAATAATCTAGTGCATTTAAAGCACTACATAAAACTACATAAAGGAACAGCGAGTTTTTTATTCATTTTAGAAAGGAGACAGAGAGAGAGAGAGAGAGAGAAAGGGGGGAGGAGCTGGAAGCATCAACTCCCATATGTGCCTTGACCAGGCCGGTGCAGGGTTTTGAACTGGCGACCTCAGTGTTCCCAGGTCGACGCTTTATCCACTGCGCCACCACAGGTCAGGCGGAACAGCGAGTTTTTTAGCTTCAACTTGACATAAAGAGATTATGTTAACTGACTAATTCATCAAAACCCAAAGTCTCCTGACCTGAGGTGGCGCAGTGAATGAAGCATTGACGTGGAACACTGAGGTTGCCCGTAGAAACCCTGGACTTGCCTGGTCAAGGCACATATGGGAGTTGATGCTTCCTGTTCCTCCCCCTCTTCTCTCTTTCTCTCTGTTTCTCTCTCTCTCTCACTCTCCTCTCTCTCTGAAAAATGAATAAATAAAATCTAAAAAACAAAAAACCCAAAGTCTCCCTAAGTACATTCTAATATACTTTTATCAGAAAGTCTAAACAATTTTTATTGAAGGTACTATTAGTACTCTTTTAAAAGGATGTTAATTCTGTCAGTGGTTTTTGAATAGCTGTATAATTTCTTGCTTTGGGATAGTTTTTTGTATTTACAGTGGTGCAGTAAATCAGCTTTAAACTTTGTATGTAACAAACAAACAAAACAGTGCATCAAATCAGAGATATTTGAAGTCTAGATTGTGAAATTAAAAAGTTAACATAAATCTTGCTTCCAGCTTATTTTCTTTTTTATAAGATTTTTCTATAATCTTGTAGATGACTTTTTGGTGCTACATCTTGCTGATGTAATCCGCATGGCTTTTATGGCTGCCACAGATCATAGTGACCAGCTCCGTCTCTCTGGCCTTGAAACATTGTTAGTTGTTATTCGGAGATTTGCGACTGTTCCAGAACCGGAGTTTCCAGGACACGTGATTCTGGAACAGTATCAAGCCAATGTAAGTGCTCTTCTGCTAGAGGATTTTATTGTTAAACACCCGGATAAAAAGTCTGTGAAATAATCGACATGTCACCTTTTAATACATAAATGAGTATATAGCTCTGCTTATGTATCATCATTGTAATCAATATATAGAAAATGTGTGTGTTTGAAGAAAAAATCTTCAAGTAAAAGCAAAGTAGTACACAAAATAGGTCTTTTATAACATTGAAGGTTAATTTTTATTATTAAAACTTTCATGGTAATTTGGAGAAATAAAGAACTTTTAGCCCTGACTGATTGGCTCAGTAAATAGAGCATCAGTCAGCATTAACCTGGCGTGCAAAAGTCTGGGGTTCAATCCCTAGTCAGGGCAACACAGGAGAAGCTACCATCTGCTTCCTTCCCCCTCCCTCTCCCCCTTCACTCTCTCTTCCTATCCTGCAGCCAGTGGCTCCATTGATCTGAGCATCAGCCTGGGGGGGGGGGGGGTTGCCAAGTGGATCCCGGTCAGAGTGCATGCCTCACCATTTCCCCTTTTCTCACTTTTAAAAAAAAAGAGAACTTTGGTAATGAATATTTTTATAAAATGCCCAAATAAGCTTGAGATAACACTAAATCATCACTAAACATTTCATTTAGGCTACATTGCATGTTCTATTTACAAATCATTGTTCCTAGAATAGATGTAACCGCCTTTTTGTGTGATTGAACTTAGAAAGGAGTTCAGGTTTTTAGTACTAGTTTTGTGATCTTTTTAACTTGTGTTTGGTGCATTGAGCCATTTGGAAGAGCCAGGAAGATAACAGAGTTATTGCATGTTATATCACACACGTCACATTTAATACTGCAGCAGCATCCCAGAATACCTCTCGTTAGGATTCAGAGGCAGCTTTTAACATCTAGTGGTTAGGGAGACCAGAGCAGTTCACCAGTTAGTTAGCAATCTCCATCACATATTCTAACAGGTAATGCCAGTGTACGCTTAGGGACAAAGCAAAACGAAGGGAGTGGCATTACATAGAACTATCATATTAGAATAAAACATTGTAATTCTGTGATATTTTTAGTCCTCTTGAAATTGCAAATGATAGGAATAAATTACAACTCAGTAGAAGAGGAAAATTATTTTTAGAAATCTTAGTTGACTCTGCTTGGTTCTACTCTGGCTTTATTCTCAAATTTGCTCTGTTCAAGTGGTATCAAGATGGTTCTTTTAGCACCCAGATCTTATAAAGAGTCAGTGCTTCTTTCTCAGTGCTCCTAGCAGAAGTCTGAAGGGCAGCTTTCCTTATTCCAGCATGCGTCTCTGGAGCCAGGCCGTGCTGTCAGCTCCACAGCAACAGCACGGGCTAAGATTTGGGGAGTGAGAAGGTTCCCCAAAGGAAAATTGTGATGCTATTAGATAAAAACAGAACAATATACTAGGCAGGCAAAACAAAAGGTATCCCTAATAATCTATTATAAATAGTTTTAATAACATTAAAAAGATAAGGAGCCTGACCTGTGGATAAAGCATCAAACTGGAACGCTGAGGTCGCTGGCTTGAAACCTGGGCTTGCTTTGGTCGAGGCACATATGGAAATTGGTGCTTCCTGCTCCTCCCCTCATTCTCCTCTCTCTCTCTCTCCCTCCGTCCTTCCCTCCCTCCCTCCCTTCCTTTCTCCTCTAAAATGAATAAAGTCTTTAAAAATATTTTTTTTAATAAATAAAAGACAAAGACTAAAAAGAGAGAGAAGGAGCTTGTGCTGTCTTACTCATTGATCTTTATATGTCGTATAATGTCTTTGCCAGGTAGGAGCAGCACTTAGACCGGCCTTCACTTCAGATACACCACCTGATGTCACTGTCAAAGCATGTCAGGTAAATAAAGATAAAGTTTAAGAACCAAAACTCTCTCTTCAGAATCAATTCTGCAGTTATTATTTGATACTCTGGTTCTGTATTATAATTTTCAAACAATCATAATTGCTCCTTTTTTGTTACTTTTTAAATTTAGAGAACTTCCTCTTTTATGTAACTCCAGGGTTATGGATAAGTTATAATTTAATCAGTGACAGATAAATGGGTTTTTTCATCGTTTGCTATTTTAAATAGTGCCACAGTGAATGACCTTCCTCATAGGTCATTTCACTGGGTACAAGCACATCTGTAAAATAAATTCTCCAAAACTGAATTACTGAGTTAAAGATTATAAAGGTTTACCAGTTTTATCTCCTACCAGTAATGTATGCAAGTACTTGTTTCCCCATAGTCTGAGCAATATTGTGATTTTTCAAACTTGTAAAATTTTGCTTATGTGATGAAGTAAAAAAGGTATCTCACAATAGTTTAGATTTGTATTTCAAGTAAGATTGGGTGGTTTTTTAATATATATATATCAAAGAATTCTAAACGTGCTTTTCTTGGAGTGGTTGTCAAACATTCAATATGCAGCCTTAATGACCTGAAATAATGAAAAAGCAGAGCTGGCTTAAATTGAATGAATTATAAACAATAAAAAATGCTAATTTTAGTCAGGTCTTTTGACTTTCTTTTATTCAGTTGTATTTAGGAAATGTTTTGAGTGCCTTCAATATTCAGAGAACTGTGTTAAATGTACTGAGTCGCTAATTTATCAATCACTTTATTATGTGGGTTCTTGCTATAAGCCATATGAAATTTTGTGAAATGAGACAAGAGTGGATAGATTGAAAAGGAAAAGCAAATTTTCTCTGGAAAAAGAGAAATACATATACATTTCTGATAATTGAGTAAACATTTTTCATAGGAAAATTATTAATGACATTTTGTATTAGAAATTTAAAAATAGAAATGTTTAATATTGTTTCCTTAATCAAAATCTTCTTTGGGGTTTTAATGTTAGGTTCTTTATCTTTTACGAAAGTTATATTAATTAATCACACAGTCTCAGATTTTAAAATGTAAAAAGATGAAATAATCAAGATTGGAGGTTTAATTCATATGTTAACCCAAGCATTTATGAAAGTGGTATCTTCTGTAGCTTTATTTTTCCATTGAAATAATATCTGAAGCTCTTTGATATTATGTGCTGGTCGGTATTGGTTTCCTTGCTTCAACCTTAGACTTTATTTCCTTCTGAATTGTGTTGCATTCGCCGGGCCAAGAACAAACATCGGAGACTTTCAGGGCTTAAGATGTTACTTTATTGGCCAAGTTTAACCTGCGCAGGGGCGAACTCTCTGAGTGTTTGAGAACACCTTACCCACCAGGGGGGCTGCAAACGAGAGTCGTGCCCCGCGCTTACAGCCTTTCCCTTTTATAGAGCCGAGCAAGCAAACGGATTACAGAAGCAGATGCAGCAGTTAGCTATTGGCAAATTCATACCAATGCAGCATAACAACCCAAATATGGAAAATTTCTTTTAACCTCTAAGCTATCAGGGTGGGGGAAGTTCCAACGGTCAGGTTCCTTGTTCTCACTGTGACTTAACACACATCCTGTTATTCTGAACATTCTCCCAATATATTGCTCGTCTTTGAGTGTCATTAGTAAGGTGATTTCTATGACTTGATTCCTAAGCTGTGGATGAACTTTGCTGAACTCACAAGGGAAATAGTTATAATATTTAAATGCAGCTTCTTACTTTCTTAAAAACCAGGTTTGCAGTGCCTGGATAGCAAGTGGAGTTGTAAGTGACCTTAATGATCTACGAAGAGTTCATCATTTGCTTGTTTCATCACTAACAAAAATCCAGGCTGGAAAAGAAGCCCTAAGTCACTTATATAATGAAAGTGCTTCTACCATGGAGATCTTAGCTGTGCTAAGAGCCTGGGCAGAGGTTAGTACTTCTCAATTTATAATGGAAATTTGAAATAAAACACCTTAGGCTATAAACTGAAATTAACTTTTTAAAACACAAGTAAGTCCTTTGTTAAGGTTAACTAAAGGCTTTCAACATGTGATTTATATGTTAACTTATGTTTTGGTCAAGTAGTCAAGTGTTCTTTATATTGTCTGTAATCTGCTGCTTTCAGCAGGGGTAGTAGTGAGCCAGAGAGACTTTATAATAGCCAATGAAAATCAACTTTTATTGAAATCTGAATTACTAGAAATGTGGGTTTCCTTGTATATTTTATTAACTATATTACATAATTTAATTTTGTATGCTTTTTTTTTCTTTTTATTTATTCATTTTAGAGAGGAGACAGAGTGAGTGAGAGAGAGAGAGAGGGAGAGAGAGGGGAGGAGCTAGAAGCATCAACTCCCATATGTGCCTTGACCAGACCAGTGCAGGGTTTTGAACTGGCGACCTCAGTGTTCCCAGGTCGACACTTTATCCACTGCGCCACCACAGGTCAGGCCTTGTATGCTGTTTTATAGAATGACTTTCTATATTCCTTTTCTAAGGTTAAAGAAATATAAAAATGTTTAACTTTTCATTAGCTACTTTTCTTATCAGGGAGTAAGCTCTTTTTTTTAAAATTCATTTGTTGACTTTAGAGCAGTGGTTCTTAATCTTTTTTGAGGTACCGAACCCACCAGTTTCATATGCACATTCACCAAACCCTTCTTTAGTGATAAATAAAATATGATTTTTTTTCCAAATTCAAGACATAGGTATATGTTTTTTTATTGGTGCACAAAATGAGCCGTGCATGAACATCACTTTGCTCAAAGAACAAAACCAACAAAGTGCATGAACTCACAACAAATTACGGTATTACTTTATTCTGGCCTCCGTGGCTGAGGCTTCTCCGAACCTCTGAGACCGACTTATCAAACCCCTAGGGTTCGATAGAACCCAGGTTTAGAACCACTGCTTTAGAGAGAGAGGAGGGGGAGAGAGTAGCATTGATTTGTTGTTCTACTTATTTATGCACTAGTTTTCTGCTTGTTTTTTTGTTTTGTTTTTTTTTTAGTGAGAGGAAAGGAGGCAGAGAAACTCTCGCATGTGCCTTGACCAGTATCTACCCGGCTAACCCACTAGGGGTGATGCTCTGCCCATCTGGGGCATTGCTCTGTTGTAACCGGAGCCATTTTTTAGCACCTGAGGCGGAGGCCATGGAGCCATCCTCAACACCCACGGCCAATGTGCTCTAGCCAGTCGAGCCTTGGTTGCGGGAGGGGAAAAGAGAGAGAGAAAGGGAAGGTGTGAAGAAGCAGATGGTTGCTTCTCCTGTGTGCCTTGACTGGGAATCAAATCTGCATGCTGGGCCAACACTCTTAACCACGGAGCCAACCAGCTAGGTCTGCATTCATTTGTTAATTCTTGTCTGTACTCTGACTGGGAATTGAACCTACAACCTTGACATATCAGGACAATGCTCTAACTAACTGAGCTCTCCAGCCAGGGCCTTTTTCTTTTTAATTTACTGAGGAAATGTTCACACAGATGTGAAAGTTGATATAATAGTATAATGAACCCACTTATACCCATCATTTAGCTTTAGCAATTACCAAACTTGGCCAGTCTGGGTTCAGATGCTGTTTTAATGAATGTGTGTAGTCTCAGTCACAACTGAGAGAATTAATTAATATATAAGAGCCTGATCAGGCAGTAGTGCAGTGGATAGAGCAGAGGACTCAGGTTCGAAACCCTGAGATGGCTGGCTTGAGCACAGGCTCATCTGGTTTGAGCACAGTTCACCAGCTTGAACCCATGGTCGCTGGCTTGAGCAAGGGGTCTCTCAGTCTGCTGTAGCCTTCTGGTCAAGGCACATAAGAGAAAGCAATCAATGAACAACTAAAGTGCCACAACAAAGAATTGATGCTTCTCATCTCTCTCCCTTCCTTTCTGTCTGTCCCTCCCTCTGTCACTGTCACACACACACACACACACACACACACACATATGAATGAAAGGGTTTCCTCCAGTATAGCTTAATAAAACTTGAAGATTATAGAATTTGTTTTTTTACCATTATTTAGGATTGACAAATCTTAGGATGTAGTTCTGCCTAGATTTAATAAGCTGGATCTATCTTTAACAGTCAACTCTTTATGCTTTGACAATATTTTACAAATAATTCTATGCTTATATAGTATTTTTTATAATAATTAGAATTTCTGTGTTCTTGCATAAGCCCATTACCTCCTCCTGTTCTCTCCTCAGTAAACATAATGACTCACCAGCAGATTCTGTATAAAGAAAGTTCATAATCTGGAATCTGAAATCCTTGGTACCAGATAATATTTGGAATTCCAAATTTGGGGATTTTCAAAAGTAATACATTGTATACTCCCATGTATTCAGGAGGTCTGGGTAGTATCCATGGAATCTATACTTAGACACATTAATATATCTATAATAAAATGTTTGGATATTGACACTTTGTTGGTTGAGTAGCCTCACAGAAGTTCAGTTTTGCCACCAGCTTAGTTTTTTTATTTTATTTTATTCATTTTAGAAAGGAGACACAGAGAGAGAGAGAGAAAGGGGGGAGGAGCTGGAAGCATCAACTCCCGTATGTGCCTTGACCAGACCAGTGCAGGGTTCCGAACTGGCGACCTCAGTGTTCCCAGGTCGATGCTCTATCCACTGCGCCACCACAGGTCAGGCATCAGCTTAGTTTTTTAGAAACAATTTTTCGGAGCTTATTGGATATCCGAGCTATAGATGAAGGGGCAGTACAGGCACGTTATGTACTACGTTGCATGCTTTAACATGCTATAGTCCTATTAACAGGACATATTAAATCTATATACATAAACTTTTTATAGTGATTTAGCGGTAATTTTTTTTTTTACTGAGTTTTAGAGAGAGAGGGAGAAAGTAAGGGTGGGGTACAGAGAAGCAGGAAGCATTAGCCCATAGTTGCTTCTCACTTGTGCCTAGAACAGGCAAGCCCAGTAATTCAAACTGGGCACCTCAGCATTCCAGGTCACTTTCTTTATCCACTGCACCACCACAGGTCAGGCTTAGTGGTAATTTTGAAAGAAAATACTTTTAGTATTTCATCCCGCAGCAGTTCACAGATGGCCACCTAAAATCGTATGTTGAGATGGATTTTTAAGACCATAACGAGGCTGGGTGAGAAAGAGTGCTGAGATCATTTAGTTATGGTTATAAAATTGTAGAATAGTAGCATATTTACTAAGTATTGTTACCCATGTATACCTTATAGTGTCACAATGCATTTCAAGTCTAGTAAACTCAAAGGGAAGTCCACCACCTTAGCAAGATAAAGTAATTATAACACCTTTTCAATGGACACAAGATCTTCCTATTTATAGTAAATAGAAATAACTGATAGGGAATGAACCTACAACCTTGGTGTATCAGGATGATGCTCTAACTGATCTACCTGGCCAGGTAAATGTCCCAAGAACAAGTTACAGTAAATTTAAAAATTAACTTTTAACAGGTCTACGTAATTGCTGTAGAAAGACATAAAAACCACAAACAACCTTTGAAGACTACCACCACCTGTTCAGAAGAGAGTGTTAGAAATGGGTCGTACTCATCAGATGGACTGATTGACTTAGTCCACACTGACCTGGGCACACTAAGTAGGCTCTGGCTTGCTGCACTTCAGGATTTTGCTCTCTTAAGTTTGCCATCAGAATTTGCCTCCCAACTTCCTATCGAAGGTAAGGGTATAAAATACTTATATAACTCCTAAGTTACATGTCTCCTTTATTTAGGTAGCAATGTTTGTCTGAAATATTTTTCCTAGAATAATTTTCATTCATAGAATAGGTATGTGAGTCGCTTCAGATTAGCCACACTGGAGTTGATTGACTAGGTCATGAGGCTGCACATCATAATTCCTGAGGTGCTGTCAAATGGTTCTCCAAACTGGTTATCACAATTTATATGTTACATGAAACAACATGTTTCTGTTTTGCTATATCCCTCCACCATTATATGTTATCATACGTAGTTTTTACCAGTCTGATGGATATGAAGTACATAGTATTTAATAGTTTTAATTTATTATTTTCTTGATTGAGAATCTTTTTCCATGGGTTTATGGGCTAAATTTCTTCTTCCATAAATCATATAGTCACAATCTTTGCCTATTTTCTACTTGGTATTTATTATTTTCCTAATTTATTAATCCTTTATATTCTGATTATTTATTGTTATGTTATATTTTTGTAGATTTTTATTTTTAGATTTTATTTATTGATTTTATAGAGAGAGGAAGAGCAGGGTAGAACAAGAAGTATCAGCTCAGTTGCTTCACTTTAGTTGTTCATTGGTTGCTTGTTGTGTGTACCTTGACCAGGTAAGCCCAGGATTTCAAACCTGCAGCCTCAGAATTCTAGGTCAATGCTTTGTCCACTGCACCACCACAGGCCAACCTATATTTTATATATTTTTTAATATTATTCTTTGTGGTTTGAGGTCTTGCAGATACCTTCTCCTGGTCTTCAGCTTATTTCTTTTACCCTCTTAAAATTAATGTAATCAGCTATTTATGGTTTGTGTGTTTGTATAGTGCCTCATACATTATTTTTCTTAAGATCATGAAAACTTGTTTCTTTTTTTTAATATTTCTTACTTCATCTTTTTTTAAAAGATTTTGTTGATTTTACAAAGGAGTGGGGTGAGAAATATCAACTCATAGCTGCTTCACTTTAGTTGTTCATTGCTTGCTTGTTGTATGTGCCTTGACCAGGCAAGCCTAGGGTTTCAAACCAGCAACCTCAGCAGCATTCAGGTCAAGGCTCTGTCCACTGCACCACCATAGACCAGCAAAGAGCTGTAAGCTTTTTAATACTGCTTTCTGCATTATGGACTTCAGTCCAACTAGAATTTAGTTTGGGGGGGATGGGTATAGGTCTCTGATTTTATAGTTATTAATGTTACATTTTGTCAATTGGATATTTGGTAACCATACTTAATGTTGTTACAAAATGGCTTTTTTTACTCCATGACATGAATTATAGTGTCAGCCTATCAAGTTCTATTAGAATATGAATTGGAATTATATACTGAAATATGATATAGGGTGTTTATTTTACTTTTCAATAGCATAGATATAGAAACTGATGTATTGGTATAATTTATCAGCAAAAGTTAATGACAGACATAAATCAACATAATGTTAGGTGAAAAAAGACAAGTTTAAAAAGGATATATAGCCTGACCTGTGGTAGCGCAGTGGATAAAGCGTCGACCTGGGAACACTGAGGTCGCCAGTTCAAAACCCTGTACTGGTCTGGTCAAGGCACATATGGAAGTTGATGCTTCCAGCTCCTCCCCCCTTTCTCTCTTTCTCTCTCTCTCTCTCTCACTCTGTGTCTCCTCTCTAAAATGAATAAAATAAAATTTAAAAAGGATATATATAATATAACGTCTTTTAAGTAAATTTAAGTAAATTTAAATACAAAATAATAGCATATTATTGATGAATACAGATACCTGTTGTGAAAAGTGTAAAACCATATTTGGGAGTGATACACACTGACTTGAGGAAAAGGGATTACAGAAGGAAAAGTAAGAATTAGTGGTGTAACAAAGTATTAGGTTGGGTTTTATATGTTTGTTTTGTTTGGGGGGGGTTGTCTTTTTAGAGAATTTTTCTGCATTTATTTGTTGATTTTTTTATGTGCCCTGACTGGATAGAGAAATCACAACCTTGGCATATCAGGATGACATCCTAACCTGCTGAGCAACCTGGCTAGGACTGGGTTATTTTAATATATATAAAAAAGTAAGAGGTTTAAGAAAGGCAAAATGTCACATTAATCTTGGACGTAGGTAAATTGGTACCATACAGACATCACTACTTGTTTTAAAATATTTTTAAGATTAAAAATAAAAATTAAAGCCTGACCACATGGTGGCACAGTAGATAGAGTGTTGACCTGGGACACTGAGAATGCGGGTGCGAAACCTCAGGGTTTTTGGTTTGAGCATTGGATCAAAGACATGACCCCATGGGCACTGGTTTGAGCCCAAAGGTTGCTGGCTTGAGCCTAAGGTCGCTGGCTCAGCTGGAGCACCCCAGTCAAGGGACATATGAGAAAGTAATCAATGAACAACTAAAAGTGCCGTAACTATGAGTTGAAGTTTATTTTCCTTCCTGTCTGTCTGTCCCTGTCTCTTTGTCTCTCTCTCTCTCTCCCTCCTCCACTAAAAAATAAAATAAAATAAATAAAAACAAAAATTTAAGAATAAGCTTGGAAGTTTCTAATGAGGTGGTAAAGGTACATCGACCTATGACTGACTTAACAATTGTACTTAAAATATAAATAAAAATACTGATAACATCGCAGCATGGGTGAATCTCCAGAAAACACTGTTAAGCAAACAAATGCATACTGTATATTTTTCCATTGATATGAAGTCAAGAAGAGACAAAACCAATTATCTATGTTGATAAAAGTCAGAAAAGAGTTGCCTTGGGCTGTTAGGAACTGACTAAAAAGGGTCCTAAAGGAAGTTTTGGTATGATGGGAATGGTGTATGTCTAGGAACAGAAAAGAGAAAATATATAAGCTAATCTCTTTTATTCCTCCTGAAACTGTTTGTTTCCCCTTTTTCATAGGTGGTGCTTTCTACACAGCAGAGACCAGTGAAAATGCAAAATTGCATTACTACAAGTCATGGGCGCTTATCCTCCACGCTACAGCACTGTGGTTTACAAGCACAGGCTTTGTTGTTGCTGACCCAGATGAAGGAGCATCTAATCTCTCAAGGCCTGTAACACCAACTTCGATGTGTCAGGGTTCATCATCTGGGGCTACAGTAAAGTCTCCTGAGGATGTCTACACTGATAGGTTTCATCTTATTTTAGGTTAGCAAATAACCCTTACAAACTTCCAGCCCTACAGATGTTTTTTTGTTTGTTTGTTTGGCCTCATGCCTAATTCTTATTCTGGAAGGTAAAGCTCTTAAATTAAGGTATAGTTGACACACATTATACTAGTTTCAGATGTACAACATAATGAGGTTTCACATTTATATGCCTTAGAAAGGTCCACTGTCACCATGCAAAGTTATTGTTATAATACTGCCTTCATTCCGTATGCACTACTTTACATTCCTGTGATTTATGTTACAACTACAAGTTTGTACTGCTTAATCCCCTTCACCTTTTTGCATATACCCCAACCACTCAACCCTCTAGAAACATCAGTTATTCTGTATCTGTGAGTCTGTTTTGTTTGTTCATTTGTTTCATTCTTTTTTTTTAGATTATACACATAAGTGAAATGATACAGTGTTTGTCTTTCTCTGACTTATTTCACTTAGCACAGTACAATATGGTCTATTCATATTGTCACAAATGGCAAGATTTAATTTTTTTTCATGGCTGAGTAATGTTCTGGTGTGTGCGTATGTGTGCACAGGGGTGTGCACTATCTTCATCTCTTGGCCATTGTAAATAATGAGGCCATGAATATTGGGGTGCATATATCTTTTTATATTAGTGTTTTGTTTTCTTTAGATAAATGCCCAGAAGTGGAATTGCTGGGTCCTTCTTTTTCTCTTGTTATAATTTAGATTTTGTTTTAAAGTTTATTTGTCAAATACAAGTATTGCTATCCCAGCCTTTTTTTTTAACGTTTTCATGAAATATCTTTTCCATTTCTTTACTTTCAGTATATATGTGTCTTTCAATCTGGAGTATTATATAGGCAGCATATGGAAATTTTTTTTTATCTATTCAGTCATCCTGTATTTTTCCAGTGGAGCACTTAGTCAATTTATATATAATTATTAATAGGTGTGTACTTAATTGTTCTTATACTAGATTTATAAGTGGTTGATTTGCTATCTTTACTTACATGTTTGACTTTACTAGTGAAATTTTTTATCTTTCATTTGTTTTCTTATTTCTAGTTTTGGCCTTTTCTTTTTTACTTAAAGAATACCCTTTAACATTTCTTGTAATACTGGTTTACTGGTGATGAACTCCTTTAGCTTTTGCTTCTCTAGGAAAATCTTGATCTCTCCTTCAGTTCTGAACTAGAACCTCTCTGGGTAAAGTGTTCATGGTTGTAGGTTTTCTCTTTCATCATGTTTAAATATGTCATGTCACTCCCTTCTGGCCTTGCAAAATTTCTGTTGAAAAGTCAGCTGATAGTATTATGGGTATTCCCTTGTATGTAACTAGTTGTTTTTCTTTTGCTGCTTTTAAGATTCTCTCTTTAACTTTTAACAATTTAATTGTAATGTGTCTTGGTGTGGGTCTCTTTGGATTCATCTCTTTTGGAACTCTTAGTGCTTCCTAGACTTGGATGTATATTTCTTTCACCACATTAGAGAAGTTTTCAGCCATTATTTCTTTAAATAGGTTTTCTGTCACTTGCTTTCTCATCCTTGTGGGACCCCTATTATTTGAATATTAGTACATTTGATGTTGTCCCAAAGGGCCCTTATGTTATTCTCATTCTTTTTAATTCTTTTTTCTCTTTGATCTTCCAACTGGGCATTTTCCACTATCCTGTCTTCCTGGTTGCTGACTCATTCTTCTGCATGATCTGATTTGCTGCTGATTTTCTCCAGTATATTTTTCATTTCAGTTGTTAAAATTTTCAGTTATGAGAGATCCTTTTTTTATAATTTTTATCTCTTTGTTAAAGTTCTTGTTGAGTTTATCCATTTGTCCACAGAGTCCAGTGAGCATCTTTATGACTATTTCTTTGAACTCTTCATCTAGTAGAAAGCTTACCTGTTTCATTTAGTTCTTTTTCTGGGGTTATGTTTGGAACATACTATTTTCTTTTATTTTATTTGTTTGTTTCTAGTTATTAGGTAGGTAGGCTAAATCTCCTAGTCTTGAAAAAGTGGCCTTACTTAAAAGATGTCATGTGGGGCCCACTGGTAAAATACACCTTGTCACCGGAGCCAGGTGCTCCAGAGGTGTTCCCCATGTGGACTAGTGTGGCTTCCTGTTATGTCTTCTATGGACACACTGGCAGGTGATGCTGGTACCTGACCTGCTGGCTGTGAGGCCTGGACACAGCCATTGTGGGCTCACTGGTATGCAGGGCAAGCTTTTGGTGTGGCTGGCCAAGAGGCTCAGCCCACTGTTGCAGATACACTGGTGTGTGCTGGTGCTGACTAAGGCCACCCGCTGGGTGTGGCAAAAGAAGAATCACGTTGGAGGGGTGCTAGCCTGGGTGAGTCCTTAGGCAAATGCAGGGGTAGAGTGAAAGTGTTAACAAGGTTAATGGAGAGTGTCATAAATGGTGCTTGCCAGTGTCAGACCAGCTAGATTATGGAAAGAGGGGGGGAAATGGTACATGCCAGCACCTGTCAGGAGAAAGTTCCAAAGGATCTCAGTCCCTCTAGCACACACCCTAAAATTAGTCAATGTATCACCTTCATGTATGACTAGGTGCTTTTCAAGCTACTGCCTTTTTGTTCCAGAACTCAAGAAAGAATACAACCTGGGTTTCTTACAGCCCTTTGACTCTCCCAGACATAAGCCCCACTGGTTTTCTTTCCTTTTCTTTTGGTAAAGATTTTATTTATTGATTTTAGAGAGGAGAGTGGGGAGAGAGAGAGAAGGGGGAGCAGGAAGTATCATCTTAATTGCTTCTCATATGTGCCTTGACCAGGCACAAGCCTGGGGTTTCAAACCAGAGGCCTCATCATTCCAGGGTGACACCTTATCCACTGTACCACCACAGGTCAGGCAAACCCCACTGGTTTTCAAAGCCAGATGTTATGGGAACTCCTCTTCTTGGTACAGGTCTCCCAGGCTAGGGCTTGGACCCCTCACTCTTTAGGGACAACCTCCATGGATGTGATATTCTTCCTATTTGTAGGTCACCACATGAGGTGTGGGGGGTAGGGTAGGTCCTGATTAGACTAGTCTCTACCTCTCCTATCCATTTCAATCTGGTTTTTTCTTTATATCCTTAATTATAGAAAAAATCTGTTCTGCTGTTAGGTGTTCTCAGAGATAGCTGTTCCATATGTAGTTGTAATTTTGGTGTCGTTGAGAGGTGAGCTCAGGATCTTCATACTTCACCATCTTGAACTTGAAGCCAGGAGCCTTGCTCTGGAATGGCAATTTAGCTTGTCCATGAAACGTTCTTCATGGTGCACGGCCCCTGCAAGAAACATGTCTCAGGATCCAGAGTTTTTTTTTTTTAAATTGTGCCTCACTGCTTATCAGCTCTTGGTGGCTATTACCTCATTCTGTATTAGCTGTTAGTGATGGCCTTGATATAACTGAGTATACTTGTGTACATTTCATAAAATTGCAAATTTCATTATGTTAAGTTTAGAATCCCCATTACAGGGTGGCTTCAGCATCATAGAAATTACAAAAAGAAAAAAGAAATTACAAGAGAAGCCTAGTTCTTTCCACAGAATTTTTAAGAGATCCATGTGATATCTGTAATTATGCTGAATTTCTCAGTAGTCTGTGTGTGTGTGTATAAAATAGCAATGTACTATAGCCCCCCTTTCCCTATTCTCAAAAATTGCAAGGTTTGAGGAAAGTATACTCGGAGGTACGGAATTGCAAACAAATATTAAAATCAAAGATAAATGACTTTTTTAAAAAAAACTATCTTTCAAAGGTACCGTGACTTTCTAAAATAAATGGAATTAATGTTTTTCATATTTTGCTTCCCTCATTCATTACCTATAAAGAAGTTATTGATTAAATGAAATGTGAGGGTGTTAAAGGTGAATGATTAAATTAAGCTTTTTGGTTCATTCACCTCCCCAGGCCAGAATACGCCAGATTTCCTTTATCATTGGGTATATTAAAATTTAGTTTCTATTTTCCTTGAGATGAGAGCTTTTTAAAAATAGACTTTTATAGAATGAAGGATAGCAGACTTACTAGGAACATGTGTAAACTGCAGTGCCTGATACATGGTAATTACTCAGTAAATTTTAGAATAAAGTTCTGAAATTCTGCATATTACATTCTCTGCAACAGTTTATTGGAATTTTTACAGCTTTTATCTGTTTCATAGCAACTTCACAATAGTGCATAAGCCTATTTGAGATTATTCTTTATGTACTTGTAGATAAAAACAAAAGATTTGCCTTATCACTTAATAGTTTAGAGTCCTACATTTATTGTAGCTTTTTTTTTTTCTCCAAGAACAGTGAGAGTCAGAGAGAGGGATAGAAAGGGACAGACAGACAGGAACGGAGAGAGGTGAGAAGCATCAATCATTAGTTTCTCGTTGTTCTTGCGACACCATAGTTGTTCATTGATTGCTTTCTCACATGTGCCTTGACCGCGGGCCTTCAGCAGACTGAGCAACCCCTTGCTGGAGCCAGCGACCTTGGGTCCAAGCTGATGAGCTTTTGTTCAAGCCAGTTGGGCCCCTCACTCAAGCTGGCGACCTCGGGGTCCCGAACCCGGGTCTTCCACATCCCAGTATGATGCTCTACCCACTGCGCCACCGCCTGGTCAGGCTATTGTAGCTTTTTTGCATTACCTTTTTGCTAAGCTTATGTATACATTTTACCAAAATGGAAAACAAATTATTTAACTTTATAAAGTAAGAATCTTAAAGAAGCCTTCCTTTCTTTTTCTGCTTTCTACAGGAATCAGTGTGGAATTTCTGTGTTCCTTGCGCTCCGATGCAACCATGGAAAGCATTACTGCCTGTTTACATGCACTACAGGCCCTTCTGGATGTTCCTTGGCCCAGATCTAAAATTGGCAGTGATCAGGTGATTTTTGGTTTTTTATGTTAGGCTTCTGTAGGGACAGGAACAGAAACATGTTCAGGTTAGTACAGCAAACAGCATCAACACAGAGAAGTAAAAAGAAAACTAAACAGCTAGACTTCAGAACTAGAATGCCACAGCAGCTGTGCTAAGCTAGGAAGAGTCATGCCTCTGACTGCCACTGTCCCTGCTTCTAATGTGCTGCTTTCTGCTGCCACCAGCTAACCTCTCTGTACAGCAACTCTGTAATCAGACTCTCTCTGATGATGGGAAGGTTCTCCGTTGCTTGTGTAGGATAGCAGCCACTAGTTACAGGTGGTGCTCCTTCTTCGTCTCTTTCTTCTTCAGTGCACCCTGCGTACATATCTGTCTCTTACATTCCATTTCAGTAAGAGAGAGAATCCATGTGATTCATGTAGTGATTGTCTCTTACAATGTATTGCTGTTGGCTGAGCTTTCCCTCCAGGTCTTTTTAAGAGACACTGACTAGCCTGACCAGGCAGTGGCGCAGTGGATAGAGCATCGGACTGGGATGTCAAAGACCCAGGTTCGAGACCCCAAGCTCGCCAGCTTGAGTGTGGGCCCATCTTCCTTGAGCAAAAGCTTGCCAGCTTGGACCCATTGCCACTGACTGCAGCAAGGGGTTGCTCGGTCTACTGAAGGCCCACGGTCAAGGCACATATGAGAGGGCAATGAACAACTAAGGTGTTGCAATGGCAATTAAAAAACTGATGATTGATGCTTCTCATCTCTCTCTGTTCCTGTCTGTCTGTTCCTATGTATTCCTCTCTCTGATTCTCTCTGTGTCCCTGTTAAAAAAAAAAAGAGACACTGACTAGCCTATAGGTAGAATCAGTCGCAAATGTCTGACTCAGTTGTGACCATGGCAAAAGGATCACTGTACAAAGTATGACCTCCTTTAGCTGCTTTCCCAAGAGCAGCTATGCACTGGGCAGCCAACCTCAGCATCAGGTATTACCAGCATGTATAATTTTTATCCTTGACTCCTGGATGGTAAGAAACATGGAGGGTATGATTTCCACTCTATATACAAACTGTTAATTACCTTATTAACACTATCCTTTATTAAGTGTAAAATATTAATCAAGTTCCTTCCTGATTCAGATTGTACTTGATAAAATTTTAAACTTTTTGTGATTATTCTGTATTTTAAAACAGGTATTATATTGATAGGTTTACTTTGTTATTTTCAAAGATGAAAGCCACTAGAGTAACCAATAGAAGAGAAAGGGGAAAATGAAATATTATTTGTTCAGTGTATTTTATTCTCTTTATTTTATTTTTTTTTATTTAGTGAGAGGAGGGGAGACAGAGACAGACTCCCGCATGCACCCAACTAGGATCCACCCGGCATGCCCACCAGGGGGCTATGCTCTGCCCATCTGGGGCTCTTGCTTCATTGCAACTGGAGTCAATTTTTACTGCCAGAGACAGAGGCCATGGAGCCATCCTCAGTGCCCAGGGCCAACTTGCTCCTATTGAGCCATGGCTGTAGGACGGGAGGAGGAAGATAGCAATAGAGAGAAAAGCAAGAACAGGAAGGGTGTAGATGGATGCTTCTCCTTCTATGTTCTGACCAGGAATTGAACCTGGGATATCTACTCGCCGGCCGATGCTCTTACTGCTGAGCCAACCAGCCAGGGCCCAGTGTATTATATTCTTTAGAAAGTTACCCATTCTGTGCTTATTAATTTACCTACTTCTAATGTCATATTTTTCCATTATTTTTTGTTATTACTTAAAAAATAATAACCTAATATAAATCTAGGAATCTACATGGCAATCCTTATATTCTTTTAGCCAAATTTCTCATCTTGTTTTGAAAGGTTGCTTTTCTGTTTTTCTAGGTTAGGAACTGTGTGAAAATGACCTTATGTCACAGTGCTATCTCCCACAAGATTGAACAATACCAGTCTGGAGCTAGTTTAAAGTAGAGAAAATGTTACATAACTTTATCACACTAACGCCTTTACTTTTTGTGAGCAATCTGTTATATTTCTTTTTCTGGGTTTTGTCATAGAATTTAGCATTGGTTTTTTTTTTAAGAAAGTATTTTCAATACAATCTCCCCTAAATGTTTTCTATGATAGGACTTGGGTATCGAGTTGTTGAATGTACTTCATCGAGTAATTTTGACCCGAGAATCACCTTCCATTCAATTGGCTTCACTTGAAGTGGTAAGACAGATTATCTGTGCAGCTCAAGAACATGTGAAGGAGAAAAGACGAAGTGCAGAAGGTGAATGTTAACCCACAATGCCAAACTGATCACATAGCATCATGATTTTCTTAAGTATTGTGTATGTGTCTGTGTCTTTCTGGTCATCAATTGTATGTAGCACAAATGAACCATCTCTAGGTATGGCTGTAAGTACTCCCATTCACCTTTCCATGTTAGCTTGGATATTGTCAGTGACTAAACTGTTCCTTGAAAAATGAAATTTTTAACAAAACCCTGGAAGCAAAAACATCCCTTATTCTAATTGAGTACTTACTTATACTAGCTGTAAAAGTTTACTGATGTGCATGAAAAAACAACTGACAATTTTTAATGGCTTAAGTTTTGCAAAGTGATTAAATAGTTTATTTACAGGTCTAATTTGGTATTGGTGAGTTTATCATTCAAGATTACATTTGACTACCTTTAACAGAAAACCCAATATAACAGTGAATTTAAAACACAAAGATTTATTCTCTCATCTAAAATGTCTAGATGTGCCGGACCAGGCGGTAGCACAGTGGATAGAGCGTCGGACTGGGATGCGGAAGACCCAGGTTTGAGACCCCGAGCTCACCAGCTTGAGCACAGGCCCATCTGGCTTGAGCAAAAAGCTCACCAGGTTGGACCCAAGGTCGCTGGCTCGAGCAAGGTGTTACTCAGTCTGCTGAAGGCCCGCGCCCAAGGCACATATGAGAAAGCAGTCAATGAACAACTAAGGTGTCACAATCTCGTCTCTCTCCATTCCTGTCTGTCTGTCCGTCCCTGTCTATCCCTCTCTCTGACTCTCTGTCCCTGTAAAAAAATAAATAAATAATAAAAAATCTAGATGAAGCCCTGGCCCAGTAGCTCAGTTGGTTAATGTGCCATCCCAATATAGCACAGTTGTGGATCGCTCCCGGTCAGGACACATGCAGGAGTCAACCAATGAATGCATAAAGTGGAAGTGGAACAACAAATTGATATTTTTCTCTCTCTTTTCTTCTCCCTTCTCTCTCTAAATTAATACATTAAAAAAAATTTTTAATCAATTTTGTAAAGTCCAGGAGTAAGCAGTTCTGGGCTTGTGTGCGGCTTCATAGAGACATCAGGGACCTTGGTTCCCCTCTTTCTGTCTTAAGGTCATAAGGTCAGTGCTGGAGCTCTAGCTGTCAGGTTCACATTCTTAATATGAAGGAGTTCACCAGAAAATATTTTAAGACCCATAGGGCAACCAAGGATTTCTTTTGATTCATTGCAATAAAAAGTCATAATAAAGACAATTACTTCTATGCTCCTAACTACTTTCTCTTTCAATCGTTTGTTTGTTTTTCTTTTTCTTTTTTACAGGGACAGAAATAGAGTCAGAGAGAGGGATAGATAGGGACAGACAGGAACGGAGAGAGATGAGAAGCATCCACCATTAGTTTTTCATTGCCGTCACAACGCCTTAGTTGTTCATTGATTGCTTTCTCACATGTGCCTTGACCATGGGCCTTCAGCAGACCAAGCCACCCCTTGCTGGAGCCAGCGACCTTGGGTCCAAGCTGGCGAGCTCGGGGTCTCGAACCTGGGTCTTCTGCATCCCAGCCCGATGCTCTATCCACTGCACCACCGCCTGGTGAGGCCTCTCTTTCAATCTTTAAGACTCAAGACTTTAGCCATTTGAATGTGTTTCCTATAACAGAAATGAACTAAATTGCCATTGACCAGAAGCAAAGTAAATATGAAGCATTTATTCAACATTCTTCTTTCTTTCTTTTAGTTGATGATGGAGCTGCCGAAAAGGAAACCCTGCCAGAATTTGGAGAGGGAAAGGACACAGGAGGACTTGTGCCTGGAAAATCTTTGGTGTTTGCAACACTGGAATTGTGTGTGTGCATTCTAGTTAGACAGCTCCCAGAACTAAACCCTAAATTGACAGCTAGCCCAGGAGTAAAAGCTTCAAAGCCACAGATTCTGTCAGAAGATGGCAGTCACCTGGTTTCAGCTGCGTTAGTTATCCTCTCTGAACTTCCCGCAGTGTGCTCTCCTGAAGGTATGCTGGGGTATGTGGTTGCTTTACTGGACCGGGAAGGAGACAAGTGCTTCTAATAGATAAAGGCGATGGTTGCTAATCCTTTTCTCATTAAACGACGTCTGACCAAAAGGTTTGGGTCATGTTATTAATCTTCTAACATTAAGGTTACATTCTGCTAATTTGTTTTACTAAAATGGTAAGACAGCATGAACTACAGATGCGCTTTTTTATGGTTGACAGTATTTTTAACTGGGCAGTGAAAGTTATTTGTTCTTGGGCATTTTTTTAGTATACAGTATGTAATGGACTTTCCCTATGGCAGCAGTGACAGAAGTTTGTCATCCTACTCAGTTCTATTTGGAATCAAGTCCATACTCTCAGTCCTTAGCATGTTAAGACTCCCCACAGGGCTCTGCTTAGTCACTACTTCCTCTTGATTCCTTTCATGTAAAATTTTAAACCCACGAGCCTTCATGCTCATTCTTTTTCTGTGCTCTTGTTCTTGGTGTTACCTGTACTTGATTTGAAGTGACCCCATCCCTTCTATTTAAATTTTTACCTTCCTTTAAGGTTCAACACTAGGCCTACCTCATCTCTGAGGCTTTCCTGTATATAAATATGTGTGTGTGTGTTGCTTCCATATGTAGATACATAGTTTTTATGTGTCATATTGAGGCATTATATGTAATTGATGATTATACATAAAGAAGATAAGTTGCTTTTATATACAGAAAAGTGTCTTATTTCCAATGATATGTTTTATTCTTAGGAAATCTAGCACATAATAGGTACTCAGTACTTAAAACTTTTTTGTTGGTAAGCATATTTCTGTTTAAGTGTGTCCTGATCAGTTTATGTGCTGTCTTATTTTTAACATGACTTTAACCTTTAGTTTGAAATTATATTTCTTGCTCTTGCACACTGTCCTACACCAAAAGTGACAGAAAAAGTTACCAGGGAGGATTAGGGATAAAAATATACCCATTTTGTTAAGTAGCCTCCGGGAAAATTAAACTGACCAATTTTAGCTTTAGTGTCTTTCATTTTAAACATAACTGGTATTTTGCCTGACCAGGTGGTGGCGCAGTGAATAGAGCGTCAGCCTGGGATGCAGAGGACCCAGATTCGAGACCCTTAGGTCGCCAGCTTGAGCACATGGTTGCTAGGTTGACCCCAAAGGTCACTGGCTTGAAGCCCAAGGTTGCTGGCTTGAGCAAGGGGTCACTCACTCTGCTGTAGTCCCCCAGTCAAGCCACACATGAGAAAGCAATAAATGAATAAGCAATAAATGAACAACTAAGGTGCTGAAACAAAGAATTGATGCTTCTCATCTTTCTCCCTTCCTGTCTGTCTGTCCCAATCTGTCCCTCTCTCTGACTTGCTTTATCTCTGTCAAAAATAAATAAGTATATAAATAAATAAACATAACTGACTTTTGAACTCTGTAGCGGCCATGAAAACTTTAGTATTTTGTACTGAGTGGATTGCCACAAGTTCCTTGAAAAAGTTTAATATAAAATTAATTAAAACATGTATTTTACCATAGGTTATGTATATCTTATAGGAAGCATCTCAGTTCTCCCTACAATACTGTACCTCACGATTGGAGTCCTCAGAGAAACTGCTGTAAAGTTGCCTGGGGGCCAGTTATCTTCAACAGTTACAGCTTCCCTGCAGGCGCTGAGAGGAATATTATCTTCTCCCATGGCCAGAGCAGAAAAGAGCCAAACTGCCTGGACTGACCTTCTCCGTAGTGCTTTAACAACTATTCTCGACTGTTGGGATCCAGGTAATTAAAGCTCCTTGGAAGCAGTTCAGTTTGTTTTAAAAAGTAAGAGGTACAGTTTTTTGAGAATAAGCTATTTACTCAGTCATGTTTAGTAGTCTCACCTTTTAGAGACCATATTGACTATGTACATGGTTGGAGAATGTAAGTACAGTGTGTCCGTAAAGTCATGGTGCACTTTTGTCCTGTGACTGGTCAAAAGTGCACCATGACTTTACGGACACACTGTAGATAGAAACATCTATGTTCTCATTTTAGTATCTTAATCTGTAATGCAAGTAAATGACCGCAGCCTGTGTATTAGGTTGACAGTGGGAGACCTTTAAAATGTAATATCATGTTAATTTAAAATATTGTATGATCCATGACAACTGACTTTTTAATATGCATAGTATACTGAAAAGTGTGTAAACTATGCATTATAAATACAAAATAAGACCAATCTGGTTCATATCCTCACTTTACTGCTTACTAGCTAACTAACTAGCCATGTTACCCAACTTCTCTGAGCCTTAGTTTTATTATTAATAAAATAAGGATATTATGTTGCAGGAAATTGTTAGAGCAGTAACATAATACATGAGAAGCATCTTGCTTATTGTATGGTATATATCAATAAATGATAACTAGTATTATGTTTAGTTCTCACTAAAACTTGTTTCCTTTTGTTATGTAGTCTTTATTTTCAACATATGTTATAATGATTATAAAAAGTCTTTAGACAAATTACAAATTATCCTCACTTTTCTTGTTCTAGTGGGAATAAATGTCACATTCACCATATTCTATTTCATATGATAAAAAGGTTTTAGCTAAATTTAGCATTTATTGACCACCTGTTTTATACCCAGAGTTTGGATTTTAGTGCGTATAAATTGCTGTAGGGTATGATTAGTAACATAGCATTCTCCTTGAAGGCAACAGTAATATGTTAATTATCACAGGATTTCTAGTACAATAAAAAGAGACTAACTGCCAAAAAAAAATGAGAGTAATCAGTTCTGTTGGAATAAACCAGGCCTAGTGTCATCACAGGTGAGGTTCTCTGGAAACTTGTGCGAATGTGGAGTTTGGGGAGAAAGAGTTTTATTAAGGAACAAAATCTGTGAAAGGAATGGAGGAAAGCAATTTTGGGCAAAAGAAGTCACACTGCAGTGTAGGCCCCAGAAAACTTGGTGAACCTGAGAGCTCTGGAGATTGCCCATCAGAGTGTCCCACATCAGACAGAAGTGGCCTGGCTGTTTTCCTCAGATATGGGCTTCCCCGGCAGGATGTGATCTCAGTCAAGGCAACTCTGAGCTCAGGCCAACCCTGAGGCGCTCACAGCGGACCACACTCCCCAGTGAAGGGAATACAGGGTTACATCTCTGTGTCTGCCACAGGGGCTTCTCAGAAGCATCAGTTTGTTCAAGAATTAGAGCATTCTCCAATAGAACATTGTAGATAGGGATTCAGGCCCAAAAAAATTGTTTTTAATTTATTGACTTTTTAGAGAGGAAGAGAGAGAAAAAGAGAAACATTGATTTGTTGTTCCACTTATTCGTGCTGTCATTGGTTGATTCTTATATGTGCCCTGACCAAGGATCGAACCTACAACCTCTCAGCACATCAGGATAATGTTCTAACCAAGTGAGCCACCCAACCAGGGCCTGCAAGGCACAAAATTTTGATTAAACATTTGGAGACCTAATTAGTAAAGTGTGTTTGGGAACAGCAAATAGAGAAATGAGAGAATGTGGGTTTGAGCGGAAAGAGTAGGAAGGTGGTGATTTAGGATTAGTAGAAAAAGAGATGAGTTGGATGTTACTTAGAGCCAGATTCTGGAGGATTTGGTATGATCTGTAGTTTGGGCTGCTTTTAATATGAGTGTAGAATTACTAAAAGATTTTCAGCGAAGTGATTTGCATTTCTAAAGAATCACTCTAACAGCAATATAGAAAAGAAAGCAAGATTGTGGAGATAAGATGGTAGCAGTAAGAGGAGCAGAATAATGAAAACTAAAATATTAAGTATGTACTAACAGAATTTACTGATAGTTTGGTTTAGAAGTTGGAAGGATAGAGTAAGTGGAGTACTCCTAGTACCATTAACAGAAATACCAAGATGAGCATTTTCAGGGGAATGTAGTGAAGTTAAGTTTGAAATGCCTATAGAATAATCAAGTCTGGAGTTAAAGAATGAAGCCTGGACTAGAGATTACTTTAGACTACAAGTTTTGGGAGTTGTCGGTGCAACCTATGGGGTGGTTGAAATACCCGATTTGAGTGTATGGAGCAAGATGGAAGGAGACTGAGACGAGAATGCAGTCACAGAAGCCAAAGAAAAAGTTTGAATGGCAAGAGTTTGCCAGCAGTGTAAAATACGGTGCTTTGGTGCAGATAAGAGGGAAGGAGAAGGACCAGAGTGGAAGTCTCCTATTAACAGGAAGGAGAAGAAGCTGAAGGAAGATGTAGGGTCAAGGAATTTTTATTTTAAGAAGAGACTAGTAGTATGAGTTCATGTGCATGTGAAAAAAGAAAGTAGAGATGAGATTGGAGTTGGAAATACTAGGGACGGAAACGGCGTCCCTTTCCAGGCAGGAAAAATTAACATGCACTCTGAATTTTAAAGGATTAACCTCTGCCAATGAGCAAAGAAAAGAAGATAAGGATGGAAATGCTGAGTCTAAATTTTTATGTTGAGAGTGATGATGAGCCTGGCCCTTTCATCTTACACACACACATACACACACACACACACACACACACACACACTTGAGAATTTAGGCTATCTACTGAGAAAAATTAAAGAAGCAGCTGATCATGACAGGAAAATTATTTGCTACATAATAGATTTCCTCAAAACTTAAGTGGCTTAAAACAACAAACATTTATTATCTGATAGTTAGGGGTCAAGGAATTCAGAGCAGCGTAGCTGGGTGTTTCTGTCTCAGGGTCTGTCCTGAGGTTACTATTACGATTTTGGCCAGGACTGCAACCAGAGGATCCATTTCCAAGATGACTCACTCGAGGCTGTTGGCAAGAGGCTTCATGTTCTCGCTGCCTGTTAGCAGGAGGCCCCAATTCCCTGCCGCACAGGCCTCTTCACGGGGCTAATCCCAGGAGAACCTTACATCTATTCCAAATTACAGAGAATGGGCTATAATTGAAAAATAAAACTTAGAAAAAAGAACAAGAATACAGTCATGTACTGCATACTGCATTTCGGTCATTACAAACCATATATACAATGGTGGTCCTATAAGATTATAACTGATTATAAGCACAAAGCTTGTTTGCAATGTTAAAACAAAAGGCTGGAGCACATTATGATGTTGAATTTACTGCTAGCTCTGGGTGGTTTAAAACACAAGGAGACTCACCCAGCATGTAGTCTACCAGAGGTTGGAGCCAGAAGTTGGCCAGGGATCTAGAGGGGCAGGATGGGGAAAGGGGAATCTCTCACCCACCCCACATGCCTTGCACTCACAACTTATTTTACTTCTTTCCATTGCTTGTTGTCTCTTTCTTCCATTCTTGTTCCTCTTACAAACTCACTTCCCTTTCCTCTGTTTTAACTTTCCTCCCAGCCCCATTTCTCTCCCCCCCCTTCCTTTTGTTGTGTTTCCTCTCTAGCTTTTTCTTTCTTATTCAGTGAGAGGAAGGGAGGCAGAGACAGACTCCCACATGTGCCCTGACCAGAAGCCACCCACCAGGCAAGCCCACTAGGGGCAGTGCTCCGCCCATCTGGGTGTCACTCCACTACTCTTAGTGCCTGAGGCCATCCTCAGCGCCCAGGGCCAACTCACTCCAATTGAGCCATGGCTGCAGGAGGGGAAGAGGGAGACAGAGAGAGAGAAGTGTGAGGAGAACGGATGGAGAAGCAGGTGGGTGCCTCTTTTGTGCACCCTGACCAGGAATCAAACCCAGGACATCCACACACCAGGCCAGTGCTTTAATATTGAGCCAATCGACCAGGGCCTCTCCGGCTTTATCTCTCTGGGTCTCTTTGATCTCTGCTCTTCCCTTCTCTTCCTTTCCTTTCTCCCCTCCTCCTGGCCTTCTCCTGATTTCTACTCTCTCTCCAAAGGTGCCTCCCTCAACGGCCAGTGAATGGCTCATTCTTGCTTTTGAAATATAAGATCTCATCTTCCTCTTTCTCCTTTATCAAAAATGTCATATATACTCAGTTTTGCCTCAGTGTCTACTTTTTAGCCCCCAACAGTGGCCTATACAGGTATTTTCAGGTTTTTCTCTACTATTAAAAAATGCTATTTATAGCAAAGTACTAAGGTATCTTCACTTGACACATGTATTATCAAAATATGAATACCTTAGCCCTGGCTAGTTAGCTCAGTTGGTTAGAGCCTTGTCCCGAAGCACCAGGGTTGTGGATTCAATTCGCAGTCAGGGTACATATGGAAAGCCATCCATGAATGCATAATTAAGTGGAACAACAAATGAATGCTTGCTTCTGTCTCTCTGCACCAACTTCCTCTCCTTCTCTTTAAAATCAATAAATTTAAAAAAAAATTTATTAAAATATAAAACTTTAAACTTAACAAAAAACAGTTATCTAAGTACTTCTGTATTGCTTCACAATAAAAATAGTAATATAATACCCATTGAATATTATGTACAACATGTTATTCTAATGCTTTACCCAGATTAACTCATTTAACAAGTATTGCTGTTACTCCCAGTTTACCGATGAGAAAGCTGAAGACAAGGTTAAATGTCCAAGATCACAGTAAATGTATTCCTAGTAATATGCATGTGTATGTACTGATGTCTTTATCTGTGAAGATTATAATTATATTGATAATTCTTAGCTCTAGAGTTACTTATAATGTACATTTTTAAACCTACAACATGTGCCAAGCATCTTAAAGTCAATCAGTGTTTCCTATCTATAACTGTTGTATGCACAAAAGAAATTGTTACCACCAAACTAGAGACAGCCTCACATAGTAAGTATGGAAGTATTAGGATCTGTCTCTCATAGCTCATTTTTCTCTTTAGTGGATGGAACACACCAAGAACTTGATGAAGTCAGTCTACTGACCGCTATCACAGTGTTTATTTTGTCTACCAGTCCAGAAGTAACAATCATCCCATGCCTTCAGAAGCGCTGTATTGAGAAATTTAAGGTTACTCTTGAGATTAAAGATCCTATGGTAAGTGTTTTTAGCAGAGAGATGTTTGTAATAGCAATGTGTTCAGGCTGTTGCAAAATTTTTCTTTGTGATTTTTGTTGGTTCTAACAAGAAGAATCAGACTAAGATATTATTATTATTGAAGATTTTAGGGAGAGAGAGAGAAGCATTCATCTGTTGTTACACTTACCCCTACTTAGTTGTGCGTGCATTGGTTGCTTCCCCTACGTGCCCTGACCAGGGATTGAATCCTCAGCCTTGGTTTTTCAGGTAGCACTCTGACTGATCTAACCAGCCAGGACCTATTTTGGGGGTCACAAAGCCAAATAATAATGATCTTATACTTAGGCTCTGAGGATAGAGCATAGTTGGAGAAAGATGAAGAAAATGTTTTTTAAAAAACTAAATTTGAAATTGGAGCATTTTAAAATTGATACCTCTCTAGAATTTTTCAAGGGACATTTAGTAATTATACATTGTAGCTTACAGTGGGTTTCCTTTAAAAACTAAATAATAAAATTAGAAACGAAAAGAAAAGGAGGACTCCGGCACATGCATAGTATATGATCATGAAATGATGGAACCCATTTCAGAGACAGTGCACACAAGTTGATCCCATTACTTCGTGGTCCCTTCCTTTGCTGAATTACTTTCCTATTTATTTATTTGTTTGTTTGTTTATTTTGACAGGGGTGGGACAGAAGGACAGGAAGGTAGAAATGAGAAGCATCAGTTCTTTGTTGCAGTACCTTAGTTGTTCATTGACTGCTTTCTCATATGTGTTTTAAAGGGGGGGTAGGGGCTACAGCAGAGCGAGTGACCCCTTGCTCAAGCCAGCAACCTTTGGGCTCAAGCCAATGACCATGGGATCATGTCTATGATCCCATTGCTCAAGCCAGGTGAGCCCGCACACTCAACCCCGTGACCTCAGGATTTTGAACCTGGGTCCTCCACATCCCAGTTCAACGTTCTATCCACTGCACTCCACCTGGTCAGTCTAATTTCCTCTTCCTTTTTGTGCAACAAAATGAGTTTGTAGCACATGATCACAAATGCTGTGACTTCTAAAATACAAGAACCAGATATTTTTCTCAGAAAAAAATCATTCAAATACCATCACAGTGAATTGATAAGGGATGATTTATATACCATAAATCCTCACTTAACACTGTTGATAGGTCCTGCAGCTTTAAGCAAAACAACATATAAAGAAACCAATTTACCACAGGATAATTAATACAAAACGAGAGTTAGGTTTCTGAGGTATCTCATCAATGTTGTAACAAATGACATTATTTCAGGACCTGCTGTATTTGAAGAATAGTCATCTCCTTTCCTTCTGTTCTGTTTGTTGCCTACAGCCTTGCAGGAGCTCCAGGCAGCAGTATCAAACTGATGGCTCTCATGTGATGATGCATAATTAATATGGTCCACACATGGCTCCTGAAGACCTTAAGACCATGACATTTGAATTTTAAATATGTGATTTTTGTCTAAAACATTTTCTGATATCTCCAAAATATTTTTTAAATCTAGATGTGATTTTTGGTTTATTTTTGGTACTAGATTATAGAGGGGCACATGAGGGGAAAATAGAAACTAGAGAAAAGAACAAAAACTAATCATACAAGCCCTGGCCAGGTAGCTTGGTTGATTAGAGCGTTGTCCTCACATGCCAACATTGCGGGTTCAGTTTCTGCTCAGGACAGATACAAGACTCAATCAATGAATGTATAAACAAATGACAACAAGTCAGTGTCTCTCTCTCTCTCCTTTCCCCCTCCTCTCTCTCTCTGATAATTAGTTTAGGAAAAAGAACAGCAAACCATACAACAGAGAAGGCACGTTACCCTTTTCCAGCATGCCTGTGTTCCCTGTCCAGTGTCTCAGCCACTGTTGTTAGCATGCACGGTTGAATACTGTACTTGTTATCACCTGCACTTCCAAAATTAAAGAAAATTTAGAAATAAAATTAGCCTGACCAGGCGGTGGCGCAGTGGATAGAGCGTCGGACTGGGATGCAGAGGGACCTAGGTTCGAGACCCCGAGGTCACCAGCTTGAGCCCAAGGTCACTGGCTTAGGCAAGGGTTCACTCGGTTTGCTGAAGGCCCGCGGTCAGGGCGCATGTGAGAAAGCAATCAATGAACAACTAAGGTGCCGCAATGAGAAACTGATGCTTCTCATCTCTCTCCTGTCTGTCCCTATCTATCCCTCTCTCAGACTCTCTCTCTGTAAAAAAAAAAAATTAAATTAAATTAAATGTCTTTTTATGGACTTTTAAAATTTACAGTTTATACTATTTTTGTCTCTTACCTAATTAGGTTCAAATCAAGACCTATCAGCTCCTGCTATCCATTTTTCAGTATCCGAATCCAGCTATTTCCTATCCTTACATTTACTGTTTAGTATCCTTTATCATGGAAAAACTACAGGACATAGACAAGAAAAAACCCAAAGACACTACTGAGCTTCAGATCTTTCAGGAAGGCATAAAGGTCTTGGGAGCATTGGTGACCATTGCTGAAGAGCAGCACCGTAAGTGTCAGCACGAACTTCATACTATAGCAGAATCTGTCCCAAATCAGAAATTTAATGTTATATAAAAACCTTGTTTCCCCTTAAGTGGGGAATAATATATGCAGATCAAGTGTGTTTACTGCTCTGTATAATAAACATTTCTGTACCTGAGCCTAGGGCTTACTTCATTTGTTTACTTTCCAGGCTCTCAGCTGGTGGCCAGCCTTCTGCCCATCCTCATTTCCTTCCTTTTGGATGAGAATGCTCTGGGTTCAGCAACTGCCATAATGAGAAATTTACATGACTTTGTTCTGCAGACTCTTATGCAGATTGGGCCTCAGTACTCATCCGTGTTTAAGAGTGTAATGGCTTCTTCTCCAGCCCTGAAAACACGCCTCGAGGCTGCTATAAAGGTCAATCAGGAGAGTGTCAGAGTCAGGACACCAACATCTAAACATACTAAGCACCTGGGAAAGGATTCCAGCATCCAGCTAAAGACCAATTTCCTGTGAGGTTGCTTCTTTAGACTAAGCACCTTAATATGGTATTTGTTTATTTCCTTTCTTTGGGGACAAAAGTGACATTTTAAAAACTTCTTTTTATTCATTTTAGAGAGGAGACACAGAGAGAGAGAGAGAGAGAGAGAGAGAGAGAGAGAGAGAGAGAGAAAGGGGGGAGAAGCTGGAAGCATCAACTCCCATATGTGCCTTGACCAGAACAGTGCAGGGTTTTGAACTGGCAACCTCAATGTTCCCAGGTCGATGCTTTATCCACTGTGCCACCACAGGTCAGGCCCAAAAGTGACATTTTAGACAAGTCCACTTGGAGATCTGGTTGATTGTTTCAATTTAAATAACTGTGACTTTTCAAAGTAAGAGCAAACAAAGTTTTTCTCGAATTTTTTTTATTTAATAAAACAACCAAGGTCTATCAGATTTCTAACCAGGAATTTCGAGACAGTGCTAAAGCAGTGGCTTCCAGCCCCAGTCCACTGACAGCAGCTGAAAACCACTGTGCTAAAGACCTGACCTTACTAAAAAGGCCACTGCTTTAAAAAGGTGTAAAGCCATTTGTCGCGGCCAAGACCACCATCACAGCCGCCTGGCCCATGCAGGTTCGCATTAGATTCAGACAGTCGGTAATGAAACAACAGAGCTGTTGGGCAGATAAAATATAATATGCTCACTTTGTTAAAGATGGCGCTGCCCACATGGAAGTTCGTTGATATTAATGTGTGTTCTGGAACAGGCTGTGGGCAGGCCTAAGGCTTAGTTTAAAAGTAAGCTCTTCCCCACACCCTTGACTGATTGGATGATGTAGGGTGGTGCACTCTCCTGAGGAATCCCATTATACAGAGACTTCCTTGTTTGTATAATTGGATTAAAGGGGTTTTTTAAATTTTTTTTTATTTTTATTTTATTCATTTTAGAGAGGAGACACAGAGTGAGAGAGACAGAGAGAAAGAGAGAGAAAGGGGGGAGGAGCTGGAAGCTCAACTCCCATATGTGCCTTGACCAGACCAGTGCATGGTTTTGAACTGGCGACCTCAGTGTTCCCAGGTTGAAGCTTTATCCACTGTGCCACCACAGGTCAGGCGGATTAAAGCTTTTGAGTCTATGCTATAAAGTGGGAGAGACCAGTAGCTCTCGCTCTCTTGGTTCCTGAGTTCCTAAGGTTAGTATTAGAAAGGAGAGCAGATTAAGGCCACATGGAGTCCAGGAGAAGCAGCCAAGATGGCAGAGTGCTGAGGGAGAAGCCGGTTTGTTAAGAGTTTGTGCTGGAGGAGATGGGAAACTGGTGAATAAGTCTGGTGAGCTAGAAACCTTTGATTCTAGGAAAGTCGGATAAGTCAGTAGCTTTGTGAGCACTAAATGTGTGGGTTTTGGAGCCCAGTGTGTGTTTATGCTTGCCCGCCGGGTGCAAGCTAGAATTAAAACTGATGGTTCACCAGTTCTTGGCTCCTATGTTTCATTACCGACTGTACGAATCTAATGCAAACCTGCACGGGCCGGGCTGCTGTGATAGTGGCCCCGGCTACTGGCTTTACAGGAGCCAAGAACTGGAAAACCATCAGCTTTAATTCTAGCTTGCACCCGGCGGGCAAGCAAAAAACACACACTGGGCTCCAAAACCCACTCATTCAGTGCTCACAAAGCTACTGACTTATCCGAGTTTACTAGAATCAAAGGTTTCTAGCTCACCAGACTTATTCACCTCTGTTCCCCATCTCTTTCTGCACAAACTGGCTTCTTCCTCAGCACTCCGCCATCTTGGCTGCTTCTCCTGGCCTCCATGTGGCCTTAATATGCTCTCCTCTCTAATACTAACTTCAGAAAACCAAGAGAGCAAGCTCCGGGTCTGCCCCACTTTATAGTGTAGAAATCCCAACCTTTAATCCAATCTAAAAACAAGTCTCTGATACACAGTCACTTATCTGAGACATACTGGGAGGATTCCTCATGAGAGTGCACCACCCTACATCATCCAATCAGTCAAAGATGTGGGGAAAAGCTTACCCTTAAAACTTGCACGTGGGCAGCACCATCTTTAACAAAGTGAGCATAATATATATTATCTGCCCAACAAAAGGAAATGTTTTTTTCTGACACTCCACACACACATAATATACTTAATATATGGAGATAGATTTAACTCTGTTGTAAATTCTCTGCATATACATTGTATACCAGTTGGTAACTTAAAATTCTGCCTTATTCAGCAATTGTATTAAACTTTCTTGGATTTCTCAAACATAAATAATTGGAAAACTGTAGGGCCAGCAGTCGCAGCCAGGCACATACAGGTTCTCATTAAATTCAGGCAGATGGTAAACAAACAGTGAAGCCAAAAAATGGTGGACCATTTCTTTATTAAAGTCTCTCACCAGCTGACAAGCAAACACACAGGGCTTCCAAAGCCACTGGCACATTATCTGGTTCCACAACCAGGAGAATCTTCTCCGATTTCTCTTAGAATCAGAGGCCTCACCAGTCTCAGCAGAGCTCACAAAAGCCCCTCAGCCCTGGTTCCCCATTTGCACACCTTCTCTCTGCACAAACTGGCTTCTTCTTCAGCACTCTGCATTCTTTCCTCTCTCACTCTGCAAACATGGCTTCCTTCTGCCTCTTCTCTTTTCAAAATTTTCTGGCCGAAAACCTCTCCTCCAGCACACATTAGCAAGACAGTGGCCCTTCCCAAGCAGGAAGATAATTTACAATTTCACAGATCACATACCTGGTGCTACCCAGCGCCATTATTTAACACTAAAAGTGAGCAAACTCAAAAAATACATATTTTACAAACTCATTTGTCCAACAGAAACTATTAAAAAGCTTGTTTTAGAATTATTTAATATGTAATTGTACAAATTAATTAAGCTTTACAATGTGACTTAAGACTTGGTGTCTATAAATATGGGTTTTCACCATCTTTTGATTTTGTTTGCATTGGGTTCAGAAATATAAATTTTACTCATTTTAAATAAGATAGGACAGCTTCACTTCAGTTTTTCTGTTACCTCTATTTCTAACAATTTTGTTCATTTTCATTTGTGACAAACATTCATACCAATCAATTTAATATAGATTCGTATCTATATCTAGATCAACTATATAGGTTTATATAAATGTTAAGTCTAGTACAGCAAATTTAGATCATCAGTGAATACAAGTATTTTTTTCTTAACATAAAACATTTTAGTATAGAAAAATCTAATGATAAAGGCATATTGGTTGAGCCTGACCAGGCAGTGGCATAGTGGATAGAGCGTTGGACTGGGATGCGGAAGACCCAGGTTCAAGACCCCAGGCTTGCCAGCTTGAGTGCAGGCCCATCTGGCTTGAGCGGAAGCTGGTCAGCTTGGACACAAGGTCGCTGGCTCAAGCAAGGGGTGGCTCGGTCTGCTGAAGGCCCGTGGTCAAGGCACATGTGAGAAAGCAATCCATGAACAACTAAGGTGTCGCAATGGCAAAGAAATACTAATGATTAATACTTCTCACTTCTCTCTGTTCCTGTCTGTCCCTATCTATCCCTCTCTCTGACTCTCTCTCTGTCCCTGTAAAAAAATAAATAAATAATAATTTGTAAAGGCATATTGATTGAAAAATATTGTTTTAATTATTGGTGATCATTGACTTCCTGCTTCAGTATTATACTCTGAATTAAGCAGTATGTCAAAACAAAGCATTTCCCAGTTAAATATTAAAAGACAAGGGATAGGGACGTGTTCAGAATTGAGAAAACACTTTGAGCCAAGCAAGAGCAATGTGATATACTCTATTTTATTATATTTGTATATAAATACTCGTGTAAATTGTTCGGAATGAAAACATTTGACAAATTCTAGAACTACAATCAGTTCTTATAATTTATATAAATAAAAGCTAATTTTCTTTATTGTTCTTGTATTTGAAATTATTTACCCACAAAGGAAGGCTGGTTAATCTCACAGGTTCCAGAAAATCAATTTTATAGAGCAAGTAATATCCCTTCTCTGTAAATTAGCCTTTTTTCTCAAAGGAGCCCTTTCTTTGGAGCATTCTTTGCAATGGTTTGCATTCTCTGTCTTCCTGACTGTCTCTAGGAATTGGTGTGTATTCTTATTGTTTGCTTCAGCTGAATGCTTTTCGCTCCTTTGTCCTATCCTGCAGGCTCCAACCCACTTTAGGCCTGGTTAAAATGTCTTCATGTCTCCTCCCCTTGGTAATGCCTTTAACTTCTTTCCCTCCTCTTACATCAAGCAATTTGAACTGCTTCCTCATCTCTGTTCCTGTAGTGCGTTATAGATTCTTCTATGCATGGAACATCACATTGCATTTTAATATCTCTTTAGACTGTGCCTCCTTAAAGGGTATTTTGTCTTCTGTTACTGCTCTGTGGCATCAACTAGGTGCTTATTAGCTTGAATTGGAATAATGTAGGATGGAACTGAACTCAGAAATTTACTTCATTGCCAAGGCAAATGCTGGACTGAGTTCTCAGGATAAATTTTATTAATTTGCTTTTTGGGTTCCTTTAATATTATTTTAATTGTGTCATTTATTTTGTTCAATGAAAACGTAACAGAAGGCCCAAAACAGTCACCTCATGTTAAGCTCCATGTCACCATATTAAAATTTAATTACACTTTTGGCCTCTCCCAAAAATGGTATCTTCAACGAGTCAATCAGGAATCATCTAATCAGCACTGGTGAGTTCATCGGCCTGATTGGCTTCTGGCATCTCTTTCTAAAGAAAGTCACCTTCCCACAACCAGTCTGCATTTTGCTAATGTAACTTTTTTCTTCCCACTTCCTTCTGCTTATGAAAGTCATTTTGTATATCTCCTCAGAACTTCTTTCTACCTGCTACCTGATTTGTGATTTGTTAAATAAAGCTAATTAGATTTTTAAAATATACTCATTGAATTTTTTTATATCAGTTTTTAAACATTTAAGATTTCTACTCATTTGCCCAGGCCAATTGGCTCAGTTGGTTAGTGTCATCCCTATACACCAAGGTTGTGGGTTCTATCCCTAAGTCAAAGCTCATACAAGAATCAACCAATGGGGGAGGGGCACAAAGAAAACCAGATAGAAGGTGATAGGACAATTTGACTTTGGGTGATAGGTATGCAAAATAATTGAATGATATGATAACCTGGAGATGTTTTCTTTGAACATATGTACCCTGATTTATTAATGTCACCCCATTAAAATTAATTTTTAAAAAATCAGCCAATGAATACATAAAAAAGTAGAACAACAAATCGATGTTTCTCTCCTTTACTCTCTCTCTCTCTACACAGTAACTAAAAGCTTTTAGGCTCTGGCCAGGTAGCACAGTTGATTAAAGTGTCATCCCAACAAGCCTGGGTTGCATGTTAAATCCCCAGTCAGGGCACATACAAGAATCAACCAATGATGGTATGAATAAGTGGAACAACAAGTTGATGTTTCTCCTCCCTCTCCCTCTCTATCAATAAAACATTTTTTTAAATTTCTTTTTATTTTATTCATTTTAGAGAGGAGACACAGAGTGAGAGAGAGAAGGAGAGAGAGAGAGAAAGGGGGGAGGAGCTGGAAGCATCAACTCCCATATGTGCCTTGACCGAACCAGTGCAGGGTTTTGAACTGGCGACCTCAGTGTTCCCAGGTCGACGCTTTATCCACTGCGCCACCACAGGTCAGGCAATAAAAGATTTTTTTAAAGTTGCTATATGAACGCCTGACCAGGCAGTGGCACAGTGAATAGAGCATCAGACTGGGATGCAGAGGACCCAGGTTCAAAACCCCAAGAGCGCGGGCTCATCTGGTTTGAGCAAGGCTCACCAGCTTGAGCCCAAGTTCGCTGGCTTGAGCAAAAGGTCACTTGTTCTGCTGTAGTCTGCCCCCCCCCCCGCCCCCGTGAAGGCACATATGAGAAAGCAACCAATGAACAACTAAGGTGCCACAATGAAGAATTGATGCTTCTCATCTCTCCCTTCCTGTCTGTCCCTGTGTGTCCCAATCTCTGTCTCTGTCACAAAAATAAAAAGTTGCTATATGAATGTCAACTGTTACAAAAAATTATGTCCAGTGTCATGGAATGAGGAACTTTGAGTTAGGCTCTATCCTATAACCTTTATTTTTTAAGTGAGATCAAGGGAGAAAGTGAGACGACTCCAGTAGGAACCCCAACCGGGATCCACCGGCAACCCCCGTCTGGGACCAACGCTCAAACCAATTGAACCACTGGCTGTGGGAGAGAAAGAGAGAGTGAAGGGGAAGGAGAGGGGAAGAGAATCAGATGGTCACTTCTCATGTGGGCTCTGACTGGGAATCGAACCCTGGGACATCCGCATGCTGGGCCCATGCTCTATCCACTGGGCAAACTGGCCACGGCTTATAGGATTTTAAAAAATGTCTTTTAACATTGATTTTGAAGAGAGAATTTCCCTTATGCCATCCTAAAGAATTCTATCTTTTTATTATATTAGTTTTACTAGAAAAGGAATTCAACCCTCAAGCTCATAAACTATGATAATGTTAATTCAGGAATGACAATATATTAAATTCTATACTAATGCCTACCAGGCAGTGACAGTGGATAGAGCATCGGGCAGTGACACTGATGACCCAGATTCAAAACCCCAAGGTCTCTGGCTTGAGCCAAAGGTCACTGACGAGCAATGGGTCACTGCCTTGGCTGGAGCCCCCTGTTCAAGGCATGGATGAGAAGCAATCAGTGAACAACTAAGATGCTGTAACTATGAGTTGATGCTTTTCATCTCCCTTCCTGTCCCTGTGTCCTTCTCTCTTTCTCTCTCACAAAAAAGAAACAAAAAAAACTAAAGTTATAATGTTGAATAGTTTCTGGGCAATTTATTGACTGCATTTTCTTACGTTAAGCCAGTGGTTCTCAAACTTTATGAAGTTGGGGCGCATTTAAAATCCTACCAATAATTGTAGGCGCACTGTATACAAATTTCTGAGAAATATGTTAAATAATTAAATATTTAAAAATGATATATAAAGTCCAAGCTTTTTTTTTTAATGTTTTTTATTTTATTTTATTCATTTTAGACAGGAGACACAGAGTGAGAGAGAGAGAAAGAAAGAGAGAAAGGGGGGAGGAGCTGGAAGCACCAACCCCCACACGCGCCTTGACCGAACCAGTGCAGGGTTTTGAACTGGCGACCTCAGTGTTCCCAGGTCAACGGCTTTATCCACTGTGCCACCACAGGTCTGGCCTAAAGTCCAAGCTTTTATGGTAAATAAACGAAATAAATAGAACAAAATTAAATTTATTCTGACATTAGAAAACATTTTATGTTACATTTTTTGAGTTACGCTGTTTAGAATTTGTATAAAAGGGGTTAAAAAATTAAAAAATGACAAGTTATCTTTTTATATATATAGAGACTTCTCATTAAGAGCCATCCTCAGCACCCGGGGCCAGTGTGCTCAAACCAATCGAGCCATGGCTGCGGAAGGAGAAGAGAGGGAGAGAGAAGGGGGAGGTGGAGGGATAAAAAAGCAAATGTTCACATCTCCTGTGTGCCCTGATGGGGAATCAAACCCAGATATCCACAGGACAGGCAGATGCTTTACCACTGAACCAATCAGCTAGGGCCCTGTCAATGGTTTCTTAGGTATGACATTTAAAGCACAAGTGACAAAAGAAAAAGTAGATAAAGTGAACTTCATTAAAATAAAAAACTTTGGCTCTTCAAAGGACACCATCAAGAAAACCCTGGCCCTGGCCTGCCCTGTGGTGGCACAGTGCATAAATTGTTGACCTGGAATGTTGAGGTCACCAGTTTGAAACCTTGGGCTTGCCTGGTCAAGGCACCTACAGGACGCAATTATTATGAGTTGATCCTTCCTGCTTCTCCCCCCTCATTTTTTCTCTCCCTCTTTCTCTTTCTTTTTTCTAAAAATCGATAAATTTTAAAAATTAAAAAGCCCTGGCCAGTTAGCTCAGTCAGAGCATGGTCCTGAAACACCAAAGTTGTAGGTTCAGTTCCTGTAGGACACACACAGATGAATGCTCTCTCTCTCTCTCTCTCTCTCTCCCCCCCCCCCTTTCTAACATCAATCTATTTTATTTATTTATTTTTAGAGAGAAAGAGACAGAAGGACAGATAGGGACAGACAGGAAGGGAGAGAGATGAGAAGTATCAAGTCTTCATTGTAGCAACTTGTTGCCCACCGATTGCTTTCTCATATGTGCCTTGACCCAGGAGGGCTACAGCAGAGCAAGTGACCCTCTCTCAAGCCAGCGACCTTTAGGCTTGAGCCAGCAACCATGGGATCAAGCCAACGACCTCAGGATTTTGAACCTGGGTCCTCTGTGTCCTAGACCAACACTCTATCCACTACTCCACCGCCTGGTCAGGCAACATCAATCAATTTTAAAAATGAAAAGACAAAATAATAAATTTTATAAAAGAAGTGAAAAGATAACCCACAAAATGGGAGGCGAAGTTTTGCAAATAATATCTAGTAAGAATCTAGTGTCCAAAATATATAACAAACTTCTACAATCCAACAATAACAAGACAGCTCAATTTAAAAATGAACAAAAAAGACCTGACCAGTGGTGGGACAGTGGATAGAGCATCGACCTGGAACACTGAGGTCACTGGGTCCAAACCCTGGTCTTGGCCAATTAAGATGCATGCAAACAATCAATGAACAACTAAAGTGAAGCAACTATGAGTTGACACTTCTCACTCCTCCCCACTTTGTAAAATCAATAAACAAAATCTCTTTTTTAAAAAAATAATGAACAAAGGAGGCCCTGGCTGGGTAACTTGGTTTGTTACGGCATAATCCCAATGCACAAAAGTTGAGGGTTCAATCCTCAGGATACATACAGGAACAGATCGATGTTTCTTTCTCCCTCTCTCTCTCTCTCTAAAGTAAATACATTTTTTAAAAAACTGATTCAGGATGTCTGGGGTGACATCTAATAGCATTTTTTAAGTATTTATTTTAGATTTTTACTTATTGATTTTAGAGAGAGGAGAGAGAAATAAAGGTGGAGGGGCAGAGCAGGAAGCATCAGCTCATAGTTGCTTATTGTATGTGCCTTGACTGGGCAAGCACAAAGTTTCAAACCAGCAACCTCAGCATTCCAGGTCACCACTTTATCCATTGTGCCACCACAGGTCAGGCAATTTTTTATTTATGACTTAAGAGAGAGAGAGAGAAACATCATCTGTTGTTCTCATTTATGCATTGGTTGATCCTTGTATGTGCCCTGACCGGGGATTGAACCTTGTTATATCTGGATGATGCTCTAATCAACTGAATTACCTTGGCCAGGGCTAATTTACGCTTTTTTTTTTTTTTTGTGACAGAGATAGAGAGGGACAGATAGGAACAGGAACGGAGAGAGATGAGAAGCATCAATTCTTCATTACGGCACCTTAGTTATTCATTGATTGCTTTCTCATATGTGCTTTGATCAAGGGGGGCTACAGCAGACCGAGTGACCCCTTGCTCAAGCCAGCGACCTTGGGTACAAGCTGGTGAGCCTTTCTCAAACCAGATGATCCCGCACTCAAGCCAGCAACCTCTGGTTCTCAAACCTAAGTCCTCTGCGTCCCAGTTCGACACTCTATCCACTGCGCCACGGCCTGGTCAGGCTAATTTGCATTTTTAATCAGCAAATTTTTCCATCCTTCTTGCTTCATTTAAAATTTTTTTTAATTTGTTGATTGATTTTAGAGAGAGAGGAAAGAGAGAGAAACATAAATTTGTTGTTCCACTCATTTATGCATTCATTGCTTGACTCTTGCATGTGCCGCGACCAAGGATTAAACCCTGGAGTATCGGGCTGATGGCTCTAAAGGTTAGCAACTGAGCTACCCAGCCAGGGTCCCCCTTGCTTCTGATGGGTGGTCAAAGTGCATTCTTTGAGAAGCACTATTCTAAGGTCAGCTGCCAGCCTGGCCTTCAGTCTAAGGTAGAACAGCTGTGAGGGCATGACTACTGCCCTCAGTAAGTTTGCTGATTAACACCATAGGAGGTATTTGCAAAGCAGGTCCCCTCAGCCTCTATTCACCTACATTTTTAGGGATTAGTCAGAAGAACAGGTAGCTCTGTCTCTGGTCACCAGCAGGAAAAAGGTGTGGTGGAATAGAAAAGTAGGTACCTGGTTCCCATTTTGAAAGTAACACCCATCTTAATGAGTGTCAAAATAACTTAGTCACTTAGATTCTGTTTATGCTGCTTCCTTTCCATATACCATTTCCTTGGGCTCCGTCCCAGATAAAATAAATCAAGTGCCAGCACTACGCCACAAGTAAATTGGAGAAGAAGGCCACAGTGAATAATGTTCCTAGACCCTGTTTCCGTTTCTCCAGTCTTAATCCTCAGCTACTCTCTGTCCCCTTGTCTGGATAACTCCAGTGCCTCTTGAATTTAGACTGTAGCATTGAATGGAATACAGCAGTGTTTACATCATTGGTCATAAAAATCTAGCTATAACATGCTAATGTTCCCTAGTAATTTATGCTACTTTATTAAAAAATATCCAGTGGAGCTGTGGCCAGACAGCTCGGTTGGTTGGAGCATCCTCCTGATGTGCAGAGGTTGCGGGTTTGATCCCCGGCCAGGGCACATACAGGAACAGATTGATGTTACTGTCTCTCTCGCTCTCTATAAAAAAAAAATTAAATGAAATAATTTCTTTTTACAAATCCAAGGTAGAAAATTGGCAAGGAGAACAGGACAACTCTCAACCCTAAAAGGACAAACAATACTGCTGAGAGTTATGTTCTTTTGAAGTCCTTGGAAAACATATACCATGAATGTCAAGTGATATAAAGTGTCAACACATAGTCTTGTGTGTGTGTGTGTGTGTGTGTGTGTGTGTGTGTGTGTGTGTGTTTCTCTCCATGGTTACCTTTCTTCCTTTGTCAGAAGAATAATAATACTTTTCTCTCTACCATACCTTTTTCTGAGGACAGGAAAATGGAAATAATACATGCTTCTGTTCAGAGTTTACACCCCATATTGTATGTCTTTGTGTCCCCTGCTGCAGTGTTGCTCAGCCAACCTGTACACATAGGTCTCTTCATCTTTGCACATCCTGTTTTCTTAACCATTTCAGTTATTGCGCACTAAGCCTCCCTTTCTCATTCACGCTGTTCTGTTCAGAGTCTAGAAGTAGAGACCTTATTTCACCATTGATTTGTCAAGACCTTAAGTGAGATCATTGCTAAGTAGTAATGATCATATCTGTGAAAAGCACTTCCTTTGAACTCAAAACACAACCCCCAAAGAAACTTAGACACCTATTACATGCAGAGTACTGTGGGAATGTTAGGAAGTGCCAGCAGAAAAAGAGCACGATACTCAACTGCCGATGGATCTGGGTTCTCATTCCAGACTTGCCACTGACTAATATTACCTTCAGCAAGTCCGTCTCCTGGGCCGCAGTTTTTTCTCTGCCAAGCAGTTGAGCAGAGTGTGACGCACTGTCCCAGGTGCCTAGGATTCCCACTTTAGCACTGAAAGCTCTAGCCCTCTTAGTATCAGGTAAGCCAGGGTGGTTAGTTCCCCTCTTGGACAGGCTATCTGAAATCGTTTCTGGTTCTAATTCTTCTGGGTCTAAGCCTCATCTGCTTTTCTCATGGTATGTTGTTTATGCCCTTTAAGAGCGTGAACTGAGTCACAGACAGGCAGGGTGGTGGCTGCAGAGCAGAGAATCTGGAAGGCTTCCTGGCTCCTGACCTGTGACTCACGGGATGTTGCTTGTATTAGGCGTCATTCCTAACATCTCGGCCTGAGAGGTCAGCTGAGAATGGTACACTCAGGCAAGAAACATTCTTGGGTTTCCCAGTGAAATGAAACTCAAAACCAATTGACCAATGAGAGGAATTTTTAGCAAATGTTGAGGCTGCCAGCATTCTTGCAAGTGAACCAATGACCTTTTAAGCTACATCTAAAACTGACTAGCTTCTTGGTCATCATTCCAATGAAGGTTCCTCCATTCCCAGTGTAGACTGTATTCAAAACTGGCTTTGCAGTAAGGCTTTTAGCATCCTCACATATTAGACATATTCCCTCATGAGATCGTATGAAATCAACTTTCTAATAAAGGCTTTAAAAAAAAAGGGAGTAACTGACACTGTTGACAGCTGAATCTGTTATCCTATTTTCATAACTTCCAAGGAAAAGATCTTTGAATGACTTGAATCAAAAGGGAAGAGAGCTGAATTCAAGGTCTTAACATGAATGTACCACACTACCAGGGACTACAGAGGCTGCCACTGGCCCTGAGCTGACTCCGGAACGAGATGCTACTTGCTGCCAATTTATATTTAATTCATAAGCAAACTTCTTAATCACCTTGTAAACTTTCTGTGTGCTTGATTTCATTTTGGCTGTCGGCTTAAGACCAACTCCTGTTTTGATCTCACCTCATAGAATAAATTTGGTCTAACTTCCTTCATAGTCATTCTTCTTAAACAGCTGGATCCAAAATACAGCCCTATATAAATATTGAGTGGTGGTAGAGTGAATGTTCATGGAGAAGTCAAAAGAGCTGGATTTACACAAGCTATTTTAGGAACTAAATAACAAATCTAGGAACTTCTCTAACTCAGCAAATTAAAACAGCAGTTATGGGAAGTCTCTTACCCACTCTTGACCAATCAAGAATACAGTGAAATCAAGCTGAACTGGTTTAAGAAGAATGTGCCAAGGAATAGTTTCCCCAATCAAATTTGCTCCTCTCCCCTTTCTGTGAGCTCTACTTTGGTGGAATCTAAGGCTATATTAACAAAGTAGACTTTTAACCACAGTTCATGAGTTAATTATCTGAAGACTGATTATGAGTCACATGACAATTCCTGTTTACACATAATCAAGATAGTAGTAAAGGGATTTAGTAACATGAATATCTACAGAAGATATTTTTGGTAATGCATGGTCAACATGGGAGAGACCAGATAAATAAGAAGGCCCTAGGCATGTGACTTTAAATTCTTTCACTTGAAGAGTATTATAAGTTACCTAATGGACTGTGAAGAAATGAAAAGATGTGTGCTGGTTTACTTTGTACACCCTGCTCAGTGGCCAAAGTTCTCATAATTGGCAATTTGGGCTGCCTTCCCTGTTGCCTGGCCTTTGAGTTTGTTAACGTTACATCTGGGGGATGGGTAAGAGAGAGCTTTTAAAATTTTTAAAAGCCTATGTAATAAGGAATTTCTGACTAAAGATCAAATTGAACCAAATATGTCCAATCATAGCCTGATTTAACTCTGAGTGTGTATCAGAATTAGTAAATTCATGGTCAGGTGCTCTACCCAGATGTCAGCGCTCTCCTTCTCAGGAAACAACCTGTGGGCACCTACATGTGCTGGGACATTCAGCTGAGAAGGCACACAAATCCCTACCCATGTTTTGTTTTTGTTTTCCCTGTAAGATGGGGAGTTTATGATTTAACCTGTTGGGTCTAAAAGTCTTGTAAATTCCTATTTCCTCTGGCAGACTAAAAAAATCTCTGACTGCCTTTGGAAGTTGAAACAATTGGTCAATACAAAGGTGATCCTGACCAGGCAGTGGCACATTGGCTGGAGAGTTGAACTAGGATGTGGAGGATCCAGGTTCGAGACCCCAAGGTCACCAGCTTGAGCGCGGGCTCATCAGGTTTGAGCAAGGTTCACCAGCTTGGACCCAAGATCGCTGGCTCAAGCTAGGGGTCACTCGGTCTGCTATGCCCCCCGCCCCCCGTCAAGGCACATATGAGAAATCCATCAATGTACAACTAAGTAACCGCAACAAAGAATTGATGTTTTTCATCTCTCTCCCTTCCTGTCTGTTTGTCCCTATCTGTCCCTCTCTCTGACTCTCTGTATCTACCACAAAAAAGAAAGAAAGAAAGAAACTACAGAAACAGTTCAGCTTAAAAAAAATACAAAGGTGAGGTTTAGCAATTAAACAAAAATGACTGATTAGGGAGTTATAAAGATTGATCATGGCCCTGGCTGGTTGGCTCAGCCCTAGAGCGTCAGCTAGGCATGTGGAAGTACCGGGTTCTATTCCCTGCCAGGGCACGCAGAAGAAGCGCCCATCTGCTTTTCCACCCATCCCCCTCTCCTTTCTCTCTGTCTCTATCTTCCCCTCCTGCAGCCAAGGCTCCACTGGACAAAAGTTGGCCTGGGAACTGAGGATGGCTCCATGGCCTCTGCCTCAGGTGCTAGAGTGACTCCGGTTGCAGCAAAGCAATACCCCAGATGGGCAGAGCATTGCCCCCTGGTGGGCATGCCAGGTGGAACCCTGTCGGGCGCATGTGGGAGTCTGTCTGCCTCCCCCACCCCTTGCCCCCTCTTCTCACTTCGGAAAAATAAAAAAGATTGATTATGGCTTTGGTGGCTCAGTGGATAGAGTGTCAGCCTGGTGTATGGACTTCCTGGTTCAATTCCTGGTCAGGGCACACAGGAGAAACAACCATCTGCTTTTCTTCCCTTCCCTCACCCCTTTCTCTCCCTCTTTCCCTTCCACAGCCAGTGGCTCATTTGGTTCAAGTGTCAGCCGGGGCACTGAGGATATCTCTGGTGGTCTGAGCATATCAGCCTCAGGCACTAAAAATAGCTAGGTTGATTCAAGCATCAGCCCAAGATGGGGGGGGGGTGCCAGATGAATCCCAGTTGGGGTGCATGCAGGAGTCTGCCTCACTATCTCCCCTCCTCTCACCTAGAAAAATAAAGATTGACCATTAGGCCCTTTTCATTTTGGAGGATAAGCATAAATAAAACTTTTAAAAAATATATTTTTATTCTTTTTTTAGTGGTATGTACACTATTCTCAATTATCTCATTTTTTCCAAGAATTTGAGCTCTTTAAGAATTCTCTGGGAGTCCTGGCCAGGTTGCTCAGTTGGTTAGAGCATCGTCCTGATATGCCAAGGTTGCCAGTTCAATCCCTGGACAGGGCACATACAGGAACAGATCGATGTTCCTCTTTCTCTCATCTCTCTCCCTAAAATAAAAAAATATATATAGAATTGACCAGTAAGTGCATAGATAGGTGTACAACAAATCAATGCCTCTCTCTCCCCCACCCTTCCTCTCTCTATAGGATCAATGGATCAATTTTAAAAATCTTATCAGGGGTGGAGGTAAGGGGAGGGGAGACAAATGGGGGAAAATGAGGAAGGAAAGAGACTTTGCATGGGACATGGCGGTACACAATGTGGGGCATAGAGGGTGTTATATTGAGTGGGACACTTAATATATCAACACAATAAATTAAAAATTAAAATAATAAGAGAATTATCTGGGAATAGACCTATATGGAAAAAAAAATTGAATCCTCCTCCAGCAGTTCCTTCTGGCCCTATGATGCAGACTGTCTGAATTGTTATTATAAAGGAATAAGTTTAATAGGGTACCTTGGTTTTTCAGCCGTGGGCCCAGAAGAACTTGAAGCCCAAATAGAACTAGATTGCCATTTGTAAACTCCTTTTTAAGGAAGGAGTGACGATGGCCAAAAAAGATGTCAACATGTCAAAGCACCCCAAGCTGCCAGACAAGAATGCGCCCAACCTTCATGTCATGAAGGCCTTGCAGTCTCTTATGCCACAGAGAGGAGAAGAATGGTTTGGCTGAATGGATAGACCTACCATCTCCATGGTTACCACCATCTACCATCTGCCTCCTGAAATCGTGCCTGCCACCTTGTGCCACAGACATCCTGAGACCAGAAAGCCAGCTGAATTCTTAAGTGCAAGCGACCTGCAAGAGTCACCCAAGGGAAGCTAACAGAGATACCTTTCAGCAAATTGCTGTGTCAGCAACCAAATTCCAGGGTAGAGGCAGATGTGGTTGTGACTTTGGTCAGCCAAATCAGGTTAGAGGAGATTGTTTTATGTTGAATCAATCTATAACCAAAAAAAAATTTTTTTAAGTTTATTTGGACCAGAAGTACTTAAGTTCATCCTAAGTTAATTTACTTATTTGTTAAAACTTCATAATTATAAACCTAAAAAAACTTCGTTTCTTTCTCTTTTTTTTAAGCGAGGGAAAGAGAGAAGGAAAAGAGATGAGAAGGACACTGCCCACAAAAATTAGGGGATATTTTATAGCTTCATATTTATTTAGAAATATCCCCTAATTCTCACAAAAATTAAGGGATATTTTATCACTTCATATTTATTTGGAAATATCTTCTTTTCTTTTTTAGATTTTATTTATTGATATTTGGAGAGGGATGGGGAGAGAGATATAGAAAAGGAGAGTGAGAAAGAGGAGGGAGAAGCAGGAAGCATCTACTCATAGTAGTTGCTTCCTGTATGTGCCTTGACCAGGCAAGCCCAGGGATTCAAACCAGCAACCTCAGCATTCCAGGTCAACACTTTACCCACTGTGCCACCACAGGTCAGGCTCTCCTAATTTTTGTGAGCGGTATATCAACTCGTAGTTGCAGATTTCAGTTGTTTATTGATTGCTTCTCATACATGCCTACACCTGGGTGTTCACACTGAGCCAGTGACCTTTTGCTCAAGCCAACGACCTTTGGGTTCAAGCCAGCGACCTTGAGGTCATGTCTATGATCCCACACTCAAGCTGGCGAGCCTGCGTACAAGCCAGCGACCTTGGGGTTTTGAATGTGGGATCTCAGCATCCCAGGATGACACTCTATCCACTATGTTGGTCAGGTGAAAATTTTCAGTTCTGTTGCCGTACTTTCCTATGAACTAAAATTCTATGTCTCTCATCACAGCATATTCTAGTGCTATGCTCTATTTGTACTCAGCACTCTCTTTGTTTTTGTAGATTATATGTTGTTAGACCTTACTTGAAAGTTAGATGATAAGAAAAAAATTTTTTCAATTGTAAAAAAAGGATCATGTTTTAGTGACTGATGTGGCCATATGTCTAGTTAGTACTCAATAATTTTTTTTTCATGATTATAATGAGTAGTGCCTTTTCTCCATTCTCTGTTCCCATGCATTATTTTTAAATTGATCACAGCTTAAAATTACGACTTCTACTTTTGGGTATACTAATGCTACCAAAGGCAGATTAAGGTCGGTTGAGGCCCTGGGCGCAGAAGAAAATATTGGGCCCCTTTAAAAAAGAGAAAGATAGGGAAAATAAAAATACATGTTAACCATATTTTCAAATAAATGAAAAATATTGCCCTGGCTGGATGGCTCAGTTGGTTAGAGCATTGTCCTGATATGCAAAGGTTGTGGGTTTGATCCTTGGTCAAGGCACATACAGAAACAGATCAACCTCTCTGTCTCTGTGTCTCTCTCAAATCAATAAATACATTTTTAAAAAATATTATGTACTATTAATGTTAGAATTGCACATATGAAACCAAACATGGTGTCATTAGAAAGAAGTGTAAGGTTGGGATTTTGCGGGGCCCTTCAGAAGTCAGGGCTTAGGACCCGTGCCCAGTGTGCCCACCGTTAAATTCGCCTCTGAATGCTACTCTTATTATCCTAAGGAAATATTTCAAACAACTGAGAAAAACATACACAATGATTTATTTGAACAAACTCAAGTATCCAATAGGATCACAAATGAGGAAATCATGGTGCAAATTCTAGAAAACTATGTAAACTTTAAAATTATTAACAGTCCTGGTCAGGTGACTCGGTAGGAGCACCATCCTGATGTGCTAGGGTGCGGGTTTAATCCCTGGTTGGGGCACATACAGGAGTCAACCAATAAATGTATAAATAAGTGGAACAACAAATCGATGTTAAAAAAAAAATGCCCTGGCCCAATAGTTCAGTTGTTGAGAGCATCATCCTGAAGAGCAGAGGTTGCCGGTTCAATCCCTGGTCAGGGCATGTACAGGAACAGATTGATGTTTCTGTCTCTCTCTCCCTGCCTCTCTCTCTAAAATCAATAAAATAAACATTTAAAAATAAATGTATTGCCCTGGCCGGTTGGTTCAGTGGGAGAGTGTCAGCCTGGCATGTGGATGTCTGGATTTGATTTCTGGTCAGGGCACATAAGAGAAGCAACCATCTGCTTCTCCACCCCTGCCTCTTTTCTTTCTCTCTCCTCCGCCCTCTTCCCTTCATACAGCCATGGCTCAATTGGAGTGAGTTGGCCTCGGGCACTGAGGATGGCTCCATCGCCTCCACCTCAGGAGCTAAAAAAATGGCTACGTTGCAATGGAGCAATGGCCCCAAATGGACAGAACATCACCCCCCTAGTGGGCTTGTTGGGTCGATCTCGGTGGGGACACATGCGGGAGTCTGTCCCTATGCCTCTCCTCCTCTCAATAAAATAAATACAAAATTAAAATAATAATAATACAAATAAACATTTACACAGCATTTAAAATAATGTATTTGTGCAGGTTAAGCTAGATAAACAAATACATACAAGAGTGTATAGAGGTTGGTCTTCATTATATATAAAAAATTCAAAAATAAAATATGGAAAGAAATAGAATAAAATATCAACAGGATTGCTTATAGGTAGTAGAAAAAAGATAAGTCAAAGTTCTCAATTGCATACAACACAAAACTATCTTATGTTTTTGTTTTGTTTTGTTTTTATTGATTTGAGAGGGAGAGAAACATTTGTTTCGTTTGTTGTTCCACTTAATTGTACACTCACTGATCATTTCCCATATGTGCCCTGACCTAAGATTGAATCCCCAACCTTGGTGTCTTGGGAGGATGCTCTAACTGACTGAGCTAACAGGCCAGGGCCTTAACATTTTGGGGGTCTTTTTGCTTTTTGTTTTTTAGAAAATTAAATTCATTGGGGTGACATTGATCAATAAAGGTACATAGGTTTCAGGTAAACAATGTATAGCATTTAAACTGTTAATAGTGTTATGTGCCCATCACCCAAAGTCAAAGCATTTTCTGTCACCATATGTTTGTCCTTCCTTACTCGAGTTTTTTTAAATGAACAACAAAAAAGAGAATTTACTGAACAACAAACTTAGAAGATGTGCAGGAACCAAGGCAGTGCTGGAAGACCAAGAAGTGGGAAACAACACGACACTGCCCGCGCTGAACATCACCACAGCCAGCACAACCAGAGCATCACAGCCCTCTGTCTAGATTCAAGTCCAGGCAGGAGCATCTTACCCTCTCACTGACTAAGTTAAGACATACTTCACTGGCTACAGTACAGCTACAGTCTAAGCTATCATCAGAGGAAACTAAGCATTACATCTTACCTACATGGTTTACAAGAAAGGATTTCTCTCATATAGGAGGAGTAGAAAATTGGACAACCAAAAAAAAAGGTTGACAAAAGTTCCTAACATTATTTTCTTTTTTCATGTGTTCAACACTTTTAGTCATCTTCAAAGAACTTATATTACATCTAGAATCTGATAAAATAAACTAAAACTTTTTCCTTATATCATGAAAGGTAGCGGAATAATGCCAATCCCAAATATGACTGCAGGATTTCAGAACATACCACCTTGAAACATGATGTCGCTTTGGTATTTTGAATTTTGACCTGTAGTCACTTGTAAAACAACAAATGTAAGGAGAGGCTTTCTCTGTGTTCCTCTTATTTGCCTAAAAACAAATCCTCCAAAAGAAACTTAATTGTTATAAATACCCTCCCCAGGAGTTTCACAAACCAGAGAAGATTGACTCTAATCACAGGAGAGGAGACTTGAAATCTACACCACACTCCAACAAACTTTGTCACAAACTATCGTACCTCTCATCTATTCTTCCACGGACCCATTCATTGTTCCTAAAAATGATTTGATCTCCCCTTTGAGATTTAGTTTCCTTCTCCTTTTCCCTAGTAAGCTGGCATTTGACCTTGAATTTTAAGCCACACAGGGAGTAACTCCTTTTTCTCTAGTCGTCTTCTATGTATATACATAGGTATACATGTTAATAAACTTCTTTTTGTTTTTTTTTTTGTTAATCTTTTATTCAAAGGTCTTGACTAACGATTCAGTAGGTCAGACAGAAAATTATCTTCCCTCTCGTACAAATATTAGGATAAGTAGCTAGATATTAATGAGGGAAGGGAGCAAAGGGAATCAGACATTTAAACGCCTGCTTGCTTCACTGGGAAGTTACCGCTTCACACACTCCCCAGGGCATCCTCCCCTGCATTGGGACCTAATCCCCCCAAACTGGCAGGATCCTTACAGGTCATTAAGTGGGGGAGGGAGGGATAAAAACAGCAAGATAAATTCCTCTGCTGGGCACATATGCAGTAGAAACAAAGATGTCATATGGGGAGGTGCTTCTACTATGAGGCATGTGCAGTAGGAACCAAGATGGCTACTGTAGAGGCCTGTCTTTCTAGCCAGAGAAAAAGATCAGATTGGTTTATTTTGTTTGTGTTTTAAGTGAGAGGAGAGATAGACAAACTCTGCATGTGCCCCATCCAGAATCCACCCTGCAACCCGTCTGGGGCTGACACTAGGACAAACTGAGCTACCTCAGCAGTGCTGATGCTCAAACCAATTGAGCCACTGGATGTGAGAGAAGAGAGAGAGAAAGGGAGAAGGAGAGGAAAAGAAGCAGATGGTTGCTTCTCATGTGTGCCCTGACTGGAGATCAAACCCAGGACGTTCGCATGCCAGGTCAAGGCTCTATCCACTGAGCAACCAGCCAGCGCCTAAAAGGATCAGATCGGATAAGGGACACAGAATCTCAGAAAATCTAGGAAATGGATTGGTTAGGGGGAGGAACCTTCAGAAGCCCACAAAAGATTAGAAAGCTGATTGGTTAGTAAAAGGGCAACTAGTGCTTCCTAAACCCAAGGCAATATAATCAGTTTACCAACAAACTAGCTCTTCTCTCTCGTTTGGTACCACACATTCACCCCATTTGTTTGCATGTTCTCCAAGTAGCCATGTGGCCGCAGGTGCCCAACAGCAGCCCTGCAGACTCAAAATGTGTGCTTAGGCACAGTGCCAGCTGGAGGGCAAGGAGGGAAGCGGAGAATCTGCTGGCTGGACAGAGACAAAGGCTGGGCCTGGATTAAACTTTGGTGGTTATGTAAATAAATACAAGGAACTTAGAGCAAAAATAAATAAATAAATAAATATTTAAAAACCAATTGATAAGCATTTTAAGGTAAGGATTAGTAAAAACCAAACCAAAAAATTAATAACCATTTTACCAAAAATAAACAACCAAAGTGTTTCTATGTTTATTAAATGTGTCTCAGTGCCAGAAACAAACACTGTGGTGGGTATAGAGGTAAGAGTACATATACTGTCCTGCGCCCCAGGTTCCCAAATTGCTGAAGCAGATTTGTGTTTACTTGTTCCTTCCTTCTGGGAACATAGAACATCATCGGAGCCTTCTGAAATATATGCAATGAGGCTATTTGTGCAGGTATTTCTGGTGAAATACGGCAGAGCTACTTCCAGGGCATAGGAGAAAACTATGCATCCTCATTCAAGAGGTCTGAAGAAACTGCTGGTTGGTGGCAGGTTAAACAAGAACTAAAAAAAATGCCTTTCCTTTAACATTTCAGTTGCTGACTGAAAAAAGACATAGGACACCTCACGAGCTGGCAGCTTTTCTCACCAATCTCAGAAGTCTGGTGTGCCCTGCCACGATCACTATTTTGAGCCTGTTACTGGGCCTCCATGCCATCTCTGCCTTGTTGACAAGTAAACTGAAACTCTTTGCTTGTCCTCCATAGTCAAGGGGGCGGCAGGTATCTACCTTCCCCACTCAGCTTTCCCCTTCTCCCATTTTGTAGTCTCTGCTTCTCAGTTTGTCTTCTATTTAGCAAGGGTAGGAAGTAAGGTAGAGTGGCCTCTTGCCAAGATGCAAAACTGGGTGATAGTGTAAGGCATTAAAGGGTTCAGTAGTAATAATTCTTAGCAAGAACTAAATAGCCTGTCCCATGAACAATATAAATTTTGCTTTATGTCCTTCTAAGGAATCTAGGGAGCTGTTTTGTAGGTGGGTTCCAAAGGACTCAAGATGCCAGTGGCCTGAAAACAAAGTTAAAGAATACCTATAAGGTGACTGCTGATATCAAGCAAACGTCCTGGAGGACATTCTTGAACAAAAGATCCTGACCACCTGAACTCTGCTATGCTACTATCTACATGTCCAGTAATAAATCACTAACCTCCCAAAAAATATATAAATTAGCCAATCAAGAGTGTTAAGGCACTCTGTCTTTTCAAGTTGCTGGCAATTTGAATTAAAGACACTTTTTTTTTTATTTTATTAACCCTGGTGGATTGGCTCAGTGGATGGAGCATCAGCCCCACATGTGGATGTCTTGGGTTCAATTCCTAGTCAGGGCACACATGAGAAGCAAGCATCTGCTTCTCTTCCCCTCCCTCTCCCCCTTTTCTCCCTCTTCCCTCTTGCAGCCAGTGGTTCGATTGGTTCAAGTGTTGGCTCCAGGCACTGAGAATAGCTCGGTTGGTCTGAGCACTTCAGCCTAAAAACCCCCAGATGGGGTTGCCAGCTGGATCCTGGTTGGGGAACATGTGGGAATCTATCTCACTATCTCCCCTCCTCTCACCTAAAAATTATATATATATATATATATATATGATTTATTGATTTTACAGAGGGAGGAGAAAGAGGGAAGAAGGAGCAAGAAGCATCGACCCACAGTTGCCTAACCCTAGTTGCTCACTACTTCTCATATATGCCCTGACTGGGCAAGCCCAGTGTTCTGAATGGGCAACCTCAGCACTCCGGGTCAACACCCCATCCACTGTGCCACCATAGACCAGGTTAAAGAGACTCTTATACCTGACTCTCATGAATTGGCTAGAAGGGCAATGGGCAACACGAACCCCAGCTTGTTCTGGTAACAGTAGGGGGAATTTAAGAGTTAAAACTTTAGCTTGAGTAATGATGGCTTGGGTTATAGTCAGGGGACATAATGCTTAATGAAACTAAAAGCTTTGTTCCAGGATATGGGATACCTGAACAGGTCTACATGACTTAATGAGATCTGCAAGTGACCCACCTTTGAGCTCCAGGGGACTGAGCAAAATCTTTGTGCTCCAAGGACTGACTGCCTGCTAACTATGATCCAATTAACTTTGACTATGATCTGATTAACTTCCTGTTGAAATTCCAAAGCCCTTACCCTTTTCTTTTTCTTATAAAAAGATTGGCTGAGGCCTGGCCAGGTGGTGGCACAGTGGATAGAGCGTCGAACTGGGATGCAAATGACCCAGGATTGAGATCTCGAGGTCGCCAGCTTGAGCGTGGGCTCATCTGGTTTGAGCAAAGCTCACCAGCTTGAACCCAAGGTCGCTGGCTGAAGCAAGGGGTTACTTGGTCTGCTGTGCCCCTCCCGCCCCCCATCAAGGCACATATGAGAAAGCAATCAATGAACAACTAAGGTATCACAAAAAAAAATTGATGATGATGCTTCTCATCTCCCTCCATTCCTGTCTTTCTGTACCTATCTATCCCTCTTTCTGACACTCTCTCTGTCCCTGTAAAAAAAAAAAAAGGTTGGCTGAGGAGAGAGGGCTAAGATGATTTGGGAATGTAACCCCCATCTCCCCAGATTGCCAACCATCTGAATAAAGCTCCCATAAAGATTGAATCTCTGTCTCTACCCTTTTGGCTGACTTCGTGACACGCAGCACGAACTCTGATGTTTCTAGTTTCATGGGGAAAATAGTTTCCCAATGTGAGGAAGGTAGAAGAGGTGAGAGATGGTGGGTATGCCCAATTTCACTATAGCAAAGGGGAAATGTATTTCTGGCCTCCCAAGTTGGATGTTTAAATATCTTTCACACACACAGACAAAAAACAAAAACAAAAAACATGTTTAAACACAATGATTAGCATCTCAAGCTGTGATAGGCAGTCAAATAGACATGAACAGAGCAAGACTATAAAAGCCAGGCATGAAAGGCCACCAGAGCAGAAAGGCCAAAGTACATAACAGTGGGCAAACGAGGTAAACAAGGGGTTTAGACCTCAAGGTTTCATATCACTGGTCCTAAGATTTGAACCCTCCCCTTATCTTTCCTCCCCTGGCATATCACTAGTAATGTAGTTTTAGACCCCCTTAGAAGAGGAACAAACAAGAGCTTAAGCCAGTGGTTCTCAAACGTTTTGAAGTCAGGGCACATTTAAAATCCTACAGATAATTGTAGGCGTACTATATACAAATTTCTGAGAAATATGTTATAATAATTAAGTCAAATATTAAAGAAAAAATATAAAATCCAAGTGTGCTTTTATAGTAATTAAGCAAAATAAATACAATTAAATTTATTCTGACATTAAAAAACATTTTTATGTTACATATTTTGTTATGCTTTTTAGAATTTATAAAAAAAAGAGGGGTCAAAAAATGTTAAAAACGACAAAAGAGTTATCTTTTTATATATATATATATAGATACATTCTTAGTAAGATTTAGTAAATTTGGCAGGTCCCGGCATGAAAATGTTAAGATTCTTATCCTTGTGTTTATGAGAAACATGAGCCTGATGTGTCCTAGCAATTTCTGCAATTTTGGGCATATATTTCAAAGGCAAAATCTCATTTCCTCATCAGTACATTGAAATATTTCTCTCTTTTTACTCTTAATTGTGTTGAGCATAGAAAATCCTAATTCACATAAATAGGATGTTGAATATTGTAGTAAATGTTCAAAGCTTTTTTAGATATTGCCACATATTATTCTTTTGTAGAAATCCAAAAGGCTTCAAGAGACAATTCCTTATGTTTAATCATCAATCCAAAACCCCCACCATACATATTATCTTTTTTTTTTTTTTCAGAGACAGAGAGAGGGATAGATAGGGACAGACAGACAAGAATGGAGAGAGATGAGAAGCATCAATCATTAGTTTTTCTTTGCCCTTGTGACACCTTAGTAGTTCATTGATTGCTTTCTCACATGTATCTTGACCGCAGGCCTTCAGCAGACCGAGCAACCCCTTGCTGGAGCCAGCGACCTTGGGTCCAAGCTGGCGAGCTTTTGCTCAAGCCAGATGGGCCTGTGCTCAAGCTGGCGAGCTTGGGTTTCGAACCTGGATCTTCTGCATCTCAGTCCGACGCTCTATCCATTGTGACACCGCCTGGTCAGGCATCCTTTCTATAGCTTTTATATTTGAAGTAACCCTGTAATCATCTTTCCTGGAAATGAGGGTGTGTCTAGGGTGTTATAATTCACCATACATATACTCCAATATACACACTGTTTAGTTTAGATGTTTTTAAGGCCTTTCCCATGATTCAACCAAGATCCTTCTGTTTTTTATTGTTTCTTTTCCTCTCTTTTTAAAAATTTATTGATTGATTTTAGAGAGAGAGAGGAAGAAAGACAGCAAGAGAAAAACATCAGGTTGTCGTTCTTCTCATTTAGGCGTTCATGGGTTGATTCCTGTATGTTCTCTGATGGGGGATTGAATCCACAACCCTGGCATATTTGGAAGATACTTCATCTAACCAATCAAGCTACTCTGCCAGGGCACTGGTTTTTATTTATTTATTTTTTTTTAATTTTTTAAATTGAATTTTAGAGAGATAAAGGGAGACAGAGAAACATCGATTTATAATTAAGTTTGCCATATTTCCCCATGTATAAGACCCACCAATTTTTCAAAAAACTTGGGTCTAAAAACTGGACGTGTCTTATACAGTGGTTCTAGTATTTTTACTTGGATTTCCCGCTTTTTTTGTGCTTTTCTTTGCCCTCTTTGTTTCGCACTCATTACCAGCATATTATAAGCTACGTTACCAGCATATAGTAAGTTACGTTTTGCCACATTCTGCCCAGAAATGGCTCAGAAAAGATTTTCATACAGTGCTGAATTCAAGTTAAAAGTGACCCAGTTTGCAAAAGTGAATGGAAATCATGCTGCTGAACTTAAGTTTGGTCCTTCTCCAACTGAGAAATCAATCCAAGATTGGCTGCGGGAAGAAGAAACCCTACTGAAAACACCATGGCAGAAGAAGGCCATGAGAGGCAAGTCAGCAAAATGGCCTGGGATTGATGGCAGTTTTTTGTTGTTTTTTGTTTGTTTGTTTGTTTTTTATGGGAGTTTTGACAGTGAAGAGAAGTTGTATAAATTTTATGATGAATAAAACTTGAGTTCAGTAACTTTATGGAATACATTTTTTTTTTCAAATTTCATGCCTCAAAATTAAAGGTGCATCTTATACATGGAGAAATGCAGTATTCATGCCATCATTGGTTGATCTTTTTTTTTTAGATTTTATTTATTTTAGAGAGGGTACATAGAGAGAGATAGATAAAGAAAAGGGGGGAGCAGCAGAAGGCATCAACTCTCATAATGTGAAAAAGTACCAAAGAATTGCAAAAATTAATACTAATATTTTAGGAGGAAAAGTCAGGCTTCTTGCCCCGTCCTTTCCCTAAGCAGCAGTTCTTAACCTGGGTTCTATCGAACCCTAGGGGTTCGATGAGTCGGACTCAGGGGTTCAGATAAGCCTCTGCCGCGGAGGCCAGAATAAAGTAATACCGTAATTTGTTGTGAGTTCATGCACTTGGTTGGTTTTGTTCTTTGAGCAAGGTGATGTTCATGCATGGCTCATTCTGTGCACCAGTAAAAAAACATATACCTATGTCTTGAATTTGGGGAAAAAAATCATATTTTATTTATCACTAAAGAAGGGTTCGGTGAATGCGCATATGAAAATGGTGGGTTCGGTACCTCAAAAAAGGTTAAGAACAACTGCTCTAAAGAAAGGAGGGAGAAGAATGCAGAAGCTTTCTGGCTTGCAAGGACAACTGGGTCTTTTAGTTTTGACTATAGAATAAAGGTTATCTGAAGAACTTCCTTTCCCGTTCAATAACAGACAAAATTTACATACCCTGCACTGATTTTAACTCTTCCTTGCTTCCTGGAATCCTGAGAGTAATATATACCTCTGGACAAAGGAATGGGTGGTAGACACTAGAAGATTTGTGAATATCTTTGATATGTAAAATGACATCACTGTTGTGTTGCCTTATAGGTTTTAAAATGTATAAATGTTTCTTATAAATCCTATAGACAAATGTTATAAGCTTGTTAATGAATTTATTATTGTGTCATGTTCTCTTCCTTATCCCTTCCCCCAAACCTGTATGTGATCAAGTCTATATAATGAGCTGCAAGGATATTTCACGCACGCACGATTTCAATCAGCTCTATCCAGTGTTAGTCATATGCATCAGATCAATAAACCTCCTCAAAAATTCTTCTGTATCCTGCTTTGGTGTCTCTACGTAAACTCAGCGGAACGCTACTTTACAACAATATGTGCCTTGACCAGGAAAGCCTGGGATATCGAACCAGCAAACTCAGTGTTCCAAATCAACACTTTATCCACTGTGCCACCACAGGTCAAAAATCATTGGTTGTTGTTGGGCAGATAAAATATAATATGCTCACTTTGTTAAAGATGGTGCTGCCCACATGGAAGCCCGTCACCCAGGTAATATTATTTGCCCTTGTGCTTGGGATGGGTGTGGGGGAAAGGCTGTAATGTAAGCAGGCCAGGTTGTTATGACCTAAGGCTTGGCTTTAGGAGTAAGCTCTTCCCCACACCCCTGACTGATTGGATAATGTAGGGTGGTGCACTCTCCTGAGAAATCCCATTATACAGAGATTTCCTTGTTTGTATAATTGGATTAAAGGTTTGGATTATCTATGCTATAAAATGGGAGAGACCAGTAGCTTGAGCTCTCTCGGTTCCTGCTATCCCCATTGCAGGGGCCTCCCTGATCCCTTGACCTCCATGGGAAAAGCTGGTTTTCTGCTTCTGCCTTGTCTTCTCTTGTGGCTTGCCTGTATTGGAGAGACACCAATAAACAGAATGGCCTACCATCCTCCGACTCTGCCATTTCTTCACCGTCAGCCCGAATCCAATGGGAACCTGCATGTGAATGGCCACGATGGCGGCTCCTGGCCTTACAACTGGCGTAGTTTGCGGCAGGATTCGGAGATCGGTATGGGGCCACCACCCCTGAGGGGTGGGGTAGAGGACTGGTTGCAGTTCTGGCTTCCCATGGCTATCCTTTTAGGAGCTGTGGGCTGCGTGTTTTTTACTAAAGAGGAAACCAAGAGTTCTGTGAAAGAAGCTGCTCGAGGTCGAAAGCTTCAGTATGAATTGCAAATCGAATGGCAGAAAAGGCTGGAATTGGAGCGAGCACTGGAGAAGGAATTACGGGTTCGCGAGTTGCAGTTTGCCCTGGAAGCTGAACGTTTCCACCAGCAGTTGTTGGAGAAACAACTGCGGATTCAAGAGCTCGAGTCTCAGCTTCTGGCCAAAAGCCAGCAGCCACAGGAGCCTAAACGGTCGCCAAAGGAGCAGCAGCACCCGTGCCGGTGGACTGGTTTTGAGTCAGCGGGAGCAGGCGCTTGCAACTCCTCTTCTGAGGATGAGAAGGCTCAGGCTGAAGCTGCCATACGCACACTGAGAGCCCGACCAGTGGTCGCCAAGAAGGTAAAAACCCAGCAGCTTAGAGTCCCTCAGGGGCAGCCACAGCCTCCTGCCCAGGTAATGGAACACTCTGTGGTCCGGCCCTATACCCAGGCAGAGCTGATGGAGTTGGGGGCACAATTTAGGCAGAAACCTACTGAATCCCTGGTAGCCTGGTTACTACGATTATGGGACATAGGGGTGGATGGCATCATGCTCTCCGGAACAGAGATGGAGAAATTGGCCGCCATTACCACACACTCCTCCTTGAGGCAGCGTCTTCAGAACTGCCATGGCAACCCTGGAGACCATACCCTATTAGAACGGGTGATGGCTGCCATTCGTATGGTCTGGCAGAATGCTGGAGAATTGCCAGGGGCAATGAGTCAGTGGCAGTGCTACAGCGAGTTAGTAAAGGTCCTTCGGGAACTAGGTATGAAGAATGCTGTTTTCAACCCTGGGTCCCGTGGGCCAGATGAGGAAGTGTTTACGGCAAAAATGAGGGAATTTATTCTTGCTAGCGCCCCGTCAGCCCTTTTTGGGTCACTTGTGGCTATCTTGGGCCCCTATGTGGGGCAGCCCATCAATGTAGTTACACAGATGGTAGCAGATTTGGGAGAGTTGGAAGCCACTAGAGATCATAAAGCAGTGAGGGCTGCTGCCCATGTTGCCCCCCCAACTAACAAGGGAAACGGGCCTATAAAGGTAACCGAACACAGATGTGGGTAGATTTGATTGCGGCTGGAGCAGATAAGGGGAAATTGGATGGCCAGTCTAATAAAATTCTTTTGGAGCTTTGGCGGCAGCTTAAACCAGAACAGAAGTTCCAGCCATTGAGACGAAGGGCCCCAGCAGCTACCAATAAAACATTTGGTGCGCGGGTAGCTCGGTTACAAGATTATATGATAGAGACGGCCGAGGGAGAGGAGAAATCCCAAGACCCATTGTACCAGTTTGAATAGGAAAAGGGCCGAGGGACCCGTCTAACGGGGATGGGCGGGGACTGGAGGCCACACGTGGAACTGGCTATCCACTGGTCCCCTTCCAATGTACAACGGGTGTTGGCCTTGGTGGATACAGGTGCAGAATGTTCCCTCCTCTATGGGAACCCAGAGCGGTTTGCTGGGACCCCAGTGGCCATTGATGGCTATGGGGGCCAAACTGTTCAAGTGAAGCCAGTAACTATTCCATTGGGGATAGGAAGACTGCCTCCTAAGCCATATAAGGTGTATGTATCTCCTATTCCTGAATATATTTTGGGGATAGATGTCCTTCAAGGACTATGGTTGGAAACTACAGCCGGGGAGTTCCGGCTACGGATCAGGGTTGTGAAGGCAGTGTTGCGGGGACATGCATCACATTCCCCTTTGCAATTGCCCATCCCTCGGCGTGTGACTAACACCAAGCAGTACCGCCTGCCAGGTGGTTATGAAGAAGTCACAGCGACAATCCTCGAACTAGAAAAGGTGGGGATCATTCGGCCAGCACACAGTCCTTACAACTCCCCGGTATGGCCTGTGCGCAAACCAGACGGAACCTGGAGAATGACAGTAGATTACAGAGAACTTAACAAAGTTGTTCCCCCTTTGCACGCTGCTGTTCCCTCAATAGCTAACATGATGGATCGGCTAAGCCATGAGTTGGGGACATACCACTTTGTGGCAGACTTGGCCAATGCTTTCTTCTCCATTGATATAGCTGCAGAGAGTCAAGACCAATTTGCCTTCAGTTGGGAAGGGAGACAATGGACTTTTACAGTATTACCCCAGGGCTATTTGCACAGCCCCACCTTGTGCCATGGGCTGGTGGCTGCTGACCTGGCTAAATGGAAACAGCCAGAGGCAGTTCGCATGTATCATTATATTGATGACATTATGTTAACTAGTGATTCTCTTCCAGAATTGGAGCAAGCAGTCCCTACCCTGCTATCCCATTTGAAAGCATGTGGCTGGGCAGTCAATGAGGACAAATTGCAAGGACCTGGGTTATCTGTTAAATTCTTGGGAGTTGTTTGGTCAGGTAAGACAAAAGTTATCCCTGATGCAGTTATAGATAAGATCCAAGCATACCCCGTGCCCACTACGGTAAAACAGTTACAGGAATTCTTAGGTCTGTTGGGGTATTGGCGAGCATTTATACCCCATTTGGCTCAGTTACTACGCCCCTTGTACAACCTTATTCGGAAGGGGGTTCGTTGGGATTGGACTGAGCAGGCGCAGGGTTCATTTGCAGCAGCTAAGAGAGCTGTCAAGGTGGCACAGGCCTTGAATGTGTTTGATCCTGCCAGGCCCTGTGAGCTAGATGTTCATGTAACCTCGGAGGGGTTTGGATGGGGTTTGTGGCAACGAACAGAGCGCTTATGGCAACCTATTGGGTTTTGGTCCCAATTGTGGAAAGGTGCTGAAGTTCGTTACTCATTAGTAGAGAAGCAGCTGGCAGCTGTGTATGCTGCCCTCCTGGCCACTGAGAGTATTACAACCACAACACCAGTTACAGTCAAGACAACATACCCTATTGCAGGATGGGTGAGAGATTGGGCGACAAAACCACGTAGTGGTATGGCCCAAATGTCCACCCTGGCCAAGTGGGGTGCCTACCTGCAACAACGCTGTGCTCTTAGCACCAGCCCGTTGAGGGCAGAACTGCAGGAAGCCTTGGGTCCAGTCACCTATGCAACCTTAGAGTCAGGTGCAGCGGGGGCTCAGGAAGCAGAACCTGAAGTCAGTCCCTACCAGGAGGGGCGGGTGCCCATCCCTGAGGATGCCTGGTATACTGATGGTTCCAGCAGGGGCCAACCTGCCAAGTGGACGGCCATAGCCTTCCATCCGGCCACTGAGACTATTTGGATGGATACAGGTACAGGCCAAAGCAGCCAATGGACAGAATTAAGAGCTGTTTGGCTAGTTGCCCACAATGAACCTTCACCTCTGGTGATCTGTACTGACAGCTGGGCTGTATATCGTGGACTGACCCTTTGGATTGCTACTTGGCACATTAACCAGTGGATGGTAATGCACCGCCCACTATGGGGTCAGGCCATGTGGCAGGACTTATGGGAAATAGGACACCAGAAGCAGGTGACAGTATATCATGTCACGGGGCATGCCCCTCTAGCCCATCCTGGGAATGATGAGGCAGATACATTGGCAAAGGTGCGATGGTTGGAGACTGCACCTGCAGGTGATGTGGCGCAATGGCTCCACTGGCGCCTGCTCCATGCAGGACAGAAAACTATGTGGGCTACGGTTAAGGCGTGGAACTTGCCTGTGTTCTATGCAGAGGTACTTGCAGCTTGTGAGCAATGTGCAGTGTGTTCCAAGGAGCACCCTCGGAGACCACTGGTGTCACCTGGACAGATCCAGAGGGGTCATGTTCCACTGACACGATGGCAGATAGACATCATTGGACCCTTACCAAAGTCAGAAGGGTACCAGTATGCGGTCACTTGTGTAGATACTGCCACAGGTCTGCTTGCTGCTTATCCTTCCCATAATCCTGACCAGAGGGCAGTCATACAGGCTTTGGACCGCCTGAGTGCTGCATATGGGCGACCACTGGTCCTTGAAAGTGACAACGGTACCCACTTCACTGGTTCAATGGTGAGGCAATGGGCTCAAGAGCTGGGGGTGGACTGGAAATACCATGTTCCCTACCACCCCCAAGCTGCTGGTATCATTGAGCGGTATAATGGACTCTTAAAGCAGGGACTGCGACAGGAGGGGGGCACCAGCTCCCTTACTGGATGGACACACCGCTTATGGACAGTACTCCGGATTTTGAATGAGAGACCTCGACGTGGGAGCCCAGCTCCAGTGGACGCCCTCCTGCATCGGGCAGCTGCCCCCATTCAGTTGCAGATACGCACCAAGGACATTTTACTCAAGCCAGGCTTTGGACAGCAGGGCAACGTGCTCTTGCCTGCCCCAACAGCCCTTCTTAAAGGCCAACGGCTTCAATGGACTTGGCCCTGGACTGTCCAGGCCCCCCATCTGAGATGGGTGGCCTTGTTGGCACCATGGGGAAAGGGGCTAGAGGTGGACCTCCAGTTAACTCCTTGGGCAACCAGCACCTGGCCGCCTAAGGTAGAAGTGTATTATCCTTTGAGTGCTCAGGGGGACAGCATAATGAAGGGCACCTTTGTAATTTCTTTATGGCCGATAATGAGTTCTCCTATTTTACTACACGTAGAACCAGCAGATGCTGGAGTATTGGCCAATAAGGTTTGGTATGCCCGCTCAGGGCGGCCTCTGGTACCAGCTACGGTGCTGTCTGCAGATAAAACTCTGGCCTGTATTCTGCCAGAGGGAAAAGATTTGCCTCTCTTGGTGCCGTTGACAGCTCTGTCATTTTGCCCATAGCTTTTGATTTGTTAATCCTATTGCTGTAGTTGGTACTGTTTCTGTTTATGCTATGTACCTTTGTAATTGTTGAAACTGTATGATTTGTGCTACTGCTGTAATTTGTGTAATGTACTTAATTTCCTTGTACAGGGATGCCGGTAGTGTAGATTGTGGGTAGTAAAGTGAGCATAGGGGTGGATTGTTGGGCAGATAAAATATAATATGCTCACTTTGTTAAAGATGGTGCTGCCCACATGGAAGCCCGTCACCCAGGTAATATTATTTGCCCTTGTGCTTGGGATGGGTGTGGGGGAAAGGCTGTAATGTAAGCAGGCCAGGTTGTTATGACCTAAGGCTTGGCTTTAGGAGTAAGCTCTTCCCCACACCCTTGACTGATTGGATAATGTAGGGTGGTGCACTCTCCTGAGAAATCCCATTATACAGAGATTTCCTTGTTTGTATAATTGGATTAAAGGTTTGGATTATCTATGCTATAAAATGGGAGAGACCAGTAGCTTGAGCTCTCTCGGTTCCTGCTATCCCCATTGCAGGGGCCTCCCTGATCCCTTGACCTCCATGGGAAAAGCTGGTTTTCTGCTTCTGCCTTGTCTTCTCTTGTGGCTTGCCTGTATTGGTGAGACACCAATAAACAGAATGGCCTACCATCCTCCGACTCTGCCATTTTCTTCACCGTCAGCCCGAATCCAATGGGAACCTGCATGTGAATGGCCACGATGGCGGCTCCTGGCCTTACAGTTGTATTTTCTTTTTAATTTTATTTATTGATTTTATAGACAGCGAAGGGGAAAGAACAAGAAGTAGCAAGTCATAGTTGCTTCACTTTAGTTGTTCCTTGATTGCTGTTGGGAAGACAAAATATATTATACTCACTTTGTTAAAGATGGCAGTGCCCACGTGCAAGTTTTAAGAGTAAGCTTTTCCCCACACCCTTGACTGATTGGATAATGTAGGGTGATGCACTCTCATGAGGTATCCTCTCATTATGCCTCAGATAAGTGACTTTGTGTAAAGTCAGTAGTCGAGGTCAGGATCACAGCCGCCTGACCCATGCAGGTTCACGTTAGATTCGGACAGTCGGTAATGAAACAGCGGAGCTGATGGTGAGCCATCAGCTTTAATTTCAGCTTGCACCTGGCGAGCAAGCAAAAACACACACTGGGCTCCAAAACCCACTCATTCAGTGCTCACAAAGCTACTGATTTATCTGAGTTTCCTAGAATAAAAAGGTTTCTAGCTCACCACATTTATTCACCTGTTTCCCATCTCCTCTCTACACAAACTCTGCACAAACTGGCTTCTTCCTCAGCATTCTACCATCTTGGCTGCCTCCTCTGGCCTCCACGAGGCTCTCCTCTCTTCTAAACTAACCTCAGGAACCAAGAGCGCAAGCTCCTGGTCTGCCCCACTTTATAGCATAGATTCAAAATCTTTAATCCAATTATACAAACAAGAAAATCTCTAATGCAAAGCCACTCATCTGAGGCACAATGGGATTCCTCAGGAAAGTGCACGACCCTACATCGTCCAATCAGTCAAGGGTGTGGGGAAAAGCTTACTCTTAAAACTAAGCCTTAGGCTATAACGACCCAGGCTGCTTACATTACAGCCTATCCCCCACACCCATTCCAAGCATAAGGGCAAATAACATCACCTGGGTGACGGGCTTCCATGTGGACAGTGCCATCTTTAACAAAGTGAGCATAATATATTTTATCTGCCCAACACTTTGTATCAGAGACTTCCTTCTTTGTAGATTGGATAAAAGGTTTGGATTCTACACTATAAAATGGGGCAGACCCGGAGCTTGCTCTCTCAGTTCCTGAGGTTAGTATTAGAAAGGAGAGCAGATTAAGACCACGTGAAGGAGAGGAGAAGCAGTCAAGATGGCAGAGTGCTGAGGAAGAAGCCAGTTTGTGCAGACTTTGTGTAGAGAGAAGGAGATGGGAAACAGAGGTGAATAAGTCTGGTGAGCTAGAAACCTTTTGATTCTAGGAAACTTGGAAAAGTCAGTAGCATTGTCAGCACTGAATGAATGGGTATTGGAGCAGAGTGTGTGTTTTTGCTTGCTCACCGGGTGCAAGATAGAATTAAAGCTGATGGCTCACCAGTTCTTGGCTCCGTTGTTTCATTACCGACTGTCCGAACCTGCATAAGCCAGGCGGCTGTGATGGTGACCCTGGCTACTGGCTTTACAATTGCTTGTTGTATGTGCCTTGACCAGGCAAGTGCTGTGTTTTGAACCAGCGACCTCAGCATTCCAAGTTGTTGGGCAGAAAAAGTATATTATGCTCATGTAGGGCCAATAGGCAAGGCCACCATCACAGCCGCCTGACCCATGCAGGTTCACATTTGATTCAGACAGTCGGTAATGAAACAACAGAGCCAAAAACTGGTGAGCCATCAGCTTTAATTCTAGCTTGCACCCGTTGGATAAGCAAAAACACACACTGCTCTCCAAAAGCCACTCATTCAGTGCTCACTAAGCTACTGACTTATCCGAGTTTCCTAGAATCAAAGGTTTCTAGCTCACCAGACTTATTCACCTCTGTTGCCCATCTCCTCCAGCACAAAACACAAACTGGCTTCTCCCTCAGCACTTCGCCAATTTGGCTGCCTCTTCTTCTCCACGTGGCCTTAATCTGCTCTCCTTTCTATACTAAACTCAGGAAAAAAGAGAGCGAGCAAACTCCCGTCTGCCCCACTTTATAGCGTAGATTCAAAACCTTTAATCCAATCTACAGACAAGGAAGTCTCTGATACAAAGTCACCCATCCGAGGCACAATGGGATTCCTCAGGAGAGCGCACCACCCCACATCATCCAATCAGTCAAGGGTGTGGAGAAAAGCTTACTCTGAAAACTAAGCCGTAGGCTATAACGACCCGGCCTGCTCACATTACAACCTTTTCCCTACACCCATCCCAAGCATAAGGGCAAATAATATCACCTGGGTGATGGGCTTCGATTTGAGCAGCACCATCTTTAACAAAGTGAGCATATTATATTTTATCTGCCCAACACCTCACTTTGTTAAAGATTGCACTGCCCACGTGCAAGTTTTAAGAGTAAGCTTTTCCCCACACCCTTGACTTATTGGATGATGTAGGGTGGTGCACTCTCATGAGGAATCCCGCCATTATGCCTCAGATGAGTCACTTTGTATCAGAGACTTTCTTGTTTGTAGAATGGATTAACGTTTTGGATTTCTACACTATAAAGTAGGGCAGACTGGGAGCTTGCTCTCTCAGTTCCTGGGATTAGTATTAGAGAGGAGAGCAGATTAAGGCCATGTGGAGGAGAGGAGAAACTGCCAAGATGGCAGAGTGCTGAGGAAGAAGCCAGTTTGTGCAGAGAGAAGGAGATGGGAAACAGAGATGAATAAGTCTGGTGAGCTAGAAACATTAGATGCTAGGAAACTCAGATAAATCAGTAGCCTTGTGAGCACTGAATGAATGGGTTTTGGAGGTCAGTGTGTGTTTTTGCTTGCCCGCTGGGTGCAAGCTAGAATTAAAGCTGATGGCTCATCAGTTCTTGGCTCCATTGTTTCATAACTGACTGTCCGAATCTAATGCAAACCTGCATGTGAATGGCCTCAACTACTGGTTTTACTTTTGACGTAGTCTGTGGCAGGATTCGATACAGATCGATATGGAGCCACAACTACCTTTGAGCAGTAGAGTAGAGGACAGGCTGCTGTTATGGTTTCCTATGGCTGTTTTTTGGGGGACTGTTTGCTGGATGAGTTTTACAGCCATGTGTGAGGAAACTGAGAGCTCTATGGAAGAGGCTGCCCGCAACCTGCAAACCGAGCAGTGGAAGGAGCTGAAGGAAACGTGGGAGAAAGAGATGCCGACCCTGGAGCTGGAGGAAGCGCTGGAGGAGGAGGCCGACAAAGTTTGCAAGATTCGCCTGGAAATGGAGCGGATGCTGAAGAAGGAATCACAGGTTCGTGAGTTGTAGATTGCCCTGGACATTGTGGAGAGCCAGCAGTGACGGGAAGCCGAGGCTGAGGCCGGGGCTGGAGCTGGAAGGCCTGCTGAGCCTAAGGCAGCGGTGGCCTGGGGCTCAAGCCCAGAAGCAGGAGCTGGTGTTTTCAGTTTCTCTTTGGAGGATGAAAAGAATTGGGTTGGAGTTGCAACCCATAGTCTCCAGAAGATGAGAGCCCAGCTGGAAGGAATACCTGCTACACTCCTGGTAGGTCTGCAATTTGCAGACATAGGGGTGGATGCCATAGTGCACCCCCAGCTGAGATGGAAATGCTGACTGCCATTGCCACATGCTTCTCTTTAGGACAGTGTGAGACCTGCCATGACAGCAAGAATGAGGTGGGAGGCAAACACTCCATGTGCGTGGACTGATTTCCTGGACTACGACTGGAATGAGCACTGGTTCCTTTGTTGAATGGACTTATGGATTTTGGACAATGTGAAATACCATGATGGGGGTTGGGTGGCGGCTTTGATGGAGGCCCTCCCCCTGTCCCAGGAAGCTTTTCCATGGATAGAGAGAAGTCCGAGGACATTTTGCAGTTTTGGCAAAGTGCTCAGAGACTGGTGAAATGAATCTTTGCAATTGTTGAAATTGTATGATTTGTCATGTTGTTGTAATTTGTGTAATGTGCCTGATTTCCTTGTACAGGGATGCTGGTGGTATAGATTGTGGGTAGTAAAGTGAGCATAGGGATGGATTGTTAGGCAGAAAAAATATATTATGCTTACTTTGTTAAAGATGGCGCTGCCCACATGCAAGTTTTAAGAGTAAGCTTTTCCCCACACCCTTGACTTAGTGGATGATGTAGGGTGGTGCACTCTCATGAGGAATCCCCCCATTATGCCTCAGATGAGTCACTTTGTATCAGAGACTTTCTTGTTTGCAGATTGTATTAATGTTTTGCATTTCTATACTATAAAGTGGGGCAGATTGGGAGCTTCCTCTCTGAGGCTCAACTATACTTCTTTCCTTAGGTCCATGAGATATTGTAAAGCCAGTAGGGCCACCATCACAGACGCCTGGCCCATGCAGGTTCGCATTAGATTCGGACACTTGGTAATGAAACAACGGAGCCAAGTACTGGTGAACCATCAGCTTTAATTCTAGCTTGCACCTAGTGGGCAAGCAAAAACACACACTGGGCTCCAAAACCCTCTCATTCAGTGCTCAAAAAGCTACTGACTTATCCGAGTTTCCTAGCATCAAAGCTTTCTAGCTCACCAGACTTATTCACCTCTGTTCCCCATCTCCTTCTCCAGCACAAACTGCATAAACTGGCTTCTTCCTCAGCATTCTGCCATCTTGGCTGCTTCTCCTGGACTCCACGTGGCCTTAATCTGCTCTCCTCTCTTCTAATACCTCAGGAACCAAGAGAGCAAGCTACTGGTCTGTCCCACTTTATACTGTAGAAATCCAAACCCTTAATCCAATCTACAGACAAGGAAGTCTCTGATACAAAGTCACCCATCTGAGGCATAAATGGAATTCCTCAGGAGAGTGCACCACCCTACATCATCCAATCAGTCAAAGGTGTGGAGAAAAGCTTACTCTTAAAACTAAGCCTTAGGCTATAACGACCCGGCCTGGATACATTACAGCCTTTCCCCCACACCCATCCCAAGCATAAGGGCAAATAACATCAACTGGGTGACAGGCTTCCCTGTGGGCAACGCCATCTTTAACTAAGTGAGCATAATATATTTTATCTGCCCAACAAGGAGCTTCCCAGCTTACAAGGGCAGCTGGCTTATCTAGTCATAGTTTAGCTGATTCCTAGAGTTCTCTGAAAGGGTCCTTGGGGCCACTTGCCACACAGAACAAAGAAAATAGAACTTATCTGAAAACCTTAGAAAACAATGTTTATGTATCTTAATCAAAAATTCCTATACTCGTCCTCACCCTAAAGTTATGAGAGTAATGTATACCTCTAGATGAAGGGATCATGAGATCAGTCCCCTTGCTTGAAAAACCTGTATTCTGTAACATTTTTTGTTGTTGTTGTTGTTGTTTTGTTTTTTTCTTTTTGTTTATTCATTTTAGAAAGGAGAGAGAGAGAGAGAGAGAGAGAGAGAGAGAACAGGGTGGGGGAGGAGCAGGAAGCATCAACTCCCTTATGTGCCTTGACCAGACAAGTGCAGGGTTTCGAACCTGCAGCCTCAGTGTTCCAGGTTGATGCTTTATCAACTATGCCACCACAGGTCAGGTCTGTAACATTTTATATGTTTTCTAATAATCATTCCTTTTGAAATTCTTTATATGTATAAAACTTGTAAACTAAACAAGCGGGGACTAATAAAGTAGCCCACCAGTCTTAGCAAAGGTAATCTCGTTTAGCTTCTCTCCTTATCTTAAGATAAACATTTCATTTCCCACTATTGTGTTGACAGGGATAGGTTGTAAATCCTAGAAGATTTGGGAATGTCTTTGATATCTAAAATATTTATCACTACTGTTTTATCTTGTGGTCTTGATGTGTAAGAATGTTTTTTCCTTTTAATAGATCTTATAGATAAATGTTGTAAGTTTATGTAAAGCCAGTAGTCGCGGACACCATCATAGCCGCCTGACCCGTGAAGTTTCACATTAGGTTCGAACAGTCAGTAATTCAACAATGGAGCCAAAAACTGGTGAGCCATCAGCTTTAATTCTAGCTTGCACATGGGGGGCAAGCAAAAACAAACACTGGGATCCAAAACCCACTCATTCAGCGCTCACAAAGCTACTGACTTATCCGAGTTTCCTAGAATCAAAAGGTTTCTAGCTCACCAGACTTATTCACCTCTGTTTCCCATCTCCTCGCTACACAAACTCTGCACAAACTGGCTTCTTCCTCAGCATTCAACCATGTTGGCAGCCTCTTCTCCTCCACGTGGCCTTAATCTGCTCTCCTTTCTAATACTAACCTCAGGAACCGAGAGAGCAATCTCCTTGTCTGCCCCACTTTATAGTGTAGAAATCCCAACTTTTAATCCAATCTACAAACAAGAAAGTCTCTGATAAAAAGTCCCCATCTGAGGCATAATGGGAGGATTCCTCAGGAGAGCGCACCACCCCACATCATCCAATCAGTCAAGGGTGTGGAGAATAGCTTACTCTTAAAACTAAGCCTTAGGCTATAACAACCTGGCCTACTTACATTATAGCCTTTCCCCCACACCCATCCCAAGCATAAGGGCAAATAATATCACCTGAGTGACGGGCTTTCATGTGGGCAGCACCATCTTTAACAAAGTGAGCATATTATATTTTATCTGCCCAACAATCCACCCCTATGCTCACTTTACTACCCACAATCTATACTACTGGCATTTCTATACAAGGAAATTAGGCACATTACACAAATTACAACAGCATGACAAATCATACAATTTCAACAATTACAAAGGTACATTTCACCAGTCTCTGAGCAGTTTGCCAAAAGTGCAAAATGTCCTCAGCCTTCTTTCTAGCCATGGGAAAAGCTTCCTGGGGCAGGAGGGCCTCCAGCAAAGCCACCCACACCCCCATCAGGATATTTCACATTGTCCAAAATCCGTAAGTCCATTCAACAAAGGAGCTTGTGCCCATCCGGTCATAGTTCAGGAAATCAGTCCGCACACATAGGGCTTTAGCCTCCCCCATCATTTCTATCATCATGGCAGGTCTCACACTGTCCTAAAGAGAACCATGTGGCAATGGCAGTTAGCATTTCCATCTCTGCTCTGGGGAGCATGATGGCATCCACCCCTATGTCCCAAAACCGCAGACCTACCAGCGACTTGGCAGGCACTCTCTGCCCTTTCAGCTGGGCTCTCATCTTCTGGAGACTGCGGATTGCAACTCCAGCTGGAATCTCCTCATACTCCAAAGAGGAACTGGAAACATCAGCTACCACTGCTGGGCTCAAGCTCCGGGCCACTGCTGCCTTCTGCTCAGCAGGTCTTGCAGCTCCAGCCCTAGCCACAGGTCCTGCCCTGGCCTCATGACACTGCTGGCTCTCCACAACATCCAGGGCAATCTCCAAATCACGAACCTCTGATTCCTTCTCCAGCGTCTGCTCCATTTCCAGGTGAATCTCGCAATCCTGGTCGACCTCCTCTTCCAACGCTTCATCCAGCTCCTTCCACTGCTCGGTTTGCAGGTTCAGGGCAGCCTCTTCCATAGAGCTCTTTGTTTCCTCACGCATGGCTGTAAAAGTCAGCCATCCTACAGTCCCCCAAAAAACAGCCATAGGGAACCATAACAGCAGCCAGTCCTCTACCATGCACCTCAACAGTGCCGGCTCCATACCGATCTGTATCAGATCCTACCACAGACTACACCAAATGTAAAGCCAATAGTCAGGGCCACCATCACAGCCGCCTGACCTGTGCAGGTTCACATTAGGTTCGAACAGTCAGTAATGAAACAATGGAGCCAAAAACTGGTGAGCCATCAGCTTTAATTCTAGCTTGCACCCGGCGGGCAAGCTAAAACACACACTGAGATCCAAAACCCACTCATTCAGTGCTCACAAAGCTACTGACTTATCTGATTTTCCTAGAATCAAAAGGTTTCTAGCTCACCAGACTTATTCACCTCTGTTTCCCATCTCCTCTCTACACAAACTCTGCACAAACTGGCTTCTTCCTCAGCATTCCACCATCGTGGTCGCCTCCTCTCCTCCACATGGTCTTAATCCGCTCTCCTTTCTAATACTAACCTCAGCAACCAAGAGAGCAATCTCCTTGTCTGCCCCACTTTATAGTGTAGAAATCCCAACTTTTAATCCAATCTACAAACAAGAAAGTCTCTGATACAAAGTCCCCATATGAGGCATAATGGGATTCCTCAGGAGAGTGTACCACCCCACATCATCCAATCAGTCAAGGGTGTGGGGAATAGCTTACTCTTAAAACTAAGCCTTAGGCTATAAGGACCAGGCCTGCTTACATTATAGCCTTTCCCCCACACCCATCCCAAGCATAAGGGCAAATAATATCACCTGAGTGACAGGCTTCCATGTGGGCAGTGCCATCTTTAACAAAGTGAGCATATTATATATTATCTGCCCAACAGTTTATCAGTAAATTACATTTGTACCATGCTTCCCCTCTTTCCCCCCCCCAACCAGTATGTGATCATTTCTATACAACAAGCCTCAGAGCTATATCCTGGGCTGCATGATTTGGGTAAGCTATACTCTAAGTATGTCGCCAGCTTAATATTAATTAAAGCTCCTCCTAAAATTTCTTCTGTAACCTGCCTTGGTGTCTTTAGGTAACCCGTGGACTACACTACTTTATAACAAGCTTAGTTTGTTAGTGTGTGTTGGACAGATAAAATATATTATGCTCACTTTGTTAAAGATGGCACTGCCCACATGGAAGTTCGTGGATATTAATGTGTGTTTGTAGACAGGCTGTGGGCAGGCTGGGTCGTTATAGCCTAAGGCTTAGTTTTAGGAGTAAGCTTTTCCCCACACCCTGGACTGATTGGATGATGTAGGGTGGTGCACTCTCCTGAGGAATCCCATTGTGCCTCGGATGGGTGGCTTTGTATTGGAGACTTCCTTGTTTGTGTAATTGGATTGGAGGTTTTGATTTTACAGTATAAAGTAGGGCAGTCCGGGAGCTTGCTCTCTCTTGGTTCCTGAGGTATTAGAGAGGAGAGCAGATTAAGGCCACGTGGAAGAGGCCAGGAGAAGCAGCCAAGATGGTAGAGTGCTGAGAGAGAAGCGAGTTTGTGCAGAGTTTGTGCAGGATGAGATGTGGAACAGAGGTGAATAAGTCTGGTGAGCTAGAAACCTTTGATTCTAGGTGTAAAGCCAGTAGTTGAGGTCAGGATCACAGCCGCCTGACCCATGCAGGTTCGCATTTGATTCGAACAGTCAGTAATGAAACAATGGAGCCAAAAACTGGTGAGCCATCAGCTTTAATTCTAGCTTGCACCTGGCGGGCAAGCAAAAACACACACTGGACTCCAAATCCCACACATTTAGTGCTCACAAAGCTACTGACTTATCCGAGTTTTCTAGAATCAAATGTTTCTAGCTCACCAGACTTATTCCCCTCTGTTCCCCATCTCCTCCAGCTCAAACTCTTAATAAACTGGCTTCTCCCTCAGCATTCAGCCATCTTGACTGCTTCTCCTGGCCTCCATGTGGCCTTAATCTGCTCTCCTCTCTTCTACCTTAGGAACCAAGCGAGAACTAGCTACTGGTCTGCCCACTTTATAGCATAGATTCAAAACCTTTAATCCAATTATACAAACAAGTAAGTCTCTGATACAAAGTCACCCATCTGAGGCATAATGGGATTCCTCCCTACATCACCACCCTACATCATCCAATCAGCCAAGGGTGTGGGGAAGAACCCACTCTTAAACTAAGCCTTAGGCTACAACGACCCAGCCTGCCCACAGCCTGTCCCAGAACACACATTAATATCAACGAACTTCCATGTGGGCAGCGCCATCTTTAACAAAGTGAGCATAATATATTTTATCTGCCCAACAATCCTCCCTTATGCTCACTTTACTACCCACAATCTACACCACCGGCATTCTTATACAAGGAAATTTAGTACATTACACAAATTATAGCAATAGCACAAATCATACAATTTCAACAATTACAAAGATACATATCACCAGTCTCTGAGCACTTTGCGAAAAGCACAAAATGTCCTCGGCCTTTTCTCTAGCCATGGGAAAAGCTTCCCAGGGCAGGAGGGCCTCCAGTGAAGCTATCCCCACCCCCATCAGGGTATTTCACATTGTCCAAAATCTGTAAGTCCATTCAACAAAGGAGCTTGTGCCCATCCGGTCATAGTCCAGGAAATCAGTCCACACACATAGGGCTTTAGCCTCCCCCTTCATTCCTGCCATCATGTCAAGTCTCACACTGTCCTAAAGAAAAGCATGTGGCAATGTCAGTCAGCATTTCCATCTCTGCTCTGGGGAGCATGATGGCATCCACCCCTATGTCCCAAAATCGCAGACCTACCGGCAGCGTAGCTACTCCTTGCTGCTGGGCTCTCACCTTCTGGAGGCTGCGGATTACAATTCCAGACCAATTCTCGTCATTCTCCAAAGAGGAACTGAAAACATCAGCTCCTGCTGCTGGGCTCGAGTACCAGGCTGCCATCGCGTTCTGCTCAGCAGGTCTTGCAGCTCCAGCCCCGGCCTCAACCCCGGCCCTGGCCTCAGGCCAGGCCTCATGCCACTGGTGGCTCTCGACAACATCCAGAGCAATCTCCAACTCACGAACCTGTGATTCCTTCTCCAGCATCTGCTCTATTTTCAGGCGAATCTCACAAACCTGGTCAGCCTCCTCCGGTGCTTCCTCCAACTTCAGGGACGGCATTTCTTTCTCCCACATTTCCTCCAGCTCCTTCCACTGCTCGGTTTGCAGGTCCTGGGCAGCCTCTTCCATAGAGCTCTCAGTTTCCTCACACATGGCTGTAAAAGTCAGCCAGCCTACAGTCCCCCAAAAAACAGCTATGGGAAACCAAATAGCAACCAGTCCTCTACTCCACCACTCAAAGGCTCCATGCCGATCTGTATCGAATCCTGCCACAGACTACACCAAGTGTAAAGCCAGTAGTCGTGGTCAGGATCACAGCCGCCTGACCCATGCAGGTTTGCATTTGATTCGAACAGTCAGTAATGAAACAATGGAGCCAAAAACTGGTGAGCCATCAGCTTTAATTCTAGCTTGCACCCGGCGGGCAAGCAAAAACACACACTGGGCTCCAAAATCCACACATTCAGTGCTCACAAAGCTACTGACTTATCGAGTTTTCTAGAATCAAAGGTTTCTAGCTCACCAGACTTATTACCCTCTGTTTCCCATCTCCTCCAGCTCAAACTCTTAAAAAACTGGCTTCTCCCTCAGCATTCTGCCATCTTGACTGCTTCTCCTGGCCTCCATGTGGCCTTAATCTGCTCTCCTCTCTTCTACCTCAGGAACCAAGCGAGAACTAGCTACTGGTCTGCCCACTTTATAGCATAGATTCAAAACCTTTAATCCATTTATATAAACAAGAAAGTCTCTGATACAAAGCCACTCATCTGAGGCACAATGGGATTCATCATGAGAGTGCACCACCCTACATCATCCAATCAGTCAAGGGTGTGGAGAAGAACTTACTCTTAAAACCAAGCCTTAGGTCATAACGACCTGGCCTGCTTACATTACAGCCTTTCCCCCACATCCATCCCAAGCATAAGGGCAAATAATATCACCTGGGTGACGGGCTTCCATGTGGGCAGCTCCATCTTTAACAAAGTGAGTATAATATATTTTATCTGCCCAACAATGGGTCAGGCAGCTATGATCCTGACCGCGACTACTGGCTTTACAAAAATCAAAAAACAGAACTTCCTAATTAAAATCAAGTCATGGTATATAGTCATGTCCTTACCCAGTATCTTCCAGTGTGTGTGTGTGTGTGTGTTTGTGTGTGTGTGTGTGTGTGTGTGTGTGTGTTTGTGTGTTGGGCAGATAAAATACATTATGCTCACTTTGTTGAATATGGTGCTGCCCACATGGAAGTTTGTTGATATTAATGTGTGTTCTGGAACAGGCTGTGGGCAGGCTGGGTCGTTGTAGCCTAAGGCTTAGTTTAAGAGTGGGTTCTTCCCCACACCCTTGGCTGATTGGATGATGTAGGGTGGTGATGTAGGGAGGAATCCCATTATGCCTCAGATGGGTGACTTTGTATCAGAGACTTCCTTGTTTGTATAATTGGATTAAAGGTTTTGAGTCTGCTATAAAGTGGGAGAGAACAGTAGCTTGCTCTCTCTTGGTTCTTGGTTCCTGAGGTATTAGAGAGGAGAGCAGATTAAGGCCATGTGGAGGAGAAGTAGCCAAGATGGCAGTGTGCTGAGGAAGAAGCCAGTTTGTTAAGAGTTTGTGCAGGAGGAGATGGGAAACAGAGGTGAATAAGTCTGGTGAGCTGGAAAGCTTTGATGCTAGGAAACTCGGATAAGTCAGTAGCTTTGTGAGCACTGAATGTGTGGGTTTTGGAGCCCAGTGTGTGTTTTTGCTTACCCTCCGGGTGCAAACTAGAATTAAAGCTGATGTCTCACCAGTTTTTGGCTCCAATGTTTCATTACCGACTGTTCGAATTCAATGCGAACCTGCACGGGTCAGGCGGCTGTGATAGTGGCCGCGACTACTGGCTTTACAGTGTGTGTGTGTGACAGGATGAGAGAAAAAGGGAGAAAGGAAGAGAGATGAGAAACATCAACTCATAGCTGCATCACTTTAGTTGTTTACTGACTGCTTCTCATATATGCCTTCACAGAGGGGGTGGGGCTTAAGCTGAACTAGTGACCCCTTGTTTAAGCCAGCAACCTTGGGCTCAAGCCAGCGACCTTGGGATCATGTTGATGGCTATGCTCAAGCCAGCTAACCTGCCTTCATCTCAACGACCTTGGGGTTCTGAATCTGGGACCTCAGCATCCCTGGATGATAATCTATTCACTGTACCACCACCAGGTAGCTTTTTTGTTTTAAGTTTTCTATTAATTTGAAAGAGAGAGAGAGAGAAGCATCAACTCATTGTTCCACTCAGTTGTTCCATTTAGTTATGCACTCACTGATTTCTCTTGTAAGTGCCCTGACTGGGATCAAATTCACAACCTGGATGAGCTGGGACAGAACTCTATCCACTGAACCACTGGGTCAGGGCCTATCCTCCTTGAAAAGGGTCAATCTTCACCTTAACTAAGCCTATCTCTTATCCTTTTGTATCTACCAACAACATACCCTTATAATGTCAAAGTAACTTCCTTTTCCCAGACCCCTCAGGGCACAATCCCCCAGGAGAACAGGAGACCACAAAACCACTCATTGTTATTGTTGTAATTGTTGTTATCCTGTACCCAACTATGAACAAGAAGTATGTGTTTATTCATTTTACTTTTTATCTGATCCCAGAGATTTCCCCCATGTGCTTTCTTTTGCTTTCCTGACCTATCACCAATGAATTTCCTGTAAACCCCTAATGCCAGCCCTCCTCCCTTGATTGTAATGTATATAATAAGGTACAAAGCTGCTATCTTCGGGAGCATTTTCTCAATCCATTGAGATTTCTTTCTTTCTTTTTTTTTACAGGGACAGAGTGAGGGATAGATAGGGACAGACAGACAGGAACAGAGAGAGGTGAGAAGCATCAATCATTAGTTTTTCATTGCCATTACAACACCTTAGTTGTTCATTGATTGTTTTCTCACATGTGCCTTGACTGTGGGCCTTCAGCAGAACGGACAACCCCTTGCTGGAGCCAGCAACCTTGGGTCCAAGCTGACGAGCTTTTGCTCAAGCTAGATGGGCTTGCACTCAAGCTGACGAGCTCGGGGTCTCGAACCTGGGTCTTCCGCATCCCAGTCCAATGCTCTATCCACTGCACCACTGCTTGGTCAGGCCCATTGAGATTTTGTTTCCCAGAAATTATCATCGTTTGGCTCAAATAAACTCATAAAAATTCTCTACAGATTTGGGCCTTTCTTACATTGACAATTCCATTCTTGAGTCTCAGAACAAAACCACTGGCATTAAATAAGGGAATAGGAAAAAAAAAAGAAGAAGGGAATAGGAACACCGTGGGAGTAGCAAAGCACAGAGAAGTCACTCTATAAATATTTATTAAAATTTATTTAATTATTTTTATTTTAGAAAGAGAGTAAAGGAGGGAGGTGTAAAGTACGACCTGCATGAAATGAGACAAAGGACCAAATAGTTAAAAAGTCCAACTTTATTGGAACCTTTGGGCGGGTTCAGTGACTCAGAGAGTAGTGAGCCAGAGAAGCTGTGCCCAACTGGTGGGGCTGGAGATTTTTATATCCCTTCAAGCTGGCTGGGGAATTTGGTTTGCCTAACTAGGGACACTAACGGTTGAGGAATTTCTATTGTGTTTTCGGACAAGGTGTGTGTGCTAAAGGTTAATAATTGCAGAAATGCCAAAGACATGAGGGACTTTCCAGCCCCTGCCCCAGGGGTGCTACTGGACATTCCTGGCTCTTTGGTATAGGGAGTGGGGCGATGTAAAGCCTGTAGTCGGGGCCACTATCACAGCCGCCCAACCCACGCAGGTTTGCATTGGATTCGGACAGATGGCAATGAAACACCGGAGCCAAAAACTGGTGAGCCATCAGCTTTAATTCTAGCTTGCACCCGGCGGGCAAGCAAAAACACACACTGGGCTCCAAAACCCACACATTCAGTGCTCACAAAGCTACTGACTTATCCGAGTTTCCTAGAATCAAAGATTTCTAGCTCACCAGACTTATTCACCTCTGTTTCCCATCTCCTTCTGCACAAACTCTTAACAAACTGGCTTCTTCCTCAGCACTCCGCCATCTTGGCTGCCTCCTCTCCTCCACGTGGCCTTACTCTGCTCTCCTCTCTAATACCTCAGGAACCAAGAGAGAGAGATCTAGCTACCGGTCCGCCCACTTTATAGCATAGATAATCCAAACCTTTAATCCAATTATACATTCAAGAAAGTCTCTGATACAAAGCCACCCATCTGAGGCTTAATGGGATTCCTCCCTACATCACCACCCTACATCATCCAATCAGTCAAGGGCGTGGAGAAGAGCTTACTCTTAAAACCAAGCCTTAGGCCATAACGACCCGGCCTGCTTATATTACAGCCTTTCCCCCACACCCATTCCAAGCATAAGGGCAAATAATATCACCTGGGTGACTGGCTTCCATGTGGGCAGCGCCATCTTTAACAAAGTGAGCATATTATATTTTATCTGCCGAACAGGCGACGTGGTCTTATCTGGCTACTTCCTGCTGTTCGGGGGCAGAGCTGGGGAGGGGTAGGAAAGAGCCAGAGCAGTCCGTATCTGCTATGGTGGGCAGGGGTTGGTATTGTTGCAGCATCATTTGGTTGACTGCTATCCTGGTGATCTCCTGAAATCGGGTCTACAGGAAGCGAAAAAGACAAGGGGTAATTAGTAAGATTAGTCCAATTATGAAAATGGGTCCTATGAGTGGAGCTAGTAAAGAATACATGAAGGAGTTCCACCAAGATGAGGCTTCTGCTGAGAATTTTTGCTTCTGGAGATCAGAGATGAGTTTGTGGAGGGCTTCTACCCTGGTCTCTACAAGGCCGGATTCGTTGATGTAGTAGCAACATTCTTCCCGCAGGAAGACACAGGTGCCCCTGTGCTTGGCCGTAAGTAGGTACATGGCTCGCCGGTTCTGTAATGAGACTTGGGCAAGAGAAGTTATTTGTCTCTGTAGGGAGGCTACAGTGGGGGTGTAAAGCCAGTAGTCGAGGCCACCATAACAGCAGCCCGACCCACGCAGGTTCACATTAGATTCGAACAATCGGTAATAAAACACCGGAGCCAAGAATTGGTGAGCCATCAGCTTTAATTCTAGCTTGCACCCGGCGGGCAAGCAAAAACACACACTGGGCTCCAAAACCCACACATTCAGTGCTCACAAAGCTACTGACTTATCCGAGTTTCCTAGGATCAAAGGTTTCTAGCTCACCAGACCTATTCACCTCTGTTTCCCATCTCCTCCTGCACAAACTCTTAACAAACTGGCTTCTTCCTCAGCACTCTGCCATCTTGGCTACTTCTCCTCCACATGGCCTTAATCTGCTCTCCTCTCCAATACTAACCTCAGGAACTCAGGAACCAAGAGAGAGAGAGATCAAACTCCCAGACTGCCCCAGTTTATAGCCTAGAAAATCCAAACCTTTAATCCAATTATACATACAAGAAAGTCTCTGATCGACCTGGGAACACTGAGGTCGCCAGTTCAAAACCCTGCACTGGTCTGGTCAAGGCACATATGGGAGTTGATGCTTCCAGCTCCTCCCCCCTTTCTCTCTTTCTCTCTCTCTCACTCTGTGTCTCCTCTCTAAAATGAATAAAATAAAATAAAAAAAAAACAACAACTTTAAAAAAAAAAAAAAAAGAAAGAAAGTCTCTGATACAAAGCCACCCATCTGAGGCATAATGGGATTCCTCCCTACATCACCACCCTACATCATCCAATCAGTCAAGGGTGTGGAGAAGAGCTTACTCTTAAACTAAGCCCCAGGCTACAATGACCCGGCCTGCCCACAGCCTGTTCCAGAACACACATTAATATCAACGAACTTCCATGTGGGCAGCGCCATCTTTAACAAAGTGAGCATAATATATTTTATCTGCCCAACAGGGGGTATCCGTATCCCAGACCTTAGGGTCGACTCCAGGTAGAAGCTGGACTCTGGGGTCTGAGTCAGGCCCGGGGTCGGGATCTGGCACCAGTGCTAATAGGAAGGCTTGCCTGGGGGAGAATGAAATGTTTGCCCGAAGTTTGGACAAAATGTCTCTCCCCAGGAGGGGAACCGGGCAGGAGGGTATGACTAGGAAGGAGTGAGAGAATGGGTGACCCTGAAATAGGCAGTTAAGGAGGGTCGTCCGCTGTGGGGTCAAGGGCGATCTGTCAATTCCCATGACCGAGACCTGGGAAGGAACTGTAAAGCCCGAATGAGAGGGAAGGACAGAGTAGGTAGCCCCCGTTTCTATTAAAAAGGAAACAGACTTACGCGCTACCTGGAGCGTAGCCCTGGGCTCGTGAGGGTAATCTATCAAGCCCAGCAGTTCTGAGGCTGGAAATGCCTGGTTCTCAGCTCCCCGGCATTGAGGTGCCGGAGGCTGAGCCAGGGTCGGGCAGTCCGACTTCCAGTGGCCCATTAGTTTGCATTGTGGGCAAGGCTTGGTGGGGGGCCTTGGTGGCGGAGAGGCCTTGGCCCAGTGGCCCTCTTTGCCGCATTTAAAGCAAGCGCCCGGTGGTGTACGCTGTCCTCCCTTGGAGGCTGGTTTTTTAATCAGTTCCCCTACCGGCCGGAGGGCCGCTACCAAGGCTTGGGTCCGTTCCTGGCCGGCGGCTTCAGCCATTTCCTCTGGGGCGTTAAAAACTTTAAAAGCCATTTTTACCAGGTCTTGGATGGGGGTCTCAGGGCCCTCTTCAGCCTTTTTTAGTTTTTTTCTAATATCTGGGGCTGACTGAGAGATAAAGTGAGAGGCTAAGACTGTGGCCCCATTGCGGGACCCTGGGTCTAGGCGGGTATAATGGACTAGGGCCTCTTGAAGGCGGTTTAGGAAAAGAGCTGGGTTTTCTTTGGGGAGTTGGGTAATTTCCCTCAGTTTATCCTAATTTACAACCTTGTTAGAAACTGCATCCATACCTCTGATTAAGTATTGGAGCATAAGGTTCCGATGAGGAATGTTGGACCCTTGGCCAGGCTGATAACTCCAATTGGGGTCCTCCCCGGGTACCACCTCTGTGCCAAGGGGGATCTGGTCATTTACTAGATGGTCCCTGTCTGCCTGCTGTCGGGCGGTGGTGAGGATACGTTCATGTTCCTCAGGGGTAAGAGTAGAGGTACAGATTACCTTAATGTCATGTCAGGTCAGGTCATATGTCTGAGTCAAGTACCGGAATTCCTTAATGTAGGTTGAGGGATCTGCCGAGAAAGATCCTAGCCATTTCTTGATCTGTGAGAGGTCTTGGAGAGAGAAGGGGACATGTACTCGAACTAGTCCTTCTGCCCCAGCTACCTCACGGAGAGGGGCGAGAACAACGGATGACAACTGGGGGCCGTGTGACCTGGTATGGGCTGCGACGGGAGAGGTTAGGGGGTCAGCAGGAGGTGGGGCAGAAGGAACCAGAGGGGCGGAAGGAGCCGGAACCTGGCCCGGGTCTGGGAGGTTTTTGCGGGGGAGAGCCGGAGGGGGAGATAGGTGGTCAGGAAGGTCATCGGGTTGAGAGTAAGGAGGGGGTTCCTGGGAGGAAGCCTTGGGAGGAGAGGAGGTTCGAGCTAGGAGAATTTGGTGGGTAGAACAATGGGAACAGAGGTCGGGGCGGGAATGAAGGTCCCAGAAAGCTTGGACATAGGGGATCTCAGAATCGTTTCCTGTCCGTCGGCAGAAATTGTCCAGGTCTTGGAGGACGTTAAAATCAAAAGTGCCCATTGGAGGCCAGTGGGACCTATTGTCCAGGTTGTATTGAGGCCATGCGACCTGCGACAGGAAAATGAGTTTCTTCCGACGGAGGGTTTGAGTGTACCCCAATTTGGAGAAGTTAGCCAATAAACACCCTAGGGGTGTTTTGGGATCAGCTTTGGACTCAAGAGTTGCCCATCGTTCAGGGAGAAGTACAGGGAGGTTTCACGAGTTGGGAAAAGGGACAACCGAGAGGCGTCCCAATCGGGTGTCCCAGTTCTGTAAGGAGACTCGGTCTCCGGTATTGGAGAGAGAGAGAGAGAGACGTCCCACTCACTCGCACTCCTTTAAAGGCTCCTGGAGCCTGCGGAGGGGTTCCCGGCTCGGCCGAGTCTAGGACAGGAACCCCAGTTGGCAACCCGCGAAAAGGTCCCAGAAGAAAGGAACGTACTTACGGCCTGGCTGAACAAGAAAGGGGGTTCCCTGGTCCAAAAAAGGTCCCGGAGTATGCAGGCTGGAGGGAGGAGAGAGAAAGAGAGAGGGGGACGCTCGCCCAGTCACTTGGACCTAAAGGCGGGTCACAAACCCTCTCCCGGGTTTTTGGCACCAAATGTAAGGTCCGACCCGCATGAAATGAGACAAAGTACCAAATAGTTTAAAAGTCCAACTTTATTGGAACCTTCGGGCGGGTTCAGTGACTCGGAGAGTAGTGAGCCAGAGAAGCCGTGCCCAACTGGTGGGGCTGGAGATTTTTATACCCCTTCAGGCTGGCTGGGGAATTTGGTTTGCGTAACTAGGGACGCTAACGGTTGAGGAATTTCTATTGTGTTTTCGGACAAGGTGTGTGTGCTAAAGGTTAATAATTGCAGAAATGCCAAAGACATGAGGGACTTTCCAGCCCCTGCCCCGGGGGTGCTACCGGACAGGAGGGAAAGAGAGAAAACATCAGTTTGTTGTTCCACTTATTTATGTATTTGTTCGTTGATTCTTGTATGTGGCCTGACTGGTGTTCAAACCCTCAACCTTGACATATTAGGATAATGTTCTAACCAACTGAGCTACTCAGCCAGGGAAAGTACATATTTATTGAATTAATAAATGGCAACTGCATAAAGAGCAATCAAGGAAGAAGTTTGAGTTTTCTAGCTGCTAACCAAACTGCCCCAAAATTCGTGTGGTAAAACGGCAATTATCACTTAGTATTATTTTTTGGTTCTAGGTGCTGGCTGGGTTCAATTAGGAGGTTCTTACTTGGGTTCTCTTGTGCAGTTGAAGTAAAATGAGACAGGACTACGACAGGAGTCTTCTAGAAGACTTCTCTCATATGCCTGGAAACTGATACAGTTGATAATGTCCGTCAGCTGAGACCTCAGTAGGGCTATTTGGCGAGAACACATACACATGGTGTGAAGCCAGAAGCCAGGGCCACCATCACAGCAGCCTGACCCATGCAGGTTCGCATTAGATTCGGACAGTTGGTAATGAAACAACGGAGCCAAGAAGTGGTGAGCCATCAGCTTTAATTCTAGCTTGCACCTAGCGGGCAAGCAAAAACACACACTGGGCTCCAGAACCCACTCATTCAGTGCTCACAAAGCTACTGACTGTTGGGCAGATAGAATATATTATGCTCACTTTGTTAAAGGATGGCGCTGCCCACATGGAAGTTCGTTGATATTAATGTGTGTTCTGGGACAGGCTGTCGGCAGGCCGGGTCATTATGGCCTAAGGCTTGGTTTTAAGAGTGAGCTCTTCTCCACACACTTGACTGATTGGATGATGTAGGGTGGTGCACTCTTCTGAGGAATCCCATTATACAGAGACTTCCTTGTTTGTATAATTGGATTGGTTTTGATTCTACAGTATAAAGTGGGAGAGAGCAGTAGCTTGATCTCTCTCTCTTGGTTCCTGAGTTCCTGAGGTTGGTATTAGAGAGGAGAGCAGATTAAGGCCATGTGGAGGAGAAGTAGCCAAGATGGCAGAGTGCTGAGGAAGAAGCCAGTTTGTTAAGAGTTTGTGCAGGAGGAGATGGGAAACAGAGGTGAATAAGTCTGGTGAGCTAGAAACCTTTGATTCTAGGAAACTCGGATAAGTCAGTAGCTTTGTGAGCACTGAATGTGTGGGTTTGGGGGCCCAGTGTGTGTTTTTGCTTGCCCGCCGGGTGCAAGCTAGAATTAAAGCTGATGGCTCACCAGTTTTTGGCTCCGTTGTTTCATTACCGACTATTCGAATCTAATGCGAACCTGCATGGGTCAAGGGGCTGTGATTGTGGCCACGACTACTGGCTTTACACTGACTTATCCGAGTTTCCTAGCATCAAAGTTTTCTAGCTCACCAGACTTATTCACCTCTGTTCCCCATCTCCTTCTCCAGCACAAACTGTATAAACTGGCTTCTTCCTCAGCATTCTGCCATCTTGGCTGCTTCTCCTGGACTCCACGTGGTCTTAATCTGCTCTCCTCTCTTCTAATACCTCAGGAACCAAGAGAGCAAGCTACTGGTCTGTCCCACTTTACACTGTAGAAATCCAAACCCTTAATCCAATCTACAGACAAGGAAGTCTCATACAAAGTCACCCATCTGAGGCATAATGGAATTCCTCAGGAGAGTGCACCACCCCACATCATCCAATCAGTCAAGGGTGTGGGGAAAAGCTTACTCTTAAAAGCAAGCCTTAGGCCATAATGACCTGACCTGCTTACATTACAACCTTTCTCCCACACCCATCCCAAGCATAAGGGCAAATAATATCACCTGGGCGACGGGCTTCCATGTGGGCAGTGCCATCTTTAACAAAGTGAGCATAACATATTTTATCTGCCCAACACATGGTTCTTCACATGGCCTGGTCTTCCTCACAACATGACAGCTGAGTTCCAAAGATGAGTGTCCTCAGTGAGAACCAGGCAGAAGCTGCATTGCCTTTTCATGATGGGCAGTGGTGGAGCAACTAAACGGCACCATGATTGGCCCACCATGAAAGCTGGAACACCCACTAGTGGGCGGTAGGGACCAGGTAGACCAGCACTGCAAAAGTGGACCATTTTTATAAAAAGTTTGAAGACGTCTGGCTAAGGCTTCGTTTTAAGACTAAGCCTTTCACACCCTTTTTGATGTGGGGTGGTGCATTCTCATGGGGAATCCCATTATGCCTCAGATAAGTGACTTTGTATCAGAGACTTGCTTGTTTGTATATTGGCTTAAAGGTTTTGATTTCTATACTATAAAGTGGAGTGGACCGGGAGCTTGCTCTCTCTCAGTTCCTGATATTAGCATTAGAGAGGAGAGCAGAGAAAGGCCACTTGGAGGAGAGGAGGAGCAGCCACGGTGGAAGAGTGCTGAAGGAGAAGCCAGTTTGTGCAGAGTTTGTGCAGAGAGAAGAAGATGGGGAACAGAGGTGAATAAGGCTGGTGAGCTAGAAACCTTTTTTAAATGTTTTTTTGTTGTTGTTGTTTTTACAGGGACAGAGAGAGAGTCAGAGAGAGGGATAGATAGGGACAGGCAGACAGGAACGGAGAATGATGAGAAGCATCAATCATTAGTTTTTTGTTGCTTTTGCGACATCTTAGTTGTTCACTGATTGCTTTCTCTCATGTGCCTTGACCACAGGCCTTCATCAGATCGAGTAACCCCTTGCTGGAGCCAGCGACCTTGGGTCCAAGCTGGCGAGCTTTTGCTCAAACCAGATGAGCTCGCACTCAAGCTGGCAACCTTGGGGTCTCAAACCTAGGTCTTCTGCATCCCAGTCCGACACTCTATCTGCTGCGCCACCGCCTGGTCAGGCTAGAAACCTTTGAATCTAGGAAACTCAGATAAATCAGTGGCTTTGGGAGACCTCAATGGAAAGGGAGGTGTTTTCCCACTGTGTGTATTTCTTGCCTGCAGGGTGCAAGCTAGGATTAAAGCTAATGGCCCACCAGTTCTTGGCCCCGTTGTTTCATTAATGTCTGTCTGAATCAAATGCAAACCAGCATAGGTCAGGCGGCTGTGATGGTGGCCGTGGCTACTGGCTTTACAGCAAGTTAGGGATACTGTGTTTCTATAATTAAGGAAAACCAGGCAGGAAACACATTCACTTCATTTTAACAGGGCTATATCTTTGATTCTATATTCACTGGGTCTGATTACCCCTACCTTAAAGCTATCCTAGCCTCCATCTCTTGATCATCAGCCTTCCTGTCAGGTCTGAGGCTCAGAGAGTTGGGATAGGAGTCATATACAAACCTGTAGTCCTACCAGCACTTACCATCTTCATTAAACATTTACCATTCTTCCTTCTAGGGATTATTCCAGACAGGAATACAGGTGGAGCAGTGGATAGAGCGTCGGACTGGCATGCACAGGACCCCGGTTCGAGACCCCGAGCTCGCCAGCTTAAGCGCGGGCCCATCTGGCTTGAGCGAAGGCTCATCAGCTTGGACCCAAGGTCACTGGCTCCAGCAACGGGCTGCTTTGGTCCGCTGAAGGCCCGCGGTCAAGGCACATGTGGGAAAGCAATCAATGAACAACTAAGGTGTCGCAATGGCAACGAAAAACTAATGATTGATGCTTCTCACCTCTCTCCATTCCTGTCTGTCCCTATCTGTCTCTCTCTCTGTCCCTGTTAAAAAAAATAAAATAAAATAAATAAATAAAATTTTAGTTTTTGATTAAAGTGAGAGAGGAAGGGAGAGAGATAGTGTTGGTCAAATAAGTTTGTAAAATATGATTTTTATGTTTGCTTGCTTATAGTTTGCATTGGGGGCTGGGCAGCACCAGGTATATGTGATCTGTGAAATTGCAGATGACCTTCTTGCTTGGGAAGGGCCCTTGTTTTGCTAATGTTTGCTGAAGGAGAGGTTTTTGTGCCAGAAAGTCTTGAGAGGAGCACGGAGAAGAAGAAGGAGGGAGAAGCCATGTTTGCAGAGTGAGAGATCAGAGAATGCAGAGTGCTAAGGAAGAATCCAGTCCTGCAGAGAGAAGGTGTGCAGATGGGAAACCAGAGCTGAGGGGCTTTTGTGAGCTCCGCTAATACTGGTGGGGCCTTTGATTCTAGGAAATACTGGGGAAGATTCTCCTGGTTGTGGAACTGGAGTGAAGTGTTTTCCCTGTGAGTCTGCTTTTTGGCCGGTGTGATACTTTAATAAAGGAGTGGCCCACCATTTTCTAGCTCCACTGTTTCTTTACCATCTGCCCAAATTCAATGTGAACTTGCATGTGAATGGCTGTGATTGCCACGACTATTGGCCATACAAATAGGAACGTTGATTTGTTCCTGTATGCACCTTGACCAGGGATCAAACTGGCAACCTCTGTGCTTTGGGACAATGCTCTAACCAACTAAGCTATCTGTCCAGGGCAACTAGGTCATTTCATAGCCCGGAAACAACTGGGCCAACTCCAGTCAACTAAGCATCATATTTTCATCATATTTTCTTTCTCCCTGATCTTGTAACCAGGGAAGTTAGTAGTGTGGGGGCTAAAGATATTAATACTTTTCCTCCTACTTTGTTAGTTCTAGGCTGGACTAATAATAACAGAGACAGATTAACAGGAGAAGATCAAAGTTAAATACATATGCATGGGGAATTCACATAGACAGTGAGGCAACATTGGGTATATAAGACATTTTTGGACAAAGGAGAAGGCAGGGGGTGGAAGAAACTAGGGTATTAGATGTCAAAAGTGAGAAAGGGTAGGTAGCAGGAAAATCCTTGCTAGATGACTCAGAAACAGTGGGACACAGGCCTTATCTAGCTAACAAGACACTTACAGAAGCCATCCTATTTATCATAATCAATTCAAATTAGGCCAAAGCAACATCCTAAACTCTCCTAAGAAGGTTTCTCTGTCTGAATCTTTTAGGTAGGAAAGGGGATGAGGGTCAAAGATTTTTTCTGAGTCTTTTGTTTCTTAATAAAGAGCTTGAAATCAATATTCCAAAAAGGACAATTCTGGTACCTTCAGTCGTTAGATGAACAGAGAGAGTGAAAATAGGGAAATCACCTATAGTACAGGTCCTATATCAAGTCACATGCAGAGCATGTGCTGGCTAAAAGCACAGGCTTTCAAAGAGATAGTTAGGTATTTTTTTTAAAGATTTTATTTATTGATTTTTAGAGAGAAAGAGAAAAAGGCAGGGGAGCAGAAAGCATCAACCCATAGTAGTTGCTTCTCATTTGTGCCTTGACTGGGCAAGCCCAGAGTTTTGAATTGGCAACCTCAGCATTCCAGGCTGATGCTTCATCCACTGCACCACTACAGGTCAGGTAGATAGTTCCAATCCTGGTTTTACATAAAGCAAATAATTTATCCTCTCAGCTTCCCCATCTATAAAATGGGAATGATAATAATATCTACCTTATGAGATCATCAAAGAGTAAACAAGATGATGCATGTAGAGAGTCAGTAAACATAGCTCTACAAACTCAGTTGTAAGAAGTAATAGTTGCCCGACTTGTGGTGGCGCAGTGGACAAAGCATTGATTGGAATACTGAGGTTGCTGGTTCAAAACCCTGGATGCCCGGTCAAGGTACATACTTACTCCTCTCCCACAAACTGCCTTTCTCTCTATCTCCTCTCTGAAATCTGAAATAAATAAATAAATAGCCACCTCAATTAAAAAGAAAAAGAATATTTAAAAATAGTTATAATTCTGAGCCCTGGCCAGTGGTACAGTGGATAGAGCATTGGTCCAGAGCGCTGAGATCACCGGTTCAATCCTGAGTTCACCAATTTGATCCCGAGGGTGCCGGCTCAACCTAAGGTCACCTGTTCGAGCCCTGGTCAGGGCATGTATGGGAAGCAATTAATGGGTGCATAACTAAGTGGAACAACAAGTTGATGCTTCTCTCTATCTCCACCTCCTTCTTTCTAAAATCAATGGAAAAAGAAAATAAAATAGTTATAATTCAACTTGACCTCTAATCTGGCCCCTATTCTGCCCAATTGAGCCATTCTAGGAACTTTCTCTTGCCCATCTATGGTGTTGTACCAAGACTCGTTTTTCTTTCTTTTTTTTTTTAAATTTCAGAAATAGAGAAAAAGAGAGAAAAACATCAATTAGTTGTTCCACTTATTTATGCATTCATTGGTTGATTTTTGTATGAGCTCTGACTGGGGATCAAACCTGCAACTTTGGCATATAGTATAGGGACAATGCTCTAACTACTACTGACCAATTATTTTTAAATTGTTTTAGTTTCCTTCCTTCCTTCCTTCCTTCCTTCCTTCCTTCCTTCCTTCCTTCCTTCCTTCCTTCCTTCCTTCCTCCCTCCCTCCCTCCTTCCCTCTTTCTTTCTTTCTCTCTTTCTTTCTTTCTTTTGACAGAGAGTTCTTTCTTTTGATATCAGAAACAAGAACAGATAGGGACACACAGGAAGAGAGAGGGATGAGAAGCATCAAGTCTTTCTTGCAGCACTTTAGTTGTTCATTATTTGCTTTCTCATATGTGCCTTGATGGGGGGCAGTGGCTACAGTAGAGTGAGTGACCCCTTGCTCAAGCCAGCGACCTTAGGTTCAAGCCAGTGACCTTGGACTTCAAACCAGTGACCTTTGGGCTCAAGCCAGCAACCATGGGGTCATGTCTGTGATCCCAAGCTCAAGTCGGTGACTCAGGGTTTTGAACCTGGGTCTTCTGTGTCCCAGTCCAATGTTCTATCTATTGTACCACAACCTGGCCAGGCTAGTTTGTCCATTTTCAAAACTAAAAAAAAAAATCTGACCAATCTGATTCCTTGGACCTAGGTTAAGTTGAACAGGATTATTGTTGGTATTTATCCCAGAAGAGAGACATCAATATATTGAATAAAAGAAACTGCTGAGGAGGAGCAAGATAGCGATGGAATAGGCGGACATACCAACTTCAAACTCTCAGAACCAAAGTGGATTATAACTCAATTTTAAGAACCATCATCTGGATAAACCAACTTTGAACTAAACTAAGTGGGCTCTTCAACCAAGGAACACAGAAGAAGCCACATTGAGACTGGTAGGAATAGCGAAAACACGAAGAGGGCTGCCCAGCTCTTTGGAGCAAACAGCAGCCCGGAGAGATCTGCATGGCGGTAGAAGAGTTTGGAGGAGAGGGAGGGACGTAGGTCCTAGGAACAAAGCGCCAGCCTGCAGTCGCAGAGCCTGGAAGAGGCGTTTGGACAGTATTGAGCTGTGAAACAAGTGAGGATACTGCTTGTGAGAAAGAGACAGTTTTCTCAGACCCAAGATTCTTTTTAAAGGGACAGCGCAGTAAACCTCTCTCACAACCATGCACCCAGGGCTCCGGGGAACGGGGACAGAGGAGAGGACCAGAGCAGCGGGAAGAGAGTGCGGACTGAAGGCACAGAAACAAACACTCTGAGGGACAGCCACCCTAACCCCTGGGCTAAGTCACTTCCCTAATAAAAAATGAATATTTCCCCTGGAACTAGCAATACCAACAAAGGGAAACAGGAAACCAGCCAAACAAGCTCTCCCGTGGCAATTAGAGCTGAGCTACTTAGAGGGAGGGAGCTCCCAGGTCTACAGTATGGAGTATTAGTGCCCTTCCTACTCTGCTGAGGGTTGCTGGAGGGATGGTGGCGGCAGGATGCTAAAATTTGGTTCTGTCGGCGGGGGCAGAGGCCCAGCCGGTGTGAGCTCGGTCTAGCCCAGCAGAGGCGGAGAGGACGCGCGAAAGCGGTGCAGCACCTGCAGGCCCGCCTATAAACCCACCTGTGGGGGAAAAGCGGGAGGCCAGGAACGGGCAGAGATCTGCTCTGCGACCCTGCGCAAGCCGGCCCTGACGACGGGGACGGGGCTAGGACCAGGGATGGGCCGGGGCTCGTGGCTGAGCTCACGCCAGCAGCCCCGCCCAACCGGAGAAACCACGGTTTGCCATCCTCCATGCGCGAGTTGGCTCTGAACGCTGGGGCGGGGTAAAGCCCAGGGCAAGCGGAAGTTCGCAGCTGAGCGCACAACAGCAGCCACGCCAGGCCCAATAAACCGCGGTTTGCAACCCTGCGCAGGTGGGCCCTGGCTTCGAGGGCGAGGCTAAAGCTCCGGACGTGCAAAAGCTCAAAGCTGAGAACATGTCAGAAGCCCCGTCAAACCCGCAAAACTGTGGCAAACAGGCTCTAACTGCGGGTGATGGGTGGAAGCCCGGAAACAGGCTGGGTCCTCAGCTGAGCAAAGGTACTCACCTCTACCCTTGGTGCTGAGGCTTGTGGCTTGAGTGACAGCCCCTCCCCCGGAGATGCGGAAATCACAGCAACAGCCACAGTGGGCCGGCGCTGGCAATGCACATACCCAAACCGCCCGAGTGGCCACAACTTGCTTATACACAGAAAAAATGGGCAAGCAGAGGAATGCAAACCAAATGAATCAAGAGAAATCCCCAGAGAAGGACCTGAATGAACCAGATATAAACAAATTACCAGAAGCAGAATTTAGAATAATGATAGTTAGGATGTTCAAAGAAATTAGAGCAACAATGAATAGTCACTATGAACACCTAAATAGAGTGATAACAAGTATATAAAATGAAATTGAAATAATAAAAAAGAATCAAAAATGACAAATACAGTATCAGAACTGAAGACAAAATGGAAGGAATTAAAAGCAGGATGAATGACACTGGGGATCGAATCAGCGAGTTAGAGGACACAATAAACAAAGGCAGAGAAGCAGAGAAGAAAAAGGAAAACAGAATCAAGAAATGTGAGGAAACTCTAAGGGAGCTCTGTGACAAGAATGAAGAGAAACAACATTCGCATCATAGGGGTCCCTGAAGAAGATGAGAGAGAACAGAAAATAGAAACTTTGTTCAATCAAATCATAGCAGAAAACTTCCCTAATTTAAGGCTGGGAAACATTCCACATGTTCAAGAAGCACACAGAAATCCATTAAAGAGAAACCCCAAAAGATCTACAACAAGACACATCATACTTAAAATACCAAAGCTAATAGATAAAGAAAAATCTTAAAAGCTGCTAGAGAAAAAAAGACTATCACCTACAAAGGAGCCCCCATTAGGATGACATCGGACTTCTCAACAGAAACACTTGAGGCCAGAAGGGAATGGCAAGATATAATCAAAGTAATACAGAACAAGAACCTACAACCAAGACTAATCTATCCAGCAAGGCTAATGTTTAAAATTGAAGGAGAAATAAAGAGCTTCCCAAAAAGAAAGCCTCAAGGAATTCTAAAAACCAAACCAATTCTGCAAGAGATACTAAGGGGCCTGTTGTGAACAGTTCAAAGGGAAGAAAGAATATAGCAAAAGAAGAATACAGGTTTAAAGAATAAAATGGCAATAAACAACTACATATCAATAATAACCTTAAATGTAAATGGATTAAATGATCCAATCAAAAGACATAGGGTAGCTGCGTGGATAAAGAAGCAGGACCCATACATATGCTGTCTACAAGAGACACACCTTAAAACAAAAGATGCACAAAAAAAAAAAAACAAAAGATGCACATAGACTGAAGGTAAAAGGATGGAAAAAAATATTTCAAGCAAATGGAAATGAAAAAAAAAGCCGGGGTAGCAGTACTTATATCTGACAAAATGGACTTTAAAACAAAGGCTGTAGTAAGAGATAAAGAAGGACACTACAGAATGATAAAGGGAACAATTCAACAGGAAGATATAACTATTATAAATATCTATGCACCAAATATAGGAGCCCCGACATACATAAAGCAGACTTTGATGGATATAAAGGGCAAGATTAACAGCAATACTATCATAGTAGGGGATTTCAATACCCCTCTAACAACACTGGATAGATCCTCAAGAAAGAAAATTAATAAAGAAACAGCAGACTTAAAGGAGACACTAGATCAACTTGATTTAACAGATATCTTCAGAACTTTTCACCCTAAGCAGTAGAATATACATTCTTCTCAAGCGCTCATGGTACGTTTTCTAGGATAGACCACATGTTAGGACACAAAAATGGTCTCAGTAAATTTAAGAAGATTGAAATCATATCAAGCATTTTCTCTGATTACAATGCCATGAAACTAGAATTTAACCACAAAAGAAAAACTGAAAAATACTCAAACACTTGTAAATTAAATAGCATGATATTAAATAATGAATGGATTAACAATGAGATCAAAGAAGAAATAAAAAAGTTTCTAGCAACGAATGAAAATGAGCATACATCAACTCAAAATTTATGGGACACAGCAAAAGCAGTACTGAGAGGGAAGTTCATTGCACTACAGGCATATCATAAGAAGCTAGAAAAAGCTCAAATAAGCAACCTGACCATGCATCTAAAATAACTAGAAAAACTACAGCAAATAAAGCCCAGGACCAGTAGAAGGAAGGAAATAATAAAGATCAGAGCAGAAATAAATGACATAGAGGCTAAGGAAACAATACAGAGGATCAATGAAACCAGGAGCTGGTTCTTTGAAAAGGTAAATAAGATTGATGAACATTTAATTAGACTCACCAAGAAAAAAAGAGAGAGGATCCAAATAAATAAAATTAGAAATCAGAGTAGAGAAATAGCAACTGACACTACAGAAATACAAAGCATTGTACGAAAATACTATGAAGAACTCTATGCCAATAAATTAAACAACCTAGGTGAAATGGACAAATTTCTTGAATCATATAATCTTCCAAAAATCAATCTGGAAGAATCAGAACACCTAAGAGACCAATTACAACAAATGAGATTGAAACAGTTATCAAAAAACTCCCAAAAATGAAAAGTCCTGGGCCTGATGGCTTCACAAGCGAATTCTACCAAAAATTCAAAAAAGAACTAACTCCTATCCTCCTCAAGCTATTTCAAAAAATTCAAGAGGAAGGAAGACTTCCAAACTCCTTTTATGAGGCGAGCATAATTCTGATCCCCAAACCGGGCAAAGACAACACAAAGAAAGAAAATTATAGGCCTATATCCCTGATGAATTTAGATGCTAAAATTCTCAACAAAATATTAGCCAACCAGATCCAGCAATATATGAAAAAAATCATACATCATGATCAAGTGTAATATATTCTGGAGAGGCAAGGCTGATTCAATATTAGCAAATCAATCAAAGTGATTCATCACATAAACAAAAGGAAGGACAAAAATCACATGATAATTTCAATAGATGCAGAAAAGGCATTTGATAAAATCCAGCACTCATTCATGCTCAAAACTCTCAGTAAAGTGGGAATACAGGGAACATTCCTTAACATGATAAATGCCATCTACAACAAACCCACAGCAAACATCATACTAAATGGACAAAAATTAAAAGCAATCCCCTTAAGATCAGGAACCAGGCAGGGTTGCCCCCTTTCACCACTTTTATTCAACATAGTTCTGGAAGTCCTAGCTATAGCAATCAGACAAGGAGAAGAAATAAGAGGCATCCAAATTGGAAAAGAAAAAGTAAAACTGTCACTATTTGCAGATGATATGATATTGTATATAGAAAACCATAAAGTCTCAGTCAAAACACTACTGGACCAGATAAATGAATTCAGCATGGTGGCAGGATATAAAATTAATACTCACAAATCAGAGGCATTTCTATATACCAACACTGAACTGTCAGCAAAAGAAATTAAGGAAACAATCCCCTTCACTATTGCAACCATAAAAATAAAGAACCTAGGAGTAAATTTAACCAAGGAGGTTAAGGACTTGTATCGGAATATTATAAAACATTGATAAAAGAAATCAAGGAAGATACAAACAAGTGGAAGCATATACCGTGCTCATGGCTAGGAAGAATAAACATCATTAAAATGTCTATATTACCCAAAGTAATTTATAAATTCAATGCAATACCAATTAAAATACCAATGACATACTTCAAAGATATAGAACACATATTCCAAAAATTTATATGGAACCAAAAAAGAACACGAATAGCCTCAGAAATCTTAAAAAGGAAAAATAAAGCAGGATGTATCACTTTTCCAGATATCAAGGTTTACTATAAGGCCATTATACTCAAGACAGCCTGGTACTGGCATAAGAACAGGCACATAGATCAATGGAACAGAACAGAGAACCCAGAAATAAACTCATACCTTTATGGACAACTGATATTTGACAAAGGAGGAAAGAACATACAATGGAGTAAAGACAGCCTCTTTAACAAATGGTGTTGGGAAAATTGGACATCTACCTGCAAAAAAATGAAACTAGACCATCAACTTACACCATTCACAAAAACAAACTCAAAATGGATAAAAGACTTAAACGTAAGCCGTGAAAACATAAGCATCTTAGAAGCAAACATAGGCAGCAAGCTCTCTGACATCTGTAGCAGCAATATTTTTGCAGATTTTTCTCCATGGGCAAATGAAATAAAAGGCAAGATAAACAAATGGGACTATATCAAACTAAAAAGTTTTTGCACAGCTAAAGACAATAAGAACAGAATAAAAAGACAAACCACACAATGGGAGAACATATTCGACAGCACATCTGATAAGGGTTTAATAACCAATATTTACAAAGAACTTATAAAACTCAACACCAGGAAGACAAACAATACAATCAAAAAATTGGCAAAAGAAATGAATAGAAATTTCTCCAAAGAGGACATAGAGATGGCCAATAGGCATATGAAAAAATGCTCAACATCACTAATCATTAGAGAAATGCAAATTAAAATCACAATGATATATATCCTCACACCTCTCGGAATGTCGCTCATAAGCAAAACAACAGAGAATAAGTGCTGGCAAGGATGTGGAGAAAAAGGAACTCTCTTGCACTGCTGGTGGGAATGCAGACTGGTGCAGCCACTGTGGAAAACAGTATGGAGATTCCTCAAAAAATTAAAAATCAAACTGTCTTTTGACCCAGTTATCCCACTTTTAGGAATATACACTAAGAACACCATAGCACTGTTCGAAAAGAAGAAATGCGCCCCCATGTTCGTAGCAGCATTGTTCACAATAGCGAAGATCTGGAAACAGCCCAAGTGTCCGTCAGAGGACGAGTGGATTAAAAAGTTTTGGTACATATATGCTATGGAATACTACTCAGCCATAAGAAATGATGACATCAGATCATTTACAACAAAATGGATGGTCCTTGATAACATTATACGGAGTGAAATAAGTAAATCAGAAAAAAACTGAGAACAGCATGATTTCATACATGGGGGGGCATGAAAGTGAGACTATGAGCCATGGACAAGAGAGTGGTGGTTACGGGATGGGGGAAGGAAGGGGAGGGTGAGATAGGGAGGAGGGGAGGGGCACAGGGAAAACCAGACAGAAGGTGACAGAGGACAATTTGACTTTGGGTGAGGGGTATGCAACATAATTGAATGATAAGATAACCTGGAGTGTTTTCATTGTGCATATGTACCCTGGTTTATTGGTGTCACCCCATTAATATTAATAATAATAAAAAAATTACTTAGGAGATCATTAGGGACCTTAGAGTTCATCTGCTAAAATTCCCAAAATTTCTTTTGTGTGGGACAGACCCATTTTTTAATGATACATAAAAGATGGAAAATTCGGAAGAGTGAAACTCATCAGCAGTTAATTTTACTTGTCAGTGAACTATTTCAGATGACTTTGGATCTTTTTTCCTTTTTACTATCTAGAGGATATAAGAGATTAGGAACACACTGAATTGGTGAAATATAAAGAAGTGGTTCCACAAGGTCAAACTTGCAAAGGACAGGGTTTTGTTTTTTCCAGTTGTTGAATGTTATCCAAAATATTTTTTGCTTTTTCAACTACATAGAGATCAGTAGGGGTTGTGTTCAGAGATGTTCTGTCATGTGGTCATTTGTAATTATAACTTCATAGTGATTTAAAAGGAATTTAAAATTATTATTTCTCCTACCTTTCATATCCCCTTTCCTTGTTCCAGAGTATTTTTTATATGATGTCTAAGTAGCTGCATAAGTTTGTAGTCAGTACTAGAAAATAAAAATAAAATAAATAAGGAAATAAAAAAGGAACTGCTTATTTTAAATAAACAAGTGATTAAAATAACAATATATGACTAATAAATCAAAAACAAAATAACTAGAGAGTGCATAAAGAACTGAAGGACCAGGAGAAGAAAGTGTAACCATTATATAAGTAAACAAGAACCATCTTTCTCTATAATAATGGTTCTCAGTCCTAACCCTTAACATCTTCATCCTGCTGAGAGCTGTCACAGAGTGCACCTCCTTCTGAGGCAGGTTCTCCTCTGGTCTGTGGACCCGCCCTGCCTACTCTGGTGTGTCAAGCCTGATAATTTCTGAAGAAAAAAAGTAAGCCAATGTTTTCTAGTGACACCAGATACTAGCCCCAATATACATGCAACCCATTTGCCATAATTATTAAATTCTCCTAGAAAAAATTTGTCCTAAAGAAAAAAGAATGGAACAAAACATTTAGACTAGTGATTATTCCATGAGGGCGGAAGAGAGCAGATGTGACCAGAGAGAAGCACAGTCAGGCTTTTAAGTTACAGAAAATGAATGACTTCTTAAATTGCTAGTGGCTACTCAGCTGTTCATTTTATTACTAACCCTTTGAGTAGTGAGTTTTTTTCATGCTTGCTGACCCCCAGGAGTGAGTTTGATTTTAAAAAATGAAATTAGTTCCAGTTACTGTTTTATTAACTTAAAATCAGGTTTGTTTGATAACCAATTTATGGAAACAAGAAGCACATACATTTGCCTTTTTTAATGTTGCCTTACACGTTTTTAAAATAAATCGTACTCTGGATGGTCAGGAGGTATGAAGATGTACATGAACATTCATACTACTCAAAAGGTTAACCTTTAAACTGTTCATATATGGTTACACATGTTTTGTATTCATATAAATCACCTTTAGTTTAAAAAATTTGATACCTGAAAAGCCATATTTCAAATTCTATTTACTTCAGTGCTACTTATAGTAGCAACAGCATAAAATGAAATAGTTAAGTGAACATTGATCCAACCACATGCAGAACGTAATTTCACTCAGTTACTTAAAAGATGGTTATGTAGCACTACAGGAAAGAAAGCTTTTAATTAGTTACCAAAAGTCACATGATAGAATCTTCTAACTGTGTGGTTACAACCATTTAAAACAGTTCAGAGAATAAGAATGTATGCTACTATAATATCATGATTGTTTTTTTGGCCAAAGAATTATGAATGTTTTCACCCTTACTGTGTTTTCCTAATTTTCTTTAGTGTGGTTATGCCGTTTTTAATACTGAAACCTTTTATTACAGAAAAAATATAGATTTCCCCAGAAAGCAGTTTTTGGTTCCACCATAAATTAACATGGCCAGAAATTGCATTGGCTTCTAAGGTTTCATGCAGGGAAAAGCTTTCATGGAAAACAATGAAAAGTCAGAAAACAACATCTTTCCCTCAGATGTGTTTCTCAGTATCCTCTCAACCTCTGCACCTCAGAGAACGAATGCCTTGTATTCAGATTCAATTGTATGCCAAGAGTGAATTTCCTCTTTTGGTTTCTGTCATTGGCCAGCCTGCCTTTCCATCACCAACAACGTCTAGTATCTTGGTCACACACACCTCACTGCAAGAAGCTGACTAATACTGGGTTGGCTTATTAGGCAACCTTTCACACAGTGCCCACTGCTACCCATTGCACAATGTATTTGACTGGAAGTGATAAGTGTCATGGTTTACATTCGACTCCAGTCACCTTGTCAGCACCAGCAGCTTACACGTGTCAACATCTCCCACTGCCTTTTCAAAGACACTGACATTATGTTCCAGGCTCCCTAATGTTGTGTAACAATGTGTGTGTGTGTGTGTGGGGGCACACCTATAAGAAAGAATCAGAAGCGACAGGGATATTAAACACATCTTGCTTTGTTTCTGAAAGAACTAAAAAGGTGAATCAATGTTAACACAATAAATTAAAATTAATAATAAACAAATAAATAAATAAAAAGATGGACACCTATGGGCTGTAGCTACAATTAAATTATTATTATTTTTTTAACAGGGACAGAGAGTCAGAGAGAGGGATAGATAGGGACAGACAGACAGGAACGAAGAGAGATAAGAAGCATCAATCATTAGTTCTTCGTTGCCGTCGCAACATCTTAGTTGTTCATTGATTACTTTCTCACATGTGCCTTGACCGCGGGCCTTCAGCAGACCGAGTAACCCCTTGCTGGAGCCAGCGACCTTGGGTCCAAGCTGGTGAGCTTTTGCTCAAACCAGATGAGCCTGTGCTCAAGCTGGCGAGCTCGGGGTCTCGAACCTGGGTCTTCCACATCCCAGTCTGACGCTCCATCCACTACACCACCGCCTGGTCAGGCTAAATTATTCTTGAGATTTAGAATTTAAGAACTAGAACAAGCACATAAATTAACATGCTTTTAAAAATCACTTCATTTATTTATTTTTTAAAAGTGAAAGTTAACCAGAATCACCCCAATAAATTCAATAAAAAAATAAAGTGAAAGAAAGTTTATTAGTGAAGAAGTAAGACAGAGAGTGGCTACTACAAGAAAGAGCTGTCATGAATTAACATTCTTACTATGTTTCTAACAGTCCATTAAAAAAAATAAGTAAATCTGGCCCTGGTGAGTTTTCTTAGTCAGTCAGAGCATCCTGCCAAAAAATCAAGGAGCCACCAGTGAGAACACAAGTAAGTGGGACAACAAATGGAAGCTTCTCTCTCTCTCTCTCCCTCTGTTGGTCTCTCTAAAATCAATCAATCAATATAAAAAATAAGTTAATCTGTAAGGCAGGAACATTTTCTTAGTGGCTAAAATAGGTCAAATTGTGAAAAGCGATTGTCTTATTATTAAAAGCTCTGTTATAATTTCATCAATGTCACAATGCAGAATGCGCTTGATGAAAAAAACCAATATGAAAAGAAAGTTCTGTTTGATTCTTGAAACTGAAAGCCACCTTTTTTTAAAAAATGCTTTTTATTTTTTTTGTTGATTTGAGAGAGAGAGGAAGGGAAAGTGAGAGAAAGAAAAATCAATTTGTTGTTTCACTTATTTATTTATTCATTGCTTGATATTTTTTAATTTTATTTATTTACAGGGACAGAGAGAGAGAGAGTCAGAGAGAGGGATAGATAAGGACAGACAGACAGGAATGGAGAAAGATGAGAAGCATCAATCATTAGTTTTTCGTTGCTGTTGTGACACCACAGTTGTTCATTGATTGCTTTCTTACATGTGCCTTGACCGTGGGCCTTCAGCAAACTGAGCCACCCCTTACTGGAGTCAGCGACCTTGGGTTCAAGCTGACGAGCTTTTTTTTTGCTCAAGCCAGATGCCCCCTCCCCCCCCCCCTCAAACTGGCGAGCTCGGGGTCTCGAACCTGGGTCTTCTGCATCTCAGTCCGATGCTCTATCCACTGCGCCACCGCCTGGTCAGGCTGGTTTATTTATTTATTTATTTTTTATTTTTTATTTTTTCCAGGGACAGAGAGAGTCAGAGAGAGGGATAGATAGAGACAGACAGGAATGGAGAGAGGTGAGAAGCATTAATCATTAGTTTTTCGTTGCCGTTGCAACACCATATGTGTTCATTGATTGCTTTCTCACATGTGTCTTGACCTTAGGCCTTCAGCTGACCGAGCAACCCCCTGCTGGAGCCAGCAACCTTGGGTCCAAGCTGACGAGCTTTTTGCTCAAGCCAGACGGGCCCGCGCTCAAGCTGGCAACCTCGGGGTCTCAAACTCGGGTCTTTCGCATCCCGGTCCGACGCTCTACCCACTGCGCCACCGCCTGGTCAGGCTGGTTGATATTTTTTAAAGATTTTATTTATTGATTTTACAGGAGGAGGAACGAGAAGTATCAACTTATAGTTGCTTCACTTTAATCATCCATTAACTGCTTGTCTTATGTGCTTTGAGCAGGCAAGCCTAGGGTTTCCAACTGGTGACATCAGTGTTCTGGGCTGATGCTCTATCCACTGCGCCACCACAGGTCAGACTCGTCAAACCTGCAACATTGGCGTATGGGGATGATGCTCTAACCAACTGAGCTACCTGGCCAGGGTCTGCATGTTGCAACTTAAAAAAACACAAACAACGGCCTTGACCAGGTGGTGCAGTGGGTAAAGCATCAGCCTGGGACACTGAGGACCCAGGTTCAAAACTCTGAGGTTGCCAGCTTGAGCACAAGCTCACCTGCTTGAATGCTGGGTTGCTGGCTTGAGCATGGCATCATAGGCATGATCCCATAGTCACTGGCTTGACCCCAAACATTGCTTGCTTGAAGCCCAAGGTTGTTGGCTTGAGTCCAAGGTCACTGGCTTGAGCAACGTGTCACTGGCTTGGCAGGAGCCCCCCCCCCCCCAGTCAAGGAACATATGAGAGAGAAATCAATGAACAACTAAGATGCCGCAACAAAAAATTGATGCTTCCTATCTCTCTCCCTTCTTCTCTCTCTCTCTCTCTCAAAACAAAATAACACACACAAAAAAACAAACAATGGCCCTGGCTGCTGGCTTGGTGGATAGAGCGTCGACCTGGCCTATGGATGTCCCAGTTTGGATCCCCAGTCAAGGCACACAGGAGAAGTGACCATCTGCTTCTCTTCTCCTTCCTTTCTCCCTTCTTTTTCTCTTCCCCTCCACAGCCAGTGGCTCAACTGGTCTGAGCATGGCCTTGTGTACTGAGGATAGGTCAGTTGATTGCACACATCAGCTTCAGGTGCTGAGGATAGCTCAGTTGGTCCAAGCACGTCAGCCTCAGGTGCTAAAAATAGCTCAATACTTGAGCATTGGCCCCAGACGGGGATTGCCAGGTAGATCCCAGTCAGGGAGCATGTAGCAGTCTGTCTCTCTATCTCCCCTCCTCTCATCTAAAAGCAAACAAATGAACAAACAAAGAAAGAAACAAAACAAAAAACGCTGCAGGCATACCCAGGTTAGGGACAAAGGGAAAAAACCCTGAATGAGAAGAGAATAAGGATTTCAATTATGATTTGTTCTAAGAGTAAATATTATGTTACCTAGATCATTAAATCTGTGAGGACATTCAGCATATATAATTTGGTCCATTTACTGAAGCTAGATTAGTTATTTTTAGAGCCTTTCATCTCTGGTGTACACAGTGTGACATTAATGCTAATATAAAATTTTGTTTGCTAATAAAATTCCAGACCACTCATGGAAGAACATAGCATTATCTAAAGGAAAAAAGACTATCCACCTAAAACTTTTTTTTGAGTGTGAAAGAAGAGCAAAATATATTTCATTTTTATTTGATTACAAAGAGTGTTTAAGAGAATAAGACAAAGGCTAACCCTTTGATAAAGTATGGTCATATGAAAAGTTATGCAATTATTAGAGAGATTGTAGTCAATCTCTTTCTCGAGATTGAAGACAAATTATGTTCCTTAGAATGAGTATCTTTGTGTAATAGGTCTGAATCATACCAATAAATACTAACCTGATCATCTACTTTGACTTGTTTTTTCATTAATATTCAGAAATCACTATGGTCAGAAACTCATCAACCAATAAAACCCACGAGGAAGGTGTTTCCAAAGTGGACTTGTTTCCAGCAAGAGTCAAAAGCCAAAACTCATCTTCTGTTTAATGAATCACCAACAATTACCTGTTGACCTAGGTATCCCTGCTAAAATTCAATCCTTAAATCAAATGTCTATGATAAAGAATTTCATACCTGGCCCCTAGGTATACAGTAATTATTTTCCACCTCATTTTTCAAAAAGATTTTATTTATTATTGTAGAGAGGAGAAAGAGGGAAGAGCAGGAATTACTGGTTAACTCTAGCATTCTTGATTCCTATGCTTGACTGTGACTAGATTTTTTCAATTAATTTAGCTGAGGAATAAGTATTTATGAGATTTTGGGGACTATTCATGAGATCATGCTCTTTTAGTTATATTTTCTTCATATATATGTATCTAATATGATTTCACACATAGGTGGAATATAAAACCAAGACTCATGGACATAAAAAAAAGTGAAGTGGTTCTCAGGGGGAGGGGTTGAGGAGGGAAGTAAAAAGGGACAAACATACTGTGATGGAAAATGATTTGAGTTTGGGTGATGGGCCCACAATGCAATCAACAGTTCAGATGCTATAAAGATGTTCACCTAAAACCTATGCATTTTTTTTAAAGGGATAGAGAGAGAGTCAGAGAGAGGAATAGATAGGGACAGACAGACAGGAATAGAGAGAAATGAGAAGCATCAATCATTAGTTTTTCGTTGCCATTGTGACACCATAGTTGTTCATTGATTACTTTCTCACACGTGCCTTGAGCGTGGGCCTTCAGCAGATTGAGCAACCCCTTGCTGGAGCCAGCGACCTTGGGTCCAAGCTGGCGAGCTTTTGCTCAAGCCAGATGGGCCCGTGCTCAAGCTGGCGATCTCGGGGTCTCAAACCTGGGTCTTCCACATCACAGTCTGACGCTCTATCCACTGTGCCACCGCCTGGTCAGGCTAAAACCAATGCATTTTTATTGATCAATATCACCTCATTAAGTTTAATTTCTTTTTTTTTTTTTACTTTGTTTTGTTTTGTTTTTAGGTGAGAGGAGGGGAGATAGTGAGGCAGACTTTTCCATGCACCCCAACCGGGATCCACCTGGCAACCCCATCTGGAGCCAATGCTTGAGTACCAAGCTATTTCTAGTGCCTGAGGCTGATGTGCTCCAAGGGAGCTATCCTCACCACCTGGGTCATACTTGAACCAATTGAGCCACTGGTGTGAAAAAGAAAGAGGGAGAGAAGGAGGAGAGAGAAGGGGTGAGACACAGGAGGTTGCTTCTACTGTGTGTCCTGACTAGAAATCAAACCCAAGACTTCTATATGCAGAGCCAATTCTATATTCACTGAGCCACCAACCAGGGCCAAATTTAATTTCTATATCAAAAAATATATGAAGCCTGATCAGGCAGTGGTGCAGTGAATAGAGCGTAGGACTGGGAGGAGGACCCAGGTTCGAGATCCCGAAGTCGCCAGCTTGAGCGCGGGCTCATCGGGTTTGAGCAAGGCTCACCAGCTTGAGACCAAGTTCGCTGGCTCGAGCAAGGGGTCACTCGGTCTGCTATAGTCCCCAGTCAAGGCACATAAGAACTAAGGAACTGCAACGAAGAATTGATGCTTCTCATCTCTCTCCCTTCCTGTCTGTCTGTCCCTATTTGTTCCTCTTTCTGACTCTGTCTCTGACAAAAAAAGAAAATTATATATATATATATATATATATATATATATATATATATATATATATATGGCTAAAAAAGGACATGTATCTAGAAAGCAATGTTTAAGTTGAAGAATTATTTTATAAAGCATATTGCAAATCACAATAGGTCATCTGAAGTAGCATTAATTAATTAGTTAATTAATTCTTAGTGATTTTCTCTCTGTTGCTACAAAATTCATCTATAATGTTATAGAGATTTTGACCTTATTTCTGGACATCAGCCACTACACTAGAATTGCAAGGAAATGTCTCTCATCTGTGGTAGGACCTATACTTGAGAGAGTAGTACATTTGAAATCAGCAGTTGCCTGACTTGTGGTGGCGCAGTGGATAAAGCGTCAACCTGGGAACACTGAGGTCGCCAGTTCAAAACCCTGCACTGGCCTGGTCAAGGCACATATGGGAGTTGATGCTTCCAGCTCCTCCCCCCTTTCTCTTTCTCTCTCTATCTCACTCTGTGTCTCCTCTCTAAAAATGAATAAATAAAAAAAAAGAAATAAAAAAAAAATTAAAAAAAAATAAAAAGATGAAATCAGCAGTTAAATTGCCAGATGCTCTCCAATATTTTTCCTCCCCCCCCACCCCCCGTTTTTTTTTTTTTTTTTACGGGGACAGAGAGAGAGTCAGAGAGAGGGATAGATAGGGACAGACAGACAGGTACGGAGAGAGGTGAGAAGCATCAATCATTAGTTTTTCGTTGCTGTCGCAACACCTTAGTTGTTCATTGATTGCTTTCTCACATGTGCCTTGACCACGGGCCTTCAGCAGACCAAGCCACCCAAGCCACCCCTTGCTGGAGCCAGCGACCTTGGGTCCAAGTTGACAAGCTTTTTTTTGGGCCCGCACTCAAATTGGCGAGCTCGGGGTCTCGAACCTGGGTCTTCCTCATCCCAGTCCGATGCTCTATCCACTGCGCCACCACCTGGTCAGACTCTTCCCCCTTCTTTTTTTACAGAGACAGAGAATCAGAGAGAGGGATAGATTGGGACAGACAGAAAGGAGCGGAGAGTCGAGAAGCATCAATCATCAGTTTTTCGTTTTGACACCTTAGTTGTTCATTTATTGCTTTCTCACATGTGCCTTGACGGCGGGTCTTCAGCAGACCGAGTAACCCCTTTCGCAAGCCAGCGACCTTGGATCCAAGCTGGTGAACTTTTTCCTCAAGCCAGATGAGCCTGCACGTAAGCTGGCGACCTCGGCATCTCGAACCTGAGTCCTCCGCATCACAGTCCGATGCTCCAGTCACTGCACCACCGCCTGGTCAGGCTTCTCTTCAATTTTGAGTTAAGAAAACTGAAGCCCAGTTAGTGACTAAATAGCTTAATCTAGATTATAAAATCAATCAATGGGCTGAAAGGCATTAGTAGATACTTGGCCTTTTTTGTGTGTGTGACAGAGACAGAGAGAGACAAAGAGGGAGACAGGGACAGACAGACAGGAAGGGAGAGAGATGAGAAGCATCAATTCTTTGTTGCTGCCCCTTATTTGTTCATTGATTGATTTCTCTAATGTGCCTTGACCAGGGGGCTATATCAGAGTGAGTGACCCCTAGCTCAAGCCAGCCACGTTTGGGTTCAAGCCAGTGACCATGGGGTCATGTCTATAATCCCATGCTCAAGCCAGTGACCCTGAGCTCAAGCAGGATGAGCCTACGCTCAAGCGGCAACTTTGGGGTTTCAAACCTGGGTCCTCTGCATCACAGTCCACTGCTCTGGTCAGGCAGATACTAGGACTTTTGATTTAAAATTCAGTTGATTGGAGTGTCTTCCTAATGTGCCAAGGTTACAGGTTCCATCCCCCATGAGGGCAAGGATGAACCAATGACCTGACCTGTGGTGGCACAGTGGATAAAGTGTTGACCTGGAATACTGAGGTCTACAGTTCAAGGCTCTGGGCTTGCCCGGTCAAGGCATATACCAGAAGCAAGCAATAAACAATTAAAGTGAAGAAACTATGTATTAATACTTCTTTCTCCCTCCCTTTCTCTCCTCTCTCTATAAAATCAATAAGTGAAATCTTAAAAAAATATATATATGTAAATATACTCTAAATATACATATATACATATTTAATATAAATATAAAAGATAATATAAAAGTATTTTTGTAACTTTTATTTCTGTATCTGATTTAAGAGACAACTGCAAAAAGCATTGATTATAAAACTTGGGTTTATGTGTATACAGTGTAGAAAGATGGGATTTATAAGCCATGGCCTTTAGTTCAGTTGGTTAGAATGTTGTCCCAATATGCCAAAGTTGTGAGCTCAATCTCTGGTCAGAAAACATACAAGAATTAACCAATGATGGCATGAATAAGTGGAAAGATAAATCAGTGTTTAGCTCTCTGTCTCTCTCTCTGTGTCTGTTTTTCTCCCTTTCTCTTTCTCTAATTAAAAAATCAATGAAAAAAACAACAACCAGTGAATGCATAATTAACTGGAACAACAACAAATTGATGTTTTTTTCCTCTCTAAAAGTTAATCAATAATAAAATAATATATTTTATATGTCAATAATAACACAAAAGATGAGGTAGGAAATAGAGCTACATTGGAGTAAAATTTTTGTATACAATTGAAATTAAGTTGGCATTAATCCAACTTGACATTTTTTTCAAACTTGATTTTCTTAAAATTAAGATATTAATTGTAATTCCCAGGACAAGCACTAACAAAAGAACTCAAGCTTTGTGCAGTTGCAGTATTGTAATCAATGAGGTTTATTTGAAGTATGATTATTGCTAAGGAAATAACTGAAAAAGATATAGTAAAAGAAATGACAAAAAACTTAAATGATACACCAGAAAATAACTATTTAACACAAAATAAGAGTAATAGAGAATTAGAAGAACAAAATAGACATAAGACACTGTAAAGCCAGTAGCCACAGCCTTGCCCATGCAGGTTTGCATTTGATTCAGACAGACAGTAATGAAACAATGGAGCCAAGAACTGGTGGGCTATTAGCTTTCTTTTTTTTCTTTTCTTTTTTTTTTTTTTTACAGAGACAGAGAGAGAGAGTCAGAGAGAGGAATAGATAGGGATAGACAGACAAGAATGGAGAGAGATGAGAAGCATCAATCATCAGTTTTTTGTTGGGACACTGTTGGGCAGATAAAATATAATATGCTCACTTTGTTAAAGATGGGGCTGCCCACATGGAAGTTCGTTGATATTAATGTGTGTTCCCGGACAGGCTGTGGGCAGGCTAAGGTCGCTTTAGCCTAAGGCTTAGTTTTTGTTTTTGTTTTTTTTTAAATAGGATTTCCACCTTTTTTTTCTAATATATATATTTTTAATTTCTTTTTATTGTATTCATTTTAGAGAGGAGACACAGAGAGAGAGAGAGAAAGAAAGAGAGAAAGGGGGGAGGAGCTGGAAGCATCAGCTCCCATACGTGCCTTGACCAGACCATCGCAGGGCCCTGAACTGGCGACCTCAGCGTTCCCAGGTCAATGCTTTATCCACTGCGCCACCACAGGTCAGGCCCTAAGGCTTAGTTTTAAGAGTAAGCTTTTCCCCATACCCTTGACTGATTGGATGACGTAGGGTGGTGCACTCTCCTGAGGAATCCCATTGTGCCTTGGCTGGGTGGCTTTGTATTGGAGACTTCCTTGTTTGTGTAATTGGATTGGAGGTTTTGTTTTATTTTTTAATTTTTTATTTTTATTTTATTCATTTTAGAGAGGAGACACAGAGTGAGAGAGAAAGAGAGAGAGAGAAAGAGAGAAAGGGGGGAGGAGCTGGAAGCATCAACTCCCATATGTGCCTTGACCAGAGCAGTGCAGGGTTTTGAACTGGCGACCTCAGTGTTCCCAGGTCGACACTTTATCCACTGCGCCACCACAGGTCAGGCGGATTGGAGGTTTTGATTTTACACTATAAAGTGGGAGAGACCAGTAGCTTGCTCTCTCTTGGTTCCTGGGATTAGTATGGAAAGGAGAGCAGATTAAGGCCATGTGGAGTGCTGAGGGAGAAGCCAGTTTGTGCAGAGTTTGTGCTGAAGGAGATGGGGAACAGAGGTGAATAAGTCTGGTGAGCTAGAAACCTTTGATTCTAGGAAACTCGGATAAGTCAGTAGCTTTGTGAACACTGAATGAGTGGGTTTTGGAGCCCAGTGTGTGTTTTTGCTTACCCGCCGGGTGCAAGCTAGAATTAAAGCTGATGGCTCACCAGTTTTTGGCTTTGTTGTTTCATTACCGTCTGTTCGAATCTAATGCGAACCTGCATGGGCCAGGCAGCTGTGATAATGGCCCTGGCTACTGGTTTTACAGACACCTTAGTTGTTCATTGATTGCTTTCTCATATGTGCCTTGACTGCGGGCCTTCAGCAGACCGAATAACCCCTTGCTTGAGCCAGCGACCTTGGGTCCAAGCTGGTGAGCTTTTGATCAAGCCAGATGAGCCCACGCTCAAGCTGGCGACCTTGGGGTCTTGAACCTGGGTCTTCCGCATCCCAGACTGACGCTCTATCCACTGTGCCACTGCCTGGTCAGGCTGGAATGCCATTCTGATACCCCAAATAGGTGCTAACAAAGTAGGTCTTCCCCATAGAAGAAGTGCCAACCTGCTTCTCCACCCTTCCCTTTCTTCTTTCTCTCTGTCTCTCTCTTCCCCTCCTGCAGTCAAGGCTCCACTGGAGCAAAGTTGGCCTGGGTGCTGAGGATGGCTCCATGGCCTCTGCCTCAGGCACTAGAATGGCTCCTTTTGCTATGGAGCAATTCCCCAGTTGGGCAGAACATCACCCTTAGTGGGCATGCTGGATGGATCCCGGTCTGGCACATGTGGGAGTCTGTTTCTCTACCTCCCTGCTTCTCACTTCAGAAAAATACAAAAAAGATAATCTAATAAAATTACTCATAAGTTTAAGTCATAAAACACTAATAAAATTTAAAGGAGAAATAGACAATTCAACAATAATAGTTGGAGAACAATATTCTACTTTCTTTTTCTTTTCTTATTTTTTTAAGATTTTTATTTATTGATTTTGCAGAGAGAGGAGAGTGGAGATGGGGAGTGAGAAGTATCAACTCATAGTTGCTTCACTTTAGTTGTTGCTTGCTTGTTGCATATGCCTTGACTGTGCAAGCCCAGGGTTTCGAAGTGGCAACCTCAATGTTATAGGTTGAAGGTCTATTCACTATGCCACCACCAGCCAGACCAATATTCTACTTTCAATGATGGCTAGAATAATCAGACAGCTGAGCAACAACAAAGTAGAAGACTTGAACAATACTTTAAAGCAACTACACCGAATTAACTTTTACCCAGCAAAACAGAATGCACATTCTCCTCAAGTACACATGAAAATGTCTTCATGATTTAACAAAAGAAGCATGAGACTTGTACACTGAAAACTTCAAAATATCATTGAGAGATAAAAGAAAAACTTAATAGGTTCTAGCTGGGCAGCTCAGTTGATTAGAGTGGCATCATGATACATCAAGCTTTTGGGTTTGATCAGAGCACATACAGAATCAGCCAATGAATGCATAAATAAATGGAACAACAGTTTTATGTTTCTCTCTCTCTCTCTAAATTCAATTAAAATAAAAAAATAAGCACTGGCCAGATAGCTTGGTTGGAGCATCATCCTGGAGCATGGAGGTTGCTGGTTCAGTTCTCTGGTTAGGGTGCATACAGGAGCAGCTCAATGTTCCTGTCTCTACCTGCCTAAAAATAGATAAATGAATGAATGAATAAATGCCTGATTGGTGGTGGTGCCATGGATAGAGTGTTGTAGGATGGCTATCATAAAATACAGATTATAACAAAGTAGAACCCCCATACATTGTTTGGGGCGATATCCCAAAATGGTACTGCCATTTTGGAAAACATTTGGCAGTTTGTCCACGAGTTATACTATATAGCTCAACAGTTCTACTCCCAGGGATATTATATGTGGGAGACAGGCTGTAAGCTGACTAAGTCCTTATAGCCTAGGGCTTAGTTTAAGACTAAGCTCTTCCCCACCTTTTTAAGACTAAGATATTCTCAATTCCCTTTTTTAAGACTAATCTTTGCCCCCCCT